>VDFB02379711.1:156001443-156314459 GCA_007258455.2 Sequoia sempervirens | reverse complement strand
GCTATGTTTTTTGGTATGCCCACCTTAGCCCCATTACCTAGCCTCAAAGTGTCTAGAGACCATTTCCTCTTGGGGCATAGCCTAGGCAACCTTAGGGGAGTGTTACGTTGGGAAAACAAACAAGGCATCAACCATAACATGTTTCAACCCTTTCTCAAGCACTTTTTAATTTTAGTCATAGGTTTTCCTGTATAATTTATGGTTTTCAAGAGTGTTGGTAATATTTTTTTCCCATAATTTAAATTGCATTGGGTTATGGATTCTATTTTAAGTTTTAGAGAATAATGGAAAATTAGTAGTATTTTATTGTATTGTTTAAATTAGGTTATGGATTGTGGAAATTTTGTGGAAAAAATAGCAATGTTTTTTCCCTACTATTTAAAAGCATTACTTTGAATCCTACTTGATTTAGCTATTTACTATAGCAAAAATCTAGGGCATCATTATAAATTAGTAATTATTTTCTTTCTATTCAAATTGGGTTATAAATTTTAGAGCATATGAAAAACTAATGATGTTTATTCCCTACTATTTAAATAGAGTTATGGGATATTATATCTTCTTATTCAGCTTGCTTAAATTAAGCTTTATTGTGTTTGTTTGCTTTATTTTCCAAAAATCTTGGTCAGTCCTTTTCATGCTTCACACAAATAGTTGTAACTTCAACTATATTTTTTTTCCTTAAGATATAATGATGAGACTTAGCAAGGTCATATTTCTCTCTCATTTTTATATACTATTTATATTGTTGATTACTTGTGTATTTTAGATATATATTTTTGAGATTGAATGGTGATGATTTTCATGGACATGATTAGATTGTGATATCTTTTGGTAGATTCCATGTCACTATAGGAGCATTTTTGCATTTTGGATAAATTTTTACTATTTTTCATTAGACTTTGGTTAAATCTAGCATAATAACAATTGATTGGTTAATTTAGCCTAATAATAGTTGTTTTGGTCATGCCCTTTTCAAAAAACTCATCTATCATTTCTGAGAAATACCCCTGAAATGGATCTCCCAAATTCATAATTTTAGTACAAAAAAATTAACATCCAGGAGTGATTGTGATCCAATTCAACAATATAAAAAGAGAGACATTAATAAGCCTTACCTATGATTGTTGTATCCATGATGGTTGTAAGAACGCATTTCACATGTGATTGATGCCAAACCTAATTTGTTATATGATTTTCTTAAATTGATGATTAGATATATTGTGGATGATAGATAAGGTGATCTTTTGGAAAAATCCTTCTAATTTAATTTTGATATTATGCTCTATTGTCACTACAATGAAGGTGGAATACACTTGTATACTATGGAATACAAATTAAAATTTTAAATGGATTATTTTGTAGTTAAAGTTTAGAATATTTAGCTAACATATTAATGTGATATACAATTGTTAATTATGATCATGTTGGTAATGTGTAGGAAGATAATGGTGTTAGCATAAGAAGGGAGGACCATCGAGAGAAAATCAAGACATATTATTGAGGTTATAAGGTTGATATGTTGGTAGGTTAAGTGGTGAGGAAGGGATAATTTATTTTGGTTTTTGAGATTATTTAATTAAGTTTCATGTGGGTTGGGGGTCGGGAACCCTTATCTAAGTTTGAAACTCAGATGGACCCTTGAATAGGATTTTAAAAAGATTTGTTGGTCAATTTTTTGATTAGGGTGCAAAAATAGACCCCCTAGGGTCTATGCCTTAGAGGTGGGGACAAAATGGACATGCTATAATGCCCCTAGGATATAATTTGACCTTTGAAAATTCCTCATAATGGGGTGTGATGAGTTTTCAAGTGAGGATAGGGTGTCCAAGTGCATGTTACCCTCTTAAATAAGGAAAAGACCCTCATTTATGGAGGGAGTACACTCCACTCCTCCCCATTCAAGAGTTGAAAGTTGCAAACTACTATATATTTTTGAGAGGAAGGAAGGGGGTGTTACCCACTTCTCCTCTTGGAGAACTTGAGTGAAGATGGTAGAAAGAATGAGAAGAGGAGAAGAGTTCACCTTTTTGACAAGATAGTGATCAAGATGGCTTGGCTTGGAGAGAAAATATGGATAGAAGAGTTCATTCCCTTCACCTAAAAGGAGAAGAGATAATTTCTTCCTATTTTCATCTACTTAGTTTTTTTTTTTTTAAGAAGATGGCATGTTGTATGGACCATGATTGAGAGTAAAGAGAGTAGAAAACTTATATGCATGAAATTTGGTACTATGTTACTCTTATTTCCTTGGAAAAAAAAAAAAAACCTAAAAAGTCTCCATTCATCATCTTGGAGTTTAAAGGTTTACTTGCTTAGGGGTATGGCTAGAGCTCATGAGGGTCCATGACACCATTATGTTAGGGTGGAGAGCAAGCCTTTTTAATTTGTGTTTTACTTATTGTTGCTAAAAAAATGTTGTAATATTGTAGAAAATGTATCTTATTGAAAAAAATGAAGAATGAAAGGAGATGTCTTAGTTGTTGGTGTGATTGTCCCATTTTTATGTTTAATTTGCAATGTTGAAGGTTTGGGTAATGGAAATTGTATCTTATGGTCATAAAGAATGATATATTCTATGAATATTACACTCAACAAATTCATGGAATAAAGAAAAAATTTCTTTGGAAAGGAAGGAGTTTCTTCATTAGTCTTCGATGGCTTTTTTTTTGTGTATATTGTAATAGAAAAAGTACCCTATGTGCATGCACAATAAGGAAAATATCCATTTTTAAGTATTGTAATAAGGATAAAATTAAGTGAATGAAATCATCTTATGATGAGAATATGGATGTGCTTGAAATTTTTTCCAAAAGAGTGTATGAAGTTAGTAGATATAAAAAAAAGGGTAAACATGTTTTCTTGTTATCCATTAAAACTTTTCCAATATTGCGGAAGCTAAAAAAAAAACCTAGTAATTATCTACTTGTATAAAAGGTGTTAGTGCATCTAGTTTGTATTTATCTCAATCAAGTGAGTGGAAGAAAAAAATAAAATTTACAACATTATGATGGTATGAGAAGCATATACCTTCATCAAAAAGCATACCTGTGATCCCATAGGTAAAGAGGATGATAAGTAAAATTATACCCATATGATTTTGATGGATTCCTTTATGCAATATATACATGTCATATAAATTTCTCAGTTTATATGGATCATATTATTTGATTAAATGAAGCATAACCAATCTTGTATCTTACTTCATCCATAATATCACTAGATTGTAAGCGTAAGAAATGCTAGATTATTATAAGTTAAAAAAAACACACATAAAAAATGAACTCTCTTCCCATTAATTTAATTCTTCCATCAATAATTTTATTCTATCTCAAATTTAAGAGAGATGCAAACTAGGATGATATTGCCTAGCAATGCAAATCCAAAAAAATACATCAATAGGCATCATAGAAATAAAAATAAAAAGATAAGTTTGAGTATTTTAGATCCAAATAAAGGCAACCAAAGCAATCAATAAATCTCTCAGCATCATTCACAGTAGCAGTTAAGTCTCTGAATTATTGTGTAATGCCCACTTTAGAGTATCAATAAATAACAATAATTTAATGAATTAGTCAGAAAAGATAAACTAAATATAGGATAAAATTCCCAAGTAAAAGTTTGATAAACTTAAATTAATAAAACATAATTATGGCATTATATATGAAATTTGTAGATTTTGTCATTAGATACAACATTTCCTTTACATTATACACATTTGATAGTAATTTCCTTCATTCAGAAAATGAATAGATGCTCTCTTAGCTTCATTGCCTTGCACAAATAGATAACCTATAACTGCACAACTAAAATGCAAACATTAGTTTCCACATAGTTCATCAATAAACATAACTCAAAGAAATATACCAGCCTAAGGCCCTAAGGGGCCGACCTAATGTCTGGGGTCTCATGATGGCCTTGCCTACGTACGCATACCACAGAGACTTCGTAGTTCGATATCTTAAACTATTAAACACAAAATATATAGTATCCAAAGATATGCTCTGTTTCTCAAAACAAATCTTAACAAGTAATATGATATTTATCTAACTTTCAAAATTAGTCTAATTTAATTTTTAATCAAAATTACTTATCTATATACCATAATAGCATTCTTTCATTTCCTTTAAAAGTATTTTATCATCTAAGAGAAATTAATAACCCAAAGCTTTACAATATTTCAAAATAAACAAATCACTAATGCTAACTATCAAGTATAAGATCTCATTCTTGGTTATTTAACTAATCATATATAGTATACTTGTTTACATAGTAATGATAATACCCCATAAATATTTTTTTCATAAGATCATGACTAACATGATAAATTGACCACATATCATTGTAAGTTTATTCCACTATTACCAGTTCCCTCCTTATTTTCCTAACATTATACTACCAAGTTAATGATAATACGTATAATCATCTTTGGTATTCAAGAGTGAAAGGTAGACATACATCCTATAATCTATCAATTTTTAGACCAATTCAAAAAGATTATCCAATAACTAAAAGCATACTCTCAATACCAATGAGGAGTTAATAACATTTCTAATAATCAAATAGAACATGATTCTATGATTTACTATTTGCTTGTTCAAGGAAATATATAACTACCTCTATAATCCATACCTCTTGTTAGTTCCTGCCAATAGGTAGGTTTACTATTGCAATTAATGCATTTTATTTTTTATTAGTCACTTGGCCAATGAGATTGTTTTTTAAAAATATTTTTGAATTTTTCCTATAGTTAAGATTTAAATACATATTATTGGAGCTTGAAAATTATGGTTTATCTGTTTTTCTATTTGTTTGAGTAGGTTGATTTTTCATTTTCCTTCATTTTACATTAAGTCAATTAGGAAAAATATGGGGACATTATAGATTGTGGTAAATATTTAATCTTGCCAGATTTGACAATAGGTTGGTACTATAGGCTAGTACTAAAGTAGTGGATGCATGTTTAATGCATTAAGTGCAAATTGTGTGAGATTAAATGAAAATTATGGAATCATCTTCATCGGCTATCTTTCTCACATGACATCAATAGACGGCTTTGGTAGGGTTTCATAATTTTATGGGTGTCATTCACTTTCCTATTTGTTGACAAGCTTATGAGAATCCTTGAATATTGAAAAACCTATTGTTAAAACTTTGTGAGCGGCCATCTTCAGAATGGCTAATCGATTTCTAGCCCTCCCTTACACAATGAGTGTTCTATACTTGTTGTTTCTATTATTCCATGCATTATTTATCACTACCACCACCTCCATATAGGTTAAATGATCTCCTATTCTTCAGTCAATTTTCAACTTTTTTTTCATTCTACTACCAACAAAACAGTTTCCATTTGGCTAAAATCCTTACTTGGTTTTTAGGAGAACAATTTCAACTACCTCAAAACAACTGTAATGTGTAATCAACACTTTGAAGGCCATAAAATAGGTAAGTAATGGGCATGATACTATTATTGATATTGCAAATAGTTATTTTTCTTTAAAATCTCAGGTAAACAAAATAGGAGGAGATATGTGTTTGGCTTCTAAACTTTAGTGAATAACTAAGAATGTACCCATATGGAAAACTCTTGTTTAACCATTTATCAAATAATTGTACACACATGAAACCCCCTATGTTTGGTTTCTCACCATTTAGGGAATAATTGAGAATGTACCCACATGCATTATGTAGAGACACAGTGGAATTATGGATGTGATAGTGGTTTTGGACCCAGTAAATGGGGAGAACAATCCCTAGAGTGGGTGATTTGTAGCAATGGAACAAAACAATCTCCCATCAGAATCCTCTCCTTTGATGTTGCTAAGGATCAACATAAGGTTAATCTGTAAACAATGTTTCATACAATATTTATTATTTACTTTGCATTGCTAAGTAGGATTTTAGTGCAAGAATCAGTCTCAATGCTATGTATATATACATGTAAATACCATGTTATTGAATACATAAAATATTTATTATTTACTTTGCATCATTAAGAAGGGTTTTAGTGCAAGAATCGGTCTCAAGAATAGGAGTTGGTCTAAATTCCCATAGCAGGTCTATTATTTAGAAGCATCAAAACCTATCTATTGAACATGATTTACAAAGTAACTCTATTGATCTATGAATATCTAGAAGTTATATTCAGAATGTTCTCATTGTGAAATTTGGGTTTATATTTTTTAATTCTTTCCAGATGAAGTGGAAGGGTGGCTTTCTATGCATTCATGGTATTCTTTATGATTTTTATGAGACCAGGTTCCATACACCATCTAAGCATTCTATCAATGGAAAAATGTAAGTTCAAATTCTCACAAGTTTCTACCTTATTTTAAACATGGGTATAGACAGTTCTTTTAATCTGTGCTCTCCAAACATAGCTATCCATTGGAAATGAAAATGATGTACAAGGATTTACATAGTGGTCGAATGGTTATCATGGTGATTCTCTTCAAAATCAATAAGCAGAGAAACATGTTTCTAGATCAAGTAGTATCAAAATCTTTTATGGTTGTCTTTATATGTAGTTTTGTTTGTTGCAAATTGCAGGAAATTTCCAAGGGACTTGTTGTAGCTTAGGGTGAATTGAAATTATATCAAGGGCTTGCTGAAACTTTGGATATTTGGATTCTCTCTTAGTTTCATAGCTTTAAATAAATATGCACACACAACCCAAGAATCTATCTAGATATTAGAATCTAAGGAAGGATTTTTCATCATATACTATAGTGTCATTTTAGCTTAAATTCTAGTAACTTGTTTATGTTGGAAAATTAAATGCTCCTGAGCCTCTTCCCATTGACACCTACCTATCAGGGGCATTCAATGCCTACAGGTGAAATATTTTTTTTGGGGGATTCCCTTCCCCACTTGCTCCAGACGTGCACCTAAAGACTACATAAGGAATTAATGAAGTTAGGAATTTTTGAATTCCAATTCAATGTTGGTAGGTAATTTCAATTTTGAGAGGGAATGAGTTCAAAGAAAAAAGGAATGAAGGAAGTTTTATTCTCTCAAGTCAATTGAGAAAACTCAATTAGAGTTGAAGAATTTTCTGAGCAGAAGCAAACTATGAAGAGGAATGTTCTTTGTTCTATGTGTGATTCGGAGAATGTTTTCAGTGTGAGCTTTTGAAAGCTCCTGAATAGTAGTAGTTGTTTGTTTTGTGTGTGAGCAAAGATTGCTCCTAAAGAGCTTTGTGTAGTTCCTGCTAATGATCTCCTAGTAGCTCTTGAAGTTGTCTATTTTTAGTTGAACAGTTGATTTTTCCTAGTAGATTGAAGTTCATAGCTTAGAATTAGCTTTCAATAGTTTAATTTGTATCTTTTATCTATTGTTCATTTCTAGTTATATGAATAGAAAAAAAGATTGTATGTCTCCTTGTTTTGTTTGTTTATTTTGCATTTGTTTTCCCCTATTGTGATTTGGGGAATAGAGTAGTAGCTTTGTGTTTTTCTGTGTAATTAGAAATTATGACCTTGTATTAGAGCCATAGACCCCATTTCCTCATGAGTTTGGTCATTTTTTTTTTCTAGGTATTGAGTTTTTTCTATGTAGGAGACATGGTTGGAGATGAAGGAAAGAGCTGGCATTAGCCACCATTCTTTAATGGACAGAACTATGATGTTTGGGAAAAGAAGATGAAGACCATAATGGTCACCAATGATTTGTTGGAGTTTTTGGTCAATGGATTCAATGATGTAACTGACCCAACAACATATGTTGTGCTCACAAATAACTAGAAGACCCAGTTGAAGGAGTTGAGGAGGAAAGATGCTAAGGCATTGAGTCTAATAAAAGCAGCCTTGACAGAGGCCATTTTTCCTAGAATAGCAGTAGCTAACTATGCTAAGGAAGCTTGGGAAATCATTCAAACCTATTATAAAGGAACTGACAAGGCTAGATTGGTGAAGCTCTAGATGCTTCGAATAGAGTTTGAGACTCTTGAAATGAAGGACAATGAGTCCATTTTTGTTTTCCACAAAAGACTCTCTGGTTTGATAAACTAGTTGAGAGTGAATGTTGAGATCATTGATGATCAGAGGATTGTGGAGAAAGTCCTCAGGAGCTTACCCACAAAGTTTGATGCAGTGGTGATTGGCATTGAAGAGGTAAAGGATCTCAAAACATTGTCTATTGATGAGCTGATGAGTTCTCTACAAACCAATGAGTAGCGCCTAAATAGGTCTGCAAGTTCCTCCCAAGAGAAATATTTTAAGGCTCAGTCGAATGCAAGAGGAAGGGGGAGAGGTAGAAACAAATCCAGACATGGTAGATGGATATCTAGACATGGGAAAAAAGCCAAGAGGGAGCAAGCAACTCTCAGACCAACTCCCGAAGAGGCAAGAAGAACAATTTGAATATGAAGAATGACAAGAGCAATGTTGAATGCTACTACTATCATAAGTTTGGGAATTATGCAAGTGAATGTTGGACCAAGCAAAGAGATTAGTCAAAACAAAATGAAATTGTGGCTAATTCGAACGTGGCTGAAGGAAACCAGTCCACAACATTCATCATGTGTAACATTGGTGAAGAAGGTAGCCCCAAAGTCTAGTATTTGGACATCAGTTGCAACAACCACATGAGTGGTAATGAAAGTCTTTTTTCTTTCATTGATAAAAATGTAAATTGTGAAATTAGAACGGGGAAGTATGGAGTATTTCCTATTATTGGCAGAGGATCTATTATGATCTGCAACAAGCAAGGTGAGAAGGAGATACATAATGTATTTCTTGCTCCTGGGTTAAAACACAACCTCATGAGTATTGATCAATTGGTCCAAAATGGATACAAAGTGATGATGGAGAAGGTTCAATGCATCATTTATGAAAAGAATGAGAGGATGAAGTTGTTTGCAATAGTTCAAATGACAAAGAACCGATGTTTCCATTGAAGATTGAAATGTGTTTCTCATCTTAGTCCATTGTTGCACCTCTCAAGAATGGAGAATGTACATCAATACATCATGAAGTGCTCAAGAGCACCATTCAAGATCCCTCCAAGATGTGGCATCTCAGGTATGGACATTTAGGCTATGTTGGTTTGAGTCTTTTGTCCAAGAATAAAATTATTGACGATTTTCCAAGAATAGTAGAGCCTAATGTTAGATGTGAGGATTGCATTTTTGGCAAGCAACATAGGCAACCCTTTCAATCGGGTAGCTCTACAAGGGAAAGAGCACCATTGGAGTTGGTGCATATGGATTTGGTAGGCCCTATGCAAATCATTTATGTTGGTAAGAGCATATTTTTTATGACCTTCATTGATGATTATAGCCGTAAGACATGCATCTATTTTTGCAACATAAATTTGAAGTTTTTGATAAGTTTTTTATGTTTAAGGCCCAGGCTGAAAAGGAAAGTGGACACATGCTTAAGGTCCTAAGGTTAAATCTTGGAGGAGAGTATACCTCAAATTTGTTTGTGAATTTTTGCAAGAAAAATGGCATCAAGAAGGAGCTAACAACCAGTTATACTCCACAAAAAAATGGAGTGGTTGAAAGGAAGAATAGAACCATTGTGGAGATGGCAAGGAGCATGATGAAAGCAAAAGGACTCTTGACTAAATATTGGGGAGAGGTTGTAGCAACAACTGTTTATTTGATTAATAGAAGTCCAACAAAGGTGGTCTATGACAAGATACCTCAAGAGGCATGGACAAGATGCAAGTGGATAGTTGAGCACTTGAGAGTGTTTGGTTGTGTAGAATATGCACACATGCCTAAGGAAAAGAGGTAGAAATTGGATAACAAGGGTGAAAAATGCATTTTTACGGGCTATAGTGAAGAGTCTAAGGCTTATCGGCTATACAATCCAGTCACCAAAAAGATAGTCATTAGTAGGGATGTGGAGTTCCTAGAAGACAAGTCATGGGATGGAGTAGTAGATTCTGACAACTCAGAACCACTTCTAACAGCTCCTAAAGAAGCAAAAATTGAACATGAATTTCAGCAAGATGAGTCTGCAAATGTTCTTGAAAGATTTGGACGAGCTCCTAAAAGTACTAGTCGAGTTCTTGAGAGGCCCCTAAGAGCTCCTAAAGTTGGTAGATAGTTAGGAAGACTATCACAGATAGCTAGAGATTCAGTTGCAGTGAGCTTCAGACGAGCTCCTGAAGTTTTCTGAAGAGATCCTGAAGAGCTCCTAAAGTGAGTAAATAGAAAAGCAAGTAGCTAGAGATAGCCAGAAGATTGGCTCCTGAAAGCTCCAAAAGATCAGCTCCTGAAAGCTCTGAAAGAGTTCCTGAAATTGTCATTAGAGCTCTTGAGAGCTCCTGACAGCCCTTGAACTTGTTTGC
Source organism: Sequoia sempervirens (assembly GCA_007258455.2). Classification (NCBI taxonomy): domain Eukaryota; kingdom Viridiplantae; phylum Streptophyta; class Pinopsida; order Cupressales; family Cupressaceae; genus Sequoia; species Sequoia sempervirens. The sequence goes on along the minus strand of VDFB02379711.1, from coordinate 156,304,160 downwards.
TTAGCATAGTAGCAGTTGTAGTGAAATTTTATAACCACCTCTCACCTCTCTAATGCCATAGAAGACCAAGATTCTAAGGGAGATCTACCAGAATGAAAGGTATGATGAGGATTTTGATGAGAGCATGAATTTTGCATTATTTTCTCATGGTGATCCAATTTATTATGAAGAAGTTGTGAAAGAGGAGAAATGGTGTGAGGCCATGGATGAGGAGATAGATAAAATAGAGAGAAACAACACATGGGAGTTAACATATTTTCCTCCCAACAATCAAGTTATTGGGGTGAAATGGGTCTACAAGACCAAGTGCAATGCCAAAGGAAAGATAAACCAGCATAAGGTAAGATTAATTGTCAAGGAGTACAAACAAAAACTTGGGAGAGATTATAATGAGAAATTTTCCCCTGTTGCAAGGATGGAGAGCTTGCAGGTAGTCATAGCAATTGCAGCCCAACACATGTGGAAGGTATTTCAAATGGATGTGAATTTTTCCTTCCTAAATGGAGCATTAAAAGAAGAGGTTTATGTGGAGTAGCCATTTGGATATGAAGTTTTGGGTAATGAACACAAAGTGTATATCCTGAAGAAAGCTCTTTATGGGTTGAAGCAAGCTCCACGAGCATGGTACAACATGATTGACTCATATGTGATGATCAATGGCTTTAGCAAAAGCGATGGTGAGCTTACTCTTTAGATATTTTCACTGGGGATGATGGTAAGGTTTTAATTGTTCTCTTGTATGTTGATGATTTAGTTTTCACTGGGGATGATGATTTCCTCATTGTTGATTTTAAAGAGGCCATGAAAAGATAGTTTGAAATGACATATTTAGGTCTCTTTAGATATTTTCTAGGCATAGAAGTAAAACAAATGCATGATGGTATATTTATCTCTCAAGAAAAATATGCAAATGAGATCTTGAAGAGATTTAGAATGTTTGAAAGAAAGCCTGCCCCGATACCAATAGCCATAGGTCTAAAGTTAAGCAAGGAAGATTGTAGCAGCAATGTGGATTCAACCATTTTTAAGAGTTTGGTTGGAAGCTTAATGTATTTAACAACTAGGCTTGATATAATGCACAGTGTGAGTCTTATTTCTAGGTTTATGGAGACTCCACAGAGCACCCATTGGAAAGTAGGTAAAATAATCCTAAGGTATGTGAATGAAACCAAAGGATATGGCATTCTGTATAGAGCAGCAAATGTTTTTGGGCTGGTTGGATACATAGACAATGATTGGGTAGGAAGTTTGGATGATAGGAAGAGCACATCAGGATATGTGTTTCATTTGGGTTCGGGAGTCATTTCATGGGCTTCTCAGAAATAACCCATTGTTTCCCTATCAACAATAGAGGTTGAGTATATAGCAGCAAATGCAACAACATGTCAAGCTATATGTGAGGAATTGTGTCCATAATTTCAAATGAAACTATACTCTAAAATATTTGGTTTTGATTTATTTCTCTTCATTTATCTCTGGGATAGGGGTTGATTGCTTTCTAAATATTAGCATATTACAGTGTGTTCACCTAATAAAGTATCTTGATTGCAGATTCTTGCTAAGGCAGAGTTTTTGAACCCTGGAGGAAGTGTAAAAGATATAGTAGAAAAAATAATTCAACAGGTAATCCTTAACTTATAAGCTATTCTTGTTCACTCCAACAGTAGCTTTTGAAGGTATATGAGACTTAATGAATGTAGAATAAAATATTAAGTATCGTTAAAAGTGCACAACTTTTTTAGTGTCATATCTTGTCTGCTTTTTAGCTAAATTAAGTTTACAATTAAATGGTATATATTTGTCTACTTAACTATATAGTAGGAAGCACCTACCTAATGTAGACATGAGTGAGATTCATGTTGTATATTGTGTCAAATAACAAACAATTTTTCTTTTGGGGTATGTATTTAGATGCTATGATTTCATATTGAGGGTCACTGTTTCTAAACTGAGAGAATACAATTTGATAGTCTTCATGCAAATTCAATAATTTTTGAAATTTTTGAGCAAAGCAAGAAAGGAAGTTAGGTTTAGTATAGAAACCTTTTACAATATTGCTTTTATGTGTGCTTCTTAGCTTTGAAAATATTTTGTTAGTTTTTAAAGTACTAATTGTGGTTTTTCTTACAAGTCATCACATGCACATAGTATGAGATTTGAAGAAATTAGCATATTGTAGATTGATTGAGGCCTCACTTGCCATTGGTAACTAGATGCTTTTCTCACATTTTTTGACAACATAATGGGGACAAAGTATAATATATTTTTTAAACTTTTAAGTGTTGGAGTGAGCCATTTTCTTGGTGTCAAAACCAACAAATGTTTTAAAAATTTCAAATTTGTAAAACTATTTTATACTTTAAGAATTTTTCTCCTACTTACATATATAGGTATATGTCTAGAGGTGAAAATATTTGCCTATCTTTTATATCTATAAGTCCATGAGCTAGTATTTTCCTAGATGCAAGAATGGCTAGTTATGTTTGATCCTTGCTTTGATTAAGAGCATCGAGGCAATATGAAACCTAGGTGTTACTCTTAATAAAAGAACCTTTCTACTTGGAGTAAGTCCATGAGTTGGAAGAATAGTTAGTTATGTTTGATCCATACTTTGATTAAGAGCAACAAGGAATTTTTAAACCTAGGTGTTACTCTTAATCAAAGGAACTTTCTAGTTGGAGAAGTAGTCACGCTACTTGATGTATGAATTACATGGTTGTTATGGGTAGGTGTCTACTAGAGGAAAATGATAGAACACTGTAAAATAAAGTCCAGAATTGGAAATATGGACATTTTATCCATGCAAGTTGGTTGAGAATGATTGAGGATGTTGAAAAAGAGTTAAGAATATCTCATCTTTTTCTTGAACTATTCATCCAGGTCTTATTATTTCTCATGATCAAGAAATTGTAGTGTGTTAGATTGTAAAGCCAGTCAATTTCTTGTTCATTGTAGTAGCCTTCATTTGGATTCTAATGAATCCACAAAATTGGTTCCCTATGAACTCATAAAATTTCTAATGCATTGCATGAATTATCTGCAAGCATCACAATAGTGCTTCTATGAATTGCACTTCTTCAAATAAATCGTGGTGTTGGGTACTACAGTATGTTAGGGCCTTCCACATGCCATCCTTTAATATAAAATCCTAAGCCCTTCTAATGAATGAATTATTCAAACAATACCTTTGTCCTCAACTTTGCTTTTTGCCAAAATATGTTCAATTTAAAATCATATATTTCATCTTTTAGGTGAGGTAAGGAATTTGAAATTTTAACCTTTTTTCCCACCACTTTATTAAAGTAGAGACAAGGGAGCTACTATGCACTCATAACCCCATTGACAACTTGATAATATATTCAACTAGTACCACTTTTTCTTGACACTGATCTATAATATCAAGGCCAAGTTTCTCCACTTGTTCATTTTCAAGAATCTTATGCTTATAAGGTTGTAACATTAAGAAGAATCAATCTCCTACTTAAGGGTAACTAGTTGCACTAAAAAAATTGGGATGTGCATGTTTTAATCTCAACATGCAGTTTTAATTTATTTCTTATATATTATTGCAAGCTATGCTAATTTTAAAGTCATATTCTTTGGTGAAGATGTCTTGAGTATAATTTTGTGATTATGGTAGTATTATTTTCATTATTTACCTTTAAAGGAAATGAGGGGTCCCTCTTGAAGTTTAAAATTCTTGGAATTCCATCCACCTATCCATGCTTACATTGCAGGCTAGCATTAAGGTATATCTGATCATCCTAGATACCTCACTCTTCTTAGACTGCATCATATACGTATCCTATTCCCTCCAGGATTGTAAAATATTAGTGCCCATTCCCCACAAAAGTATAGGACCTTCACCATTAGGCCTACTATGGCATACAACTAGTGGAGAAAATGAACTATGCAGATAAAAAAACACATAAGCTGATAACCTAAATTTATCCACTTATTAAAGACATAAATATCACTTGCCTAGAAAATCGTCACATGGTATGCAAGATAGGTCAACATGATGGAAGTAGGGGAGATTGTCAAATATAACCTAATTTGTAAGGATGCTCAATTTAGAGTTGTTTCTTACAATTTCTACATGCCCTGCAATAGGAAAGTTAACACATTAATGCAAATAAATATGAATTATCCTGTAAGCATCACAAGAAGCAGAAACACAAAAATGTTATGAGGGTGAAGTATTAAATAATGACTAGCCTTTCCTCAATTTATGATGGGCTCATCCTTAATTTTGTTGCATGTACATTCTTATTATGTTCTCTCCCTATTAGAGGATGAAGCCTTGATTATTTCCTAGAGTTTCTTATTTCTCTTTGGGAAATTATATTAATTTTTAATTCAGTTTTCTTGTGTTTCTCTTTTTGGAAAATAATCTTAATTTTGAATTCAGATTGTTGATTTTATCCTAAACTAACTTCTTGTTCTTGGTTTTAAAATTGGCATTCCATTTGGTGTCTACATATGAATGAGGAAAAAGTGGTTCCTTTCCACTTAACAAACTTGTTATTTGAAGTGAAAATGTTTCCTTTCCACTTAACAAAATTGTGATTTGAACCATGGTGGATTTATTGGCAAGGTTCTACTAGTCGGGTCCAAATAATGAAGTTTCCAAATCATATATGTCAGTTGTATCATATGGTCTAAAATTAGTTAATTTTTCTATTCATTTTTTCATGGAAAAGATACCTTTGGTTCTAATGATTCATCGTTGTCTATTCCATTATTTGAAAAATGAAATTGAGCATTCTCAAAAAACTCTTTGGATTTGTCAAATTCCAATGCAATTCAAGGCTCTCACTCCAACTCCACAGTTGATCATCAACTCAACATAGGTATAGTTAATTGATTGAGATTTTCATTACCAAAATCTATTTATTCTTTTTTAATTGTTTGATATGTTAGTTTTTAGAGGCTAACTAGGGCCTTTATTTTTTTAGTTTTGAGTATCCCAAATGCCTTCAAAACTCAACATATCAGTTTATTTTAAGCTACCTACTAGACTTACTCTTTCTATACCTACTACATCCATTTCAAATTAAATAAAATAACTTTATCTTTTGTGAGTGCTTGTGGTTTTTTATCTGAACTTATATGCCATAGTCCCTCCTTTGAAAATAAGCAGGACTAGGAGTGAAGGGAAATGACTGTTTGCTATGAAGGGATGGGATAGAAACCTTGAATAATGGAAATTTATGAGGTCTTGTGGTGTTTTTATTATTTTTCAATGATGTGAATTTGGAAATTTAAGGCTTGACTTCATTTGTGTTTGGTTTCTTTGGCATTCTGACTTGTGGTATACATGATTGGTTCTTTAGAAGGCTCTCATATCCAAAGTCAATCATCCTTACATTATGGAGTGCAAGGAGTCTTGGGTAGAGAAGGTTTGTTTCAATTCATTGTGCCCATAAAAACCATCATTCTATTGGATATGTGGCATGTTGTATTAAATGGATCTTGTAATCAATGCAATAGCTCTGGCAATGAAGTTTGTTGAGCCTCATTCATAGCATAGTTATGTGTGCTACTTATTTCTCTTAGGCGATGTTCTAGTCTTTGTCGGATGCTCTCCACAATGCCGGAGTATTTCATAGCACTAGGTTCTAACAGTGCATTTTAGGTACTTTGTAAAGCTTTATAAAATTATGTAACAATATTTTCCTTCCAACAATGGAGGAGCAGCCGAATGAAATTTGTTTGGGGTTTGGCTTACTATTTTATGCAGTGAAAAGCATTTGGATTTGTACATTAGGCATTTTTTTCTTTTTACAACCAATTTAAATTAGCAATGATAGTTATTCCCTAGATTTGCTTCACTCTGTATTTCCATTTTTTGTAGGTTGAACATGTACGTAAATAAGGGAAAATAAAAGAGAAATTTGGAGTGCTAAAAAAAATAAGGGATGCACCAAAGACTGCAAGGTACCATTGATAGCATTTCACAATGTAATGTTATTTTTTCATTTCTCTTTTTTTTTCTTATAGATAAGTGCTATCAAATGGGATAGCGCCCATGTACATTAATACCTTTTGGAAAGCCCTTCCATAATACAATCAACTTCAAAAAAACAAGTTACAGGCACACCCAAGCCAACCAAGCCTCCTTATAGTAGTAGATAATTGTAGATCACTGCCAAACACTTTCCCACCTCCACTACCTTTGCCAAGCTACCTGTACTAAGCCACAAATGACCCAAGTCCATATATCTAGAGAAAACATCTAGATTGGAGTTCACAACCCCAACCCTAAACACTTCCCACGTGTTTTCCATGAAGTTCTCCATTGATGCCCTACGTTGTTGTAATGCTTTAACTTCATACACCTCACCTTCATCCTCCTCGGTATCAGTGTTGGAAGGGTCAAAGAAGATCATAAAGTGGCTGACCAAACCATTGATGACCAATTCCAAAGTTGCATTTGCCATAGCAGGAGCATTAGCAGGCATCAAAAATCTCATTAGACAACTCAACCATCCTCTCCTACGAGCTGATTACATCAACCAAAGGCTTGATCACTACCTCATACACCTTATTGTCACACCAGTGACAATCCTCCTTAAGCACCCCCAACACCAAATCCATTATCGTAGTGCCCACCTCTAGGCCACAGGTAGAGAAAATTTGACCACACTGCTCTGCAACTATCTCATCAGAGCAAAGGAAACTTAGAACAAAAAAATGCACCATTTGGGCTCTCAACAATTCATACCAGATTCACAATTTTTTTGAGTGCATAGAATACTAATGGGAAAATGTTTAAATATAACTAAGTTGAAGCTCATGACTGACAACCAAAGCAACATCCACTTGTAAATTCAAACGCTAAATCCAAATCAAATCCCTAGCATTGCCAACACTCATAAACATGTCAAGCACGTATCAAGCCATCCACTCACGGGTCCAAGGCAGTACAAAGAATATTGGGCCAATGCCTAGAAAGATCTTGATCAATGATATCTTATAATCCTTTCTAATGACTTGTGGTAGAATCCACAATCACCCGATCATCTTGAGATAATCCCCAATTTTCCAAAAAATTAGTAGCATTATTGGATTCCCTATAACATGTACTACAAAAAATTTGTTAAACTTTCCTAGGAGCTCCTTATTTGGTACAATCCAATTGCCAATTCTCTAGTTTGGAGATTTCCCTGATGTGATTTCCTAGACATATAACTACAAATCCCCCTCAATTTCCATCAATTCTATACCATTTTGGATGCACAACCATAAGCCTAACCATAAAGCCTCCATCTCAGCTATATTGTTAGTACAAACACCCAAGTTCTTCGACACAGCATAAACACACTTTCCACTTGTGTCTCTAATTATACAACCAGTTGTTGCTCACCTAGGGTTGCTTTTGGCTGCCCCGTCGAATTTTAGCTTCCTTTTTTTAAACTGAACTAGATGTATCCAGTGCACTTCTTTCCTATTGACCTTGCTTGCCCTGAGTGTCATGTACTTAGGAATTTTGAGGTCATTCCAAACCTTAGATGAATTTCCTCATCCCATTGTGAGAATTTTGACTTAGAACCAATGATGGTTCTATTATTTGTTGTCTCAATGATGGCACCTTGGATCTTTGCAATGAGTTGTTCACAATTTAGGGATTCCTCCTTGAATATTTTCTTGTTCCTCTCCTTACATATGTGCCAAAAAACCAATGAAGGCACCATGATCCAGATCCCATACCAATAACCATTCTTTTTTCTATTGGTCAGCTGTTTAAGAAATCCTAGAGCTTAAAGTTTCTTGGACCCTAGTAGCGAAATATCCCCTACATCCAATCCCAACAAGAGGTGGCCATAGAACATGATAGAAATAAGTGATCCATGCCTTCCTTTGATTGCTCACAAAGAACACATCTACATGGGCCAACTATCCTAATTCTTTTCAATCTTTCACCAATTAAGCAATGTTGTTGTAAGGCTACCCAAAGAAAATCTCCTGCTTTGGACAACACTTCTCTCTTCCAACAAAGGGTAGCTATCCAAGTCTTTTCCTTTCCTTGTATGATTTGAAGATGATAGCTCAATTTGGTTGAGTACTCACCAGATGCAGCCTCACACCATATTATTGAATCCTCCCTATTGCTCAGGTTGACCATCTTGATGCTTAATTCTCTAGCCACAACTTCTTTAAATTCTTGTGGCAATGGAAAAGTGTCTACTTCAATCCACTTGGAATGGCTACCTAATGAGTCTTCTTCCTGATGAATATAGTCTACCACCTTGTCGCCAAACTCCACCTACAACCTACCCACGTATTGGTCTAGAGAAAACAACTTTGTTAGACTTTTATAGCCATCCCATGAGTTTTTTTGAAACAAAGACTTCCTACCACTTTTGATTCTCCATGAGAGGTGACAACTAATCAAGGACCTACAATTTGTTATATATTTCCATACTACCGATCCACCCTCGATGTTTGTTGTTAAAATTTTTGATGGTTCTAAGTTATCCAAGTATTTATCCTGCAAGATATGGCATGATGGATTCTCAGGGAATTTATACATCTTCGATACAAGTTTAGTGCCTCAGGCAGTGTTTTGTAATCTGATCTTGCACACACCAACCCCACCACCTTCTTTTGATTTACAGGTTGTGTCCCATCCAATAAGTGGTATCTTCTTTTCATTTATTGAACCTTCCCATAGGAACCTTTTTAAGACTTTCTTCATGTCATTCTCTTCCTTTGTAGGGGCTTCATAGCATGAAATTGTATAAATTAGAATTGCTAATATGACCACTTTTTCCATTGTAATTCTCCTAGCCAATGTGAGCCAATTATTCTTCAATGCCATTTCCTTGTTCCTACATTTACCAACCACCTCCTCCCAATGTTTAGACTTGCATGCCCCTTTGAATATTTTCACTCCAAGAAGTTTTGCTAGAAGCTTCCCCACTTAGAACCCCAAGATTGCAATGATGGTCTACTACATAGGTAGCCTTGTGTTGAAGAAGTAAGCACATGACTTATCCCTATTCATCTTTTGACCTGACCGTGCTTCATATTTAGCGAGCACCCCCTTGATGTATCTAGCTTCCCTAATGCTAGCTTTACCGAGCAAAGTGGTATCATCTACGAATTGGGAATGAGTGACTAGATCAACATTCGGTGCCACCTACACAACCATCCAGTCCATATGTTGGCTTCTACTTTTGATGGCACAACTTAGAGATTTAGCCATAATCACAAATAATAATGGTGATATAAGATCACCTTCTCTGAGGTTTTTAGTGGCCTAAAAAAAATCATGTAGAGTTATGCTTATTAAGACCAAAAACCAGACAGTGGAAATGCAATGAGAGATAAGATTGCACTAATGACTATCAAAACCCATCTTTTTCATGACCTTCAGAAAGAAGTTCCAGCACACTTTATCATATTCCTTGCAAATATCTAATTTGATTATCATCCCCACCTTCCTGCTTGACTTAAGAGTATGAAATACTTCATTGATAAGCAAGATGCTATCTATGATCTCCCGACCAGGGACAAAAATGGTCTACTCTATGGATATTATCTTCCCCAATACCAATTTGAGTCTATTGGAAAGCACTTTGGCAACCACCTTGTAAATGGTGTTGCAAAGTGAGATGGGCCTGTAATCACTATAGGAATGACATTCTGGATTTTTTGGAACCAAAGCAATCACCAAATTGTTCAAATCCTTTACAAACCTCTTGGATCATCCCCAACAAGGTGCTAACAAGTCTGGAAGAACTTCTTGTCGTGAACCCGTCAGGTCTCGACACTTTATGAGAATGCAGCTAGAATAGAGGTCCTAATCTCTTATTTATAAATCGTTCCACACAACATTTTTTTATCCTATTTACTAACCTGAAAAATTATTGAGGAAGCAACTGCCAACCTCATGTTGAATTTGGGCTCCAAGTATGTGTTTAAAGAAATCAACTGCAACCTTGCCAACCTCAGCCCCGCCGCACACTCAGTGACCATCAATAGTGTAAATTTCTTCTATCTTATTCATAGCTCTCCTTGCTAGCACTAATGCATGTATGAATTTGGAGTTTGAATCACCCACGCTTAGCCAAAACTCCCTTGATTTATCTTGCTATTATATTTCATCCCTCTTCAAGAGCTCGGCCAACGTCACTTTCAACTCTTTCTCTTTGAGAAATTCCTCATTCCTCATGTCGTCCCTGATAACTTTCTCATTAAGGGCTTCCAAATCACTTTCCACATTTTATTTTTCCACAAAAATATTTTGGAACTTCTCCTTATTCCAATCTTTGAGCTTTTGATTAATGATCTAAAGTTTCTTTACTAATTTGAAACTGATTGAGCCTCCCACCTTAGCTTCCTTCCACTAGCTTTCTAGCAAGCCAGGTAGACTAGGATCCTGCCACCACATATTTTGAAATTTGAAACTTGTCATCAACATTTACTTCCATCCAATTATGCTCAATTCCATCTGGAAATGGTCTGAGATGGAAACTAGCATTATGTTGGCCGAAAACTACATACTAGAATCGTACCAAAGTGGAGAGACTAGGAATCTCTCCAGTCTCTCAATGATTGTAGTGAAGTCTTTGTGCCTATTGGTCCAAGTGAAGATTTCATTTTATGTTGGGAAGCCTTCCAAACTAGCCTTCGCCACAAAGCTCCTAAAATCCATGGTCACTTGTGAGACACTTCTAACACCTTCGCTCTTCACTAACAGTTCCAATATGGAATTGAAGTCACCACCAATGATCAATCTACCTTTTAGATGAGGATGGGAAAATACCAACACAAAAACCCAAAGAGAGGCCTTATCCTCTATTTTTATTGTCCCGTAGATGTTAATGATCAAAAATGAGAATTGAGGCCAAGGTCGTAAGCCTTTGTTGCCATCCAATTTGTTGAAGAATTGATGACATCCATAGAGACCATTGCCTCCTTCCATAAAATTCCTAAACCCCCCATGGAGCCCCAAGAATACTAGAAGCACCTATTCTAATAACAACAATATTTCAAAAAATTCACCCCTTCTCCAGACAATTTTGTTTCTTGTAGTAATATTATGCTGCTTATTCTTTTCTGAAGTTGATGCCTCATTAGGCATCACTTGTTAGAGGCCTTTAGGCCCCTGACATTCCATGTTGTGATCTTCATTATTTCCCAAGAGAGGGATTCCTCCCTTAGTACTTAGAAATTTTGTGATACTAGTGTACTTTGCAATAGCCTCCTCTTCCCTCAACTATTTGAAGGACTTCCTACCTCAAGGGTTGCTAGATGTGTTGACTTTTCCCAAACCCAAGTGTTTTATTATTGATTGAGAGATGCATCTATCCTCAATAAAATCCAACTCATCATTTGGATCAACTTTTGAATCCAAATCCTCACTTGCCAAGAAAGCAATCTCTGAACCTTCATTTTCCTTCAACTCATGACTCCTCACCAAGGGTGGAGACAATAGTTTAGTGTTATCCACACACTTTCTTTCTTGCACTATCTCAGAGTGAGTAACCAGGTCTGCCAAGGACACACCACCATTCAAAGTATCTCCCATTTGGCTATCCTTCTCAGTTGTAACAGTGAGGGTGGGCCTGGGGCAAGAGAAGAGAGTTTATCTTGTTGCTTCATTCTCCAAAATTCCTTCATTCCTTTGTTGCAATCCATTTTCTTGTGATCTCGAGTGCCACAATTAATGCAATACATCTTTGTGTCCTCAATTTCAATCTCCTATGACCAATGTTCCCCATTTACCAACAGGAAAATCCTTTGAGGGATGGTGTCAATTGCTACAATATTCAATCTAGCATATTTGTAGAGATCACCATCAAGGATACCCATATTAATCTCCATTAGAGTTCCCAATGAGCAGCCATTTTTTTTTAAACAATCTCTAGTCTAGTATTCCACTGGAAGATTTTAGAGCCTAACCCAAATTGGTTGGTCATATCATGGCCGCATTTTTTTTGGATCAAAGTTTTGATTCCAAGGCTGCGTGTAGAAGAGTTTTTCATCCATGAACCATAGGTCACCCTCTATGACCCACTTTTCCATTTCCTCATTTTCAAAGACCACCAAAAAGAAGCCTTTCAACAAGAATCTTATTAGAACATCCATTTCCCATTGCACCTAAATCCATCTCGTAATCAAATCTCAATCAAGAGTTCTACCAATGAAACGACAAATGAAGGAAAAATCCCTAAGAATTTTCATGTCAGCCTTGATTTCCTTAGAGACATCAATCTCCAAAACTTATTCAATAGACTTTGGCTAGGGTTACCCTTCTTTACCAAGCCTAACTCGCATAAGGCCTCTAAGCATTCCACTTATTCCTCGCCTTTCATTTATTGCTTGATATTCGGCACACCAACCTCTCCACCCATTCCTTTCGCCTTATGTTTGTCCTTTGCACCGGTGTCATGGCTTGTCGTTCCCTAGCTTGTTATTGCATCAAAGGAGATTCTGATGTATCATGTCTTCTGTGAACAAGTTCACTTCCTTCTACAAGAGCTACCTCTTGCCTCCAGTAAACTGGGTGGCACTTATCCACCCATCTCCCCCCTAAGAAGACCTATTGAGGAGTGTAGTCTTGACGTAGGTCCTTAGACACTTCCTTGCTTGCTTCGTCCCCCCAATGCAGTTTCACTTTGACCTTGCCATCCTTCTCTGCTTTTCCAACATTCACAACAATGCTACTCTATGAGCCCTCTCCGCTTCACACCATTTCTTTTAATATCAAAAATATAATTTTAATACAAGTAAAATTTTCTTTCATTTCTATTTTTATTTATTATTATTTTTTCTTATTCTTTTAATATTTGTGCTTACATTCTTTGTTGGTTGTAGGTTTACAGATATTTCCTTGGTGTGTGGATATTTGCAATAGTGATTTTTTAATATTTTAGAATAGATGGGATAGAGTCTATGTAGGCCTAATGGCTACCTGTAATGTTTATCTAGGTTATTTTGCCAAAAAAATATGGGATTCATTTCTATGATAGCTTCCTTAGAAGATATTACTAAAATTATCCCATTAACTTAGTTACCTAACCCACAGGATGATTTGAATGCCTCATGGCTAATAAAACAAGAGCAATATTCATATAAATGCCTTAATTTATGGAAGAGAGTTATACGCCTCTAAGTGTTCATGGTTGTGCTCCAATAAAACTTCACTAAAATTTAATAACTGTATGTAAATCACTTATTACTATTAATGTTGAGGCATATTATTTGAAAATATGGAATTCATTCCTATGATAGCTTCCCTAGAAGATATGACTAAAAAATATCCTATCAACTTAGTTACCTAGCCCACAATATGATTTCAATACCTCATAACTAATAAAATAAGAGCAATATTCATATAAATAACTTAATTTATTATTATGTATTTTTCTCCACCAAAAATAGCTCTTTATTTTGTGTGTCATTTTTATAAAAATATTGTAAAATATAATGTTTGTTCACTAAAGGAAAAAAGGCTTCCAAATCATTTTAACTATGTGTATGGTTCTTATAATAGCCAAAGTAAATTATTGTAGTTATCTTTACATTTAAACATTAAGTTGGTTACATAGGTTTGAATCAATAAAAGAAAGAAAAATACATGATACTAGGAGAGCAAGATGAAAGTAATGTTAGGAGACTTTGTTTGTATATTTGTTGGTATCTTCTATTAGATATACTTACTATCAAAGAATGATAACTTTGTAGGATGGAAGGGGTCAATAATGGAGGGTGCAAGCAGTGGCTCTTTCACCTGATAAACTTAAATGTGACATTCCTATTTGTGTCTTTGTTCACATTAGTGGTTTCATTAGAGGAAACAAATCTTTTGAAGGAGCATTGGCAATGGAGAAATTTGCCTTGAAGTTGTAATTTAGTTTTGTGGTCTCTTGTGGGATACTAATTGATTGTTGAGATTAGTTTGCACAAATATCTGTTCTATTTACATGATGAAATTTTTAGCGATTATATTCCATGAATCCCATCAAAATATTTAGTGTCTAAAACAATGTATAAATGATGGTAGCATTAATTCATAGAGCCATTTAATGGTGGAAGTTTTTATCAATTCTAGATAGATTCCATCATATTTTTTTTGTTGAAGACAATATTATAATTCTTATCCATTTCTTTGTTATCTTTTATCTTCAATTATTTAAGAATTTGATTGAATGATTGTTTTTTATCAAAAAAAACATTTCTTGGTTAATTACCTTAAAGCTTATAGATCGTATCATATCTCGCATGTTAGTTACCAAAAATCATTTGCATATCACCACAACACCTCTAAATTAGAAAAGAAAGGAAGTTAAATCATTGGCATGCAACAAATTACCTTAGTCAATGGTCTTATACTGGGAATTCAAATCGAGCAACCTTGTATAAACATTGCCATGGAAAAGATTCCTCAATCTACCATTGGTCATATGGTCATAAACATAGAGTGAAAGTAGAAACCAAATGAGTTGATAAGGTACCAATGTCAAACGTGGGCCCAAAGTTATGATTCTATTATTATTCTCTTCAACCTAAACCCCACTTGATCATTTCTAGAAATTTACCCTACCTTGAAAGTCATTCTAAATTTGCCTACACAAATATACTGCTTCTGCTCAAATGATCAATGATGTTACAGAATGTACCCAAATCTAAGGCAATCATTAGGTACTGGCTATCCAGCCCCAGGAATGCATTGAGGCATGGATGCCATGCCATGCCTCCGTCCATGCACTGTCGTGCAAACGCAGAAGAGTCCTGGTGCAGGAGCACCCATGGGTCTAAGGGACCTAGAATAATTTGTTATGTTTTTTTTTATTTTTCTAATGTTGGAATAATGTCTCATGGACCATTTCATTGCTTTGTAATAGGTATCTTAGGGATTTGGTGGAGTTTTGGTCTTGATGACCAACTTTTTGTACAAACAAGGTCTCCATCCTCCTTTGTAAGTCTAGTGCATTTTGGTGAATTAATGAAATAAGGATGCCTTGTTGTAACTAGAGGAGTCATCTTGATCATTTGACTTTGATTGGATTCCTTTCACATATTTGGGAAACATCTTGTAGGCAAGTTGGTGAAAATTGTCTAAATTGCCTTAAATAGGCATTAAAGAGTAAAAATGAAGTCTAATTGTGTTTCAAACAGCCAACTAATTCAAATGGAAGTTGGAGGAAATTGGAGGGAGTTATGAGGCTTCAAATATTCCTTTCTTGGTTGAGGAAAGGCTGTTGAACAAGTTTGGAAGGAGTTTCTAAGAAGAAGTTGTTGTTTTTTGTGTTTTGCATAAAGAAATTGTTGATCTCGTACATTGTACGGCCTGTATGTGTTGTTCCATGCTCTAATCATATAATGGTTGGATATATAATTGAATAAACTTTCTTTTGGCATTGGAAGGGTGTGATTTCATGGAGAATTGAGTGACTTATCCCCATTTTACAACTGAGTGGTCTCAAACCCAATGTTTTTCTTGTAGAATTTGCTGATCATGTGCTTGGTACGATTTGTACATTTTTTTTATGATGAAAGAATGTAATGGTTGGAAATAAGATTGAATAATATTTATTTTGGTGCTGGAGTGGTGATTTTTTATTGAGTATTGAGGGAGATATCTTAATTTTACTCCCGGGTGGTTTGAAAACCCTTAAAATTAGGGTTTTGGGTGAAAAATGCATATTTCTTCCATTCCCACATTGTAAAATTGATAAATCTCAGTGGGATGGAAGATATAATGGTGTACCAAAATTGTATCATGGTATTGGAGAATGGAAGGCTCATTGGAGGAAGTGGTGTAAGATTTGTGGCTTGACATCTCTATGTGGCAAGCCTAATTGATAAGCAAAAAAGTGATTTTTTGCTTGATTTTGGAGAATCTGATTAAGAGGCACTTAGGGATGATGTTGGAAGGTGTAAATAACTAGTAGGAGTCTAAATTATGGCTTTGGGGTTCATGGGTGAGCCTAGGTAGTCAAGACCCAGGTGTAGGTCTTTGGATTAGGCCTCTTGGAGTAGCAATAAAATAGGCCATTGTGGATTATGCTTTAATAGTCAAGAAGAGTGGGTTTAAGACTTTGTAGGAGTCCATGTTGGGAGCTCAATCTCAGTGGTTTGGTGTCATAATAGTCCATCATGTGGATTTCAAAGTGACTGTCCTACCAAGTGAAGTTAAAAACCTTCAAGGTGAAAAAGGCCTAAGTCATTGGAATGAAGAATAATTGTTGTTCCCTAGGTGCAAGAAGGGTTGTTGAACCTTGATTTGGTATGTGTAAACATTTTTTTAAGTGTTTCTAAATCCTTTGGGTGGTTTGAGTTTATAACCTTAGGGTGAGAGGTTTATTCCTTGAAGGAATAGTGGAGTTTAGGACTCCTCATATGAGTATTTGAAAGAAGCATTGTGTAGAGTGTCTTTTCCATTCATGGTTGTGTGTTTTCCTTCCCTACCACTCTACATCATAGTGGTATTAGAGCCTAATTGCAGGTAGTTGTTGAAAGGAAGTCATCATGACTCCAAAATCTAGATTGGTGGTTGCAAAGGAGTTGAAGGCCTTGAGAGAAGAGATAGAGGCCTTAAAAGCAATGAATAGAAGGAGAGGAGTGACCATTGAGGAAGAGAGTTCCTCTGAAGAAGAGCTAGAGGATGAAGAAGGTGAAGAGAACCTTCAAGGGGAAGAGATACCCCCTCATGAGAGAATAATCCTTAAAGCATTGCAAGCATCAAGAGGAGAGTCCTCTGAAGTGAAGATGGATCTACTGGTGTATAGTGGTAAGATGGATGTGGATGAAGTGTTAGAGTGGGTGGAGGCTCTAAATAACTATTTTGAATACAAAGACATGGCAGAGAATAAGAAGGTAAAGTTTTCCAAAACAAAGTTGAAGGGATCCGCCTTGACATGGTGGAATTTCACCCAAGGAGAAAGGGTCAAGATGGGTAATTCCATGATAAACTCATGGGATAGGATGGTGCATAGGTTGAAGGCACAATTCCTTCCTACTGATTATGAGGTGCAGGAGTTCAAAAAGGGGCAGAATTTGAAACAAAAAGACATGGATGTTTCATCCTACACCGAGCAATTCTACAAGTTGAGCATGAGATGTGAACATGTAGAGAGTGAAGGAAAAAGTGGCCACGTATATCAATGGACTAAGGCTAAACATACAATATGAGATCAATTTGGTTACTCCTAAGACCATGGAGGATTGCATACAAGTTGCACATAAGGCTGAAGAGAAGATAAAAAGGAAACAAGAGCAGCAAAGTAGAGGAAGAGGTAAGAATTTCAGAGGTAGAGGCAGTTTTGGCAGAAAAAATCAGTCCTAAAAACATCAAGAGGAGTCTAATCCTAATGAATCAAGTGGAGACTCAAGAAATAGAGGGGGATTCAGGGGTAGGAGACCCAATGGAAGAGGCAGATTTAATGGAGGGATAGGTTCTAATCAGTTTTCAGGGAGGTGCTACACTTGCAACTAGCCTGGGCATCCATCCTTCAAATGCCCTGAAAAGCAAGGATCAAGCTCTCATGGTGGAGAGAGGAGGAATCAATTGGTACATGAAGATGAAGAAAGTGTGACCTCACCTACAGTAAACCTCACATTAGAAGTTGGAGAGAACTTGATGATTAGGAGAGCATTGCTCAAGGCACCAATCCCTGAAGAACCCCCACAAAGGAAGGCACTCTTCATAATCAATTGCAAGGTACAAGGTAAGGTGTGTAAGATAGTAGTGGACTTAGGATCAACTAATAATCTTGCTTCAATTGAGATGGTAGAAAAATTGATTTTGAAAAGGATTTCTCACCCTAACCCATACAAAGTTTCATGGCTTAGTAAAGGACAACAGGTCTTGGTGAAAGAGCAAGTATGGGTAGAATTCAACATTGGGCCATACAAGGACAAGATCATATGTGACATCATCCCTATGGATGTGTGTCACTTGCTGCTTGGGAGACCTTGGCAGTTTGATAGGAAGGCCAAGCATGATGGGGAGAAGAATACATACTCCATTGTGAAGGATGGGGTGACTTACAACCTCACACCTCTCATAGAATAAGACAAGGCAAAGCATGAAGGGCCTAGTGTTTTGATGGTGGGTGAGAAGAAGTTCATGAAGACCTTGAAGGAAGGAGGAGGAAGAGGATTCTTTCTAATTATGAAGCCAAAAAGTGAAGCAGATATGTTCACAAAGAAGAAGGAAGATGCACCAAAGGAAGTCCAAGAGTTGTTGGAAAGGTACAAGGACATAACGGTGAATGAATTACCTAGTTCCCTACCTCCCATTAGGGATATAAGCCACCATATTGATCTGATTCTAGGGGCTACATTGCCCAATAAGGCTGCATACAAAATGACCCCTGCTCAAAATGAGGAGATTGCAAGACAAGTGCAAGAATTGTTGGATAAGGGGCTAGTGAGAAAGAGTTTGAGCCCATGTGTTGTTCCTACTATCCTAGCACCAAGGAAGGATGGGAATTGGAGGCTTTGCACTGATTCAAGAGCCATTAATAGGATCACAATCAGATATAGGTTCCCAATGCCAAGGATGGAGGACCTTATGGATTGCCTAGTAGGGGGATCCTACTTTTCCAAGATTGATTTGAAAAGCGGTTATCATCATATAAGGATCAGAGAGGGGGATGAATGGAAGAAAACTTTTAAGACTAATGAGGGCCTCTATGAATGGTTGGTGATGCCCTTTGGGTTGTCAAATGCCCCTAGCACCTTTATGCGCCTTATGAATGAGGTATTGAAACCTTTCATTGGAAATTTTGTTGTGGTTTATTTAGATGATATTCTTGTGTTTAGCAGGTCTAAAGAAGAACATTTGAAGCACCTTAACATGGTATTGAAGAGGTTACAAGAGGAGAAGTTGCTAATCAACATGGAAAAGTGTGAATTTATGAAAGGAGAACTAGTGTACCTTGGATTTGTCATCTCCAAGGGATGTTTGAAGATGGATCCTTCAAAGGTGGATGCTATTCTTACTTGGCCAACACCAAAATCCATGGGAGATGTGAGAAGCTTCCATAGACTTGCAAGCTTTTATAGAAAGTTCATTAAGAACTTCAGTCAAATTTGTGCACCCATCTTGGACACCATCAAATGAGGTAACAAGGGTAAGTTTTCTTGGACCAATGAAGCTGATAGAGGGTTTGAATATCTGAAAAAGAGAGTAGCACAACAACCTATACTTGTAATCCATAATTTTGATAAGGTTTTTACTATTGAGTGTGATGCTAGTAACCAAGCAATAGGGGTTGTCTTAAGCCAAGAAGGTAGAGCGGTTGCATTTTTCAGTGAGAGGTTGAATGAAGCAAAACGGAAGTATTCTTCCTATGATTTGGAATTATATGCTATGGTCCAAGCCCTCAAAAAGTGGAGACACTACTTGTTGCCTAAAGAATTTGTTGTTTATACTGATAATCATGCTTTGAGTTTCTTGAATGCACAGGATAAACTCAATCATAGGCACGTGAAGTGGGTGGAGTCTTTACAAGCCTACACATTCACAATAAAGCATAAGAAGGGCTAAAAAATAAGGTGGCAGATGCTCTCAGTAGAAGGGAACTTGTAGTGCAAGAGATCCAACTCCAAAGCATGGGGGTTGATGCATTGAAAGACATGTATCATGAAGATACAGATTTTAAGGAGGTATACAATGTTTGTGATCAGCATTTGAATACTTTTCATGGTGAATACTCTAATTTTTTGTTGCAGAATGGTTTTCTCTTCAAAGGAAGTCAATTGTGTGTGCCTAAATGCTCAATGAGGGAGAATATTATAAAGGAGAAGCACAATGGGAGTCTTGGAGGCCATTTTGGTCTTGATAAGACCTTAGAACAAGTGACGAGGTTCTATTACTGGCCAAGGCTGCAAGTGGATGTGAGAAAGTATGTAGAAGGATGTACAATCTATCAAAGGGCAAAGGGAACTTCATCAAATGGATGGCTCTATCAGCCACTCCCCATTCCTAATAGGCCCTGAGAGAGTGTAAGTATGGATTTTCTATTGGGACTGCCTAAAACCCAAAGAGGTTTTGATAGTGTTTTTGTGGTGGTTGATAGGTTTAGTAAGATGGCTCATTTTCTTCCTTGTAAATGCACCAATGATGCATCTAGTATAGCAGGTCTCTTCTTTAAGGAGGTTGTTAGAATACATGGATTTCCCTTAAGTATTGTTTCTGACAGGGATTCTAAGTTCATAGGTCACTTTTGGAGGACCTTGTGGAAGAAACTTGGCACAAATCTATCCTTTAGCTCTGCATATCATCCCCAAATGGATAGAAAAACTGAAGTGGTGAATAGATCATTGGGAAATCTCTTAAGATGTCTTACCAAGGAGCATGGAAAAGCTTGGGATCTGATTTTACCTCAAGCTGAATTTGCATACAATGACTCCATGAATAGGAGCATTAGTAGGATCCCTTTTGAAGTAGTCTATGGAATGCACCCTAGAGGGGTCTATGAATTGAGATATCTACAAGGAGTTGATAGGAGAAGTGCTCAAGGAGAGGACTTTGCTGTTACAATAAGGGATATCCATCAACAAGTGAAGGAAACTCTACAAAAGAATGTTGAGAAGTATAAAGAAAGAGCATATTTGAAGAAGAGGGATGTTTAGTTCAAGGTTGGAGATTTGGTGATGGCTCACTTGAAGATGGAGAGACTTCCAAAGGGAAAGTATACTAAACTCATGATGAAGAAGATAGGACCTTGCAAGGTGGTCCACAAGTTTGGCCAAAATGCTTATGAAATAGAGCTACCTCCTGGGGTGGAAATCTCTCCTATCTTTAATGTTTCTAATTTATATCATTTCAAAGCTCATGTGAATGCGGGTGATGAAGCAAGTGCAGCAGCAATGGAGGATGAAGATTGGGTAAAGGACCTACCCCCTAGCCAACCTTTGACTCTTGAATGCATCCTAGACACCAAGGAGATAAAGAGGACTAGAAGAAAGGTCTACAAGGAGTACTTGGTTAAGTGGTAAGGTCTACTTGAAGAGGATGGCACTTGGATGTCTGAATTTGACATTACCCAACATGGAACTATTGTAGAAGACTTGATCTCAAAGAGGACTTGAGATCTTTTTCTTGCTTGGGAGTATGGTGCAGGAGCACCCATGGGTATAAGGGACCTAGAATCATTTGTTATGTTTTTTTTTCTTTTTCTAATGTTGGAATAATGTCTCATGGACCATTTCATTGCTTTTTAATAGGTATCCTAGGGATTTGGTGGAGTTTTGGTCTTGATGACCAACTTTTTGTACAAACAAGGTCTCCATCCTCCTTTGTAAGTCTAGTGCATTTTGGTGAATTAATGAAATAAGGATGCCTTGATGTAAATAGAAACTTGAGGGGATTCATCTTGATCATTTGAATTTTATTGGATTCCTTTCACATATTTGGGAAGCATCTTGTAGGCAAGTTGGTGAAAATTGTCTAAATTGCCTTAATTAGGCATTAAAGAGTAAAAATAAAGTCTAATTGTGTTTCCAACAGCCAACTGATTCAAATGGAAGTTGGAGGATGTTAGAGGGAGTTAGGAGGCTTCAAATATGCATTTCTTGGTCGAGGGAAGGCTGTTGAACAAGCTTGGAAGGAGTTTCTAAGAAGAAGTTGTTTTTCTATGTTTTGCATAAAGAAATTGTTGATCTGGTACATCGTACGGCCTGTATATTTCATTCCATGATCTAAGCCTATAATTGTTGGATATATAATTGAATAATATTTCTTTTGAATTTGGAATGGTGTTATTTCATGGAAAATTGAGTGACTTATCCCCATTTTACTACCGGGTGGTCTCAAACCCCATGTTTTTCTTGTAGAATTTTCTGATCATGTGCTTGGTATGATCTGTACATTTTTTTTATGATGAAATCCTATAATGGTTGGAAATAGGATTGAATAATATTTCTTTTGGTGCTAGAGTGGTGAGTTTTTATTGAGTATTGAGGGAGATATCTTAATTTTACTCCCGGGTGGTCTGAAAATCCTTAAAATCAGGGTTTTGGGTGAAAAATGCATATTTCTTCCATTCCCACATTGT
Source organism: Sequoia sempervirens (assembly GCA_007258455.2). Classification (NCBI taxonomy): domain Eukaryota; kingdom Viridiplantae; phylum Streptophyta; class Pinopsida; order Cupressales; family Cupressaceae; genus Sequoia; species Sequoia sempervirens. The sequence goes on along the minus strand of VDFB02379711.1, from coordinate 156,282,138 downwards.
AAAATTCCTAAATCTAGGTGGGATGGAAGATATAAGGGTGTACCATCATTTTCTCATGGTCTTGGAGAATGGAAGGCTCATTGGAGGAAGTGGTGTAAGATTTGTGGCTTGACATCTCTATGTGGCAAGCCTAATTGATAAGCAAAAAAGTGAGTTTTTGCTTGATTTTGGAGAATCTGATTAAGAGGCACTTAGGGATGATGATGGAAGGTGTAAATAACCAATAGGAGTCTAAATTATGGCTTTGGGGTTCAGGGGTGAGCCTAGGTAGTCAAGACCTAGGTGTAGGTCTTTGGATTAGGCCTCTTGGAGCAGCAATAGAATAGGCCATTGTGGATTATGCTTTAATAGTCAAGAAGAGTGGGTTTAAGGCTTTGTAGGAGTCCATGTTGGGAGCCCAATCTTATTGGTTTGGTTTCATAATAGTCCTCCATGTGGATTTCAAAGTGACTGTCCTACAGAGTGAAGTTAAAAACCTTCAAAGTGAAAGAGGCCTAAGTCATTGGAATGAAGAATAATTGTTGTTCCCTAGGTGCAAGGAGGGTTGTTGAACCTTGATTTGGTCTATGTAAACATGTTTTCAAGTGTTTCTAAATCCCTTGGGTGGTCTGAGTTTATAACCTTAGGGTGAGAGGTTTATTCCTTAAAGGAATAGAGGAGTTTAGGACTCCTCATAAGAGTATTTGAAAGAAGCATTGTGTAGAGTGTCTTTTCCATTCATGATTGTGTGTTTTCCTTCCCTGCCACTCTGCATCAAGTCCGTACAGAACCGTAACTAGCAGCAAATACAAAAAAATACGGTGGGTAACGCTGCAAACAAGTAAATTAATCACCACTGCTTTCAAAGCCTCAACAATAGTTTTGAATTTAAAATAAAAGGCATCACTCACATTAGGCTACCTATAACCATCAACAAATGGTTAAAAGAAAATAAACCCAAATTACTTATTTACCTACTTTTTGAATGAACATTATTTTATTTTATTTCCATCTTCTTCCACTCTAACTTTCTATTAGTTCATTTAGCAATATATTTTTTTTATTTTTTTATTTTATAATTTTAAAAAATACAATTTTATACTTAATGGTAATTTATTATTATTACTACTATAAATTGTAATATATTATTATTTATTTTTTTAATATTTATATTTTATATTTATTTATATTTATAGTTTCATACTTATTTTTAAAAAAATAGAAAATCAATATTTATTAAATAAATGTATTTATTTGTAATTTGAATATAAAATGAAATTTAAAATTGTTATATATTATTTCTAAAAATAATATATACTAATTTAATATATTGAATAGTTTTTATTTTTTAATAAACTAATTAATTTTCAAATTATAGTATGTTAATTTTATTTTTTTATTTTTTTATTTAGTTCTATTTTTAATCCTAATTATAGATTTTTTAGTTCTATTTTTAATCCTAATTGTAGATTTTTTAGTTCTATTTTTAATCCTAATTGTAGATTATAATTAGGATTTTTAATATTTAGTTTGATTTTTAATCCTATTTTTAACCCTACTCATATTTATAACACTAACACTAAATCTAACTGTAACCCTAACACTATATGCTAATTCTAACCCTAATTGTATTCCTAATAATAAGCATAATTCAAACCCATAATCTAATACAAATCCTGACTCTAACCCTAATTCAATTATAACCATACTTATAATTCTAATAATAATTCTAACCCTTTCCCCATTTCTAACTTTAATGCTCACCTTAACCCCATATCTAACCTTACCCTAATTATAACCCTAACATTGAATCTAATTCTAATTCTAATTTTTAGCATAACCTAACCCTAACCATAAGCTTAATTCTAGCCCTAATTTTAATCTTAATTGTAATCCTAACCCTAAACCTAATTCTATTCCAACACTAACTAAAACCCTAATTCTATTCTAACATTGATCTAAAACCTAATTGTAATCTAATTGTAACCCTATTTCTTATTCTAATCCTAATTGTAACCTTAATTCTATTTCTAACCCTAATTCTATTCTAATTGTAATCCTAACCCTAATTTTAATTGTAATCTTTATTCTAACCCTAATTATAACCCTAACCTTGACCCTCATTCCAACCCAAACCCTAATTATAATCCTTAACTTATCCCTAATTCTAACCATATGTGTAACTCTAACCCTAACCCTCTTTCTAACCTTTATTGTAATTTTAACCTTAACCCCATTTAATGTCATACCCTAATTCTAACCCTAACTCCAACCTAACTCTAACCCTAATTATAATCTACAATTAGGATTAAAAATAGAACTAAATAAAAAATTAAAATTAACATATTATAATTTAAAAATTAATTAATTCATTAAAAAATTAAAAATATAAAATATATAAAATTAGTATATATTACTTTTAGAAATAATTACGCCAAAGGCGTATTACAATGGCATCCATCAAAAAGCAAAATTCAACATAAATAAAAATTCTTTAGTTTCAATTTGATGTGCAAATGACATTCAACTAGCATAATTACATTCATTGTATGTAGACGTTTTTTCAAGTAGATCTAAATCGATTTGATATCATATTCACCCTAAAATATTTTCAATTTTATTTAAAAATAAAAATAAAACTGATGATAATTTTTAAATTTTTAGGGTAAAATTTATTAGTAACACAAATATATTTTTAATTATTTGTAATTTTTTAATTTTTTTTAATAGTGTATTTATTTTTTATTTTTTTTATTTTCAATGATTTTTTTTAATATTAATAATTATAATTAATTTAAATATAGTAATTAAATTTTTATAATTGCAATAAAATACTTAGTGTTTTAATATTAATAATTATAATTAATTTAAATATAGTAATTAAATTTTTATAATTGCAATAAAATACTTAGTGTAATTTTCAAGTTTTTCAAGTTTATAGTAATTCAATGTTTTAGATTTTAAAATCAATTTGATTAAAAAAAATCCAAACTAAATACTTAGTGTCAGCTAATATTTTTAATTTTATTAAAAAAAAATCCACAATAATGTTCTTTTTTAGATTCTAAAATCAATTTAATTAAACATAAATAAAAATTAAATACTTAATAAATTTTTAAGTATTTAGGGTGAAATTTATTAGTAACAAAAATATATTTTTTATAATTATAAAAAATTCAATGTATTTATTTGTTTTTTTCATTTTTTTTTAATAGTGTATTTATTTATTTATTTTATAATTTTCAATAGTTTTTAATTTTTTTCTTTGTTTTAAAATCAATTTTAAAGTTGTTTTATTCACATGTTCTTATCTTTCAATTCATGAAGACAACTATTAAAAGAGGCTTTGTCTTTCAATTTCACTCTATCAATTACAAATTTCCAAGTGAAGAAAGAAGTACATGTATGTCTTGCTATTCAATTGCAATAAAATGTTAATTTTCGTTCAAGTTTAGCATTTTTTGTCCTCTTTGATATTGTCCAAAATAAGCTGATCTTCTTTCATAGTTTTTGTTTCAGATTTTGTTATCAAGGTAGGCACAAAGGGATTCAAAGGGTGAATTATAGATTGCTAAATCATGAGAGAACTACAGGTATGTCTCACTACTATGGCTATTAGATTGCATGAAAATGTTGATTCCCATTCAAGTTTAGCATTTGATGTCCTCTCCGATATTGTCCAAAATCACCACACGTGCATCGATCCTGTTATTTTAGATTCTATTTTTTGAATTCATAGTGTTTTTATTTTCAGCAAAATAGGCATTTGAATATTCTTATCAATCTACTATGAAGGTGATCGATATAAATGTTTCATGCATCTCCTTCAAATTTGAAATCTTCAATTTGATACTAAAATAGATCTCAAAACATTGGATGATCATTAATGTAGTTTGATGTCATTTCAAACAATTAGTGAATAGCTGCTTCCTCCATCTTCTTACACCAACTCTAGCAAGAAATGTATCTCCCTCTTCAAATCTATGGTCTCCCAACAACCATGTCACTAAGGTCATTAAGTATTCTTCTAAAAAAGTGTGGGCACACACATACTACCACCAAAATTGCTATATGTGAATACCTTTACTATATTTTGCTCCTTTGTAAAGTACCCTATACCAATATGGTTCCTTATGATCTTCCAAAGCTCCATCACAAGTGCATGGAGTAGTGCTTATGTCTAGTTCTTTTGTGTGATAAGTGATAACTGAGTGAGAATTAAATCCTAAGAGTATGCCATATGATTAACTAGCTTTGGGGAGTGAGACAAACCTTGATAATGATCCATACTAATACTGCAGTACACAAATAATCCTACCCCATGCTCATCAAAGTACAAATACCTGTTAGATTTTCTAATCAGATTTATGAAGACCAAAAAAGCTAAATATACACAATAAATCAGCAATTCATCAATGCAGATTATCAAGTTTAGCTAAACTTGTTCCATTTCAACTCAAATAGTTAAGGACATATTTCCTTTGAAGTACAATTTATAGGAATATATGATATACTGGTAAAGAAGAAATTCTAGAAAAATAATGGCTGAATTTAAAGCTCTATAGCCCATAAATCATCCTAAATTCAAAAATATAAAGAATGAAATTCTAGTTGGATTTTAAAATTGTTTAATAGTAAATCTCATGAAGTATTTAAATTATGAACATTTCTCTTTGGAAATTTCAATCATGTAATATCAAGCGAAAGTGTAGAGAATATTATTGTAGGAATTTAATTTTCTTTATTTGTTGGGGCTGAGGTTTATAGCTAATGAAATCCTACAGAATTTTTTTTTGGATTTAAATGGGAACATTGCATTTTGAGACTATAATTTATAAAGGTATAGTGTAGAGTGAATTCTTACGAAAAATTTTATTTTCTTTGTGGAGTGGAGTTTTATAGCTAATGAAATCAAAGTAGAAAAAAATTTAACTTAAATGGGAGCATTGTATTTTGAGACTATAATTTGAAAATATAGATGGATTGAGCTTAAAGAATACGTGCATGATGTAGCAAGGGCCAAATAATATCAATTCAGCTCCAAGCAAGGAAATTTTTACATAAATAATCTTAAAGACAACCTCATTTTTTTCATTTTTTCCAGACTTAGGATTCATTTGTGGGGAATTAAACAATACATAAGATTTACAATTGAAGGTTGAGTTAAAATTGGGTTTAATTACTTCTAGAGCATCTATTCACATAATCACTAACACTTTATCATCTGTAAATCAACTGGCATCTTGCTTTGACACAAGATTTTGATCAATATCCAATTTTCCACAAAAAACAAAATATATCCTTCTTCCCTAATTACATTTCACTAAGCTACCTGGGAAAGAGCTACTATATCAAATTCATAGAAGGGATTGTCTTTGGTCTCATTTAGCAACTCCAATGAGTCAATCTCAATGGCCTCTTGATGAGCCAAATTTCTATTTGCTAAAATAAATGCACTATAAAAATCTCAAAAATTACACTCAATGTTTTTTTACTCTTGAGTGACATCAACCAGGTCCCTTTGGAAGGTATTGATTTTTTCTATAAAAAATGGAGAAGGAGGTTAATTATTAAGAAAACACGAAAAACGTACAAGATTAGAGTATCAATCTAGCAACCTTACAACAAGTTGTAGAAATATAAATCTAAATTTTTAGGGAAATTCAACAAGCCTAAGCTGACATTGTTTATCATTTGACTATCATCAACACTTGTTGAAGTATAAACATCAAAACTGCAATCAACAATCAATTTAAATTTGTAGTCTAAAAAATAAATCCTAGTTTAAAAACTATCCAAGAAGACCATATTTAAACCATTAGTTATAGAGGATATAACCTCTCTCAAGATTGAACTGCACCACAAGAAATAGCATGAAAAAGGTTGGAACAAAATAACTAACACATTGTATGCTAATTTTCACTATAAGCTTCTCCTCCACTTTGATCACCAACCACAAATCCTCATCACAAACCTTGTCCTTCAAAAAAGCATTTGTAACCAAGTGAAGGTGGATGTTGTTGAGAAAAATATGCTTGCTTCATGACATTGATCACTTCAATTTGGTTCTTTTAGTCATTTTTAGGTGTTTTAAATTGAATTTTTCCCAATTTGATTTGCCTTCTTGGTAGGTCCTCGTTAGTATTTGTTTATGAACCAGAGCTGAAAATGGCCCTGCCAAACTTATGACTTGGAACTACAGTTGATACCCAAAAATACAAAATTTGAACACTACATGATATTACAATATAATTAAATTAATCTAAGCAAAAGATGATGTTGCAATGTTCTTGCATTACTCCTATAAATACATAATTGGATGACTCCAAGCAAAAGAATATAAGAAAGGTATAGTTTACTCTTAAGTATGATCATTAGGTCAAATCTCATGGCTACTAAATTTGGCCAATACATAAAAGTGAAAATGGAAGGAAATCTTATCCTAGCTTCCAAACATTGCTCATTTTTCCAACCTTCAAGCTTTTTCCATTTTATCAAGACTTCCCAAAGATTGAGAGATGTTAGCAAAATCTTCTTCCAATTTGTTTAATCCTTCTTCATTGTCAAAATTTTTTTAACTTCTCTATAGTCCATTCTTTCAGGATGTTTCCCATGCCTTGTAATTATCTCTACTTGCAAAGGAAGCAAAGAAAATTCCTTTGTTGCATTAGTTGATCTAGTGATGAGTATAAAATTGCAAAACTAAAAAGTTAGAAACTACAAACACACACCATAAAACAACATCAAACAAAACAAAAAAAAAATAGCTTAGATACCAATCTAATCCAAAATCAAGATGGATATTCCACTCCTTGAACTATAAAAATGAATATAAAAAAGTGCAATCAATAATTTAAGGCTAATTAACTTGCTTTAGAAGTAAAACTTGCATATGGTAGTGCTAGAAATAAGTTAACTCTTCAAGACAACATAGGAAGCTATTATACAGTAGGAAGAGATAAAAATAACATGTATTAAAGAACAACAAATATTGACCTAAGGAAAACCCAATGTGGGTAAAAAACTCCAGAAGAGTGGTATCAAATAGCATTAGGCCACTATCTCCAAATGTTGATTACAAGGTTTACTTCCTCATTGAGGCCTCCATAGACAATCTTGCATTGAAAATTGGTATCCAAACACCTATAAAACCATGAGGCCACTATCCTCAAATCTCCCACTTGCACTAACACTAATACCTATTCAATCTCCCCTCAAATGCATGGCTGCAAAACCCTTCTTACAAATCACAAAAAAATGTTATAGTCTCAACTTCAATTACAAATGAATTTCAAAGAATCTAGATGTCCATAAAATGTTCTACTAAGGACCACTTCTTTGTTCTTGGCCAGTTGGAGCAGTATGAAACACTATAACTGAATAATCCATTGTTTGTACCAATCTGCACAAAAGGAGTAAAAATAAATTAAAATCTCGCAACTGTAACAAAGTTACATCTAATTTTTGTCATAAATAATTAGAATTTGATATTTTACAGAGCTCAAAAGTTTAGACTCTAAAATTTGATAATGGCAATACCATTATTAGAGGTGCATGAGGTACACAAGGTAAAGGGGCCCCAAAAAAAATATAGGTAGAGCCTAACAATTTCGATACAAAATAATTTGGCAAACTACATCAGTAATTGCATTTTGAAAATCCATAATTTTTTGAGAAAAAAATACAATAAATCAAACTTAAAACAAATTGTGTTGTTTAAAGCTTTAGAAATAGAAGCACAAATTTAATATCTTGATAAACTTCTTAAGAATTCACTATTTTGTCAGTTTTTGGTCATGAAATTGAAGTAATCATGTTTTAGGGAACTCCTTATATCTTTTGTATGTCCATTTATTCAAAGCCCATGGCTATTTTGACCAAAAATAACATCTTTGTGGTAGACCGTATGCTAATGAAAGAGACCAAAATCATTCATAAACATTGGGGTTTGTAGTAGGGTGAAAAGAAAATATTATGGTTTTGTTGCAAGTCCCCACAAGGGAAAGTGCTTGGCTTTCTCCTCTCCAAGATGTGGTTACATGTGTGAAAAAATAAGGAAGACAAGTTCCCTGCTCTATCTCCTTTGACCAACATCTTGACACAGTTTTTAAATTCAATTTTGTTTGGGAAGGAGAGGGGAATGAGTGGGGGTTAACACACAGTCTTTTGTATTTCGTTCTCCAGATCTTGAGGAGTACTTAAAACCCATCAAACAACATAGAAAATCCTAAAGCACAACTTTAAATATGTTCTTTGTTTAAGTTATTATGTCTTTTTTCAACACAACTTTAATTAGACAAATTATGAGCATTAATGTTTCCTATTGTTTTGTTCCAAACTCTACTCTCTCAACAATACAATCAAGTCTATATTGTATTAAATGGGATGTTCTTCATAATATTGTAAATGTTGAATCTCAACCTAGAATGTATTAATCTACTAAGTATATGTATTAATCTGTGATGAGTATGCAAACTTCACAATCAATAGAAGTTTCCTTCATAGTTCTTGTGCCTTGTCTATGCATCCAAATTTCTTGAGTGCACTCTATCAAATAGTTCTTGCACCTTCTCTATGCGTCCACATTTCTTTGAGGAAATGTGTCAAACAATTCTCATGCCTAATCTATGCGCCAACATTTTGTCATGCCCACAAATTTTTGCTAGAAAAACCCAACTTTTTTTTTTTTTTTTTGAGACATTACTTAAAGTGACTACAATGGTTTTACTCACCATAATACATTTTTTTGTTCTAGTTATAATACTTTATATCAAGCATACCTTTGCATGTTGAAGATATCAAACAAACACGAAAGCTTTAAGAGAGTTTAACATAATCGTCATTAATTTAATTGGAATAATTATAAGGTCTAGATCATTTTATCTAAATTTGATGGTGTAGCTACCAACCCAAGCAGAGACTTAACAACCATGATACTAACTTGAGAGATTTATCCAATTATTCTTAACAAGATGGTAATTCCTCCAACTAAGTTTGATATTATTATAAATATTAAAATCTTTAACATCCACATCCCCTACCACCTAGATCAACCTTACTATCTTTTGTTTTATTAATACAACATTAATATGTTGACAATGCTATCAGTAATCTTACTATTTATCACTATGATCACACTCCTCTTTTATTTTAATTATTAAAAATGTTACCAATCCACCGCCATCTAGGAGTATTATTATAGATATTGAAGTATTACCCTCAATTTATTAAGTGACATAATTTTAAATTTGATTATGTATTTTTATTTTTTTTCTACCCTCAATAATAAACCAATTGCAAAAAAAAAAAGATGTTCCACTCTCCATATCCGTTTTAATTAATTACTTTTCCTTTTTTTTTTTTAGATATACACTTTAAGTATCCTAATTTCTTTAATCTTGAATACAGTCATACGAGACTATATATATATAATGCATATACACATTTTTAATACAAATATTTCAAATTTACTTATTATTATCAATATGTTTTAACATGTATCTATTTATTTGTGTTGACTATTATTTATTTATCTATATATAAGAATAATAAATATTCTTTATATAAATGTATATTTTATTTACTCTAGAAAATGATTTTAAAATAATAAGAATAACTATTCACATATATAAATAAATTAGTATCATTTATTCTAAAAGAAAATATAATATCAAGGGAACATTTCTCTTTCCAAACACAAAATTCTAGGAATACCTAGCTTTATCTTTGTTTCCTTTGTTCTTTTCATTTTAAATTAATATTACCCTGCCCCCCCATAGGAAATATTTCACTTTATGTTCTTTAAAAGGTGAAAGTAAAAGGACATGGAAACTGAGTGATTCATGAAGGGCTTTATTGGGAGAAAACGTAGAGCTATATATGGGAAACTCTAAAGCCTACCCTTCTAAGTATTAAATTTATTCGTTTGCCTCTTTTTTTTTTATTTAATATTTAAATGACACGATTTAGTCCTTGTTCTAGCGGATGGATTCCCTCATTAAAAAAAAATACTATATTTTAAACTCTATTCAAAGAAACATCTTGAACTATTTGAATTCTCTAAATTATTTCTACGTTTTCATTTATTCATTCACTGTTCTGTTAGAACAGCGAAGGGTGAATTTTTTTGTTTTCCTTTTGTTTTCAGCAGAACATTTATTTCCAGCATGGTGAAAGACAACTGTGTAATAATATGGTAACTGCCACTGTGATTTTTATTTTTATTTATGACATCTATTGCCTATTGATAATCAGAATGAAATCTGTAATGCCAAAAAAAAAAAAATTATGTGCTAAAAGAACGCGTTAATGAAATTTATGCGCTTAGACAGTGCTCAAGGGACAATCGTCAACTAACAAAGATATTAGGCCATTCTATGTTCAGCATAGGTATCACTGTAATTAAAAGACCAACTACTTCCCTGAAATATTAAAGAAGGATCTATTAAAGTGAAATATAATCTCAGTGTCCCTGACCTTCATTGAATTCATCTGACACTACAGTGTAACATTGTCATAGGAATTAGATATGCTACGATGGTGTGCACTAACTTCAAATTAGAGTGTGATAAGAATGCTTGATATAATATCAAGTAAAATTTGGATTAACGTTGTGATAAGACTGCACAGGTTAAAAAAAAAGAAATAAGATTTTGGAAGTCAGTCTAGTTCTATTTATGGGGAAGTAAATGCAAACCCAAAGTGAGAGAGCTTTCTAAAAAAAAGAGATTGGGAGTAATAATATTTTGAATACCATTCTCCAGCTGTCTACTCAATTTATATTGATTGATCCTTTGATTTGCAATAAAACTGCCTCTCCTTAGCCACACTCCTTGATTGGCTATTCTCGTCCTTCTCTAAAAAAGTTTGAATGACTAAGGTAATCCATGCTTTCACAAGGACCAACGGCATCATACATGCATTTATTAACCCTGCTGCGCCTTACTCTGAATGCGTGTATCATGAGGTGCTTTGGATACGTCTTTAATCATTTCTTTAATTAATGACTATTTGGTGGGAGGTTTGATGGTGATTGGCTCTCTAATAAGAGTCATGATTATTTTATTTTTCTTTCTCCCTAACATTAGTTAAGATTGCATTTCAAGTTGACGAATGGTCATCCTCATGCAGTAATGTGAATGATACACATGGTTTCCTTTCAAAGCCTATCGGGCAGCTCCGAAGGTGGTCGGCTGGCAAAAAGCTGCACATGGATAAAGACGACACTCATCTTACACCTGACAATCCTCACCTACGCCCATCTACAAAAAAAAATCATTGTGCAATCACTATCTCCCTACAGAGAACAACTATCTTTCCTCGAGCTCAAGGATCAAATAGCTCTATATCCTGTTCAAATCTAGTTATTGCTAGTTCCCTGAAATGATGTTTATAACATTATTTTCTTCAACTGATGCGCAGTTACCCCTGGTATGCCAGTGTATTATCATGGCACGACTTAAGCGAAATCCTAAGGGGAGCTTCTTAAAAAGGCCCTGCCTTGTTTTGGTTTATTTATTTATAATTCATTTTTTTTTATTTTTTTTTTACAGGCTTAAGGTCTAGTGAAGTTCATTGATGGCAGATCCGTCCATAACGGTTTTAACCAATGCAACAATTGTTTGTTTGTAACATTGCACTACAGTTTCATTATTTTTTCTATTTCACTAGGGAGTATTTTAAGTGTTTCACTGGAGGACTATTTATGGACATATTGTTGAAGGAATGCTTGTGCGGCTACCAGTGTCTTATGGTTGTCGACAGAAAGGCCCATTTTTTTTCCTCTAGTTATTACTCAATATTCTTAGCAAATAGAATAATATTGTCTGGATTTAACCTTGTGATTATCATTTAGTACACTTTTCACAGGTGGTTGTGTTTCCTTTATCGTGGTTCCTCATACACATTCGCCAAAGTCTTGCTCATTGCTTAGCTCCTTACAATACAGTGCTTTATAATATCATTTTACTATTTCTCGGTTTATGCAAGAATTCTAGGGAATCAATAGACTTTAAGATGGAATAATACCTAGTTAAATATTTGTGCACACATAAAACACCCATGTAGATTTCAAAAGAAGCATGAAATAATCTCGTACCCCAGATTTGGAATGTTTCCTTATAACCAACTTACTGAGCATCAGATTTCGAAGTGATCTTCAAAGTTACTTAAAAACATTGCAAAATTTATAATCTTATTCGTTAATGGTTTTTAATAGAATTTCAACATAGTTTACTATGAAATTCAATGCCACATATGCCAAATGAAGTTTGAAACAGTGAAATATCAGATTTAAAAGGGTGAATAAACCATGACTTAGAGACTCATGCAAACTCCAAGAAGTATGCAAACAAATACAAGGTATGCGAAACTGAATTAAGGCATGAAGCCCAGATTTAATTAAAATGTTGTGTCCAAAATTTTCTTTGCTTAACAGTATAGAATTTCCATAAACACCACTATTTTATACATGGAATATAATTTGTTAATGGGGTGATTCCTTCAAACTTGCAAGATTTTAGAACATTTTTCTAAATCAATAAGCAACAAAATTATTTATAAAAGAGTTGATACCCAAAAGATTGATAACCAATTCAATGTTTAGATTGTATTCTCTCTTTTCCTTTTTTTTTTCTAACATGATAAAACATAAATAAATAAATAAAATCTTGCTCTCCACCCTACCGTAATGGCGTCATGGAGCCTCGTGGGCTCTAGCCATACCCACGAGCAAGGAAATATCTTAGCTCCATGATGATGAATGGAGTCTCTTTTAGATTTTTACAAAGAAATACGAATGGAATAACACCAAATCTCCTTTATCTAAGTTTTCTACTCTCTATTTCAACCATAATCCATGCAAAAAAAACCACTTTTTTACAACAAATAAACAAAAGGAAAATGGAGGCAAGGCATAACTTATCTCTTCTCTTTCGATGAGGAAATACAACTCCTATATCGTCTTTCCCTCTCCAAGCCAAGACATCTTGATCACAATCTCCCCAAAAATGACTTCTTCTCTCCTCTCATTCCTTTTACCATCTTCACCAAAGTTCTCCAAAAGGAGAAGTGGGTAATGCCCAAATCTTCCATCTTCCTGAGATATATAGGGATCCTCCAAACCTACACTCTTTCCCACAAGTGCTCACACATGTGTGAGTCTTGTGCCAATTCCAAGAACTTTTGGGGAGTAGAATGTTGAGTGACAAGTTACTCTTCCCAAGCCCCAACACTTTTTGAATTTGTCACATTCATGAATGTGGACTTTTGAGGGGTCTTTTCACACTCCAAGGACAATTTCACATGTGTCAAAAAGGTTCCAAACCATTGGTATAGGTCCTAGGGGTCTATTCTTGTTCAAAAACCAAGGAAATTGACTCAGTAATCCCTTTTTAAAACCCACACAAAAATCCATAAAAATTTTGATCTCAACCAAGGGTTCCAACCCCAACCAAACTCACATCACATGTTCTACAATTGGATTCTACTCAATCACCCAACCAATAATAAAACCTCAAACCCTTCTAAGTCAAATAGGGCTACACTTAGAACTTCCCAAAGATGTATTTGATTTGATTCCAACATTTATCTATCCTTCTATTTGCATATTTGATTCCTGCAGATTACCAAGGTCAACATGATTAGATCATATATCTCTTCATATTATTAGCTAATCCAATTCACATAATTTTCACTCATGAACTATTTACTCATTAATACATCAAATGAACCTAATGATTCAATTTTCATTATAATCAAAGGAAATAAACACTTACTCCAATACAAGAATATAGTCAATGAAATAGTCACTCCATCATTTTGTTTACCACCTTAGTAATTCATTTAAAACTCCAATAACATTAATGATGAACCATTTACCAAAATTTAATATGCCAAATAACCCAACACTTTCAAGTTATATCCAACAATTCACATGTGCATCTATCATAATTAAATCAAGGTTAATGCCCATGAATCCTAAAAATATTTTTATCATTCATTTCATCATAATTATCATCTAACTACTTGTTCGATTGAAATAAACTTGGGGATACGAATTGGGGTCTTTTATTCATGATAGCATAAGCAAGAATATTATCAAATAATCACACTATTTGTCATCCATAACACATCTTACCATCTATTTAGGATCACATAAAACATATTAGGGATTTACTAATCACATGCAAGGTGGGGCCTTACACATTTCTTGGAGGCATTTTTTCAATCAATTCATGTGCCATGTCCTTACTCCCACAATTTGCATGCCAATTACATTAGCTTAAGAATTTTGAAAGCTTCCTTGGGTTTTCTCTTGCCAGTTGTATGTGCTTAATAATTTTGAAGGCTTCTCCAACAAATCCATTTTGTGCATATCATGTAGATGTTGCAGCCAGTCAAACCACATATCTTTGAAGAAATCTTTCAAACAGTTTGTGTGCCCTATCTATGCTTCCGCATTTTGCATACTTGTCTACCAAGGCACTTGCAACTACAACATCAGACATATTCCTACACGATAACTAATACTTATCTCTACTTAATTATTTCACATATAATTATTACTATACTATTATAATAAAGGATGAAAATATAATATATTTTATTTTAATATATATAATTTAGTTTCACGTGTTATTTATAATTGAATGGAATGCATTCCTTAGATCTTAAAAGAAACAAATCATGTGATTTAATATTAGTGAACTTAGGGTTAGGTTAGAGTTTAATTAGGGCAAGGTTTACTATTATGGTTCATATGTTTTTTTTTAGAAGGTTATAAATAAATATTAATCTCAATGGATTTTCATATAGGTCATGGAAAATGTTTTGGAAGAAAGTAATCAAAATGATCTACAAACTACAATATCAAAATAATCTTTTGTTGTGTAATTTTTATTATTTTAATGTTTGTTTTATCTTAAATGCAATTTCCTCAAAATTTGGAAAATATATATAAATTTCTCCTATTTAATACTAATGTTAAAGAAAATAATGATTTTCCTATAGGTGAGGAAGATGTCACATAATGTGCATACATCATGGGTGTCCAATTGGTTGTCCAACTATCACTGCTATCTTCCATTCAATGTCCTCCTTCATATAGAGGAGTTGAGTGCCCATTATTGGTTGAGAGAGAAGATGGTCAACATAATTAACAATAATGGACCAAAATCTAGTAAAAAAAAATTGATGGGACCACCTGAGGAATGGTTGCTTGCTACTTTAAAGTTCAACTACTCCATCATATTCACAATCAGGGCTTAAATTTGACGGTCGACCTTGCTTGTCAACAATTTTTTTAATGATAGTTATCTATTCAAAGGTGCCCTTAAAACACTATGATATACCTCAGTGTAAGTAAAATTATATATAAATCAAATATATCTATCATTATAATTCTATATAAATTTTGATAGCCTATCCAAAATCTCTCTTTTCATCTAATACAATCTTCTAAAAATTTTGATTGTATTTTATGGCAAAAATATCTAAATACAATCATACGGCCATCAAATTTAAGCCCTGTTCATAGTGCATCGGGTCATACCATCATTCAAGTTGTTACATTCACACTATGGGATACCTACATTGGATGTCGTTAAGTCCAATGTGACAATTAAAGTTTGAACTATTATTCATGATAGTGATAATGGGCAGTTACCAATGCACAAATGGTTAACTAATTGAAATAATTTTTGAAATATTATTTGAAAAATGTTTGCAAAATATTAGTACTTTTATCTATGACTAAATTCAATTTCGAAAATATTTTTTTAATATTGTTTAAAAGTTATTATCAACTATTTATTTTCTAACAACTTCAAAGTATTTGTGTTCTAATTAAATGGAAATGGTTGATGTTGATGTTATGTTTTGCTATATACAAGTTGGTATGATTTTAAGTTAATCTTTATAAAAAGTAAAATCAGATACTTACAAAGCTACCATTAATCAAAAAATTAAGTTATAAATTTGGGGAGGAATTCCACTAATTTTAATATCTACCCCTATATATGGGAATTGAAATAAACAATGATGCAAAATATAATGAAATCATATATATTACTTTTCAAATGAATATAAATGAATAGGTAAGCATTTTTAAGGTATCTTTTTAATAATAGTTAAAAAAAGCTACTAATTATTTATTAAACATAAGCATTATTATTTATTATAATGTGTTAAAGAAAAAAGTATGTTACTGTAACTAAAAAAATCCTAATTATAATCTACAATTAGGATTAAAAATATAACTAAAAAATCTATAATTAGGATTAAAAATAGAACTAAATTAAAAAATTAAAAAATAAAATTAACATATTATAATTTGAAAATTAATTAATTTATTAAAAAATTAAAAATATTAAATATATTTAATTAGTATATATTATTTTTAGAAATAATATATAACAATTTTAAATTTTGTTTTATATTCAAATTACAAATAAATACATTTATTTAATAAATATTTATTTTCTATTTTTTTTAAAATAAGTATGAAACTATAAATACAAATAAATATAAAATATAAATATTAAAAAAAATAATAATAATATATTACAATTTATAGTAGTAATAATAATAAATTACCATTAAGTATAAAATTGTATTTTTTAAAATTATAAAATAAAAAAATAAAAATAATATATTACTAAATGAACTAATAGAAAGTTAGAGTGGAAGAAGATGGAAATAAAATAAAATAATGTTCATTCAAAAAGTAGGTAAATAAGTAATTTGGGTTTATTTTCTTTTAGTGCCAATCCACGCCATGCTTTCCCCCATTTACCACCTTACCTTTTTTTTATCTTCATTTTTAACATGTAACCTAATGTTTGTATAAATTTTATTTTTAATATGTAATTTTTTTTATATTTAATTTCATTGATTAATAATTGAAGATTAGTTAATGTTTTTTTTTTATATAATAGTTGTTTTTTTTAATAATGTTTTAGATTTTATTTTGTAAATAAGAAATAAAGAATAATTAATATAGATTGTATAAATATCTTAATCATTTTATTTATTATACATAATACATAATTTTAATCTTTTAAATTATTTTATTTTATTTAAAGAGTATTTTTATTTATTTAAAAGTTATTTTAATTTTTTTATTTTATCAAAATGTGTAATAATATTGAAAAGTAATGATTTTTTGCCAAAGATTTAAAGTGCTTGTGTTGGGAGGTAAGATAATTTTATGGAATTACATAATTATTTTACCCAAAAATATTTTTATGTGAAAAGGCAATTGAATCAATTTTTACCAAAGGGTTATAAAAGGGATAATTATTTTTACTTGAAGAGCATACTGAAGATACATACAAGCAAAAAGTGAAGTGAATTTTTCCAATGAAAGAAGACTATTATTAAATTAATTTTCACAAAGATGAGGATTAAAGATTAAAATATTTAATTTTCCAAAAGGCAACTAATTAAATATTTTATTTTTTCTGAAGTGATGCACCAAAAGGAAAAGTTGTACCAGATAACCCATGGACTCTCATGGGATGGTAATAGTCATTAAAATTTTATAAAATAATTGTCATGGGATATAGATAGTCATTAAAAATCAAAATCTTAAAATTAAAGCTTAAAACAAAATAGCTTAAAAACTAAAAAATTCAAAACATCATAAATACATACCTGCACAAAAGAATGAAAATCCAAACATGAATGAAATTTAGTGAAAGCCATCTACATAACTAAAATAGAATGCACTCAAAAAGAAGAATAGATTTGACCCAAAACCAAGCAAGGGACTACTTTTTGTTCTATAAAAAGCATGTTTGGTAAACTCTTATCAACCTCATTTGTCAAGATAATAAAATAATATCATTCTTTTCAACCAAAACCTTATCACTTAATTATTCTTAATCATAAGCAAGCATTGAATGTCCTTTCAAGGCCCCCCTCTCCACCACTTTTATATATTATTCTCCATTTTTTTTATTCAAGAAGGTATAAGGTAGAGATTGCCACATAGCTTAGATGGGGGTAAGTAGAAACATTAAGAATGGAACAAGATAGACAATAATGAGAAAGAGAAAAGATACCTAATTGAAGAATAACTCCTATTTGAGGATGTTGGTGGAAGTTTTGTTGAGTTACTCTTCTTTATTCATATATTTGTCTATTGACTTGTGTATATTTTTAACTATTTAGTTTTGGGTTTGTCTTTTTTTAAGGTAGATTAGATGAATTTTTTATTGGGGTTTCGGTTTATACAATATTATCATGATTTATATGTAGAATTATAAATATAAATATGTTATTTTAAAAGAATATATGAATATTTTACATAACAAATAAAAAATAACATTTGATGAATCATTTTCAAATAATTCTTTATTTTTTAATATTTGTTGTTGCATTTTTATAGTCTATCACATATTTTTCTCTCCATGTCAACATTATGGGAGCACCACTCAATTGAACGTTGTTTTGAACTTCAACTAAAAGTTGTGAGAAACGTAGACCAAAATGCATGTCTTTTTTATGACAAGTATAGTGAATAAATTGACATAGAAATTTTTTTTAAAAAAAAAAATCTCAAGTTCTACATAGCCATTATGGTGGGTGTCTCATAGACTAACCAAAACTTTACTAGTATCAAAGCAATATGCCCTCAAGATTTCTACTTTTTAATGAAGATCCTTTATGTCTTCATTCCTAATGACATAGTTGCAAATGAACTTATTTTTATGGAACTAATTAATATAATTATATATCAACAAATGGAATACATTTCTATAAAGTTGGAATCATTTTTCCATCATGTTATTCATTCCTATTTATACATTCTATTACACTTTGCTCCATGTTATCAATGCCCACACATATTATTGCATATCTAACTTTTATTATCCCCTTTATTGCCACCCATATCTACAAATTCATTCTCTACCTAGATACGTACAAGATTGATCCTACACCTATGGATTTGACCCCTAAATTTTTAAAATTTAAATTCAAAATTTGGTTGAATCCTTACTATTTATTTCTCACGTTGATCCAACTTGGTTCAAATTTGGAGTGATTTAGTACTAAATACTTATATTCCAAGGAATTCATTTGTATTTATTTAATCATCCTCTTATATCCAATTAACATTCACAAAATCCTATGAAATGGATAAAAGAATCATTTGAGGAATTCTTTAACTATAGCACAGAAACAAACTAATCCTACATTATCATTCTAGAACATATACATGTTTAAATATTATTGTTCTGAGGAATTTCCACGAGTGTAAAGAATGGTATTTCTAGGAGGTTGACCTATTGGTTTTTTCCTTGCTTACCGTGGTTATACCTTTCATTGGATAAACCCTTTTCATTTCAATATACCTTGTAGCTCAATTTTTTTAAAGCACACATCACTTAATCTAGCTTATCTTTTAACACATGGGATTTTCTTCTCTATCATTTGTCCTGAGGAAAAATCATCATCTCACTCATCTTATGTATTTTTCTTTTATTAGCTCTTAATGTTCATAGTAATCTTAAAGGGCTCCCTTAATGTGTAGGGATCCTTATCCCTTAACAAATAGTTTATCTTGACATAATAATTATTGCAATATAGGGCAAGGAACATAGAACGATTTGGTCTGATGTATGTAATCCACTTGTGTGCCTATTCCTCTGGGTTACATTTCTAAATTTTTAAACCTTGAGATTTGTTACAGTGCATTGTGTTTTTAAGATTTTTTTCCCTAATTTGATTGTCACTTTTTTGAACCCACTCTCTTATCTTTCTTTTATAAGGCATATGTGTGGAAATATACCCTTTTACCTTGTATAAAGGTATTTTTAATATTAACACCAAATGAAGTTGAAAACAAGTTACCCACTAATTATCTTATTGAACTCAAATTTTAAAGAGGATAGTGGGTTTGATATAGTCAATACTAGAATTTCAAATATCACAAAAAAATGCATTCAATAATGTGGCTCCTTTTAAATCTATTTTATCGCAGATTTGTTTTTAAAAACATACTATTGTGAAGTTTATAGGAAACATATAATAATAGGTTTTTTTTATAGAAAAAGCATAATAATAGGGTTTTTAAATATTGAAGTTCCAAAATATTTTCCCACCTTTTAGAAAAATTAAATTAATTAGTTTAGTAAACTCTATCATAATTTTTTTTTACCTCACTTAATATTCTTACTCTAATCATTTTTTAAACATAATTATTTTATTTATTTTAGATTGACAAATTAATAAATACATCATTATTTAATTATATTTTTAAAAATCTGGTTAACATAGCTACCATTATTTTTTTATCTTTTTAGTTTATTTAATAATATTAAATTGGAAAGATAAAACTAAAATGGATTCCATTTTTTTAAATAAAGAAAAATATTCTCCTTAATGACCCCTATATTGAAGGCAAAGGCTATGCAGGTGACAATTTGTACCGGGCATAGATGTTTCCATGAGGTGCAGGCATGGTAGGTACGAATTGGTTTATGATGCATGTATGTAGCATGCATGCTTGGGTAGAAATTGTTGCCTCTATAGATAGTGCATGGACGGAGGCATGGCATGGCATCCATGCCTCGGTGCATTCCTGCACTAGATAGCTAGTGCCTTGAAAGCTGTGGTGATTAATTTACTATGTTTGCAGTGTCACCCACCATATTTTTTGTTTTTGCTGCTAGTTACGATTCTGTATGGACTCTTCTGCGGTTGCACGGCATGACATGGATGGAGGAATGGCATGGCATCCATGCCCTAGTGCATTCTTGGGCTGGATAGCCAGTGCCTTGAAAGCTGTGGTGATTAATTTACTATGTTTGCAGCATCACCCACCGTATTTTTTGTTTGTGCTGCCAATTACTATTCTATACGGACTCTTCTACGTTTGCACGGCATGGCATGGATGGAGGCATGTCATGGCATCCATGCCCCAGTGCATTCCTGGGGCTGGATAGCCAATGCCGTCCAGTATGGCAAAGGCTATGCAAGTGACAATTTGCACCAGGCATAGATGGGCATCCAACATCTGATGGTTGTGCCCATGCAAACCCCCTGCAGTCCTCCTAATGGTTTTTGCTGTGCAGTGCACCTACTGCTATTGTCACATCACCTCCACGTTCCAGGGTTGTGTAAGTAATTAAATTATATTAATACATTAATAGTAATTTTCAAAAGGAGTAATAAAAAATAATTAAGTCTTGTGAGGTTTTTTAAAATGGTAGAATTTAAAATTGATATCTTAATATTTCAAACATTAAAATATATCAATGTTTATAAATGAATTATTGAATATATTAAAAGTAGAAAAGATGCTATTCAAATAATAATAAGTAGAATTTTAAAATTTTATATATATATATATATATATATATATATATATATATATATATATATATATATATATATATATATATATATATATATATATATATATAACTTAAAATAACTATTAATTCAATAGAATGGTTTGAAATTGATATTTCTTATTTTAAAAATATACATTTAAGATATAAATATTAGTCATTATTTTTGTTATAATTTGAATATTTTAAAAATACATAGATGTATTTCAAATATCAATATTAATATAAGAATTACTCTCATTAATTTTAAAAAATAGATCTATTTAAAATTAAGATATCAAAAGATCTATCTAAAATAGGAATATTAACTTTTAAGTTAAAGACATTTTACAATGACAACAAGAAATAATCAAATGTGACAATTGTTTATTTGTTAAAATATTGATATTTAATATTAAATATAAAAAATAAAAACTAAATCATTTTTTATATTCTATATTTTTTAAAAAATAAATAAATAATAGATAATAATTATAAATAAAAATATATCTTTAAAACATTTAAAGATATATTTAATATAATTCACTCTTTAAAATATAATGTCAAACTATATCAATTTTTTATTTTTATTCACTCTAATATAATTTAATATTTAAAATAAATAAATAATAGATTATAATTATAAATATGATATATTTTATTTATAATTATAATCTATAATTTATTTATTTCAAATATTAAATTATATTAGAGTGAATAAAAAGAAAAAATGATTTAGTTTGTATTTTTTATATTTAATATTAAATATTAATATTTTAACAAATAAAAAATTATCACATTTGATTATTTATAAGAGTGAATTATATTAAATATATCTTTAAATTTTTGAAAGATATATTTTTATTTATAATTATAATCTATTATTTATTTATTTTAAATATTAAATTATATTAGAGTGAATAAAAATTAAAAAAATGATATAGTTTGACATTATATTTTAAAGAGTGAATTATATTAAATATATCTTTGAATGTTTTAAAGATATATTTTTATTTATAATTATAATCTATTATTTATTTATTTTAAATATTAAATTATATTAGAATGAATAAAAATAAAAAATGATTTAGTTTGTATTTTTTATATTTAATATTAATATCAATATTTTAACAAATAAACAATTGTCACATTTGATTATTTCTTGTTGTCATTGTAAAAAAAAATTAACTTAAAAGTTAATATTCCTATTTTAGATAGATGTTTTGATATCTTAATTTTAAATAGATCTATTTTTTAAAATTAATGAGAGTAATTCTTATATTAATATTGATATTTGAAATACATCTATTATTATTTTTAAAATATTCAAATTATAACTTAAAAAAATAATAACTAATATTTATATCTTAAATGTATATTTTTAAAATAAGAAATATCAATTTTAACCCATTCTATTGAATTAATAGTTATTTTAAGTTATATATATAATTTTAAAATTCTACTTATTATTATTTGAATAGCATTTTTTTTACTTTTAATATATTCAATAATTCATTTATAAACATTGATATATTTTAATGTTTGAAATATTAAGATATCAATTTTAAATTCTGCCATTTTAAAAAACCTCACAAGACTTAGTTATTTTTTATGACTTCTTTTGAAAATTACTATTAGTGTATTAATATAATTTAATTACTTACACAGCCCGTGGAGGTGATGTGACAACCGGACAGCAGGTGCACGACACAGCAGAAACCATTAGAGGACTGCAGGGGATTTGCACGGGCACATCCATCAGATGTTGGATGCCCATCTATGCCCGGTGCAAATTGTCCCCTGCATAGCCTTTGTCGTCCAGTATGGCAGCAGCCTGTAGTTTGGGGACAGAATCTTCTGTCTTATTCTAGAAAAGGAAACTTTAGTCCGGTGAATTTTAAAATATCATGAGAGCAATATAACATCACACAAAAATAAAAGCGAATGAAAATATCTTTCGGTTATAAGTTAGGAGCATATGGTCTTTCCTTTAAAAGAAAAGAAAACGTAATAGGTAAAATCCAAGAGGAAAAGGAGGGCTACCTGCGTGGTCTTTAGTTTATAAAAAATAAAAGAACAAAAAAACATTATGAGTTTAAAATAGATTTAGGAAATTAAGCATTTTAGGAAAAATATTATTTTATACATGTTATAATCATGTTAGTAATTATTCTTTTAAATAAATAAATAAAGAATGCTAATTTATTCATAGATATAAATAATTAGGTAAATAATAATTAAAATTGGTTTTAAATGTAAATATTTAAGATGGTATAATTATGGGATATGTTAATATGAAAAAATAATTGATAAATTTTGATATTAAAAAAAGTGATGCAAGCGTCGAGTTCCTGCCGAGAGGTAAAAGCCATGTAGCAAAGAGTTAGGAAAAGTTTTTAGACAGCAAATAGGAATATAAATGTATTTAAAATTTGTAGGATGCATGCGAAACGTGGTCCTTAGTGACATGTGAAATGGGAACACGTGTGGATGGATGTAAGGGAATTTTTTTTTTATGGGTATCATGTATACGCGGAGTTTTTTATAGATATGCCAATGAAAACTTGTTTTTTTGTGTGTGTATGTATACATTTGTGAGATGGAAGATTCTTTATGATCTTAATTAGGAAGGAAGAATGCATTATCAATTTGTATTAATTATTGAATGCAAACAATCAGAAACATTTGTAATGAATGAGACATATACGCATAGATGTGTCCACGTGCGCACAATGCACGAAAGAGTGAGATGCATGGCTGGCATGTGAAAGAGTCTTAATGCAGGAGGAAATGCAGCTCGCATTTATAGTACTAAATGAAAGAGAATAGGAGAAATAAACTATTTATGACTAGTGCAATTTTTTTGTTTTTTTTTTTTTTGTAGAAAACGTGTTGGTTGAAAAATTCATGAGTCATTTTAAATGGAATAAAGTTTTGATGCAGAGATATTTCTAAAGCATCAAATATCGTTTGCAACTATGTACAAAAAAACATGTGTGCGAGCAAAAAAGGAAAATGCATTCTTTACATGCCCCATTTTAATATGCATGGTGAAACAAAGTTTACCATATTTCTTTTTTTGTCTTGTATGTCTATTTGTAAATAAAATTATGTTTAGTGTATTGTTGTAGAACACATGCTATGTTAATTAATACAATTGAGTTATTTTAGTTTATCATATTACAATATGCAAGTGCTAATAGAAACAGTAGTGTTAGGTGGAAGATTGATAGGGGTAGCTCATTCGAGTATAAATTTTTGTAAGATTAATGAATGTTTTTTTTGATGTAGTATGAAGATTAGTATTATATAAAGCTATTGATTTTTTTATAAATAAGATTTAAATCTTGTCTATGCAATATGATAAGAAATTTTTGTGTATAGAACAGTGTAATTATATTACAGTAAATTGTTAGATTAATGACTAGAAAGCTATTGATTTTATTATAAATAAGATTTGAATATTGTTTATTTTAAATGAATTAAAATACATGTGTTTATATAATTAACAATAAGTAATTTGCAAGAATATAATAAAGAACCTTACTACCTAATATTAAATTTGTGTATATATAACATAAAATGTAATAGTTTAACTTATGAAAATGTAATAAATGAAATAAATATTACGATAAATTCTTAGATGGAACTGTACAAAGGTATTGATTTTATTATAAATTAGATTTGAATGTTGTTAATGAATTGTGAATGATTTTTTTTTTAGTGTATATAATTTAAACAAAAAAATAATTTGAAAAGATATAGAGAATTTTATTAGGTAAGATAAAATGTAGGTACAGTAAAATAATCAACATGTTTGTAGCACTTTGCATCTAAACATTAAATTATTATAATAATCTATAGTAAAATATTCTTATAATGTTTGTAACAATGCTTGAAGCATTAAGTATACATGGAGGCATGTAGACATTTAGCAACGTGCAGAGAATGCAGAAGAGAGTGAAAAGCATTGTTGGCACCTGAGCAAGCCTGAAAGCGTGATGAGACTAAAATTTCATTTGCAGTATTAAATGAAAGAAAACAAGATAAATAAACTAGTTAGTATGAATGCATATATGAAAGGAAAGCATTAAAATATAGATCCATGTAAAGACATATGCATGCACGGATGTGTACATGTTCCCATTTAACTTGGTATGTTAAGAAGAATCTATATATGCCTGCGTCCATAAAGTTAGAAATGTTAGAAACAAGTTGCAATGTAAACAAGAAATAGAAAAACATTGCTAACTGAAACAAAGCAGCAATACATTAGTGTTTGTGGAACAAGTTTATAAAGTATATCTAATAATGCATTTGGATGCATGGATGTAAATATTTGTGAAATCTGAATATACATTATAGCCTTGGAGGAATTGTCATATGTGCTTTTAGAAATCTGTAAGAAACAGGATTTAGAAAAGACGTTTTGAAAAGAACTCTTTGCATTTGACAGATATAAAAAGAACATTAATGATTGAAACAAAAGAATGATACATTATTGTTTTTTGACCAAGTGTATTAAGAATATCCAACAATGCATTTGAATGCATGGATATATGTAAATATTTATGAAAGTTGATTATACATTTTAGCCTCAAAGAAACTGTGTTATGTGCTCTTAGTTATCTGCAATAAACAGAATATAGGAAAAAACGTTTTCAAAGGAAGTCCTGATTACAACTCTATGTTGTCATAGTTATTTTCAAAGCCTTCAGTGTTTAATTGCATAACCTTGATTATTTTTTCAATTTTTCCTTTGGTATGGTGTGAATTTTGTTCTAATGGATGAAGGTATATTTGAGGTATAGATAGATAAAGATATATAAGGGTGGTAAAGAAGTATGAGTGATGTAAGTGCAACAAAGAGAAGGAATTGAGAGAATCATGTAATGCAAGTAAGGTATATGAATTCCTTATGGAAATTATTAGATATGGGAAGGAACGATATGTGAAATTGGATGTGAGAATGAATGGAATGTAAATTATATGAATTTGTCATCTTTGAGTTATACGCTTAAAATTAAATGCAAGATATAAAAATTTGAATGAGTGAGCTGGATTGAGAAAAAAAGGAATGCAAGACATTGGTGTGATGCAAGAGAAGCATATAAATGTATTTTGAAATGTATTTGATTTGAGAAGAAATGATGTGCACGGGTGGAAATGGAAATGAGTGGATTCGATAGGGTATGAAGTGAACTTTTGTTCGAAGAAAGGGTGGAAGAATGTCTATTTTGTTATTGGTTATGCTTTTTAAAATCATCATAGGGCTAAGTGTCTCAATAGAAATACAAAAGAAAGACTTGTGTCTCATTTCTCACTCTCCTTTGGACTAAACAAAGTTCCAAGATCCTTGAGCTTCCTTGAAATGTGACAAGAGATGAATAGATATAAAAATATAATGATATTTAAGGATGCAAGAGTGAAAAGAGAAATAGCAATAAACATTAGTACCTTTACATGGGTGCATGTCTACATTTACAGTAACAAATTTCCTTTTTGACCTTATCGAGGAAGAAAAAAATGTATTATTATTTTGTTTGAAGTATTGAATGCAAATAATCTTAAACATTTGTAACAATGCTTGAGGTATATGAATGCCTTATGGAAAGTATTGGATATGGGAAGGAACGATATGTGAAATTGGATGTGAGAATGAATGGAATGTAAATTATATGAATTTGTCATCTTCGAGTTATACGCTTAAAATTAAATGCAAGATATAAAAATTTGAATGAGTGAGCTGGATTGAGAAAAAAAAGGAATGCAAGACATTGGTGTGATGCAAGAGAAGCATATAAATGTATTTTGAAATGTATTTGATTTGAGAAGAAATGATGTGCATGGGTGGAAATGGAAATGAGTGGATTCGATAGGGTATGAAGTGAACTTTTGTTCGAAGAAAGGGTGGAAGAATGTCTATTTTGTCATTGGTTATGCTTTTTAAAATCATCATAGGGCTGAGTGTCTCAATAGAAATAAAAAAGAAAGACTGGTGTCTCATTTCTCACTCTCCTTTGGACTAAACAAAGTTCCAAGATCCTTGAGCTTCCTTGAAATGTGACAAGAGATGAATAGATATAAAAAATATAATGGTATTTAAGGATGCAAGAGTGAAAAGAGAAACACCAATAAACATTAGAATGTTTACATGGGTGCATGTCTACATTTACAGTAACAAATTTCCTTTTTGACCTTATCGAGGAAGAAAAAAATGTATTATTATTTTGTTTGAAGTATTGAATGCAAATAATCTTAAACATTTGTAACAATGCTTGAGGTATGCATGTATACATGTATCCATGTGCACACAATGCAAAGAGTGAAAAGAATACATGACATGTGAACGAGAAATTTGAATGGAAAACAGTAAAATGAAGTAGAAATACAAATATGTGAAAGCATAGTGATGCTCAAGTACCATTTGCAGTAGCAAGTGAAAGGAAAACAGGAAAAACAAATTATATACCAGCAAAGCATATATCGAAGGAATGCATAAATATATAATTTGGTACACAAAGAACTATCTATAAATGTATGTGTGCATAAAGCGAGAAATTCCAGGGAGAATTTGCATTTGAAACATATACAATATTGTTTTTTGAACAATTGTATAAAGGATACCTAATGATGCATATGAATGCATGGAAACATGTAAATATTTGTTATATCTGATTACACATGATAGGCTTGAAGAAACTGTTATACGCGCTTTTAGGGATCTATAATAAACAAGGTTTAGAAAAGACATTATGAAAAATAACTCTTGAATACAACTATATGTTATGAGTGTCATTTTTGAAGCCCTCAGTGTTTATTTGAATAACCTTGATATTTTCTTCATCTTTTTTCTTTGTTTGGTATGGTGTGGATTTTGTTGTGATGGATGAAGGTATATTTGAGGTGTAGATAGATAAAGATATGTGAATGTTAAAAAGAAGAATGAGTTATGCCAGTGGAACAAAGGGAGTGAATTGAGGAAAGGGTGAGATGCAAATAAGGTGTATGAATAAGTTATGAAAAGTATTTGACATGGGAGGCAAGGATATGGGATGGTGGATATGAGAATGAATATGAATGTAAATGGTATGAATTTATCGTTTGCAAGTTATATGCTTACAATTAAATGCAAGAAATGAAAATTTCAAATGAGAGAGCTGGATTTAGTGAAAAAAGGAACACAACACATTGGTATGAGGCAACACAAGCAAATAACTGGATTTTGAAATGTATTTGATATGAGAAGAAAGGACATGCAAGGGTGGAAATGGAAATAGATGGAATCAATAGGGTATGAAGTGATTATTTCTTGCAGCAAGGGGTGGAAGAATGTCTAGTTTGGTATTGGTTATGCTTTTAAAAATTATCATAGGGCTGAGTCTGTCAATATAAACATAGAAAAAAGACCCATGTTGTATTTCTCACTCTCCTTCATACTGAACAAGGTACTGAGATCCTTGAGCTTCCTCGAAGTGCAATAATAGAAAAGTGGATATAAAAAAAAATGATATTTATGGATAGAAGAGTCAAAACAAAGGACAAAGTGGAAGTTCTTATGCATATACTATGGAAAAAATAAATATGGAAGAACATAAAATAGAGAACATGTAAATGGTGATGGAGTGGAGAACATTAAATACATGGAGAGAGAAATACATAGAGCTAATCACAGATATATGCATGGATGCATCAACAAACACATGTATACATGGATGTATGCATATTTGGATATAGGTACAAATGCATATGTTACATGGAAATATGTATTCATATAAATATGCAAATATGGATGAAGGCATATATGCATATATGCATGTATGGACAATATGCATAAATGTGTGGCAACATATAACTTTTAATTTTGTTATATTGGAAAACTAGCACTATTCTGATAAATCAATATTGGAAAATTAGCATTTAGCTATTTCTATTTATCTGAATAGCTTTATAAATTAATGTTGTTATTGAAAATCAGTGAAAAGCGATCGCATAGATTGATTAAATAAATTCAGGCAAAGGCATAGTTTATAAAACTGGCGAGTAGAGATACGTAATCCTTGAATGCAAATTAAATGCATTGAAATATCAGGAAAATGTGATCGCATATATGCATAAATCAATGTATACATGCACCCATAGATAAAGGCATACATATATAGATAGATGCATGTAGAGATGGCAAGATATGCATAAATCGTTATATGCATGGCTACATCTATAGATACATAGATACATAATGAAATGGAGAAAAAGACACATTTATATATGAATTTACTTTGGGAGTTTGATTGTGAATCCATATGCATATTTTGATTAAAACTAGTGGCTGAAGGTACATAGTTCAATCAAACAAAATTAATGCATTGAATGGCATCTGACCAAAGGGGAGACTGTTTGTATTGCTAAGCAGTCTTTGAATATATAACAATTAAAGGAGATAAGCAAGTATAAGTATCCTTGGGGACATTCCACATTTTGACCTTTCAATCAAAGTCAATTAACAAAGTAGCAGTGAGACCTACATAAACTTCAAGGACTATGCCGATAGAAAACCATATTTTGAACAATGGCTAAACAATCTGTTGAAATTGCTCTAGAAACTTTGAAGCAAATGCATTTTTGCTTCTGTTTATTTTCATTGTACATTTTAAATGAAAGTCGAGTTTTGCATTGTTACAATGTATTTGTATACTTTGGTTATAAAATCATAGTTTAGATCATTTTAAGTGTTATCCATTCGAATCTTTTGTTGAAATACGAAGGATTCATCTAAGTCTTGGAGGCAATGCATAGCTATCCTATAGAGAGAGCTTTGGAACCAATGAGCTGTCATATATACATGGGTGCAAGAGTCCATAGATGCATATATACATGTATCCATGCAAGTTATTGATAAATTCATATATACATGGATGTGTGTATGCAATTCATAGGTGCATTTATACATAAATCAAGGTACACATGTACCCATAGATACAACCATACATATATAGAAAGATGCATAAAGAGATAACAAGATGTATGCACAAATCGATATATGCATGATTGCACCTATGGATACATAGATACATTATGAAATGAAGTAAAAGACACATTTATATATGCATTTATTTTGAGAGTTTGATTCTGAATCCATATGCATACTTCTATTAAAACCAATGGCTGAAAGTACACAACTCATTGATACAAAATTAATGCATTGAATTGCATCTAACTAAAGGGGAGGCTGTTTGGATTGCTAATTAGTCTTTGAATATATAACAATTAAAAGAGATAAATAAGTATAATTATCCTTGGGAACATTTGACATTTTGACTTTTGAATGAGAATGAATTAACAAAGTAGCAGTCAAACCTAAAGAAGGTTCAAGGACTATGCTGATAGAAAACTATATTTTGGACAATGGCTAGACAATCTGTTGAAATTGCTTTAGAAACTTTGAAGCAAATGCATTTTTCGTTCTGTTTATTTTCATTGTACATGTTAAATGGAAGTTGGGTTTTGGATTGCTGCAATGCATTTGGATACTTTGACTATAAAATCATAGTTTAGATCATTTTTAGTGTTATCCAATTGAATCTTCTCTTGAAATACCAAGGATTCATCTGAGTCTTCGAGGCAATGCACAATTGTGCTATAAAGAGAGCTTTGGAAGGAATGAGCAAGTGTGCCACAATTTTTTTTTGCTCAAATTGCTAATCTCACTATGTGCTTTAAACCTCTAAAGTAAAAGAAAACTGAGTAAAGAAAGTATTTATTGCCTCAAGTAACTAGTTTTTGGTTCTGGATACTGTAATTATTGTACTCATAGGCACACAGGCAAAGTATGGAACCATATAGAAAGCAAGTGAACTCTTCAATAATCCCATGAAACATAGTCTCTGTATGCATCCATGTATAGAGGTTTGCATGTGTATATGTGTACATGTAATTATGTATATATGTTAGACAGTATGTATTTGTGCATAGGTGCGTAAGGATGGTATGTATCTCTAGAATTTAGATTGCATAGGTAACATGTAGTTCATAGTCATCTAGTTAGAGTAATATGATGACTTTGTGCATATTGGTATTTAATTCTGGAAGTTGATGTTTCCAAAGTTGTTTTTTTTTAATTTGGAAAGTAGTATTTAGCTGTTTTCTTGATTGTGTTTCAAAGTGAATGCATTAAACAGAATGTGGATCTATCATGTAATATAGATCTATGTGACTAGACATGCATTGTGACTACTTTGAGTGTTTGATTTTTTGTTATCCTGTAGATCTGTGTAGTCACAGGAGATGATGTTGTTGTAGAGTCAAGACCTAGAATCAAGGTACTTGATACATGTATCCATAGATACATGGATGTGGACATCTATCATGGTATCCATAGATCCGTAGATACATGTATCTATGGATAGATGTATTCATAGATACATTGACACATATATGGATAGATGCCTATATACATTTGCACATAGAAAGACATACATCTATGTGTGGATGCATCAACAGGTAGAAGAATACATAGAAACATAGTTGCATGGATAGATAGATAGATGCATAGCTGGCTACATAAATGCTTAAATATACATGTATGGAAATATCCATGGATTGCATATGAAGTTGCATAGATACATATATCCATGGCTACATGTGCACATAGATACATGTATTGCAGTACACATGGATACATGTAGAAGTGTATCTGCGAGCTAGATGCATGGTTGCATGTGAGGCTTGTAAAGTTTGTATTTTTTTTATTACTGCAAAGCGGTCTCATAAAGAGAGGTTTGGAACAAAAATTATGTCAACATGTGTGGTAATGAGAGTTTTTTCCTTGAACCTTGTTATATATTCAAAGAGTAACTAGCAATGCAAACAACGTTTCCTTTAGCCAGATGCCATTCAATGCATTGAGCTTGCATTAGTGGATTATGCACCTTCAGCCACTAGTTTGAATCAAAGTATTCATATGGATTCAGAATCAAAAGCTCTTTCCTGTGAACATATTTTTAATTTGCTTACGCATTTGCCCGGAATGCTTTCAACCAGCAGCATTGGCCAATCACATTTTCCCATTGAGCATAATACTTTTTTTTTTGTACAGTTTGCATTTGGAGAGCTACTTTATATATTGGAAAATTAGCATTTATCTATTTTCCTATTCGTC
This sequence comes from Sequoia sempervirens, assembly GCA_007258455.2. Lineage (NCBI taxonomy): Eukaryota > Viridiplantae > Streptophyta > Pinopsida > Cupressales > Cupressaceae > Sequoia > Sequoia sempervirens. Next base: position 156,249,666 of record VDFB02379711.1, on the reverse strand, counting down.
CAAGTAGCTCTATAAATCATTTTCATTTTAAAAATTCAGGAAAATGCGAACGCATAAATTGATTAAATAAATTTAAGCAAAGGCATAGTTTAAAAGTTGGTGGCTAGAGGTACATAATCCGTGAATGCAGATTAAATGCATTAAAATATCAAGAAAATGTAAGTGCAATGCATGAATGCAAATTAAATGCATTAAATGACATATAGCTGGAGGTGAACGCGCTGGAATGGCTTGGTGAACATGCATGGACAGGGTACTTTGGTCATTTAATATAGAGTTAAGCCACTTGGTATGCATCTTTATTACTTTGTGTGTGTTGTTTTTGTGTTCTGTAAGCTTGTGTTGTCAAAACCTAGATTATGCAATTGCTTTGAGCTTTTTTGCTATGATGAAAGCATATAGGATAAAGGAATTTTGTGACCTGTTATAGTCAATGTGTTGATAGGCACATATGCAAAATATGGAAACATATAGAAGGGAAGCGAATTGTTCAAAAAAACTTGTCAAAGAAATGTGGTCCCATGGAATGCAACAAGTGTTCACAATGGACACTTTGGTTTTTGCATGTTAAGTTTGTCAGATAATGCAATTTGGCATGAACAATGTTGTAGCCATCACATGAACAATAGAACTATTCAACACTGAACTCTATGCTTGTAACAATTATTGGAAAAGCTGTAAATGCCATAGATGAAATAATATGAATAAAATTCTAGTTTCTGGTATTCTTGAAATGCAATGAAAAATTTGCTATAACGGCATAAGACAAGGTTGTGTAACATATTGCCATTCCTGTATCTAATTTATTTGAACATGAAAGCTTTACACACTTGATTGCTATAGTAACATGTCTACGAAAATGGGACAATAGGGATCATAAAATAGTAGTTTTTAGAGTGAGTATATATGTATCCTGATACACATAAGCTTATTTGGCATGCATGAAAAACAACTGCTATGTACAGTGAAACAATTAATTAGTGTTACTATATGCGTTATCCATATAACATTATAAACTGGTACAAGGCTAGAGTGACAGATCCATAAATACATGGATGCATGTATACGCATAGATGAATACATGGACACATGAATATGTGCATATGTGCATATGGACATAGAAGCATATATACATGTCAATACGTATATATGTAGAGAAAACAACATACGGATTTGTGTATATAGGAGTGTACTCTATAGATTAGGATGCATGATGGAAAAGTGACTATAAAGTACAATGCATAAAAGTAGGGGCGAGACTTGGTTGTAGTAAGAGCATAAAAAAATGAAAAAAGCCAAAGGAAAATAACCATTTATTGTCTCAAGTAACTTGTTAATGGGTCTAGAGTGTACAACCATAACAACTTCTAATTGGTGACCATAAATTCTTGAAAGCGTAAGAATCAGAAAGCAAATATTGGAAAAGCTAGGAAGGACATAATGCAAAAGGGAACATTTAAACTATATAGTTTGAATGACATTATGCATAGAAGGATAATAATTATTGAACATATATGTCAGATGTACATAGAGAACCATTGTCTTCATAGGTGCAAAAACAAAATTAGAGTTTCAGATGTCCATATTATAGAAGACTTTAACATAGTAACCTATAGAATTGTCTAAATGTATAATAGCAATAGAGTATTTTAAAACCAAAGATGTCTTTAACATGTGAGAAGCAGTGAAATGTCTTGGAGCATGGAAAAGTGAAAAAGTAAAAGTCTGAACAATATAAATCCATGGTCCTCTATTCCTAGTTTCCTGTAAAGCCAACAAAAAGCTATGTATTAGAAACATAGTTTGTATGGATAGTGATTTGAGGTACTGGTTCAAAAGAAAAAAAGTTTACATATGAATGACTTTATTACCTTATGGTGGTGTTTCCTGTCTATTTGTCAATGCAAATGGCATCGATAATGGCATTGTTTTGGTCAAGGCTAAAATGTCCTTCAGCACTGAAGTCCCGTAGGATGAATATCACTGCTGACTTGTCCTTAATATAGTCTTCATAGCTGAGCCTTTGTAGTGTGGGAAATAGACGGTGCATGGTGGCCTGGTCAATTGAAGACTAAATTGTTTGATTGTCATAAGTTGTTATGGTGGTTTTAAGTTGTAAACAGAATGTATAATTGACTTGCTAGTTGCACTATTTGTAGTGAGCAGTTTTTTCTTGGAGTGTGCCATAAGCAGCAAATTTGAATTTGCATTTTGGGCAACATGCATGAAATGGATTGGAAAATGCATTTGTTGCTTTTACAGTACCAGAAACCTATAGAATATGGTTCAAAATTGTTAGAGGAGACAAAAATACAAGTTTGGATGCACTAGATTTAAAAAAAAAGAATGTTGTTACCTTGAAAGTTGAATGTAGTAGGCTATTGAGTTTTTCCAAGCTTCTTTTTTCATTCAAGGTACAGATGAATATTGATCGACATGTGTGAAATGTGTTCTTTTGATCTATTTTTCTTACAACATTCTTGAAAAGCATTGTAGGTGTTTTATTTGTATGCAACTGGTCTTCGAGTGCAAAGTATTTTTGCTCATATGTTGACCGTAATAGCAACTGCAATTCAATGAGAGGATTAGATTTTATTCTAGAAATTGTTATAGAGACGACTACAAAACATTTAAAGCTTGAAACTGAAAGAAGAGGTAAAAGTTCTGTAGACCGAAGTACCTGTTCCCTGTCTATGTCAGTGTGGCCATCTTTGATGTCAATTGCAAATTGGGCACCCATTTTTCTGGCACCAACTACCAGTGCAGCTATTGTGCGAGCTGGGTACTCATTTACAGTTGTTAGCAATTGGCTGATAGTTGTACTCGGGATGAATTTGTACTCTTGACAGAGGTGGGGGATGTTTTCAGTGCTGCTTATGTTGGTTAAAATCAAAATGCAATCACAGTCACCTCTGTCATAATCTATCCTAGGTGCAACTTGGAAATCAGAGATTGAAATAGCTGATCCCGAGACTATTTTAGGCTCATGTTGATACACAAGGTTTCCACTAACATTTAACGTGATTGTCATTTCTGCTTTGTGATCTATCAAATCATCACGTAGCATTTCTTGTGTTTTGTTGGCCTTATCTAATGTTGCTTTGTAGACAACAAGGACATCACCCTAGAAGGTGTATCCAGCTCTTCTTGCATTTAGCTGTTCGATTGAAACAATTCTAGGTTTCTTGACTCTTGTCCTACAAGGAACAAGGATAATGTCAATAAAATGCTAATTTTATATTAGCAACTTGGGAAAATGATGGTTCATTGTAGAACAAAGTACTTTACCATTGTGCTAACTCTTCTTGTGCAATTTGCACCTGTTTGGCTTGTCTTTTTGATACATCTTTTGGTGTCCTGCAAAGAATTGGAACAATGTTATTTGAATATTTGTGATTTGGGAAAATGAGGATGAAGGAATAATACTATGAGCACTTTACCGTTGTACGGATTCTTCTTGTGTGGTTTGTAATTGCTTTGACTGTCTTTTAGTTTCATCCATAGATCTCCTACAAATAATGGATATAGCATTGGAAAAGACATTGCAATGCATAAAGGTGATATAAGGCTATAAGTTCTATAAAGTTGAATTTGTCTATTGTGCAACATGCAATTTTAGGAAAATTGGATTGTGATCAGTCCAATATGCTTCTGATATATAGGTAGAGCATATATTTGTAGCTGTGTTGGACCAAACGTGATCAATGATTGAGTTGCCTATGCTGTGTTGTTGATTCAACATAAATTGTATGTTGTTCTGGTGCATATAAGTGTGAAGCATTTTTTTGCTTCTGCTTTCTGAAGACATGTCGACATTAAAATTGCCTAAAATGTACAACATGTTTTCTGAATTTGTGGACCCAATAATTATTTGCAAGATTGCAATTACTTCATCTATGGCAGTTGCAGGTCTTGCATAAATATTACAAACATTGAGTTCATTGTTAGATAGCATTATTGTCAATGTGATAGCTTCAATATTTGAAGTTTTATGTTCTATTGTTTTTTATAAGAGCAAATGTTTCCTGGTTAAAGTTGCTATGCCATGTATGTTATGTATAGAGAAGCTATTAAAATTCTGTAGCAAGGTATTTATCTCAAAGGGATGCATATGTGTTTCTTGGAGACACAGGATATTAGATTGCATTATGCCATAGTCATTGACAATGTCTTTTGCATGTGCTTTTAAGCTACGAGTGTTCAATGTACATAGGAGCAAATGTGATTTGTTTTTTGAACATGTGTTTAGATTATCAAGTTGCCATTGTGCACATGTCTGAAGATGAGACATTTCTATTTGTATTTTGTCTTTAACTTTGAAGTTTTTTGTGGTTAAAGGTTGTAAAAGGAATAATGATTCTACTAATTTTGTTCGTGACAGAGCTGTATAGGTTAGTCCATGCTGTCTAACGCCTATGGGATCAAAAGCCAAGGCCTCCATTGTTAATCCTTGGGATCAATGTGTAGTGCCCCTCCGTCATAGTCCATCTAGATAATTGTGTAAATGTTTGTTTGTGTTATCGTCGATTGGTGTGTTAAAGGTTCAGGCGATAAACGTAATGTTTGATAGCGTTATTTACCCAATTAATTATATTAGCATTGATTGAATAAAATTGAAGATTATAATGATAATTAAATAAATTAGTTTTTTTTTAATATTAAGTAAATAGTTTATTATTAAATAAAGTAATTAATTTGTTTTGAAAAAAAATAAAAATAATAAAAATAAAGAAAATATTGTTTTAATGGTATCCAATAATAACTAATAATTTATTGGTTGTTCGAAGATAATTAATTAAATTAAAATTAAATTTTCAAGGTGGTTTAAAATAAATTAATTGTTATTGTAACAATTTCAATATTTAGTTATAGTTGATAATTTATTTCTAGGAAAAGATAACAATTTAAATATGATAAAGAAATCAAATAAAGATAAGGGATCTTGTCAGCTGAATAAAAATGGAATGAAAGACGATTTTTTTTTTAAATTAGGTAAAAGAAATAAGATTTTCAATCGAGTTTTTAAAGCTTAAAGATAAGATTTCAAACGATTGGTTATAGTAATGAAAAAAGGATAGAAATATTTGGCATGTGAGTGCATGCAGAATTTCGAGCTTATGGTTGAAAAATAAATTACTATTTTATTTGAGTTTTTGAGTTTTAAAGGGGATTTTTGCCTCAGAATTAGGGGGTTTTTTCGTTGGTTCCTGAAGGGAAAATAATTGGAGGGGTTCCGAAGAAGAAAAAGGGGAATTGCGTCAAGAGGTGGCTGGTCTTCACTCGCTTTGGTCGAAGTTGCGAGAATCTTAGTGGAGCAGTAAAAGGAAAATGAGGAAGTAATATCACATGCAATACAATCCAAACCTATATTGTGAATAAAGATGTAGATTTTTGGAATTTGAGGTACACATAAATCATACCTATGTTTTAATATAACATTTAAATAGTCTACAGCTTGCATTGTATATTCCTTGTTTCTCGCTAAGCTATGTAAAATTACGCTCGTATGTTAACTATTTTGGTTCACGTAAGAAACCTTTATAATTCATGATAGATTCTCTCATGCGATTCTATTGGATAACTTTCGTAATAACTTTCTTAGCCGACTATGCTAGGTCAATCTCCTTGTGAAAGGATATAAAAAAGGTTTAGAACAACTGAGGATGTATTCACCCTTGTTTTAGTTGATGGTCAGCTTAATCAAACAATGTCGATCTCTCATCTTCAGGGATTCTTGAGTTCAGTAATATTACCAATCAATCTGGAACGATTCTATGAGCCTTTCAAACCCTTCTAACCAATCCTTGTTGTACTTAGGACTTACCCTGATTTTTGGGTATGTTGTGAAGTCACTATTCTTCGAAGAAATTAGTCTTCAAGTTTGTTTGGTCATGGAAATTATCACAGTACCAGGTTTACTCAAGTGTCAATCTGTATCTTTTCCAAGTTTCATTCTTTTACAAGGTCTTTGGTCGGTGTCTTATTCTAGCAGTTTGTTGCACACAGTCTTTTTTTGCTTTTGCAATAATTCCATTCCCCATCCCTTCACTATTACTGTTGTTTGATACAATGCGCATCAGTATAGTGGAAGCCTTTTCCTTTGCAAATCCTTCCATCTTTCATCACCAATATTCTCACAGGAACATTATCTTTGTTTAGAATGATGGAAATGGTTCATATCTCTCAAAATGATTTATCTTGCAACAATTTAGAAATGAATTTAGACGCAGCGTGGCCTTTTTTTAAACCCATTCACCATAGCTTATCATCCAAACGTAGTTGCCAGTCTTCCATTTGGGGCGGTCAATAATGATTCTTCTGGACTAAGTCAAGGTCTTGAATCTGGAAATACCTGTTGTCTCCATTCGCCAAGCCTTTTTCCTTCAGCGCTGCATAGCTTTCCCGTGTTGCAAAAGTGATTGGTCTCCCTCTGAGTGCTATGTGACCTTTAGTTTGTAAGAAATGGAGCCCTGTCAGGGACAATGATTATTTCATGTTTATATTTTATAGAGTTCAAAACAGAGAGGGTATGTTCAAGCCTATTTTTATCTATGTTGGTAATGGTATTGTAAATAGGAAGATTTTCGCTGTTGATATTTATATACTTGCTTATATGCTAGTAGATATTATTCTGATTTCGGTTGTACTGATAATGATAATGGTTTATGTAGTTAAGTGATAATGTCCGTATGAGTTTATGTATTACATTTAAGTAGAAGTATATATATATATATATATCCATCATAATCAATGTTGTTTTTTTTATATAATATATATATATATAATCGCAGTATATATATATTATATTGAAATTTCTTTCTATAAAAAAAAATATTATATATTGGATAGTATGTGAGAATTAGGTATTTAGTAAATGCTAACTCCATTTGTAACTATTCTACGCTAGTTAGTTGAGTAGGAAATTGTATTTAGTTAAAGAATTTTAAAGTTGGAAATTCCTTCTTAGTTGGAAAGGTATATATTAAATTCTTTGTACATATTGTCATTTGGTTTGAATTGAAACTTTGTCATTACTATTTACGTTTAGTTTAGCTAAGTTGTGATTGTGAATTTCCACTTAGACAAATTTGGTTACCATATATTGTTGAGAGGAAATTGTTTTATCTTATTTGTTATAAGTTGTGTGAATATTGATGGATTGGTTTATTTTTAATATAATTAGTTACAAGTGGAATAGTTAAGTTAGTAATAGGGAAAAATTGGAGTAATCAATATCTTTATATGATTTTATTTTGTAGTTTAATAAACTTAAATAAATAAAACATAGTAATTGATTGGAGACCGCAATTCTTAATTATGTTTTAGTAGGATGGTTGTTAAGTGTAGACATATGTTGCGACGTTAATTGTAATGTGTTGTTTACAAGTGGGTCTGAACTTTGTCATTGTGCTAGTAGGAGAGATGACCTTGATTTATTGAAGTTGTTTCGATTTCATGAATGGATTTAACTTGACTTTGAAGATGGAAATTTGTATTTGATATACCTTATGTTTAGTTTAGGTTGAAATTTTGTATAGTTTGAAAGTATGACTTGATTTGGACATTTCGAGTTATTTTGGTTCTTGGGTAGATATTTATGTACCACCAGAGGCTAGGGTAAGGGGTGTGTGTGTGTACGGTTGTTGTAGTTGTACCTTCTTTTCTATCTTTTTACCTCAAGAATTTTTGTGTGGGTGGTATCTCCTAGTTTATGGATTTTGATGCTTGGATAGCCATGAGATGGTCATGCCTCATGTGTATATTTTAAGAATGCCTTTACGTCTTGAGGATTGAGGTACACCTGTTGGTTTCTTTGATTTTAGGGTAACTGTAGGGGAGAGTGGCTCTTCTTGGGGCCAGTGTACAAGTGGTCACCCTTGAAAGAGTTTCCTTAAATAAGTGATAACCTAATTAATGTATCTAGTGGGTTGGGTTAGTTAACACATAACAAGATAAAAACATGCACCTCACCCCTGCTGTTAGCGCTCTCAAAGGATAAGGATGGGTGGGAAGACCTGGTTGGTAAGGTCACTACCTTGTCTTTGTGAAAGGTAAGTGGCTCCGCATGAGTAACCCTATGGGGCGGCACCTTGAAATAGGATGTCTGGATAACCATAGATGGAGGCGGCTCCTTGAGCTAGGTTGTCTAGATAATCCATGTATAGATGGAGGCGGCACCTTGTGATAAGTAGTCTGGCGAATTCATGTAATGCCATGCGATGACACTCTCCCACTATGCCCTTTGTCTCTCTTGTTCTTGTTGCCTCTGAAGTTGTTTATTATCATTGTTGTTTATTGATGTGGATGAAAGGTACCTTGTATATTTATTGTTTGTTGATTTTGCAATCTCTTTTGGAGAGTTCTTGGATTCTATTGTTGTCGACACCTCTTATGGTTATTTAGTGTTGATCTATAATATTTGTGATTGATTCTTGTTGGACATTTTATTACTCTTGTTGTGGTTATGTGTTGGCAATGTTATGGGTTAATATCTTGCGATTTGTTATCTCTTTTGTGGAGTCTTGTTTATCTTTGGTTCTTTTGACTTCTTGGGTGAGGATCTTTCTTGTTTACTCCAAGCACGGAGGTGGTCAGGTGGAACGTGCTACGCACCCCATTGGGTCCCCATTCGAAGGTCGAGATGTGAAAAGATGTACCTGTTGCAGTGAATTCTAAGTTATGTCAGAGTTCGATCCAACTTATAGCTTTGTATTCCTTCAATTTCAGATTTATCTTTCCATGTTATTATATTCTTCCCATAGATGTTGGGAAACAATATTGTATTGATGTTAACCTTGAAGCAATGTATCTTCATATTGTTAATGCATGATCCATGTCCGGGTCATTTGATTTGGGTGTATGTTTATCCCTCATGTAATGTAAGATGGTGTTATGAAAAGTGATGCAACTATGTGACCCCAAGGAACTTTGTTATCTGTTGTAATTATATTGTTCATTTCATGTGATGTATGTTGTTGCATATTATTTCTTTTAAAAAAACAAATTTGTGCCTTAAATGCTTGTATGTTAGTTTCCTTTGGGGTTGCATGGTGGGGCATTACACAATGAATGGTTCGTGCACATGCTACTTGTACTGGGAATTGTTTTCTAGTTGTAATTTTCTTGTTTATTGTTATTTTTTGGATTGGCCTAGCAATGCATTGTATAGGCACCCAGTCTTTGTCAATGATAGTAGAATAGCAATGTGCTAGTTTTGTGTCCTAGTGATGTCCAATTGATGGGTCATTAAATTTAATCCAAACAATATCAATAGTGTTTTGTGATGTATATGCTTTAAAAATTCCATCTGAACCGTTGACGAGGCCATCTTGAACATTGTAATTGCCTACATAAAGCTCAACAAGAATGTTTGGTTTCAAGCATATTTGTGATGGAAGTGTCGTTGTGTGACTGTACACTCGTATTGCATTAAGGTCCTCGTTAACTTCATCTATCACATCCAGCACAACCATTTGGGTTGGAATGATTGATAGCATTTTGTTGTTATGTGCTTGAACGCCTATTTTCCTATAGAAAAGGTGCAGAATCAATGGATCTAATGGTACAGGACGAAAGCAAATTTTTTTGATATAGTCTATGTCATGAGTTGTCTAAATGCCTACTCATAGTCTATTAAGAATTGAAATAAATATTTCATCTTTTTGTCTCATGGTAGTCACCAATGAATAGAATTTTATGTGGTCTTTCCAGAAACTATAAGGCATTAATTCAATTGGAGTGGGCCTATTTTCAAAAACCACAGAGTCAAGGATAGGTTGTGCTTGGTAAAGGTCACCACAAAATATGGTATCAAGGTTCCCAAAGTATGATGTAGGCATTTGCATTATGTCTCGTAGTCTTCTATCAATATACCGTAGAAATGTTGAGCCAACTAATGATATCTCGTCTATAAGAAGTATGCGCAATTGATCATAGTGCTTTGACATAGTGTCGAGTACTTCAGTGTTCAGTGGCAGGAATTCTGATGTATTAAAAGGTATGTGAAATGCTGAATGTAATGTGAATCCCCCTATGTTATATGCTACTTTACCTATATATGCAGTTAATAAGCCCTTGGGTTTGTCTGGATTATTGTCAACAGAATTGCTATACATGCGAATGAGAGCTTGGTAGATGGCTTTTGCTGTAAAAGTCTTTCCTGTTCCTGCTCCTCCAGTCAAAAACAACCGTAATGGCTTTTGTGGATTTTTCATCTTTTTTATGAGAACATCCTTAACAATTGCTTGTTGTTCTTTATTTAACATTCGTCTTAACTTGTAGTATTCATTGTTATCTATAATTTGTGGGTGCTTTGTAATTTGAAATCCATTCGAGTACATGGTATTTGGGTTAGAATGACCTATGTTTGGAAGGTTTCTTTGAATGTCATATAGTTCTCTCTAGGAAAGCTTTGCTTGCATTGGTAGGTCAATGAGCTTTTCATCTTCAAGAGACTGAAGATCATTTATAGCTTTGTCAATGTCACCCCATGCGGAGTTTGTGCTGTGGATGAACATTGCACTATTTGTTTGAATGGTTTGTCCATGGTACATGTTTGCATGTTCCCAAGAGTCAAAGTTTTGTTTGAGTGTATGCTCATTAATGGTAAATGGAACATAGAGAACCAATTTCTCTCTACAATGATTCTCTATATCAAAGTGTTTGTTGAAATTGATAAACCGTATAACATTGGGTTTGGCCTTTGGTTCAATTGTAGCAGTGTATTTGTTGTATCTTGAAACAAATTTTGCAAGACATATGTCCACCATTGTTTTAGGGCGTTTTAAATAGTAGTCTATAATAGATTTTGCAAGAACGTTTTCTGATTCATTTGGCTCATTGCTCAATTGTTTAAGAGATTTGAGTATAAATGTGTGATCATTGTCAGATCGCGTATCAATGAATATACATTTTCTTGAACTGTAATTTAATGGCAATGATAGAACAATATGTGCAGCTTGTTGTGATGACATTTGTTGCAAGTTAAGCATGGAATTTCCAAGTTTACTTACCATTCGTATTGCATCAATATTATCTTGCTTGTGGTCTGTGCGTATTCTTTTGAATGCATATGTCATTGACTTGTCTACTTTTGCAATATATGAGCTATAGTACATAGCAACATCATGTGCATTTAGGACAAATTGTGCATCTGTATTAGCCTTCCAATGATCTGGAATTTTCCTTGAAAAACTATTGTTCCATATTTGTGATGGTTTTCTTTGTAAGAAAAGCGTAGCCTTGTTTAATGTTGAGCTCAAAGCTTCAATGTATTCATTGTCACTTAAGTCTAATTCTTTTAAGAACATTTGAAAAGTGAATGTTTCGTCATAGTTTGCTTTTTGGAGTTTTGAAAAGATATAAGTGGCATTTGCAGTCATCGCTTCAGTCTTTTGGAGTATTGGTAAAAGTATAGTTGACTTTTGCATTGGTGGGAAAGGGAAATTGTACCTACAAAGTTGTTTTCTTGATCTCTTGCATTTCTTTGTATGATGGTGTTTGTGTAGCATTGCCAAAGGAGGTTCCAAATTTTTAGTGTTACAAGGTAATATACTTATCAACAAAAGCTATGACGTCCGTGTTGTTATTTTCTGTGTAGATTGGTGCATTTTTAACCCATATGAGGAAATGATCATGTTCATTTCCTCGATTTTGGAACTCAGTGACTGAGAAGTAATCAATGACATTTCCAAAGAAAGAGTCATCTGTAAGTATCAATTTTTTTATTGCATTGATTCTATGTTTATAGTAACGTGCACAAGTGATAGGATCTTTCTTGATTAGTTCAAATTTGTCAATGTGTGTTGGGTGATTAGATTCTTGACAGTTTTGTGCTAATTGGTGTAGATTGTGTAGCTCTTGTAATGTTTGAATTAGTGGATCCCAATTTTGCTCAGCACTAGAGAAAGTGATGAAAAATGTCGGTGGTCCTAGTTTTCGAATCATAGCAAATACATTTTTCTTAAGTTGTTGTGAATAGTCTCGAGAGATTCTTATTCTTTTGAAATCAACATATCCAATATCTGATTTAAGAATTTTTTCTAGGTTTGGTTTGTGTTTAACGTCTTTCGCAAATAGCTTTCACCCTTTTAACTGGCGCTTGTGGATTCTTACTGTCATTGTAGACAGTACTTGTTGTATAAGTAGCTTTATAGCTTTGAAAAAAATGTTTGTTGTATGATATGCAAATTGTCTCTGTGACTGTAAGAGCTCCCAGCGTACTATTTTCTAATACGTAAAGCCTTTTACAATGTCATTATCACGTGGTTTGCCAAAGAATAAAGTTGGGAAATTCATTTCTTCAGCATAGATGTCCTTAAATATTCTAATTGGATACTTGTGCTCTGCAGGTGCAACTTCAATAATCTTGTCCTCCATGTTATGGATACTTCTAGACTCAGTGAATCCTTGTATCAATGTTTCTAAGGGGTTTTCATTTTCCATTTCACTTGTATTTTGTGGACTATTGTCTTCGTTTTCTTTAGTGCATTGGAGAACTTCTTGCCAATCTTGGTTTATGTGGACTCCGTGCATTTTGTATAATGGTGTCCTTGTTAATTGAGTCAAAGCTTGCATGATGACATTTGGGCGCACCATGCCTTTTTGAAATGCATTTTTGTATTTTAAGCGTCTTTTCAATGAAACAAAAATTGTTTGTGTGTTGTTAATTGATTGTGGTAATGCTCTTTGTACAATTTTCATGTCAACAGGGACATTTATAATAGAACCTGTTAGGCCTATTTGAGACCTTTTGAACCCTAGTTCCCAAATCTGTGCAAATGCAATTCTAAGTGAAACAAGTCATTCTTCTAGATGAGTTAAATTTTGCAAATAGCACAATGGTATGTTAGTTCTTATTTTCTGTGGCGTAGCATACTTTGGAATAGTGGACTGTTTCAATGCAAAGTAGCATACATTGCATATGAGATCTGTGAATGGTAAGGAATCTAATTGTAGTAGCTTACAGTATAGCTATTTTTGTTTTTCTTTGAAAATCCTGATGTCCTTGTTGAAACAGAGCACTTGGAAAATTGCACATGGGTGTTTTGGTGTATCCTTTATTGCTGTTTTATAAATTTTTATTGGTGTCAATGTTTTTTTTTCTTTGGGTTGCTAGGTACACTTTCTTTTTGTTTTTCTTTTCTAATCAAGTTCTTCAGGTGATTAAGTCTTATTGTTGATTTATGTTTAAAATTGTTTGCTATGACAAATGGTATCAAATTTTCCTTGTTTTTAGGCAAAGCATGTGGCTTGGTCAAGTAAGTTTTTTTGTATTGTGGATGATTTCTGATCAACTTTTTTAGTTGGAGTAAGCTTGTTGAGCATTGGCAAGTTAGATTTTGGGCTTTGATTCTTAGAAGCGGCTCAAAATGTCCAGCCAAAGGGTTTGTATCATGGAATAGTATAGAGACTAATTTTGTATATCTAGAATCATTGAAATCTAAGTACTTTCTTAAAGTTGTCAATGACCAAAGGCTTATCTGTATTTTTAACCACTTGGATATCCAGTGAATGCAAAACAAGTCACCCCACAATCCACGCTTGCTATGGTCTATGCATGGGCTTGCAGACAATCGCATCTTGCGGAAGTATGTTTCTTGATCATGTACTTTGTGCAATGTATATAGAGTACCAGGATTTAGTTCATTGTTGTATGATTTAATTGCTTCTTTGTCCTTTTTTCCAAAGCAATCCAGGAAATAATCTATAGCTCCATTGCGTAATTGAGTTGAGGTGTACTGGTTGTTAAGTAGCACTTGAAGCGAATCAAACAAACAATCGCCAACATTGTATGCAAATGTGCTTAATCTACAAAGGCCTTCAGATCTAAGGACATCATCAATGTTTGATATTTGAGGATACTTTGGGCACAATTTTTTTATTTCATGTGAACTTATGGGCCATTTTGAAGTTATGTTTTGTGTTTCAATTTCTAACAATGGTTCAAAGTGTCCACTTAAAGAATTCATGTCATGAAATAGTATAGAGACTGATTCTTTGTAATCAGAACTATTGAACTATAAGTACCTTCTTGCTGTTGTTCTTGACCAAAGGGATATTTGTATATTCAACCATTTGGATATCCAGTGAATGCAAAATAGGTCACCCCACAATCCACTTTCTGTGCAATCTGCTTGTGGCTTTGCAGAGAATCGCATTCTGCAGAAATATGTTTGTGGATCATGTACTTTGTGCAATGTATATAGAGTATCAGGGTCTAGTTCATAGTTGTATGATTTTATTGCTTCTTTGTCCTTGTTTTGAAGGAAATTCAAGAAGTAATCTATAGCTCCATTTCGTAATTGAATTGATGTGTAACGATTATTAAGCAATAGTTGTAATGAGTCAAACAAACAATCACCAACATTGTATGCAAAAGAACTCAATCTACAAAGTCCCTCGCTCTTAAGCACGTAGTTAATGTTTGATATTTGGGGATGCTTTGTTAACTCATAAGTGTCAACGTCTATCATTTTCTTTTTTTTCCGTGTAACCTAATGTATTTGGGAATAGCAAATGTTGGATATGAATAGCATCAAATGCTAGTATCTAGATTACAAAATCTATAATTGTTAACATCGTTGCCTATGTGCTTTTACTCAATAGCATTTGATAGTATGAATCATGTTGTTGAGGATCTTGGAAGTTAATAATCTCTATATATGTTGGAAAATGGATCTTGAGTAGTAGAAGAAGCTTACGTAACATACCATACAGCAAACAGTTTAATAGAAGCACAAGGGGAAAATAGTATTAATTCTTCAACCACACCTTGTTATCCATTGTCCCCCAGCAGGATTGTATGTACTTATTCCTGTTACATTGCCAAAGTGGATAAATGACTACAATGCATGATGTATACTTTTAGTGCCACAGACACAAAACAATATTTTCAGGTAGCTTTGTTTACATGCAACAATTGGTCGACAAGAATCTTTTTTGCTCACATTGTCAATCTCAGTCTATGGTATTTAAATGTTTTGTGTTATTGGATTCCTTTGTTGCTATGTACTTCCAAGCGACTAATTTTTTTTCAAAGAACAAATGATTTTAAAAGCTATTCAGATAAACATGAATCAAGTGGCATGTAGAGAATAGTTTGACAAATCTTTTTTGTTTATAGAAAATCAGGGAAATGCGAAGCATTGTTTGATCAAAGAAGATCTATGGCTTTTCTTATTCGTGGGAATAGCTTTTAAAATTGTGTGTGTTTAAAAAAATTGAGGGAAATGCAAAGGCATAGGTCCATTGAGCAAAAGTGAAGGCATAGATTGATTAAATAATTAAAAAAAGAGATTGAAACTCAGAGGTGCAGGCACACAGTGCATAGATGCAAAACAAATGCATTAAATAGCATGTGGGTCGATGAGAAACTGCTGGAATGGCTCGATGCACATGTATAGCCAGGTTGCTTCAAATGTCCATTTGTTATAGCCTCAAGTTAGCTGTTAACCATGACTATTACTCTGTGCATATTGTTTTTCTATTCTACAAGTCTTTGTTCTGGGAGAGTTTATAGCGATTGAGCAGATTTTGTTATAGTTACAGTATCTAGAACCAGAAGCGAGTTACTTGAGGCAATAAATAGCTTCTTTCCTCAATTTTCTTTTACTTTAGAGGTCTAAAGCACATAGTGAAATTGGCAATGTGAGCAAAAAAAAAACTGTGGTTAATGTCATTTTGCATGCAAGCAAGACCATGGAAAAATATTGCATCATGTCTATAAGTGACACAGTACATCATTCATTGTACTCATGTGCCACGTCAACTTTTGAAATTAACTTTGTAGGCTTTTATTTGTAAAACAGGAAGAATAAATGTGCGTTAACTTGCAAGCTGCATAGCAACTTGTCACAGCTATAAACAGTCCTATGAAAAAAATTGCCTTATATGCATATAGGTAAAAACCAGTTGACATAAAACAAAGACTTATGACTCTAAACACTATTTGAAACTGTAAACAGTGTTTGAAAATTGCATGCTAGCAATTCATTCTATTCTATGGATATTGTATAGAGGAAGTATAACATATTAACACACAAGCAAAACCTGTTCTATTGCTCAAAGACAAATTACTATTGCAATTGTGGATAATGCATTTTCCTGGTTGTATATGTGGAAACAATCCTCTAAATCATTAATGTTCAAAGAAATGAGAAATACAAAATGACAAAATGAATACATGGAAAAGAACTTTATGCAGTTATTATATTGAAGAATTTCAATTGCATTTCAAGAAAAGCAAAAAGAAAATTTGGAAAACTGACCTTCTAATCTGCTATCGAATGATCAAGTATACTTGTACAAATGTACAAATTGTGATAGGGACAAGCAATTTTTCCTAGTGTTGTTTGTGCGTGGTTGTTTAAATAAAGTTGAAAGCATTGATCCCTGTCACAAGGACAAATTAGACAAATGAGTACAGTGAGTGACATATACTATGCTATTCATAAAAAGAAAACAGAATTCTTATGTAGATTCATTTGAACGAGAAACAATCCAAGTAAGAACTTTTGTTCCTTAAAATGCAAATTGCTTTTTTATAATTTTTAAATACTTATTGCTATTTGTGTACCCTACAATATAGAACATTTTTTTGCATATGCATGTACCAGGGTAATTTTGTTATTGCAATGGTGGCATAAGCTCTTTAAGAGCAATCAATGGAATAGATCCCATATTTGCTTAAGAGCCTAAAAAAGTGTAAATAGGCCACAACAACTAATCAATACTAAGCCAAAAAACAACAGAGACTTGTGCTAGCACTGTTAAGTTATGGTAAAAACAATTTCTAGCTATTGTTTAATGCCAAACTAGCTATCACTTAATAGTGAAAGCGACATAAATATTGATTTTCTAACTAAATGGGGTCATTTCATTTCCATATGCATAAGTTTTTTTTGTACCGTTATGTAGCACTTACTATTACTTGTGCAATGAAGTCACATGCAAGTAGAATTCATAACTCATGGCATTTAGATACACCCAAGGAGAAATACAAACCAAGGTTGTTGGAATCCTGATAAGAAAGATGATGCGATACATCCAATTAATGTATGGCACATATTATTTAATGAAGATGATTTGGATAGGAATGTTACAAATCAGAATCCTATTCAACAGTGAATAAGTGGAATCATATCTTTTAATTGACTTTGTTTGATTGGTCAAATGTGCACAAGGATAGTTATAATTATTTGTTTGTTTTAATTATTATGTATATAAATACTATTCAACAGTTATCTAATTAATTAGATATGAAATGACAAAAGGAAAAAGAAAATTAATTAATTAAGATAATTTGATTAATTAATTAAGATAATTTGATTAATTAATTAAGATAATTTGATTCATTAATTAATAAACTGAATTATTGTGTAAAAGTACAAAAATTAGAAGTTGCGAAAAAAACCTCTTTGCTTTATGCTTTAATGACATCGAGAGAGATGGAAGCAATTGTGGAGTTTAAGCTTATGTCTATAAATTGCATTTGCCTGACAGTTTGTAAAGTGCTTTTAACACATTGCCCTCATATTGTTTAGAAGGTCCTATTATGGGACATGCTAACAGATGCTTGTCCAAGGGACTAGTCTCTGAAGAATAGCATAGGCTAAGCACTATGAAACCCAATGTGCTTATGGACATTAAAATAAAAGAAAACTAATGAAAGAAACTATTTATTGCCTGGAGTAGCTTGTCTGCAAGTGCCCTTTTTTGGAACCATGACAACCTTTGCCCTGTCACTGTAAACTCTTTCGTAGAAAAGACATATCGACACACACATATATGTATACATATGTATATATATGTACAGATACATCCATGTAAAGGCAGATTAATGCATCTATGGACATAAACATATATGCATCCATATGATTACATGCATATACACATAGATGCATCTACACACACATACATATATGCATAAATACATATATGCATAGATATATCTAGAGTCACATGCATACATGCATATATGCATCTACAAATGTCTACATAGATATGCACATAGGTTAATGCATATGCGCATAGAAACATGCATACATACATACATGCACTGACACATTAAGCAAAAAGTGATTGTGATAGTGAACTAAAGCACTATGAAATAGAGCCTCACGATGCACTTGAATGGAAAGGAACTGTGGAGAGTAACAAATTATCATCTCAAGTAACTTGTTTCTAGGTCTGGGGCTTGCAACCGTAAGATCTCTTGCTTAGTGGCTACAAACTCTTCCTCAGAACAAGAGCTTAGAAAACACAAAAAAAAACACACACAAAGTAATAGAAATGCATATCAAGTAACTTAACTCTATATTAAATGACCAAAATACCCTGGCCACGCGTGGCCTTCAAGCGATTGCACCACCTTTACCTCAAGCCAGATGCCATTCAATGCATTTAATTTTTATTCATGCATCCCGTACGCCTATCGGACAGTTTGATAAACTATGCCTTTGCTTAATTTTAATTAATCAATTTATGCGCTCACAGTTTCATGATATTTTAATGCATTTAATCTGCATTCATGGATTACGTACCTCTAGCCGCCACCTTTTAAACTATGCCTTTGCTTAAATTTATTTAATCAATTTATGCGTTCACATTTTCCCGAATTTTTAAAATGAAAATGATTTATAAAGCTACTTGGACGAATAGAAAAATAGATAAATGCTAATTTTCCGATATATAAAATAGCTCTCCAAAATCAAACTATACAAAAAAAAGCAATATATTAAATGGCAAAATGTGATTGGTTCATGCTGCCAGTTAAATGCATTCCAGGCGAATGCATAAGTATTTTTGCCTACCAGTAGGAAATAATAAAAGCATTTCAACCAAATGCATAAGTATTCTTGCCTTGACACTAGGAGCCAATAAAGTTGTCACTATAGATAAACAGTTTATCCAAGTGAGTGCTATTAGGTTTGTTATCTTCAATTTCAAACTCCTTTGATGTTAATGCATTTTCTTTGGTGGTAGAATATGGAGATTCCTTTTTTAATGAGTCTGGAAGAAGATGACATATACAAATAAATTTAAGCAAAGACAGGCTAGAAAACTGATAGCTTCTATCAATAGAAATGAGACGTTTACAGTGACAGAGCAAAAGCTCTTGTGCACGTTGAATGAAAACCAAGAGACAAGTTAGTCAAGGCAAAAAATTGCTACTTTTATCTATTTTGCTTCATTTTATCCCAAAAATGCAAGTTGGGTTTCACAATGCATGAAAACACATCTGTGCAAATAACTACCAAAAATATAATTGCAATGGATGACAATGATAGTGTAATGGATACTAATAGTCCAAACATCAAAATACACTAGCTAGTTTATTTTTAGATTCAATGGAAACAAGTATCAATTGGAAACAGATTAACCTAGCAGTCTATTTATCATAGGTTCTTGAATTCCAAATGCACAAGTGCAAACATGGTTCCCTACAGGCTTTTGCTATGCATTTTAACTATATTGTTGTTTTGCATCGAGCGTAAAGAACCACTGCAACTATGGTTTCCAAACAGATTTAAATCAATAAATGTAAGTCAAAAAAGGTTTCCAATTACACTTAATACTTGAATCACAAAGCATCATTGCTTCAAGCTATAGCAAAAGTGCAGACAGGGACACACAAGCAAATTCAACAATGACATCATCAAACAAGGATTTGTTTGCTATTACTATGACTAACTATTGAACTCAATTGATTCATCAGTCAAACAACTTGATTCATTATTGACCTAACTTGTTTCAAAGCTATCTTGTTAAACTGATTAGTTAATTTCATTAATGAGTAAAAGATAGAATTGACTTAATTTGCACAAGCTAACTGTAAGATTGACTTGTTCATTAATTGACATTGATTAATGGTTCAGAGACAGATGGGACAAATTAAATTGTCATGAGCAAAATGTGAGGTGGACTTATTAGCTGCTACGCCACATATACTATGACATTTGAGCTTTCATGAAAATAATAGCAAAAGCAATAGAATAAACAAATGGCTTCAACATAGACAAAGGAATATAATTAATTTGGACAGCTATAGGCTATTGAATATGTGTAGCATAAGAAACAAAAAGGAAGATATTGCCGAAGATTTTGCAATTTCCGTTTACAATTGTGTTTGCTTCCTTGTCTATAAAGCCTTTTCAAGAAGTTCCTTTTTTTTGCATATGAATGGCCATGATTGGTTTAATTGATTAGGTGTACAGAGATGTTTTATAATTAACTATAATTAACTATTCATCTAAGCTTGTACGTATCCTTGTATGCAACTGCGTATACATGCGTCCATGTTTTTTTGGATGTGCCACTCTAGCCTTGTACCAATTTACTTTGTTATATGGATATCGCATAGAGTAACACTAATAAGCTATTTCACTGTACATAGCAACTATTTTCGTAAATGCCAGATTGAGCTTATATGTATCAAGGCACATATATACTCACGCTAAAAACTACTAAATTATGATCTTTACTGTCCCATTTTCATAGACACGTTACTATTACAATCAAATGTGTAAAGCATTTGTGTCGAAAGAAATTAGATAAAGGAATGGCAATATGTTAGACAACCTTGTCTTATGCCTTCATAGCAGTTTTTTCATTGCATTTCAAGTAAACCAGAAACTAGAATTTTATTCATATTATTTCATCCATCGCATTTAGAGCTTTTCCAATAATTGGCTATGACCAACCATGGAACACAATTAATTCATCATCCAATTAGCTTGATTGATCACTAAATTAACTTGTTTGAAAGCTATCATGTTAAGACAAGTAGCTAATATGCCACATTCAGTATGACATTTGAGTTTCAAATAAGTATCATGCACAGAGATCTGTTATCATGTTAAAGCCATGTAAACATAGATGTTCCAATGCCATGGGACCATTTTATTTCCATTTTTCCAAGTCCATTTCATTCCATTATCAAGAACTAATAATTAAATGTTTAAACGAGGTACATGGAACCAGAAAATGCAAATAGGGTTTCAACAATGACATAATCTAACAAGAATTTGTTTGCTATCACTATGATTAATGATAGAATTGACTTAATTTGCATGAGTCAAGTGCAACATTGACTTGTTTGTTAATTGAATTTGATTAATGGTTCAGAAACGAATGAAACAAATTAAATTGTCATTAGTAGAATGTAAGATGGACTTATTAGCTATTACGCCACATATACTATGACATTTGATCTTTCATGAAATCACCCCACACCAGTTCCATCAAATAATGGAAGGGTTATTCAGTGGCTTCACGTATGGTTCCTCTGCCATTGCAATGAGGGCAGAAAAGTAAAGAAATAAAATGTAAAGAGTGAATTTGATTAGGATGTTGAAAGACTTGTTAAATGAGAAATGGAAACTAAAACATTGAATTTGAGTTTCCATTATCTTTTTTTGTTTAATTCTTGATTACTGTTTTGCTAAACTATATATTGTAAAACACATGGTGTTGTAAAAACAACAACTCACTGATAGTTGTAATACACAAGGTGTTGTAAAGTATTTTGTATTACTCTTGATTAGTTTTTATTGGAATTATTTTGTATTGCTATAATTACTTTATTACTTTCTATTACTGTATTTGAGTATGGACATTTCAAGGTGAAGAACATGAGACATATGCAATGCAATATCATAGGTTTAATTACCAAGGTATGAATGAGCAAGAACTTTTTAGTAGATAGAGGTCATGAACGTTGAACTAATAGTATGACAGTCACCAGAACATTTAAGTAAACCTATGCTCAATACTCTCTTTTCCATTATCAATTGTATTCCCAATTTCATCCATGAAGAATATCCTCAAAGATATAGAATACATGGATGCACAAGCTAGAGAAGTTCTTCATGGATCAAAGATATGGAATTCATTGATGAAAGAAATGGAAATCATGGATCAAAGTGATGGCTAATAGCAGGATCTACAGGTTGACAAAGTTCTTCATGGACGAAATTGGGAATAAAATTGATAATGGAAAAGGGATTCTACACCATAGGTTTACTTAAATGTTGTGGTGACTGTCCTACTATTGGTTCAATGTTCATGACCTTCATCTACTCAAAGGTTCTTGCTTGTTTATCATGTAATATAGATTTTAGTGTCTAGAGATGAATTGTGATTACTTTGAGCATTTCATTTTTGTTATTTTGCAGATCTGTGTAGTCACAGGAGATGTTGTTGCTGTAGAGTCAAGGCCTGGGACCAAGCTACTTGATACATGTACCCATACACTATGACATTTAAGATTCAAGTAAGTCTCATGCACGCAAATCTGCTATCATGGTAAAGGCATGCAAACCCTAATTTTCCAATTCCATGGGGTCATTCTATTTCCATTTGTCCAAGTTCACTTCATTCCATTATCAAGAACCAATAATTAAATGTTTAAACAAGGTGCATGCAAACAACAATGCAAGTAGGGTTTCATAGTGCTTTAAGACATTGCTATACTGTGATTATAAATTCATATTGTACGCTACTTCTAGTATTATTTATTCTAGCTTCTTGTTGAAATGAAAAGGTTTCATCTTCGTTTGATAGGTATTATGTAGAAATCCTCTTGTCCATTTTACTTCATGCATGTGAGCCCTGTAAGGTCTATATATTATTGACTACTACAAAGTGGTCCCATAAAAAGGTCTTTGGAACCAAAATTATCTAAACACATGTAATAATGACAACATTTGAACTACGAGTGAACAGTGTGTTGCTTTGAGCTTTTCCATTGTCATCAAAGCATAAACGGTAAAAGGGTTTCTGTTAAAAGTTGTGGTTGTTGTCCTCATAGGCATAAACTCGTATTTTAAACTGCTTTTTTACTTCATGCATGTGAGTCAACAGTGTGTTGCTTTTAGCTATTCTGTTGTTGTCAAAGCATAAAGGATAAAGGGGTTCTATTAAAAGTCATCGTTGTTGTCCCCGTAGGCATAAATTCGTGTATTAAACTACTTTTAGTATTATCTATTCGAATTTCTTGTTGAAATGCAAAGGTTTCATCTGCGTTTGATATGTATTATGCAGAAATCCTCTTGTTCATTTTACTTCGTGCATATGAGCCCTATAGAGTTTGTATTTTTTAAATTGTTGCAAAGTGGTCCCATAAAAAGGACTTTGGAACCAAAATTATGTCAATGTGTGCGATAATGAGAGCTTTTCAAGAATTAGTCAACAGTGTGTTGCTTTGAGCTTTTCCGTTGCCATGAAATCATAAAGCATAGAGGGATTCTGTTAAAAGCCGTGGTTGTTGTCCTCATAGGCATAAATGCAAACAATGGAAGCATAAAGAATGTAGTAGAAACCTTTTTCCTGCCAGCAAGCATAAAAATTCTGTTAGATGTAGTCGTTACTATTTTTGTATCTTGGGGTTATAAAAAACTATGTCAAGAAATGTTGTAGAATCCAAATTACAATGTTGCCATAGAGCAATTAAGTAATATTGATTTTCGCTCTTTATCCTATCCGATACAAGAAATGCAAGTAGGGTTTCATAGTGCTTTAAGGCAATTATACACTTTGATTATAAATATGTATTTTAAACTACTTTTAGTATTGTTTACTCAATTTTTTTTGTTGAAATGCAAATTTTTCATCTGCGTTTGATAGGAATTATTGTTTATAAGATGTTGTGACATACATTAATTGGATGTATCTCATCATCTTTCTTATCAGGATGCTAACAACCTTGATTTGTATTTGTCCTTGAATGTATCTAGATGCTATCAACTATGAACTCTACTTGCATATCGCTTGGTTGTACAAGTAATAGTAAGCGCTACAGAATGGTAGAAATCACAACTCATAGCATTCATATACACCCATGCACAAATACATGGTATTGAACACATTACACAAACATGGTTTTCCAAGGGCTAGTTTGTTAATTGCCTTTGATTAATAGTTCAAATGCACACAAAGCAAATTGCAATCATTTCTTTCTTTGAATTGCCAGGTACTTAAAGGCTAACTAGCAATTGCCTAATTATTTAGATATGGGACAAGACAAGGATGAATAAGGAAATATGAACTTGCCTAAATCATCATGAATGATAGAGCTATTTGGTAAAATGCTACATATACTGTGACATTTAAGCTTCAAAGACTGCCAAGGAACAGCAAAAGATTTAGAACTCTCAGTTAACATGTAAAGGGATGAGAAAAATACATCTACTAACTGAATGGGGTCATTTTACTTCAATTATTTAGCACTTATTCTTAATTGTTTAATCACAATATGACTGGATGGCTAGCCGATGCAATCCACAAAAAAGCATTTAAAGCAAATGCAACAGTAATCCCTTATATACATACATACATACATGGCAACATAGATAGATGCATTCATATATACATAATTACATGCACACATATATACATGCAAACCTGTATGCATGGATGCATACAAAGACTATGTTTCATGGGATTATTGAAGAGTTAAGTTGCTTTCTATATGCTTCCATATTTTTCATGTGTGCCTATGAGGACAATAATCACAATATTTGACAGTATTCCTCTATCCTTGATGGCAGCTCATTAGTTCCAAAGCTCTCTCTATAGGACAGCTATACATTGCCTATAAGACTCAAATGAATCCTTCATATTTCAAGGAAAGATTTGAATCAATAACACTTAAAATCATCTAAACTATGACCTTACAATCAAAGTATCCAAATGCATTGCAACAATGTGAAACCCAAGTTCCATTTAAGATGTACAATGAGAGTAAATAGAAGGGAAAATGCATTTTCTTTAAAGTTTGTACAGCAATTTCAACAGGTTATCTAGCCTTTATCCAAAATATGGTTTTCTATCAACATAGTCCTTCAACCTTCTTTAGGTCTAACTACTACTTTGTTAATTGACTTTGATTGAAAGATCAAAATGTGAAATGTGGCCAAGGATAATTATAGACAGTTGTACATTGCCTCCAAGTTTCAGATGAATTCTTGATATTTCAAGGAAAGGTTTGAATCGATAACACTTAAAATGATTTAAACTATGATTTTACAATCAAAGTATCCAAATACATTGCAACAATGCAAAACCCAACTTCCATTTAAGATGTACTATGAAAGCAAATAGAAGGAAAAATGCATTTGCTTCAAAGTTTCTAAAGCAATTTCAACAAATTATCTAGCCATTGTCCAAAATTTATTTTTCTACCAGCATAGTCCTTGAACCTTCTATAGGTCTAACTGCTACTTTGTTAATTGACTTTGATTGAAAGGCTAAAATGTAAAATGTGGCCAAGGATAATTATACTTATTTATCTGTTTTAATTATTATATATTTAAAGACTGATTAGCAATCCAAACAACCTCGCCTCTAGTCAGATGCCATTAAATGCATTGATTTTGCATTAATGAATTATGCACCTTTAGCCAGTAGTTTTAATCAAAGTATGCATATGGATTCAGAATCAAACTCTCAAAATTTCAAAAGGTTAAATTTTTGAAACGAAGATATACTTTTGAACCCCAACTGCTTAATTTTTATGAACCATATAGCATATGCCACTCACAATACCCATTTGCAAAGATTGTCCTTGTAACAAAAAGCAATGATATGATTACAAGTACAATCAATATAGTGAGAATCTTGAATAAACCTTTTTCTCTGTCTACTATATGCAACTGTAAACAAAAGAGAAGGTTCATTCTAGAAACTCACCTTGTACTACTTGCTTGAAGAATTTGCCACAGCTGGACCGCTACACGATCTCTTTTTCTTCCAACCAAAAAGCATTGCACCATGTGAAAAGCTTTCATTAGAAAACAAAAACCATGTCTTTGTTTTTTCTAAAAGAATAGCAATATATAGTACTCCTACTGCGATGGATACTAATAGCAAAAACCATTTAAACACTACCGAGCATTTTTCCAGATTCAAGAAACACAAGTATAAATGCAGAAAAGATTAACTACACAAACTAATTGCAATAGGTTATTGGACCACAAATCTTCTAGCAATGAATTTGACTGCTCTATTGCATGAAGCCTAAAATTGTTCTATGAAGCAATATTACTTAACTACTTTATGGCAACATTGTAATTTGGATTCTACAACATTTTTGACATAGTTTTTTATAACCCCATAGCTTTTTATAACCCCAAGATACAAGAACAGTAACAACAACATCTGACAGAATTTTTATGCTTGCCGGCAGGGAAAAGGTCTCTACTGCATTCTCTATGCTCCCATTGTTTGAATTTATGACTACAAGGACAACAACCATGACTTTTAACAGAATCCCTCTATCCTTTATGCTTTCATGACAATGGAAAAGATCAAAGCAACACACTCTCGACTCATTGTTGAAAAGGTCTCATTATCGCACACGTTGACATAATTTTGGTTCCAAAGCCCTCTTTATCGAACCACTTTGCAGCAATCAAAAAGACACAAACTCTATAGGGCTCACATGCATGAAGCAAAATGAACAAGAGGATTTCTACATAATACCTATGAAACGCAGATGAAACCTTCACATTTCAAAAATTCGAATAGATAATACTAAAAGTAGTTTAATATACGAATTTATGCCTACGAGGACAACAACCATGACTTTTAATAGAACCCCTCTATCCTTTGTGCTTTGATGACAACGGAAAAGCTCAAAGCAACACACTGTCGACTCACATGCATGAAGCAAAATGAACAAGAGGATTTCTACATAATTCCTATCAAACGCAGATGAAACCTTCGCATTTCAACAAGAAATTCGAATAAACAATACTAAAAGTAGTTTAAAATAAAAATTTATAATCAAAGTATACAATTGCCTTAAAGCACTATGAAACCCTACTTGCATTTCTTGTATCAAATAGACTAAAAAGCGAAAAGCAATACTACTTAACTGCTCCATGGCAACATTGTAATTTGGACTCTACAACATTTTTGACATAGTTTTTTATAACCCCAAGATACAAAAATAGTAACGACGACATCTGACATAATTTTTATGCTTGATGGGAGGTAAAAGGTTTCTACTGCATTCTTTATGCTCCCATTGTTTGCATTTATGCCTACGAGGACAACATCCACAACTTTTAATAGAATCCCTCTATCCTTTATGCTTTCATGACAATGGCAAAGCTCAAAGCAACACACTGTCGACTCATTGTTGAAAAGCTCTCATTATCGCACACATTGACATAATTTTGGTTCCAAAGCCCTCTCTATGGGACCACTTTGCAGCAATAAAAAAAATACAAACTCTACAGGCCTCACATGCATGAAGCAAAATGAACAACAACCACGACTTTTAATAGAACCCCTCTATCCTTTATGCTTTGATGACAACGGAAAAGCTCAAAGCAACACACTGTCGACTCACATGCATGAAGTAAAATGAACAAGAGAATTTTTACATAATTCCTATCAAATGCAGATGAAACCTTTGCATTTCAACAAGAAATTTGAATGAACAATACTAACAGTAGTTTAAAATACGAATTTATAATCAAAGTATATGAATGCCAAATACACTAAAAAATGAAAAGTTACCTCTTCTGCATCAAGCAATTCGTCTCTCACTGTCCAACGTTTTAATGTATCGAAACTCTGAAAATTACCAAATTATCACCTCAAATAACTCATTTTTGGGTCTAGACTCTGCAACTATAACATATCCTGCTCAGTCGCTAAAACTCTCCCTCATAACACCACTTACAGAAGACAAAAACAACACACACAAAGTAATAGAAATGCATACCAAGTAACTTAACTCTATATTAAATGACCAAAGTACCCTAGCCACGCGTGGCCTCCAAGCGATTCCACCGCCTTCACCTCGAGCCAGATGCCATTCAATGCATTTAATTTTTATTCATGCACCCCGTACACCTACCCGCCAGTTTGATAAACTATGCCTTTGCTTAATTTTAATTAATCAATTTATGCGCTCGCAATTTCGTGATATTTTAATGCATTTAATCTACATTCATGGATTACGTACCTCTAGCCGCCACCTTTTAAACTATGCCTTTGCTTAAATTTATTTAATCAATTTATGCATTCATATTTTCCTGAATTTTTAAAACGAAAATGATTTATAAAGCTACTCGGATGAATAGAAAATTAGATAAATTCTAATTTTCCAATATATAAAATAGCTCTCCAAATTCAAACTATACAAAAAAAAAGCAATATATTAAATGGTGAAATGTGATTGGTTCATGTTGTCGGTTAAATGCATTCCGGGTGAATTATGCATAAGTATACCTGCCTACCGGAAGGAACTAAAAAATAAAAAATGACTTCGGCAATTACCTTATGATTTAGGGTATTTAATATTAATAAGAGGAATCAATTTCAGAGTTGGGAAGTGCCATCAATATTAACCTTGATAGTAATATTGCTATTATTTCCAACATTGGCATGTAAGACCGATAATAATAGTAAAAACTAATGTGTGAAGACAAGTAAATTTTTTCACTCACGCAAAATGGAGGCAATGTCATTTATATAAATCTTTACATTTATCCATTGTCCAAGAATGAATCAAGAAATATGCAATGTTAATACTGTATTAAAACAAGAGCTACAGGCAGCGAAGTTCCTATCAAAATGTTATAGAATAGTTATGTTTTAATTAGTTGTGTTTGATAATTTTTAGCAACATTGTTGATAAAACAAATAAATAAATAATAGTTACAGTTATAAATCATTTTATATGTCACACAATTTCCTTTTTAGTTTCTTCAAAGCAAAAAAAATGATGCAACATACTAGATCAAAAATAAGTAATCCCAAAAGGTAAGGATAATATTAGACAATTTATTTAATTCATAAAAAAATAGAATGGCTTCAAAGTGTGCATAGAGTAAACTATACTATACAACTACTGAAATTGTTTTAATGTGAGGCTTATTGAAAATACTAGAAACAAAGAGATGCGTCTTGACGTAAACTAATTTAAACCAAGACAATCCTAAACACCCGCTTGGATATTGTGGCATTGCCACATTTATTATTGGGTCTGCCATCAGCTAATAGTTTTTTCCACTTTCCAATGACCCTAAATGCAAGAGAATCAACTTGAAAAATATAGGCTATTAATAATATTTTGACATAGTTTCCATATTTCTCATGTTCCTTTCCTATATGTAACAATTGATCATGAAAGGTTGTGGCAGTCAGCTTGAATGAAAATTTAGTGTTGTTATTTTTGGAATCGATTATGAAAGGCAATGGCAATCTAAGAATTAACCGCATTGCAAGTGTTCATGAAAAATGATGTCCACTATTCTTGTAATTAGGGCATAATAAGTGTCCATTTATTACTAAGAAAAATAGTAAACAAACCAAATAGACAATATATGAGATTAAAGAACTCACAAAAAGCTATTAAAAAATATTTCATTTACAAAATCATCATGTAATGTGGTTGATAAATAAAATCTGACTAATATAGGCATTCTCAACTATCTGAATTGAGTTCCTTCGATAGCATAAATGGATGGCTCAAAACCTACAAATGAGAATATATTACATTTTCTTCAATATAGCATAAATATAGAGCATCCACAATATGTTTTTCAAAATCTGTATTGCTTTGATCAAGTGTATTTGGACTTCATAGACCAATTATCCAAGTCATTTGAGCACATTCATCTTTACAAAACATAATTCACATAATGCAACATTTCTAGAAAACTAGAAAGTCTGGTAAGAAAAGAAGACTTAACTATACCATTTATCAACATACAACACAACTGAGAATCTACATATTTGGGACCCAAAATTTCCTTTTTACGTCTTCAAACATAGAAACTTCACCATACTGCTCTTGCATTTTTGCAATAGAAGATACAACTCTATTTCTCTATATCTTTTGTTGGCTTCAACAACACACACACAATGCATAGAAGTGAGATCTAGACAACCACTTATGATGAGAGAACGCCTATCTACACAAGTGTGCAATGCTGGGAAAGTATCACAAACAACTTAAATTGCTAGAGCAGATAATGACCACTATTATTTTTAGAGCTATAGAGTATGCTCACCCAAAGCATGTTTCCTAACTAGTTTCCTATAGCTATTGCTATTGATCCTTTTCTCAACACTTTGTTGTTGTAGTTCTTTGTTCTTCCTCCAAAAATTGCTAATGCAAAGACATTCTCATATTTAGACTTGTTGTATTCTCCTTGAATTTCTCACTCACTCCATATTAAAAATCAATCACCAACAATCAATTTTTTAAAGAAAAAAAATAGCATTTCAGAATATAGGTAGCACTGGAAGGAAGGAGATAAAAAAATCTAGAAAAAAAAATTATATGGGAATTTATGGTTAATTTTGATAGGCAGAGCTCATGATGCTATAAAATTCCAAAAATTCCAAAGTTAAAATCCCCCCAATAATTATGGCATTCTATTGGTGCATAGAGTTGTAGATCCCTAAAATAAGAGTAATTAAATGTTTATGTTGACCCTTGAATTTTTTTGATGTGGTACTTGATATGTGTTATTGGAGGAGTTTAGTCATGCACTATTTACTCACTTTTATGGTTGATTTTTTTTTGCAAGATGGTTCATACCTTGCCTTATGCATATGTTTTTGTGGTATTGGTGATAAGTGCAAGTTGGATTTACCCTGTTGGATGTGTTGGGTCTTCTAGTTGTTAGTAGGGGAAGTGGCTCTCAATGGGGGCCGACGCATAAAGTGGCATCTAGGATAACTCATGTGGGTGCTTCATAACTCAGTGAAAACCTAATTAATAAACTAGGGTGTTGGGTAGAATTTGACTTTAATTAAGATAATTGGATGCCTCAACCATGCCTATAGTGCTTGTTTAGGCTAAGGATGGGTTGAGAAGGCTTGGTTGGAAATATCATCTTCCTTGTCCTTATGAAAGGAAAGTGGGTTATGCATGTGTCACCCTATGGGGTGAGCACCTAGTGTGAGACTGTCAGGACAACCATAGATGGGGGTCAATGTCTAGTGAGAGAATATCAGGACAACCCATGCTAGGACCATATGATGGAACTCTCCCCTATTGCAACCTAGCATTCCCTTGGCTTGTGTTTTCCTTGTTTCTTGCATGCTTTTGGAAGTGGTGTCACTATAATGTGATGTTACATTGTACTTTGTATGTTTGAGTCCTCTATCATCTTGTTATGTTAGTTGATAGTCTTCATGTCTATGCATTGTTGTGGTGGGGCCTTATTGTTATCTCCTAGCATGAGGGGTGGACCTTTGGGTTCCACATGGTCAAATGGATTGTGCTTATTCAACCATTGGGTTTCCATGTCATTGATCATTCATGTGGTGGCTACTCTTGGTAATGTGGACTCCTACACTTGTTCTAGTTCGAGTGAACTACCTTTCATGTACTTATATTGTACTATAAATCAATTGTATGATGTAATATAATTTTGATTACTCTCCTCTCTTATTCGAGAAAAAATTGTTGTAATGATGTAATGTTGTAATTAATTGTTGAACTCTCTCTTATAATGGGTAGTGTAAATGATGTATCTTGTGAATATGTTAATTAATTGAAAGATATTGAATGTTTTTATTTTGATGACATGATATAGATAATCATATCAAGGTTGATCATTTTATGTGATGGAGTAAATGAACTTTATTTTGTTAGATGAAATTTGGTTTAGTGTCATGATTTATCATTCTTGTTAGTTTGGCTAATGGGATTCTAGTAATGTAGTCATGGAACCTTAGAGGACTTAGTTGAAGATTACATGTTAACTTATATTCTACAATCCTTAGTATGTTGCACTTCAAAAAAAAATGTTCCATTTTTAAGTGTTGTAGCATGTTGTCCTCTAGGGTTCTGTGGCAGGGCGTTACATATGGTATCAAAGCACGAGTTTTAACACTGGGTACTCTGGGTATATATAAGAGCCCATTATGTTGTCTTAGTTGCATATAATTTGAAGATTATGTTCCCTTTGTTATCCTTGCCTAACACCTTGAAACTTGTCCTTTGGTGGTGTATGTGTAGGATGATAGGTGGCAAGTCAAATTGGCCTCTGGTGCTAAAGTAGCAGTTGAGTCTCTCGTTCATAGTTATGGCTTGAGCATCAACTTTCTTTGCACCAAAGTACATCTTTGTATTATACCTCTTGGATTAATATGATGTATTATGATGTAGTATTGGGAATAGATTGGTTGGATGCTCACCGAGCAATGATAGATTGTCAGCATAAGTCATTGTAGTGTGTAGATAATTCATCCAGTCAGGTAGAGGTAGTTGGTGTTCAGAGGCCTATTTCCTTGTGCATGATCTCTACTATGCAGTTGAAGATGTGTATATGGTAGGTTTGCCATTTTTTTTCATGATAGTTAATGATTTGGAGTTAGGGGAGATCCGAGAGGTTTCTCTCGACAGTCACCCTATCCTTAGATAGTATGCTGATGTCTTTCCTAGTGAGATTCTAAGGACGCCACGTAAATGTGACATCGATTTTAGAAAATTCATTTCTAAAATATGTTTTGTTGTCTAATTTGCATGTTTACTTTAATGATACACAATTTTTTGTTAAATAGAACATAAAAGTGATCTCTCATTCATTAAGAATAGACACATTAATCACTAGTTAAAGCACAGGTGGTGCCTATAGTTCCATGATCTAATAAACTAAAAGTAGTAGGGAGTTGTTAATGTAGTGAAGGGGTAGTATAATAAAACTAATAATATGATTAAGTAGTAATAATATTATTATTGTAAATTGGAGAGTAAATATAATTGTTAATATTTTGGTTAAGTAGAGACAATGATATTAATGTTCAAATTGAGATTTAAAAAAATATATTATTAAGATATAATACTAATCAAATAAATAAATAGAAAAAATAAATAAACCATGTTGGTATTGGGATGAAGTAGGTGAGAACATTTCTAATACCAGTGCGAGATGGATGATTTTTTTTTTTACAATATTGTCATGGATAGGGTTGAAGTTTATTTGCTTGGTCAAAGTGCAAATAATATTTACACAAATATTAGTGGTGGTTGGATTTTTTGAACAATAATTATATCATTATTAAAGTTGAATGATAACAACTAATGATAATGTAATTAAAAAAAAATCTAGCTTGTAATTAAAACTAAAAAAACCTAATTTCTTTAGGTTGGTAATGATTAAATTTGTAGTTATATAATGATTTCATTTTCAAGTTACTAAATAGTATTGGCATGGACATCAATAATTTGATTCAATAATAATACTATTAATTCTTGGGTTAAGGAATAATAATAATAATTTTGTATTCTATAATATTACTAATTAATTGTGATAATATATTATTGAACAATAATTATATCATTATTAAAGTTGAATGATAATAGCTAATGATAATTTTATTTTAGAATTTAATTACAAGGAGGTTGTTAATGATTAAATTTTTAGTTATATAATAATTTAATTTTCAAGTTACTAAATAGTATTGGCATGGACACCAATAATTTGATTCAATAATAATACTATTAATTCTTGGGTTAAGGAATAATAATAATTTTATATTCTATAATATTACTAATCAATTATGATAATATATTATCATTATTTGCATACCTCTAGTATGTTTAGAAGTATATGACAAGTTGTTTGATAGGAACATGGTACACATAATTGATCACTGTACTTAAAGATGTTATTTCATAGATTATGTTCATAAAAATAAAATAAATAAATAAATCATTAAATTACAGAATGTGATTGGCCATCTCAACATAGAAAATGCAATTTAATATAGGAAAATGCACTTGAAAACAATATTCTCCGCCTTACGATAGGGACTAACAAACCTTCCCTTGGTAGACATTGTTTATTTCAATTTCTTCGTAGGACAATCCAAATCTTGGAGAATAATAATAATTATAAGGGATCCTAGTAATTATTGGATTTTATGATACCAAATTATTTTAAGAGATATTTGTTAGTTTATCTTCTACCCATCTCTATCTCCCTTTGGGTATTTTCTATACTCTGAAAATTGTACCTTTCAATTTTTTATTTTTTATTTTAATTTAGTACCACTCAATTGTAACAAAATTTTTAGCATGGAAGAAGTATTTAATGTGCTTATTGTTTGAATAATTGTTTCTAAAAAATCTAAATTTATTTTTGCAAAGAAAATACTTACTTTATTTAAACATCAAAAATTTAATAAAAAGTGATATATTTATATATATATGTGTGTGTATGTGTATATATGTATGTGTATATATATGTATACATACATACATATATATATATACATATATATATATATATACATATATATACATACATACATATATACATATATACATATATATATACATACATACATACATACATACATACATACATACATACATACATACATACATACATACATGCATGCATGCATACATACATACATACATACATACATACATACATATATATATATATATATATATACATATAGACACACATATATTTATTTATTTATTTATACAAGAAAAATATATTATTATATATTTACTTTTCAAAATTAATTATATAAAAAAGATCATTGTTATATATATTATTTATTTTAAAAATTTGATTAAATATTTTTTGTCTTTTATAATTAATTAAATAATGTTGACACATGTAATTCTATCTTTTTCATTCTTAAATACATCTCTCACAAATATGCTCAAATATATCTTCTTAAATTTCTATCTTTTTAACTTTAAAAACATTTATCTAAAAGATATTGATAAATGTAATTTTGAGATGTTTATCCATCCTAAATAATAAATTTGATATCAACACCTTTAGAAATAAATATATATAGATATACTAATTTATTTTAATTATAATTTTAATTTTAATTAAAGTATTTATAACTTAATTTTTGAACATAAAAAAGACGATCAAAGTATGTATTTATTATTAGTTCCTTTCGAGGAACCATTGCGGAAGATGGAAACGTTAAATGGTGATTAATTTGTCTACATTCAAACAGTCAAAATCATTGTAATTTCTTTGGAAAAAAATATTTTCAACTAGGTCATGAGCAAGTTACAATTTTTGTAACGAGAATTTTGCTAGAAATTATTTTGGAAGCATTTGATTGGAGTTTCAAACGGCTAGCAAGTGCATTCACAACTACCAAGACTAGAGAGCACACAAATTTCAAAGTATGCTCTGTAAACTATCAGATGGCTTGGATAGTTGGTGATTAGAGGAGTCATTGCATGCAGAGAGACATTACTCTCCACACAAATGGCACATGAAAATGGTAGGAATCATTGTGTTTGGTATTTGTTTCAATACCAATGAGCACCCCCTTCATACATAGTAGGGTGGTCTGGGTATAAAAAACCTCCATGAGAATTCACTGGCTTGATATGTGAGAGAACAACAATCAACCAAATTTTATTATCCATTAGATTTCAAGGTCCATTTGTAATTCCGGTTTAAACAATCTGCATTCTTTAAATTGTATTATTTTTATTCGATTAATTGTTGAACAAGGGATGCTAGTAATGGTTTGTCAAATCTTTATTTACACCTACTAATTACTTTATCTTGATAGTTTTTGAGGACTTTTCAACAAGTAAATTTAATGTAGTTCCTACAATCATTAAATTCCTTGAAGCTACATCTCTTTGACGAATTATGTTAAACAATTCATGTTCTTGGTCTATGCTTCCACATTTTGCATACATGTCTAGTAGGAAAGTTGTAACTTTATTTGAAAAAATATCCTTTATACTTTAATTGAAGTCTATACCATATTTGAAAGCTCATGTTTTGGTACAAGCATGGAGTATGGTGAAAATATTGTGTAATTTTCTTTATGCTTGGCAACTATATTTTCTTGAAGGTTTACAAAACCTTTTTCAACAAATCCATTTCGTGCATATCCTACAATCATTGCAATTCAAGATGATACATTTCTTATAGGAACTATGTCAAACCATTCATGTGCCTTGACTATGCTTCCACACTTGGCTTACATTTCTATCAGGGAACTTGCAACTATAACATCTAACAAAAATTCCTCTCTAGGTAAGTGCACCAAGCTGTGACACAATTTTGATGCCAAATTAAAAGAAAATGGAGAAAAATGTCCAAATTGAGCATTTGGCACTCACCAAATGCACAAAGTGATTTAAAATCCAAAAATGTATTTCAACCCCCATTTTTTGTTGAACCCATGACTTGGCTTGGATTTTTCTTCTCTACAACTTGCTCTCTCCAAATCTCTTCCACTTTTTACACTCTTAGCTTGCAATTCTTCACAAGGATTTTTCTAACATGTCAGAGAGGTTAAAGATTGTGAATAGGTATGCATTTTTATTCTATTTATTTGAATTTTATTTATAATGCAAATCGAAATAGGTTTTTGTAATAAAAATTTATTCTAATTCTCAGGGAATGAATCTCCACCTACAAAAGTATTGAGAATTCACAGTCACCTCCTCACGAAGAGCCTCCTATACAAGAACAACCTAAAACCACTCCATCAATTTATAGGAATCCTCAAGGAACAAAAAAAAAATCCTAATTCAAATTGAAAACAATAAAAGATACATTGAACAATTAATTGGAAGAGTAATTGCTCAGCATGTCGAAACCCACCCTTATAGGAGAGGGATTTCTAAATCATTGAAATTAATTGTATCTCATGTAGGAGAAATGAGCGAGAAAATAAATTTTTGGTCAAATAAGAAGCATGAGATGATAAAATTTTATGCTAGTGGTTTTCCATCTACAGATGTGGGTATGTGCAGGATCATGATGGGCTAAAAAGTGGCAATATGATGGGCATTTGTAGGGTATGTGGTTGAAAAAAAAAAAATTACCCAAAATTCATGAAAAGAAAATGGTTTTTAAAGGAGATTCTCAAATTTTCACCAATATAAATTATGCTTTACCTTGAATTTAATAAATAGTTATTATTCATTTTCTATTTGAATTATGACTAAATTCTTGATCGATAGGCTGATTGAAAAACATCTATAGCTTTCAAATGGTATAACATTCTTGGAATAAAAAACATGCATCACATTCTACGCTTTGCATACTATAGGATTAAAAAAATAAAAAATGAATTTCGTGATGTTTTGACCAAGTTAAGGTGGTCAGCCATATGAATTTTTATATTTTTTAAAAGTTGTAATAAAAAAATTAATAATTAATTATTTACTTGGAAAAGATTACAAAAATATGCATCACATCCGGACATCATTCCTCTACTTATCTCTAAAATATTATAATTTTTTTATCATTTTATTGTGGTTAGGGTGATCAGACAAACACCTACTTATTTTTCCCTGAAATTTAAGTACTACTGCATTGAAATTTCAAATTTTCACCAAAGAGAACTTTTTAGAAAAAACCTAGCAGTTTAGAAACTGCATTCAATTTGCTACAGATTCTATACTTACATATTTTTTAAATAATATAGATAACTTATTCAAATTTTTATGTCAAGTTGCCTAACTCTGATTTTTCCAAATTTTTTGCCACTTAAGGGCCTATTTTTTCCATGATGATCCTACACATACCCATGTGAAAAACCAAAAAATTAGTAGAGTTGACTTGTGTGTCCTATTTACATACCCAAGAACCAACACTTCTTTGTCTCATGCATGCAGAAGGTTCCCCATCCATTGGTGCCACTATGAGTTAATTAAAAATAAATTTTGGGAGTGGTGGTGGATGGTATTTGACCAACCTCCATGCAATAACCATGAGGTACCACAATAATTTTTGTGGAAACTCTATTGTGAGTTTGTCCTCAATAAGATGCCAAATTATTTTGACATCTTAGACTTTTAGGTTAGAGGTGGGGACTCCACACATGACAAACCTGTTGCATGACGTAATCCACAGTTGTTACCAAGACCCTTGGCCAAACCCATGGTGGAGAATGTCAATGTTCCTTCCATTGTTAAGGACAGTGTAGAGGTGGACACATTGGAGTCGATTAGCTCACTCACATAGACCATTATACACTATGTGAGGCCTTTAGTAGAGCCTAATGTGGAGGAGATGTGTAGGCCCCAAGCTCCAACCCACCATTATGGCACTTGTGGTATTGTTTGCATGTACAATTATCAAAGTGTTTGGGATGCAACTACACAACATACATTAGTTGCAAAGGCAATGAATTTCAAGGATGATTTACTGAATAATACATTCGACATTGACACTCAGGAAAAATTCAGCAAGTTCATTTAATTTGTTTATTAAATTATATTTTGAAATTTAAGAATAACTAAATTAGTTGAATATTGATATGATGAAATTTCAGGGTCAGAGTGTTCATGAGATGTGATCCATTCCTATAGACCTTTATTCATTCTCAACATTGATTCCACAAGTATGCAACTAGTATTAAAGATATTATTAATGCATTTGAACATTTGAATGTTATATTTGAATGTTTGTTTCATATTAAAATGCTTTGGATGTCAAACAGTTTCCTGGTGGACCTTCTACCTCCATACCTCACAATTCATGTCCTCAAACAACTTTCACTTAGGTAGCCTTTATTCATTAATGGTGAAACAATGCTAACTAGTTTTCATAATTTTGTGTATACAAATATAAAAGATTGATGAGAAACACAAACATTGGTTGGTCTTGTGAGATACTAGTTATATTTTCCATCCAATGTCCATCTCATTCTTCCATTCCTTTCATCATGCATATTTTAACCATTTTATATCACATATTCCAATCTTTAACACCTTATATATTATACCACCTTCCTCCATATTTAATATTATACACATATCGTTACAAGAAACCTTTCCTTTTTCTCATTATTGACCAAATA
Organism: Sequoia sempervirens; assembly: GCA_007258455.2. Taxonomy (NCBI): domain Eukaryota; kingdom Viridiplantae; phylum Streptophyta; class Pinopsida; order Cupressales; family Cupressaceae; genus Sequoia; species Sequoia sempervirens. Next base: position 156,210,870 of record VDFB02379711.1, on the reverse strand, counting down.
TCTAATACATTATTACTACACACCTCAAGTTTCCACTTCATGTCCTATATTCAAACCTTAGACACCACCTAATTAAATTTATGGTCTAATATTCCCTCCTAGTTATTTCCCATTAACCTCTAGTATAGTTCACCATAAAAGTGTTTTATTATCCCATCCTAGCTCATCCAATTAATCTCTACTGGTCCATTCTATGTTCCATCATCCCATCTTGATCATGTCACATTACCTTCTCCTAAATCATTTTTTGTTTCTTTATTACTTCTTAATCCCATCCCATTAACATTTAATATTTCACCCCATTTTCCATGATCCCCTCCTAGCCCATCCCACTAATATCTTCTAGTCCATCATATGTGTCATTATGTCCTTCTACTCCCATCTTATTGCACCCATTATTATTTCACCCTACATGTTCCATGATCCCCTATGTTCCACCCTATGTTTCTTTATCCATTCTATGTTATACCATCTATATCCATGTTTCATCCTAGATAACTCCTCTATTATAACTACACATAGGTCAAGTTTGCACTTCATGTACTATAGTGAAACCCTAGACACCTCTTAATTCACCCTATGTTACATTACTCCCTACTAATTATATCCCATTAACCTCTAATTGTGCACCCTATATTTTGTTATCCCATCCTATCTCATCCCATCAATCTATACTAGTCCATCCTATGTTCTATTAACCCCTTCTATTTCCATCCCATTACCCTCTCTTATTTCACCTTATGTTCCATTATCCCCTCTTGGTCTTGTCCCACTATCTTTCCCTAATTCGCCCTATGTTCGTTTATTCTCTCCTAATCCTATCTCATTAACCTCTAATAGTTCATGCTATATTTTTTTATCCGATCCTAGCCCATCCCATTAATCTATTATATTCCATCCCATGTTCCATTATCACATTCAACTTCCATCCCATTGTACCCTCTATTATTTCACCATATGCTGAACCATTATCCCCTGTTGGTCTTGTCTCTTTATCCCTTCTATGCTATAGCACCTCCATCCAAATTTTATCCTATACACCATTAGAAGAAATATTTCCTTCCACTCATTATTAACCAAAGTTGTCTTCTCCATTACTACTGCACACCTCAACAACCAACTTCATGTGCTACAGGAAACCCCTAGACACGTCCTAATTCATCATATGTTCCATTATCCCTCTAAAAGTTTCTAGTAACATAGTAATCCTCAATTCATTCATGTGAACTTCATTGTGGCATTATCACTATCTTGACAACATACCCTCATTAGCATTAGTTCATTAGCATATACAATATGAATCTCAATGAGCACTAAACTTTGGCATTTGCAAGAGTTTGGACTATTCCATTGGACTTAGTACTTTCACCATTTTTGTGATCTATAAGCAATATACTATAGTCTCAACTAAGGATAACTATTTACTCTTTCATTTATGGTAGTTATAAAGGGTCTGCCTAAACTTCTTTATATTACTATTATATATGTTGTTTCATTTGTAGTTGCTAACAATAGACAACCTTGGTGATGTTGGTGGCATGATGCACCATGGATTTGTTGTAACAATAGCCAATTCTGATCCATTGAGAGAGGTATGCAACAAATTAGTCGATTTTACATTATATTTTCTCTTTTATGGTCTCTTATAGAAAATTTTTAGGATAATTTTATGTAGTTTAATTTCTATCTTGATGGTTGCTACAAGTGGTTGTCACTTCAAATCGTGGATGTGGTAATGTTGTAAATGTGTGTGATGACAATATGTATGTGGTAAGTGATTATATTTTGTTATATTCCATTCCACAATTCAATTTCTATGTATTAACATCTTTACTTTTTATTGTATCAGTTGAAGGTCCAGAGTAAAGCAAAGAGGACTAGTGAGCATGTTTGAAAGACAAGAGAACCAATCTAGGCACTCCACCTAGCCGAATTTCGAAGGCAACACGAGATATTTTTCCTTCCCCTAGAGGGAAATGACTATATATTAGGATCATTTATTATATGCCTATGTGGCATTTTGGAACATATTTTTTGTACTATCAATATATACGTGGCATTTTATGTCCATATGACTCTTTTGTACTAAGCTTGTATGGCTTTCCTAGATATATTGTATATACTTTTATCAATATATATCATTGTATAGCCTTACAACTTTTTGATTGAAGAAAATCTTATTTTGCTACTGCCATTCTTGAATGATGTTATCATGTGTATTGTGTAAATTGTATGCTTCAATTTTGTAGGTATAGATTTTTTTTACATCTAATACTTAATTAATTACTATCAATTTCTCAATAAGCTCCATCTAATGCGTATTATGTAAATAAGCTCCATTACTAGTAGTTTGTATCCTTTGCAATGCTTCAATTATTCACGCTTCACTTATTCACATGTATGCTTAACTTATTCATGTGTATATTTCATGTATATTACGTGTATTCATGTGTATGATTCATGCTTCCAATGTATAAATCATCTGTTCATGTGTATTTTTCATGATTCATCTGTATGCTTCATGTATTTGCATGTATGCTCCATGCTTCTTGAGTTCTATTGTTGTCTAGTGGCAAGGACTTTAACAACAAAAGGTTTTAAATGAATTGTAAGAGCTCCTTCCCATAAAAAATATCATAGAAAAATGTATTGTGTTTGATTCATGGTTGAGGCTAGCATCCAACAACTAATGGTTCAAATTCTAAAGCTTAGCAATCATTGCATTTGCATCTATAGAACAAGTGGATGTTTTATACCTCACGGGCATATATATGTACCTCTATAAAATTGTATGAAAGTGCATAAAAAAACATGATAGTTTTTTATCCAACCAACAAAATTTATTTGCATCTGCTAATATCACAACACTTGACATCTCATTAAATGAAATCAATGCACAGGTCAATTTTAATGATATTCTAAAGATATTAGATGTGTATGAACCACAATATAAGCTTGATTTCTAAATGTATCACCCATTTTTAGTTAACATATTTCTCACATATGGGTATGTGCATGATCATGATGGGCCAAAAAGTGGCAATATGATGGGTATGTGGTTGATGGCTATCTTTTTACCCAAAATTGATAAAATAAATAGGGTTTTTAAAGGAGATTATCAGCATTCCACCGATATAAATTATGTTTTACTTTGAATTTAATAAGTAATTATTATTCATTTTCTATTCAAATTGTGACTAAAGTACTAATTGATAGGCTAATTGAAAAACATCTACAACTTTCAAACGGTATCACATTTTTTGAATCGAAAACATGCGTCACATTCTATGCTTTGCATACTATAGGATTAAAAAAAGAAAAATTGGATTTCATGAATTTTTGACCAAGTTAAGGTGATTAGACATACAAGTTTTTATATTTTTAAAAAAGTTGTAATAAAAAAATCATAATTAAATATTTACTTGGAAAAAAATTACAAAAAAATATGCATCACATATGGGCATGACTCCTCTACTTACATTTAAAATCTTATAAAAAATATTATCATTTTATTGTGGTTAGGGTGGTCAGACAAACACCTACTTATTTTGCCCCTGAAATTTAAGTACCACTGCATTGAAATTTTAATTTTTCACCAATTTTTTTTTAAACAAACCCAGTAGTTTAGAAAGTACATTCAATTTTCTACGGATTATATTCTTACATATTTTTGAAATAATATGGATAACTTATTCAAATTTTTACGTCAAGTTTCCTAACTTTGATTTTTCTAAATTTTTTTCCACTTAAGGGCCTATTTTTTCCATGATGATCCTACACATACCCATATTCATCATTTAAATAAGTTGAAAATCTTCCTTCCATTTTCTACGCATGAAATAACATAACAAATCATTGAGAAACATGGTCCTCTGACTGTTGCAACATCATGTTTTATAATTCTCAAGCATGAAAAACCATATACCATGGATATTGAATATCTGGATCCAATGTTTCACTAGTAGGCTGAGTTTTTCATCTCAACAAGGGTTCGATGAAAACGGTGACAGTTCAGACTCTTAAGGGATTCATCAGGTTGAACGTAGCTCAAAGTGATTCAAGATGTTTGGGTGTGAAAGATGATTGTTCCTAGCATAAACGTACCCACTCAGACACATTAGAATAGTTTTTTTGGTCCCATGAGTTGCAAAACAAAAGTTGCACCACTTTTCAACTTTGCACTACTCGTATTTGACAACTTTTTCTCCAAGTGAAAAAATTGCCACAAAAAAAATGCCTCCTAGGTAGTGAAAATTGAAAGAGTTTATTGTAGAGGGTCCAAATGAAATCCCATATGCTAAGATGAGAAGTTTCTAAGCATCACAGTATTCAAATAAAAGCATGTTGAAGTTTGTAACCATTTTGCACTTTGGACTCTTACGATTGGAGTCTTAAGGGATTCTACTAGTTTAAAATGTAGCTCAAAGCGATTCAGTTTGTTTGGGTGTGGAAGAGCACAATTTCTAGTATAAATGTACCCACTCGAACATGTTGGAATAATTTTTATGGTCACATGAGTTGTAAAATAAAAATTACACCACTTTGCAGCTTTCAACTACTTGCACTTGACAACTTTTTTCCAAAGTGAAAATTCGTCTTGCAAATAGAAAACACCTCTAAGATAGTGAAAAATGAGATAGGTTATTGTAGAGGGCCCCAACATGATCCCATAGGCTTAGATAAAAAATTTCTAAGCATCATGGTATTTGAGTAACATGTTGAAGTTTGTAGTCATTTTACACTTTGGACTCTTAAGAGATTTTGCTGGTTGAATGTAGCTCAGATCAATTCGACATGTTTGGGTGCAAAAAAAAACCATTCCTAGCATAAACGTATGCACTTGGACATATTGGAATAGTTTGTTTGGTCACACGAGTTGTAGAATGAAAGTTTCACCACTTTGAAACTTTTCAACTACTTACATTTGACAACATTTTCCCCAACTAAAATTTTGCCACCATGGGAAAAAGCCTTCGAGATAATAAAAACTGAGACTGGTTATTATAGAGGGGTTCAAGGTGATCCATTACGCCCAAACAACAAGTTTCTAAGTGTCACGGTATCTGCATAACAACATGTTGAAGTTTCTAGCCATTTTGTACTTTGGACTCTTAAGGGATTCTACTAGATGAATGTAGCTCACATCAATTTATTGTGTTTTGGTGTGAAATACTACCATGCCTAGTGTAAACGTACCAACCGAGATGTGTTGAAATAGTTCATTTGGTTACACGAGTTGCATTTGACATCTTTTTCCCTAAGTGAAATTTTTCCACCATGGGTAAACACCTCTAAGATAGAAAAAATTGGGAGAGGTTATTGTAGAGGGATTCAATATGATTCCATAGGATCAAATGGTAAGTACCCAGCCAGATGCATTAGAATATTTCATTTGGTCACATGAGTTATAAAACAAAAGTTCACCACTTTGCAACTTTCAACTACTTGTATTTGACAACTTTTCCCAAGTGAAAATTCACCACCATGGGAAAATGCCTCTGAGATAATGAAAACTTAGAAAGGTTATTGTAGAGGGGACCAACGTGATCCTATAGGTCTAGACAAGAATTTTTTAAGAGTTATGGTATCTGACTAACAACATACTGAAGTTTGCAACCATTTTGTACTTTAAGCTCTTGAGGGATTATGTTAGTTGAATGTAGATGAAATTGATTCAACATGTTTGAGTGTGAAAGAGTAGCATGCCTAGCATAAATGTACCCACTCGAATGTATTGGAATAATTTGGTTGGTCATATGAGTTGCAAAACAAAAATTACACCACTTTACAACTTTCAACTACTTGCATTTGATAACTTTTTTCCCAAGTGAAAATTTTCCACCACGAAAAAATAGCTTTGAGATACCAAAAATCAAGAGAGGTTATTGTAGAGGGTCCCAACATAATCCCATTATCTAAAATGAGAAGTTTCTAAGCATCATAGTATCCAAGTAACATGTTGAAGTTTATAGCAATTTTTCACTTTGGACTCTTAAGGGATTCTACAAGTTGAATGTAGTTCAGAGGGATTCAACATGTTTGTGTATGAAAGAGAACCATTTCTAGTTTAAATGTACCCACCCAAATGCATTGGAACAATTCATTTGGTCACACGAGTTGTAAAATGAAAGTTGCACCACTTTGCAACTTTCAACTACTTGCATTTGACAACTTTTTCCCCAAGTGAAAATTTTCCACCACGAGAAAACACCTCTGAGATAGTGAAAATTGAAAGAGATTATTATAAAGAGGCCCAATGTGAACCTAAAGAATCAAATGACAAATTTCTAAGCATCACAATGTCTAAGTAACAGCATGCTCAAGTTTGTAACCATTTTCTAGTTTGGACTCTCAAGTGATTCTATCAGTTAAATGTAACTCATAGCAATTCAATGTGTTTGAGCGTGAAAGAGGAACATGCCTAGCATAAGCGTACCCAACTAGACACGTCAGAATATTTTTTTTGGTCACAGGAGTTGCAGAATGAAAGTTGCACCATTTTGAAACTTTCAACTACTTGCATTTGACAACTTTTTCTGCAAGTGAAAATTTTCCACCACAAGAAAATGCTTCTGAGATAGAGAAAAGAGAGGTTCTTGTAGAGGACCATCCCAACATGATCCCAAAGACTCGGACAAGAATTTTCTAAGCATTACGGTATCCGAGTAACATCATTCTGAAGTTTGCAGCCATTTTGCACTTTGAATTTGTTGGTGTTTTCCCCACAACAACAATTCAGACAGAATATGATATTCTATCTCTCTTGAAAGGTAAATCTCTATTAGCAAGCCTCAAGAGGTAACCCCAAGGTCTCTAATGTCATGTATTGACAATGCATAAAATAACTCAGTGATGATGTGAAAGTGTTGGTAATCAAAAGGGACCGTACATAGTAACTATTGGAAACTTCAAGTACATTAGATATTACAATATATTAATGATCTTAATCCTAAAACTAACCCAAATTTTAAATTAAATAACAAAAGATAAAGGGTTTAGAGAGATTTCTAAAACTAAACTAATTCCTAAGACCAATTGTGCAAACAATCTAATATCCAAAGTGGACCAATCCTTCAAATTCAATTCTTGCTTGACCCATATTAAACCTACAATCTCATAGAAATAGTGAAATCTTCTAAGAAAATGAATATTTTCAAATCATGGAGCATTCACACAAATCAGCCTTATTTTTTAATTGAAATGAATAAAAACTCACAATTGAGCTTAGCACATAAATTCAAGGTCTAGGCTAACTTTACACAACTTACAATCAACAAGATGCTAAAAGTATGGACCAATGATTGCTCAAACACCTCAAATATTAAATCATTAACACAATTACATCACATATAAATCAAAAATCTAGCATGCAACCACAAATTTGAAGTAATTTCTCAAAGATCTAGAAAAAAAATAACCATGCAAAGTGAATAACATAAGAAAGAACACCAAAAAATAATGTCTTTACTTATATTGAATCATCCAAGTTTGCAACAATTCAAGTATCCACAATGTTTCAAGTAAATAACATAAGAAAAAACACTAAAGAACAATGTCTTATATTGAATCACCCAAGTTTGTAACAATTCAAGTATCCAAAAAGTTTCAACACTTGCTCTTAGAAAATACTAACTCCTAGCTCAGTTCTCATTACTCCAACTATGTCTAACCCTTCCAAATGAAACTTGAGCCTCAATTTATAGAAAAAAACATTAGGTCGGCCCAAAATTAGGGTTTACATGATTAGGTTGGCCCAGTAGGTCATCCTAGAGAGTTTTTAAATAAAATAAAAGTACATTAAATGTTTGCAAACTAAGTATAGGTTGGCCTAGACCCTTCTAGAAACATTCCACTTGATGGAACAAAATTTGAGGTTGTCCTTGCTGGCTAAAAGTCACATGACTAGCACAAGTCCCTAGGTGATTGCAAGTTGGCTATTTTCCCCTTCTTTATTGGCTTCTAATTTGTTAGCCAACTCTTTGACTTTCTCCAATATCTCTTTCACATCTTCTAGATCTAGAACCAGAATAAACTTAATTCTTGTCTTATGAATTTTATACTCTTTTGAATATTGGGGAATCACTTTATTCCATTCAACTTGCAACTCATGATATTTATCCAGTTTTGAAATGTATATGGTTGCATCCTCTAGATGATCTTTGGAAACTGGTTCATTATTAGAAGGAGCATATATCTAATGCCACTATGCCTGCAACTTGCCAATATTCATATTCTTTCAGCCAAACTTTCTCCTCCCAGTCATTATTTCCAAAAAAGTAATGCAACTATCATATATCTCTTTCATCTTTCCTTGTAACTTCATTATCTTTTTTAAGGCCTTACCAAGGAGTTATTTTCTATAATTCTAGAATTCTACCCACTTCTTCACCTTAAAAATTTCATCTGAAGTAAAAATGTTCATCTTGGCCAATTCATCATTCGATACTTAGAGGATATTCTTCAATTATTCTACAGTTGTATTGAATTTGTTGTAGTTTGCAATAGACTAGGAAGTGTCTTCAATAAATTCAGTTGCCTTAGCATGAATACCAAAAATTTGTTCAATTGATTCATCACCTCTCTTATTGACTTACTGAAGCCATTCATGTGTGTTGTGCAAAAAATATTTTAGCTTGTCCATCTCTGACATAGCCTCCTTGGGTGACAAACCCTCTGGGATTGAGGAACTACCATTAGTACAAGCCTATAGAGGATTCATTGGATGTTTTACATATCTATAAGCATTGTTTAGTTGCTTTTGTAGCTTTTCTTTCTCCTCTATTTCCTTATCAAGCTTTATTAGAATGGCTTGTGAAGACTCTTGAAACTATTCTTTTTCTTTCTCCTTGGTTGTTAGACCCAGATTAATGGTTTGTACCGTATAATTAGTGGGTCTTACCTCATCCTTGAATTTATCTGATGTAGGGACAACTACATGAATGACTATTGTTAAACTCATCTCTTGAAAATTTTGAAATAGTCCTAGCCATCTTCCTCTACTTGAGTTGCCCCCGCTATTCAAGTAACTTGTCCCAGCTTGAAGTTTTTTCTTGGACAATTATTGGATTTCTATTGAGCTTTTATTTTAGCCAATCTAGGACAGTAGGCTGCTTAGTTTCTATCTCTTTATTTTTACTATCAACCACATTCTCCTCTAAATTTTCCTCTATTTCGGGTTGATCTTCCTGCTCATCTTTTTCTTGGTGAGGACTACCAACAACCTCTTCTAGATTCTTCTTTGCCTCATGATGGTCTTCTAGTTCATCAATCACCACTTTCTCTAGAGACTTGGATGGTTTTTCCTGAACTACCTTTGATTTCATATTCTTTATTTTTGCTCTAGAGGTTGATTGCTTAATCTCCTATACAAAATTTCTACATTCTCCACTTTGAGGAGTAGAGACTTCATCATCTTCTTCCTCTGGTTGTTCAAGGTCATTAGATTTATTACCTTCTTCATGGATGACCTCCTCTAAAATCTACACATTATGAGGAGAAATAGAAGGGGAATTATTTCCTATAGCTACTCTCTTTTCTCCATCATTAGTAGGTGTCTCTTCATTTTGCACTTCTTTCTCTATGATCTTTGTCATAGCTATAGGGGATTTTTTATGCTTAGGATAATTCCTCTTGACATAAACTTGTGGCTTTTCCCTATAAATTTCCATGTCTACAACTTTGGCTGAGGAAGGAGCATCAGTAGTAGCACTACCTTTCCTTGCCTTTGCTTCCTTTTGTCCTTTTGTGACTAGTCTCCTCTTCTTCACAAGTTATGAAGTCTAACCTTCTTCATCTACAATACTAACCTTAAGAGCCCTCTTTATTTTGAGAGATGATTTTTCACCATGTTTAGCTTGTGTTTGGCTTCTAGTTTTCCTTTTTATTTACATAGGTCTTTCTTCCTCTTGAACATCCTCCTCATGAGGCTCAACAGTATCATCACCTTTATCAAATTCAACCACTTCTTCAAATTGAGACTCCAAGTCTCCCATCAAATCATAGGTGAATTTAGTACCATTAGCTTCCAGATCCAATAACTTGTGTTTTACCCACAACCTAGAGTATTTCTTCACTGGTTCAATGACTTGATCAAATTCTATTATTTCTTCCTCTGACTAGTTGATTGGTGGCAAGGGCTTGTTCCTATAGGGCTCAAAATCATGGTGTTGGAGTAGGCCTACATCATCATCTTGCACCTAATCATGAACCTCTATAACTCTATACAATTTGATTGATTTTAAGGGTAACCTAGAGAATATTCTCCTTACAGGCTCAAATTCATCCTGGAAATTGGCCCAATAGTCCTCAATGTGCTCATTATGTCTGAATGTTCTGTTATCTTGTTTTTGGGCTTTTCCATAAGGATCAAACTTATTTATGTTAGTATGAGAGTATAACTCAAATTGTGCCATCTCTTTCTCAGAATTTTGGGCACTCTGAATAGAAGGACATGCCTCTATAGTTCCCATTCTCAATAGGAATTCTACTCCCAATCCTTTCTTATGCAATTCTTGTTGTAAGATCTCCTCAAAGCCTACCATTTGCCTTGTCAATTCTAGCATTGGGATTTTATTAGTTGGATACCTTGGTAGTCTAAGTGGAACAGTAGGAGATCCTTGTACTCGGATGTATGTGAACCTTTGAAAATGAATAAACCATTGACCATATTGTTTGATTAAATTCATGGCATCAAAAGAAACTTTGATATGGAGAGAATCTTCCAAAAACTTAGTTATGCACATGAAAAATGCATCATTGGCTCTCCTATAGTTGGTTGTTTTATGTTGTAGTTGTGGATAAATGTGCCATATCTTGTCTTTTCCTGTAGTCCCTTTATAACTGAGACCCTTGTACTTAGTCTTGCTTTCAAACATGGAGACAAGATATGAAGTCATTGTAAACCTATTAGTCTCTTGTACACTTCTTAGTTGGGAATCCAAGTTGTTACTTATGATTCTAGCCCAATGATAATGCTTTCCAACCACAATTTGTGTGATGGGGTAAAACATCCAATTTTGGAAAATATGTGCTTCTGTTACTCCCATTACCCTTCCCAAAAGAGATAATATCATGATATTCCATTTTAAAGTCACTCCTATGCAATTGTTTGGGAAGCTTGGAGTAGTGTGGTTTAGGCTTCAATATCCAAGAGTTATTCATGATCTCCAAAGCTCTATCAGGGTCTTCATCATAAAAATTTAGTGCTTCCCCAATGTTAATCTCCTCAATAAGCTTGTGATGTGAGGTAATATTGAATACCTCTGCAATGGATTCTTCAGTAAGATTTTCCATGACTCTTCCTTGGGGCCCAATTATAATTCTTGTTATAGATTCATAGTGTTTTGCACATTCCAAAACCAACTATGGACAAAGTTGTGTTGGAGGTAACCCTTCTAATTGAGCCAACCAGGTATGAGTAATGTTCTTGGCTAATTGAGTTGGTGCATTTTCATACATCCTCTGTTGAAAATCATCATAATCCACATGTCCCATGTTTGTATCTGCAATCTTTGACCAAGCAAAAGCAATCTTGGATTCTGGACATATGCCCTTGAAATCATACTTCATGCTTTCCTCTCTTCTTCTAACCTCCTATTGTACTAAAGCATCTTTTCATTTAGATTCCTTGTTTGGGCTTAATTCTACCTGCATCTATTAGAAAGGACCAAAATCACCCAAATTCCAATAATAACACAATATGCCATTCATTAAATAAACTTTTTCAATACATTCTTAATGACATTAATAAGTGCAAATTATGACATCAATATGGATCTTGAATGACAATGCAAACCAAACAATTCACTTAATGAGATCATACAAAGATATGCAAGTGATTCAAATGTAAATTGATGAATACCCAACCAAAAGGTGCCATACAAACTCATGTGCAAACTCATTTATCACTAACATTTTAAAATTTAAACTAAAGGAGAAAGGTCAAGTAATCCGAGCAAGCTCAGATCCCTTGGCTAGACTAGAGCTCGGGTAGTCCGAGCAAGCTCATATTTCTCATGGTCACTTGATTTTTCGCATTTTGGTTTGCAATCCTCTGAAATTTTCAATAAACAGAGTCTTTTGAGATGATCCAACACGTGTGCATGCATTAAACACCTTGAGATCAATTCACATATCATTTAAATCAAATCTTGATTCATTTCATGCACCGAGAGCTTAGAGTTCATGAGGCTCAAGTATTTCTGGGTGGCTTGAAATCACTAAATTAAGGTTGAGCTTATACTTTCTAAGTATCCAAGGTTGGGATTGGAAGAAAGTTGAGGATCCGAAAAATCTGACAAGGCTCATATTTTTTGAGCGGATTAAGGCTTGGATAATTCGAGCTACCTCAAAATTTCTTAGTTCTTCCCTAGATTGACCATTTCATTAAGTTTTTAGTTCATTCAAATTTTATAACACTCATTTCACTCAAAGCTTCAAATCATTGATTTCACATTAAAATTCATTAACCACATTCATTTTATTTATCATCTCGTTCATCATGTTTCCCACTTAGTCTTATCAAAACTAGGGTTTCATAATACTAGGGCTTTGAACTAATCAATGAAACACTCCCAAATTCCATCATTAGTCATTAAGATGTATTGTGAGGGGATAAATATTAAATATTTTCAATAAGTCAATCCACTCAACTCCATTCAAACCAAAGCCCCTATTTAACCTTTTAGTACAAACCTTAAAGAATAAAAACCCTAAATGGAAGATCAAGAAACAAGGAAAAACTAAAAACCTACAACTTGATGGTTGTCAAGCTCCATAAGGAATTAACAACAAAGCATGAAATAGATAAAAACCATCCAAGAAATACCAAAACCCTACCTTGGAATAGTACACGAGGAAAGAAGATGCAATAGAAGTTTCCCAAGAATCCCATAGTAATCATGTAGAGAACACAATCCTCATAGCAAAGCTCGATTAGAATGCATGATGGAAATAGCTCTCTCCTCAAACTAAAGAATGCACAAGGTGAAATGACTCAAATGACACCTCAAACGTCTCTTATAATCTCCTTTTGGCCATTTAAACTCATTAAGGTGGGGAAATAAATGCACTAGAGTACGTTTCAAAAAACTTGAGAATACAAGGGGAGCTCAAACCTAGGAAATATGAGGTAGCTTAGATTTTCTAACTGGATTAGATTTCGGGTAATCTGAGCTACCTCATATATATTGAACCTACTCCATACTTAGTCAATTTTTCCCTCCAATCAAAATTTCAAACCAAAGTCAATTCTCTAGGAGGCGGGCTTCCATTGTGATGTTGTAGTAAGGAATCTTAAATGAAAATTAATCATTAAGTACCTGGGTGAAATGAGTCCAAGACTAAGAGACCTATATCTTAAGGGGAAAAGGTCTAGACCACAAGGAAAGCAAGCAAACCAAACAAGTGAAAGAGGGACCCTTCCTCTGGTGGGGCGTGTGTGCGAAAATTGCACATGACTTTTAACTGATTATATCAGTTGAATGTAGCTCAGATCAATTCAACATGTTTGGGTGTGAAAGAAGACCATGCCTAGTGTAAATTTATCCATTTGGATGCATTGGAATAGTTCGTTTGGTCACATGAGTTACAAAATGAAAGTTGTACCACTTTGCAACTTTCAACTACTTGCATTTGAAAAAAAAATTCTAAGTAAAAATTCGCCACCACAGGAAAACACCTCTGAAATAGAAAAAAATAAGAAAGATTATTATAGAGGGGCCCAACACAATTCCATAGTCTAACACAAGAATTTTTTAAGCATCATAGTATCTGAGTAACAATATGCTGAAGTTTGCAGTCATTTTTCACCTTAGACACTTAAGGGATTCTATTGGTTGAATGTAGCTCAAAGTGATTTAGCATGTTAAGGTGTGAAATAGGAGCATGGTTATTGTAAATGTACCCACCTGAATGCTTTGGAATAGTTCATTTAGTCACACAAGTTGCAGAATTAAAGTTGCACCACTATGCAGCTTTTAACTACTTGCATTTGACAACTTTTTCCATAAGTGAAAATTTGCAACCACAGAAGAATGCTTCCGAGATAGCAAAAAAAAAAAGGTTATTGTAGAGATTCCTAATGCAATCTAATAGGATCAAATGAGAAGTTTCTAAGTATCATGGTATCCAAGTAAAAGCATGATGAAGTTTGCATCTATTTTGCACTTTGGACTCTTGAGGGCTTTTACTAGTTGAATGTAGCTCAGAATGATTCACCATATTTAGGTGTGAAAGAGAACCATTTCTAGCATAAATACACCACCTAGATGCATTGAAATATTTCATTTGGTCACTCAAGTTTCATAATAAAATTTGTACCACTTTGTAACTTTCAACTACTTGCATTTGACAACTTTTTCTCCAAGTAAAAATTCATCACCACAGAAAACACTTTAAAGATAGCAAAAAATAAGAGAGGTTATTTTAGAGGGGCCCAAGATGATCCCATAGGATCAAATGAGAAGTTTCTAAGAGTCATAGTATCCAAGTAATAAAATGTTGATTTTTTTTGCCATTTTGCACTTTAGACTCTTGAGGGATTATATTGGTTAAATATAGATCATATCGATTTAGTGTGTTTGGGTGGAAAAAGAGGACCATGCTTAGAGTAAATTTTCCTACCCATACATGTTATAATAGCTCGTTTGGTCACACAAGTTGCAAAAAAAAAGTTGCACAACTTTGTAACTTTAACCTACCTACATTTGACAACTTTTTCCCCAAGTGCAAATTCACCACCATGGAAAAATGCCTTCAAAATAGAAAAACCAAGAGAGGTTATTGTAGAGGGGCCCAATGCAATCCCATAGGATTAGATGAGAACTTTATGAGTTTCATGGTATCTGAGTAAAAATATTCCAAAGTTTGCAGCCATTTAACATTTTGGACTCTTAAGGGATTATGTCAGTTGAATGTAGCTCAAAGTGATTTAGCATGTTTGGGTGTGAAATATGACCATGCTTATTGTAAATGTACCCTCCCAGATGTGTTGAAATAGTTTCTTTGGTCACACAAGTTGTAAAATAAAAGTTGCACCACTTTGCAACTTTCAACTACTTGTATTTGACAACTTTTTCACCAAGTGAAAATTCACCACCATAAGAGAACACCTCTGAAATAGAAAAAACCAATAAAGGGTATTATAAAGGGGCCCAATACGAAGCCATAGAATTAGATAAGAAGCTTCTAATCATCACAGTATCTTAATAAAAAAAATGTTGATGTTTGCAGTCATTTTACACTTTAGACTCTTAAGGGATTTTGCTAGTTTAATATAGATTAGATCGATTCAACGTCTTTGGGTGTGAAAGAGGACCATGCCTAGCATAAAGGTACCCACCCAAACACATTGAAATAGGAAAATTTTCTAGTTAGAACATGTTGAAAATTTTAGCCATTTTGTACATTAGACTCTTGAGGGATTCTACCAGTTCAATGTAGCTCAAATTGATTTAGAGTGTTTGAGTGCAAAAAATGACCACTTTGCTATTTTCAACTACTTATATTTCACAATTTTTTCTTCAAGAAAAAAATTAAACACCATGGGAAAATGCCTCCAAAATAGTAAAAATTGAGAGAGGTTATTGTAGATGGGACCAACCCAATCTCATAGGCTTAGACGAGATGTTTCTAAGTGTCACTATATCTGAGTAATAACATGTTAAAATTTACAACCATTTTTCACTTTGGACTCTGAAGAGATTCTACTAGTTGAAAGTGACTCAAATTGATTCAACATGTTTGGGTGTGAAAGTGGAGCATTCCTAGTGTAAACGTACTCAACGAGGCATGTTGGAATAGTTCATTTGGTCACTCAAGTTGCACAATAAAAATTGCACCACCTTGAAACTTTCAATTACTTGCATTTGACAACTTTTTCCCCAAGTAAAAATTTACCACGATGAGAAAACACCTTTGAGATAGAGAAAACTAAAAAAGGTTATTGTAAAGGGGCCCAACATGATTCCATTAGCTTAGAAAAGAATTTTTTATGTGTTACGGTATCCAAATAATAACATGCTAAAATTTGCAACCATTTTTCACTTTGTACTCTAAAGAGATTTTGTTGGTTGAATATAGCTCAAAGTGATTCAACATGTTTGGGTGTGAAAGAGGACCACACCTAGCATAAATGTACCCACTCATATGTGTTAAAACAATTCGTTTAGTCACATAAGTTGTAGAATAAAAGTTGTACCACTTTACAACTTTCAACTACTTGCATTTGACAACTTTTCCACCAAGTAAAAAATTTTCACAATGGGAAAAAACCTTTGAGATAGAAAAAAAAAAGAGGTTATTGTAGAGGGTCCCAACATGATCCCACAAGCTTAGAAAATAAGTCTCTAAGAATCATGATATCTGAGTAATAGTATGTTGAAGTTTGCATCCATTTTGCACTTTGGATTCTTAAGAGATTTTGTCTGTTGAATGTAGCTCAAAGTGATTTATCATGTTTGGCTATAAAAGAGGACCATGCCTAATGTAAACATACCTACCTAGATGTATTGGAATGGTTCTTTGGGTCAATTGAGTTGTAGAACAAAACTTGCACCACTTTGCAACTTTCAACTACTTGTATTTGAGAACTTTTTCCCTAGTGAAAATTTGCCACCACGGGAAAATGCCTCTGAGATAGTAAAAACTGAGAGTGGTTATTGTAGAGGGGTCCAACAAAATCCCATATACTTAGACAAAAAATTTCTAACCATCACGGTATCTGAGTAACAACATACTAAAGTTTGCAGTCATCTTGCACTTTAGACTTTTTAGGGATTATACTTGTTAAATGTAGCTCAGATCGATTCATTGTGTTTGGGTGTGAAAGAGGACTATGCCTAGTATAAATATACCCATAGAGACACATTGAAATAGTTATTTTGGTCAAATGAGTTGTAAAATGAAAGTTGTACCACTTTGCAACTTTCAACTACTTGCATTTGACAACTTTTTGCCCAAGTGAAAATTTGTCGACACAAGAAAACACTTTCGAGATAGTGAAAACTAAGAGAGGTTATTGTAGAGTGGCCCAACACAATCCCATAGGCTCAAATAATAATTTTATAATCATCATGGTATCCGGGTAACAACATGCTAAAGTTTACAACCATTTTGCACTTTGGACTCTTAAGGGATTATATCTGTTGAATGTAATTTAGAGCAATTCAATATGTTTGGCTATGAAAGAGGACCATACATAGCATAAACGTACCCAACTAGATGCATTGGAATGGTTCATTTTTTTACACAAGATACAAAACAAAATTTGCACCACCTTGCAACTTTCAACTACTTGCATTTGACAACTTTTCCCCAACTAAAAATTCACCACCATGAGAAAATACTTCTAAGATAGCAAAAATTGAGAGAGGCTATTGTAGAAAGTAACAATATAATCCCCTAGACTAAGAAAAAAAATTTCTAAACATTACGATATCTGAGTAACATGTTGAAATTTGCAACCATTTTGCACTTTGAACTCTTTAGAGATTTTGCTTGTTGAATGTAGCTTAGATTGATTTAGCGTGTTTGGGTGCAAAATAGGACTACGCCTAATGTAAAAATACCCAGTGAGATGCATTGAAATATTTCATTTGGTCACATGAGTTGCAAAATGAAAGTTGCACCATTTTGCAACTTTCAACTACTTGCATTTGACAACTTTTTCCTTAAGTGAAAATTCACCAACACCGGAAAATGTCTCTGAGATAGTGAAAACTAAGAGAGGTTATTGTAGAATGGCCCAACATGATCCCAAAGGCTCAGATGGGAATTTTATAAGTGTCATGGTATCCAAGTAACAATATGTTAAAGTTTGTAGCCTTTTTGCATTTTGGACTCTTCAAGTATTCTATGGGTTGAATGTAGCTCAAAATGATTATTGTGTTTAGGTGCAAAAAATACCATGCCTAGCATAAACATACCCACCCAAACATGTTGGAATAGTTTGTTTAGTTACACAAGTTGCATAATGAAAGTTGCACCACTTTGCAACTTTCAACTATTTGCATTTGATAACTTTTTTCACAAGTGAAAATTCACAAGGACCAGAAAACTCCTTCGAGATAGCGAAAACTAAAATAGGTTATTGTAGAGCTGCCAAACATGATCCTATAGGCTCAAACAAGAATTTTTTATGCATCATGGTATCCGAGTAACAACATGTTGAAGTTTGCAGTCATTTTGCACTTTACACTCTTAAAAGATTCTACCAATTGAATGTAGCTCAGATCAGTTCAACATGTTTATGTGTAAAAGAGGACCATGTCTAGTGTAAACGTACCCATTCAAATGTGTTGGAATATTTTATTTGGTTACATGAGTTGTAGAATGAAAGTTGTACCACTTTGGAACTTTCAACTACTTGCATTTGACAACTTTTTTCCAAAGTAAAAATTTGTTACAATGGGAAAATGCCTCTGAGATAGTAAAAACTGAGATATTTTATTATAGTGGGGCTCAACATGATCTCATAGGCTTAGAAAAATATTTTCTAAGCTTCACAGTATTCGAGTAACAACATGTTAAAGTTTGCAGTCATTTTACACTTCAAACTGTTAAGGGATTCTGCTAGTTGAATGTAGCTCAAATCAATTTAGTATGTTTTGGTAGAAAAGAGGACCATGCCTACTGTAAACATACCTGGACTCAGATATGTTGGGAAAACTTGTTTGATCACACGAATTGTAGAATGAAAGTTGCATATAATGTCACCAATTTAGCTTTATGCTCTTCATTTGGAATTAGCCTATTTTCAAAAACTCATAGGCTAAGTAGTATGGGAAATTAGGGTTTTTGCTTTTGTATGCATTGTCAAGGGTTTACATGTGTGATTTTTCACACATTTTTGTTGGAGCTTTTTGGGTTTTTGGAGAGCATCAGGATGAGGTAACTTGCATGTCAAGAATATGAGATGCAATTTTGGTAGATATCTTGCATGCAAGAATGGTTTCTAGGTGTTTCTTAATTTTTAGAGACATCTGAGGGGGTGTGACATGCATCTAAATCTAACAACCTTTCTTAACACTTACTATTTATAGTAAGTCATGATTACTACTCAGTTGGTGTTTAGATGATGTTTTGGAAACTTACTATTTATAGTAGTTTTCTATTTTTGGTAAATATTTTGATAGCATTATCATTCTAGCAGCAACTCAATCATCTTCAGTTCAGTGTGGCTGATCAATTTGGCTTTCTATTGAGTTGAAGTGAACTTACTAATTTTGGAATTTTCTATTTTTAGTAAGTCTATTTTTGGTAGTGGCTCCATCAACAGTTCAACTTTGGTTATAATGCTATTTTTGGCAATATGTCAAAACTAGTTTTGGTTTCTTCCTTGGACTAAGTTCTATACTTATCCAATTTTCATATTTTATAGTTATACCCCTTTCCTAGTCGTAGAACTTCAAGTTGTTTCAAATGGGGGCTTGAAAAGGGGGTAGACTACTTAAGCATTTAATCTTTATTTTAAATATTTTATTGATTTAACTTAATGGTGGATTCCTAGAGGAAAGTTAATTAATGTTTTATTAATTCAAATTAAGTGAACGTTGAGAGGTGGCATCCCTTGGAGGAATTTGAACAATTTCTTGTTGGGAGTCACAAAATTACTTCATTTGTCATTTGAGCTTATATTTCAATGTTATGAGAAGAGCTAGATTGAATACAGACCTAGCTAAGGGGAAGCTTAGCAAATCAATCCATCCTTTGAGCCTGAAACTATGGATTCCTAGGTGGTTATTTGAGACTATACTTCACACAGAGGTGCATATAGAGCTTCAATTTTGATGATTTCAAACAGGTTGTTGTTGTATAGCCTATTTTTAAGCTACTAGTTTTTACATGGCTAAAGCGAATTTCTATTCATAGCTTCGCCACTGATTTTTATCTTGTTTTGGGTACTGGCCCATGTTGTTCAACTATGGATGGCACCTAGTTTTGCAAAGTATCAAAATTTATTATTGAGTCTTTTACTTTTAAGAAGAGGTCGACCCTTCCTAGAGGTTGTACCACTTCTTGATGTTACATTGGGATTCATGCTATTTGTTTCTTCTATGTTTGGCACTATTTATTTAGTGGAGATTGGATGCCTAGTTGAGAGGTTTCATTTGACTACTAAATGAAGTTTTCTAGAGCTGTATTGAAGGAGCTACATCCAATTTGGCAATTTCTCATCTTACTGATACAATTTTTTGTATTTACTATTTCTGATCAAATTAGTTAGAAATTGATATAACATTGGTTTGAGTTTCATTTCCATATCATTTTATATTGTAATAGTTAGAGGATTATTACTATAACCTTTGTGAGATTTCAAAAGCATATCATTTCTTGTTTGCAACTATATTTATTCATTGTAAAGCTGATTAGTAGTATTAACAACTATTTATTTAATTGTTAAAAAATAGTTTTGAATTTCACACTCCCACTAGAGAAGTGGTTGAGTTTAATAATAAATCTTTCATTATTGTTAATTTTCCCCCATGAAATAAGTGGTAGTGAGGAATGTATTCCCCCCACTAAATAAGTGGAAGTGAGGATTCCATGGCTAGATTACCGCCTTAAAATTTGTAATAGTTTCACCCACTAAATAAGTGGGGTATTCCCACAGCCTTGTGGATGCCTTTTGTTAGCAGATGAATGTACTTTCAGTTCATTTTTGTTGCTAACGAACCATGAACCATATGCTATTACCTCCCCCACTTTGGGATTTTGGTGAAAATTATTGGTGAGGGTTGTTTACAAAATGGTTTTCATTTGGAGCTAATGCTAATCAATGTTCTGGTACTAGTTTATATTGTGTTAAAATTGAAAAAAATTTAAGAGAGAATACTACATTGCACCACTTTGCAACTTTCAACTACTTGCATTTGACAACTTTTTTTCCAAGTAAAATTTTTCACTACAAAGAAACACCTCTGACATAGCAAAAAATGAGAGTGGTTATTGTAGAGAAGGCCAACACAATCCCACAAGCTTATATGAGAAGTTTCTAAGCATCACATACCAAAGTAACAACATATTAAAGTTTGCAACCATTTTGCACTTTGGGCTCTCAAAGAATTTTGTTGGTTGAATGTATCTTAGAACGATTTAGCATGTTTGGGTATAAAAGAGGACCATGTAAAGTATACACGTACCCACCCAGATGATTTGGAATAGTTAATTTGTTCACATGATTTTTTGAATGAAAATTACACCACTTTGCAACTTTCAATTACTTGTATTTGATAAATTTTTCCCCAAGTGAAAATTCACCACCATAAGAAAATGCCTCTGAGATAGCAAAAAATGAGATAGGTTATTATAGAGGGGCTCAATGCAATCCCATAGGATCTGATGACAAGTTTCTAAGTGTTATGATATCTAAGTAACAACATGCTAAAGTTTGTAGTCATTTTGCAATTTGGACTCTTAAAGGATTCTACCAGTTGAATTTAGCTTGGAGTGATTTAGCATGTTTGGGTGTAAAAGAGGACCATTCATAGCATAAATTTACCCACCAAGATGTGTTGGAATAGTTTATTTAGCCACATGAGTTGCGAAATGAAAGTTGCACCACTTTGCAACTTTTAAATACTTCCATTTGACAAAATTTTCCCCATGTGAAAATTTTTAAGCATGGGAAAAATGCCTCCGAGATAGAAAAATAAAAGAGAGGTTATTATAGAAGGGACCAATGTGGTCTTATAGGATTATATGAAAATTTTATAAGCATCACGATATCTGAGTAACAACATGCTGAAGTTTGCATCCATTTTACACTTTGGACTCTTGAGGAATTTAGTCGATTGAATGTAGATTGAATTGATTTAGCATGTTTGAATGTGAAAAAGTACCATACCTAGCATAAATTTACCCACCTAGATGTGTTGGAATAGTTCATTTAGTCACACGAGTTGTAGAATGAAACTTGCACCACTTTGCAACATTCAACTACTTGCATTTGATAACTTTTTCCTCAAATAAAAATAAACCACCATAGGAAAATGCCTGTGAAATAGAGAAAACTGAGAGATTTTATTGTAGAGAGGCCTAACATGATCCCATAAGCTCAGGCGAGAAGTTTCTAATCTTCACAATATCCGAGTAACAACATCCTGAAGTTTGCAGGCATTTTGCACTATAGATTCTTAAAAGATTCTTCCAATTGATGTATCATAGAAAAGTGGATCTTTGACATTTTCATGGTCTTTAGGTCTTTCTCTCATGATGCTTGATCTATTTTTATTTGATTTAATGTTGCAATGTAACTTTTTCATTCACATTAAGTTCTAAATATTCAAATAATTGTGTCTTATGAAGGTGTTGTGAAGTGTTGTAACACATTTTTATACTTTTCTAGATTCTTCTCATTAAAATTCATCTAAAAATCACCTTTTTATCCCTTATCAAGTCCTATTTTAAAGTGTTGTAAAATCTTGTAACAAGATTTCATATTTTTCTAGGCTTGTTATCACTATTTACACCTTTTTTATGTTTTATTTGACCCCTTTATGCACTCATAAGACTTAATTAAGTGTATTTTTGAATGTAAACTTGATAAACAAAATTAAATGTAACTTAATTCTTGATACCCACTTACAAGCCTAGAGTGGAACCCATTCGCCATGGGTGGTGAATGAATCCCTCTTGGCTCCAAATTCAAAATAATTCAAAATTTCTTTCTAGTTTTTATTCAAAAAGACCTTATGTCAGCCTCTAATGTATTATTTGGTAATTAGGGAATAAGTGTGTATAAATAAGTGTTTTTCTATCCATTTTAACCCCTATTCACTTAATTCATTCACTAGTTCATTCAAGCTTTCAATTGCATTCAATACATCAAAGCATCATTCAACAAAGCAATTAAGAAGTATCTTGGAGTAGCCATTTAAATATCTTTAGACTTTTTCAACAAGGTTTTGACTTTTGTATGTAGTTTTGTTAAGCAAATAGGTGTTGAAATTTTGTCAACAAGTCATCAAAGTGTTTCAAGTCAACTAAACCCTAATTCAAGCTTGGAGACAACCTACCATCCATTTTTTGAAGATTTGATTCCCTCAACCTAATAAGAAGACAAGTGTAGATTTGGATCTACAGAATTAACCTTTGAATTTGTAAAATATTAGAGGAAGACTTATTTACCATTAGTGGAGAATGGGTCCCACCTATAGGCTGAAAAGGTTGATTTTGTCAAAATCTAGTTCTAGACAATTAGAAACCAGTTTCAGGTGTTTCTACCAGTAGGAGGACTGATTCGCCATCAATGGAGAATTAGTCCCACTAGTTATCAACAATGATTTTTTCTAGTTTTCAGAACCTTCTAAGATCAACATTCAACTTCTATGTGCACTTTGTTAAAATTCATTCAATTCTACTTACATTAATTTATGTTTTTAATTCATTTTTTGCATATCACATTGTATTTTCAAACATTGCACATTTCATTAGTTTTGCATTAATAATCAGTCAATTTAATTAGTTAGTTGCATTCACATTATTTTATTAAGTCATAATCACATCATACATTCCTTTATTTGAGAGAATCGACTCAATTTTAATGTTTTATCTCTCATTTTAGGTGAAAAACCCTAAGAGTGGAAGAGAAGTACATAAAACCTCAAAATTGATAGTTCAGTTGAATGCAGTTCAAAGCGATTCGTTGTGTTTAAGTGAAAAAGAGGACCATGCCTGGTGTAAATGTACCCAATCAAATTTATTGGAACATTTTATTTGGTCACATGAATTTCAAAACAAAAGTTGCCTCACTTTGATGCTTTCAACTATTTGTGTTTGACAACTTTTTCCCCAAGTGAAAACTAAGAGAGGTTATTGTAGAGGGGTCTAACGTGCACCTATAGGATGAGACAATAAGTTTATAAGTGTCACAGTACCCGAGTAACAACATGTTCAAGTTTGCAGTCATTTTATACTTTGGACTCTTAAAGGATTCTGTTGGTTGAATATAGCATGGAGTGATTCAACATGTTTATCTATGAAAGAGGACCATTCCTAGCATAAATGTACCCACTCAGATGCATTGGAACAACTTGTTTGGTAAAATTAGTTGCAAAATGAAAGTTGTACCACTTTGCAACTTTCAACTATTTATATTTGACAACTTTATCTCCAAAAGAAAAAATTTCACCAAGAGAAAATACCTTTGAGAGAGTGAAAATTGAGAGAGGTTATTGTAGAGAGTCCCAATGCAATCCCATAGGCTCAGATGCAAAGTTTTTAAACATCATTGTATCCAAGTAACAACGTGCTAAATTTTGCATCCATTTTGTACTTTGGACTCTTAAGGGATTTTGCTGGTTGAATGTAGCTCAGAGCGATTCAACATGTTTGAGTGCGAAAGAGGACCATGCCTAGTGTAAATGTATCCGCCTAGACATATTGGAATAGTTTGTTTGGTCACAAAAATTTCACCACCATAAGAAAATACATTTGAGATACCAAAAACCACGTGAGGTTATTATTGAGGGGTCCAACAGCATTGATAGGCTCAGGCAAGAAGTTTCTAAGCATCATAGTATCCAAGTAACAATATGTTGAAGTTTGCAATTATTTTACACTTTGTACCCTAAACACATTCCACCAGTTGAATGTAGCTTAGAGAAATTAAATTTTTTAGGTACAAAAGAGGACCATGCTTAGTCTAAATATACCCACCTAGATGTTTTGGAGTAGTTTATTTGGTCATGTGAGTTGTAGAACGAAAGTTGCACTAACTTACAACTTTCAACTACTTTCATTTGAGAACTTTCTTCCCAAGTGAAAATTTTCCACCATGGGAAAATTTTCGCAAGATAGAAAAAAATGAGAGATTATTATAGAAGGTCCCAACACAATCTCATAGACTCATATGCGAAGTTTTTAAGCATCACGATATCTGAGTAGCAACATATTGAAGTTCATAGCCATTTTTCATTTTTGACTCTTAAAGGATTCTACTAGTTGAATGTAGCTCGAATTGATTTAATATTTTTGGGTACAAAATTGGACCATTCCTAGCATTAAAATACCCACCTAGACACATTGAAACAATTCGTTTAATCATAATAGTTGCAGAATGAAAGTTGCCCCACTTTGTGACTTTCAACTCCTTGTATTTGACAACTTTTTCTCTAAGTGAAAATTCACCACCATGAGAAAATTCCTCCGAGATAAAAAAAAAATTGAGAGAGGTTATTATAGAGAGGCCCAATGCGATCCCATAGGCTCAGATGAGAATTTTCTAAGCATTACAATATCCAAGTAATAATATTTTGAATTATGTAGTCATTTTGCAATTTGGAATCTTAAGGGATTCTACTAGTTAAATGTAGCTCAAATTTATTCAGTGTGTTTGGTTATAAAAAAAGGACCATGCCTAGCATAAACATACCCAATTGGATGCTTTGGAACAATCTGTTTAGTCACACAAGTTGTAGAATGAAATTTTTACCACTTTGCAACTTTCAACTACTTGCATTTG
Organism: Sequoia sempervirens; assembly: GCA_007258455.2. Taxonomy (NCBI): domain Eukaryota; kingdom Viridiplantae; phylum Streptophyta; class Pinopsida; order Cupressales; family Cupressaceae; genus Sequoia; species Sequoia sempervirens. The sequence continues at coordinate 156,185,408 of VDFB02379711.1, read as the reverse complement.
ACAACTTTTTCCTCAAATTAAAATTCTCCACCACAAAAAAACATCTCTGAGATAGCGAAAAACAAGAGAGTTTATTGTATAGGGGTCTAAAAAAATCTCATAGGCTCAGATGATAAGTTTCTAAGCATCACGCTATCTGAGTAACAAGATGCTAAAGTTTGTAGTCATTTTGCACTTTGTACTATGAAGGGATTATGTTGGTTGAATGTATCTCAAAGTGATTCAACATGTTTGGGTGTAAGAGATGACCATTTCTAGAGTAAAAATACCCACCTAAATGTGTTGGAATAGTTTTTTTTGCTCACACAAGTTGTAGAATGAAAGTTGCACCACTTTGCAACTTTCAATTACTTGCATTTGATAACTTTTTCCCCAAATGAAAATTAGCCACCATGAAAAAATTCCTATGAGATACCAAAAACTGAGAGAGGTTATTATAGAGGGGTCGAATGCCATCTCATAAGCTCAGACAAGAAGTTTCTAAGCATCACAGTTTCTGAGTAACATTATGTTGAAGTTTGCAGCTATTTTGCACTTTGGACCCTAAACGGATTATGTCAATTTAATATAGCTCAAAGCAATTAAGTGTGTTGGGTGAAAAAAGGAAGATGCCTAGTGTAAATGTACTCACCCAAACACATCAAAACAGTCTGTTTGGTCACGTGGGTTGTAGAACGAAAGTTGCTCCACTTTGTAACTTTCAACTACTTACATTTGACAACTTTTTTTCCAAGTGAAAATACTTCCGAAATAGAAAAAATTGAGAAATTTTTTTGTAGAGGGGCCCAATGTTATCCCATAAGATTAGACAATAATTTTATAAGCATCATTATATTAAAGTAAGAACATGTTGAAGTTTGTAACCATATTGCACTTTGGAATCTTAAGGGATTTTGCTAGTTGAATGTAACTCAAATTGATTATCCGTGTTTGGGTGTGAAAATTGACCATTCCTAATGTAAATATACCCACCTAGATGCATTTGAATAGTTTTTTCATCACAATAGTTGCAGAATGAAAGTTTCCCCACTTTGCAACTTTTAACTCTTTGTATTTGACAAATTTTTCTCTAAGTGAAAATTGACCACTACAAAGAGAGGTTATTGTAGAGGGACCCAACATGATCTCATAGACTCATATAAAAAATTTCTAAGTGTCATGGTATCCAAGTAATAGCATGTTGAATTTTGTAGCCATTTTGCACTTTGAACTCTTAGGGGTTTCTATTGGTTGAATGTACCTTGCATCGATTTAGCATGTTTTGTTACAAAAAAGGACCATGCCTAGTGTAAACATACCCAACTAGACATATTGGAATATTTTTTTGGTCACATGAGTTGTAGAATGAAATTTTTACCACTTTACAGCTTTAAAGTAGCATTTGACAGTTTTTTCCCCAAATGAAAATTCACCACCACGAGAAAACGTCTCTGATAAATAGAAAAAAATGAGAGAGGTTATTATAGAGGATCCCAATGTGATCTTATAGACTTAGATGAAAATTTTCTAAGCGTCATGGTATCTGAGTAACAACATGATGAAGTTTGCATCCATTTTGTAGTTTGTACTCTAAAGAGATTATGTTGGTTGAATGCAACTCAAAGTGATTCAACATGTTTGGGTGTGAAATAGGACCATTCCTAGTATAAAATAACTTTCATGGACATGTTGGAACAATTTTTTTGATCACATGAGTTGCAGAATGAAAGTTGCACCACTTTGCAACTTTCAACTACTTGCATTTGACAACTTTTCTGAAAAGTGAAAATTTGTCACTAGGGGAAAATACATTTGAGATACCAAAAATCGAGAGAGATTTTTGTAGAGGGGTCCAACACCATCCCATAGGATTAGACGAAAAGTTTTTAAGTATCATGATATTCGAATAACAACATGTCAAAGTTTGTAGCCATTTTGCACTTTGGACCCTAAACAAATTATATCGATTGAATGTAGTTTGGAGCAATTAAGTGTGTTTGGATGAAAAAGAGGACCATTCCTAGCATAAATGTACCCACCCAGATGTGTTGGAAAATCTTTTTTGGTCATGCAAGTTGCAAAATGAAAATTGGACCACTTTGCAACTTTCAATTACTTGCGTTTGACAATGTTTTCCCCAAGAGAAAATCTGCCACCATGAGAAAATGCCTTCGAAATAGCAAAAACTAAGAGACGGGTGATCCCACAATGTTGGTTTACAATTTTTCACCAAACTAGACACTGAACTAATTTTTTCTAACTAAATCTTCACTTTCGGGCACCTATAGTGGCTAAACCATGAGGAATTAGTAGATGATGCAAGCTAGTGATTTGTGATTTTTTTTTGTAGATTCTAAATATATTTTTTTCAAAAATTTTGGAATCAGATTACATTTCTTTTTCCATCCCCTTTGAAAAATAGTTTTTTTCAATAAACACCATTTTTAAGGAGTGACACTCACCATATAACACAACTTTTTTTCCATGAAGGATAAAATTCTAATTTTTTCGAATTTAGATTTGTAACTATGATATCTAGTATTTCCAATTGGTTTCATAATGTTTTATTGAATATTCCTTCATTAATTATTTCTTCCTTAATCAATTTTCAAATTCAAACCAATTACAATTCAAACATATGTGGACCCTATAATACATAAAAAAAATTGTATGTATCGAAATTCTTTTTTTTGGGATTAAGGACTTTTTTTTTAAACCAAAAGTGACAAGCCTCTATAATATATTAATAATATATAAATAACTATACAAGGTCTGGTTTAGAGGGCATACCAGCAGGAAAGAACAAGAAAAAAACCTTCGGTTATAACCCAAAATGAAATAAAATGTGATTCAAATCATTTACAAAAAATTATGAAAATGTCCCAGAAGTGGGGAACATAACAAATTTTCAACATGCTAGCTATATTACTGCCACCCTCAGTTACCCAACTGATAGACCCTATACAAACATGATACAAAATTGAGGAGTGAAATATACATTTGAAGCATCCTCAAAAATATAACAACTTCCCCAAAAAATTAACTCTGAAGCCATTAACATTTTCTATTCTTCCATGTGTTTTGTGCAGGTTGAATTTTGGTCTTGCACTTCACCTTGATTATCCTTTGGCTCAGTGTGATTGGGAAGAGGAATATCATTAGCAAAGAAATCATAGCCTACGAATGGGGTGTTTTCATCTTCTGTTTGAACCACAACTTGAATTTTGGCCCTTGCCACTAAACCCTTACTCGGAGCATTAGAGCATTCTGCTAGAGGAGATTCACGAAATTCATTTGGCAATTGATTAACTACCTCCATATGCATTTTTTATTTTTTATCAGAGGAGAAATTGAAGAAATGATGATGCACATAGTCTCAAAGAAAAGTAAAAGCATAAAATTTATCTTTAATTTCAAACTCCATTGATGGGCAAATGATTTTTGCATGTTTCTTTAGAGTTGATAAAATAACATATTCATTTTTAAATTGGAGACCCAGTCTGAAAAATTCAAAGATTTCTTCAAAATCTGCCCAAACCTTGCCAAATTCATGAGGGAGTAAATAGTACCAATATAACCCTCCCCCAAAAAAAATTATATTTTTGCACAACAGAAAGAAAAATTTCCTTATCTATATACTGAGGGTTAACAAATTTAACCACAATTAATTCTAGTTCCTTCGATGACTAAAGTAAATCCATAGCATTAGAAAGAAATACTGAAAGAACCTATGAGGGAAAAATTAAGCACCATGCTCTGGGTCTGGTAATCTCGGCACCTAAAACTGCCTGAATGGCATCCTTTATTCTCAAAGAGTCTATCTTGAAAATGAGGCTTAAGTCCTCTTGTGAAAAGCTATTTTTGAACAACCTTTCCCATGATTGTACATGACAATTAACTCTTAAGTTCCAGGGGCGAAGAGCCATGCCGTCAACTTTTCTACACTTTAAATGCCAAGATAAATTCACTATCCAGAAACACGCGTGAATTTCTTTGAAAAGCACTTTTGAAAGTCTAAGAAAACCTTTGTATTTACTAATTTTTTGGAAGCCATGATGACTAATAAATCAAGAAATGTGACAGAAAATAAAGCAAGACCCATGATGATAGAGCGAATCATGTGTATGAGTTGATATGGTCTACAAGTAAATGTGTTGCCCTACCACATGAAATTGGTACCTTAAGAATGTCGTCGTGGATGTTTATAGCATTTGCTAGAAAAGGTGGCAATTTTTGAAGTAGCCAATATTTCAATGACATCTACGACATGTACCATCATGGCTTAAATGAAATTGCAAATTACTCCTTAGAGCACATGACAAAAACCCTAAAGTACCAATGGGGCAGCATACACACCTTCAAGTAGCAGAGAAATCATTTCTTTTCAAGGGAATATGATGCAATTACCAAAGCCTTCATTATTACAATGCAATGCAAAGTTTAGATGCCAAATATGACCAATATGTGTTGCACACACATGACTTATTAGCCATCATGACTCTAAATGTCCTAGAAATATTCCTTATGTTTTGCAATTTTCCTCTTGTTTGAAAAGATTTGTCAGTTGAGGGAAATCATTTAGTTCCCCAATATCATGCAAAACTTTTAATTTGATTTCCTCACAACCAAGATTTGCAAGGAAATTAGCAATTCCATTTCCTTCCCTCTATATGTGAGTAATTGTGAATGCGAAAAAATTGTCAATTAAAGCCCAAGCTTTTTGTAAAACATAATTTAAATTCTAGTTCTGAACCTTTCTAGTTTTGTGCATTCATTTATGATTATTAAAGAATCCCCTTCAATATGGATATTTGAGATGCCCAATTGTAATGCCACTTCTAGTCCTGATAATAATGCTTGTGCTTCCACATTGTTATTTGTGCAATATGTTAGATGAAATGAATAAGCTGCCAATAAATCCCTTGAGGTGAAGCCACAATAGTGGTTTACAATTTGATGGAGGAAGGAAAACTTAGAAAAAATGACCCCATGGCAAAAAAATTGGTTTTAGGGGTTCAAATGAACCTGCAAGTTCAACTGAACTAAATTTTGAGTGAACCCATTAATTACTGGCCCACATTTCCTACCTAACAAATAAAATAAAAATGCATATTGAAGTGGGTTCAAATGAACTAGGGTTCGAATGAACCCTGGTTCGCTAGAACCCCCTGGTTCTAGTGAACCCCCCTTTTCCCTAATTTTTTACCTTGTTCACAAAAAAAACCTAAATTTTTTCACTTCAAAGCTTAGAATGAGGTTGAAAATGGAGGAATCTTCACAAACCCAATTGAAATCAGGTAGTCCTCAGATAGAGCTATCCAACAAATATAATTTTAATATGTTTTGGTTTTATTATGTATTTGTTTTTCTAGTTTTATTAAACATAGGTTTTTCATCAAAAATCAAGTTCTTTGTTTTGCACATGTGGAAAAATAGCAGATTATTAAAAATAAAATTTGAAAAATATGAGTGCACCAGATATTGAAGTCCTTGATCCAACAAAAAAGAAAAAATTGGATTTTGATATATACAAAAAAAGTTACATGTTATATGGTCGCACTATGTCTGAATTGTAATTGGTTTGACTTCAAAACTTGATTAAAACAAAAATATTCAATAAAAAAATATCTAACAAAGTGGAAACACTAGATATTATAGTCACAAATGTAAATCCAAAAGAATTAGAATTTTATCCTTCATGGAAAAAAAGTTGTGTTATACGGTGTGCGTCACTTTTTCAAAATGTCGTTTTATGAAAAAAACCAGTTTTCATGGGAGATGGAAAAAGAAGTGCAATCTGATTCCAAAAATTTTCAATTTTTTTTTATAAAATCTATAGACAAAATGTGACGAGACTCTAGTTTGCATCATCTTCAAATTCCTCACAGTTTAGTCGCTATAGATGCCCGAATGTAACAATTTAGTTAAAAATAATAATTTCAGAGTCCAATTTGGCCAAAAATTGTAAACCACTATTGTGGGATCACCCCTTGATGAATTCTTAATACAAATACCAACTCTTGATTTCCTTGATTCAAATTTAGAAGCTCCATCGAAATTTAATTTAACAAAGCCTGCTTGTGGAGGCATCCATTTGACTAGTTTTCTATCAACTCTGTTGGGACAATTATTAAGGAGGCTTCCATCAAATGAAAGCTTAATATTATTCTAATTTGATGGAATGAAATTGTCCCAATTTGTAAATGATGAGCTTTTTTTTTCTTTATGAACATAAGATTTTACCTCTTCTGATATCGCTTTTTCAATTTTGATTAAAGTCATCTCTAATGTTTATTTAGTTTTCCTGAATATTCTCATATTCCTTTCCCACTAAATATTCCATAACACTATCCATGGAATGATATGAAATAAACATGAAAAGAAAGATGAGTGAAAAATCACTAGCTAGCTTTGAAACAAATCCTGAAAAGGAATTTGGGAGGGGCATATTTAAGTCTAATTTGCTTTGCATAAAAACTCAACATTGATGAGAAAAACTACACTAGAGAAACAAATGATCCACTGATTCATACTCTTGATCACATAGCGGACACTTAAAAGGGTCTACAATTTTTAGCTTAACCAAATGATCACTAGTAAGAACCCTTTTCTGAATGGCAAGCCACACAAAGCTACCAACTTTGGGCAAGACTTTGTTGTTCTAGCAAAAAGAAAATGCTCGATGAGACTGCGTAGAATTTTTTAGTTGTATTAATGACATAACCTTCTTTTGCAGAGTAAGAGCCAAACTTTGAAGTTGTCCAAATTATCTGGATTTGAAGATAAATGCACTATTTTATCTTTCTAGACATTATAAAACAAATCAGACTGGTGAGGGGGAATGAGATTAGGCAGAGGTTTTTTCCACACTTTTTTCCCAATAAGAGGATCATAATAGAGTACATAATCTAAGAAATTTGTGCCCCAAACTTCAAATAAGGATGTTCTTACCTCTTGGAGCTCTTGATTATCTACTAGGGGGGGTTACCATTCCAGGAATCTGCCCAAAACTGAATACTCTTCCCATCATTTACCTCCCAAGAAGCATACTTTAAAATAAGACTTTGATTGTTTACAATGAAGTTCCAGATTGCAAAACCTTTTGGAGGGTCTTCCATAGTTAAAATTCTTGTGGGATTATCATTATCTAAATATTTCACTTGCGTTATCCTGGACCATTTAGCCTCTTAATTTGAATAAATTTTCCATCCAAGTTTTTCCCCAAAAGCTTTGTTTCTCAATGATAAGTTTTGAACACCAGCCCGACCTTGACTCTTACCTTTGGATAAACCTTCAAGTGAGATGAGAGGTATTTTATTTTCTTCATCTATGTTACCTTTCCATTGGAAAGATCTGATTATCTTTTCAATTTCCAAAATGACTAATGCAAGAGCTTTAAGGACATCGAGAAAGTAATTTGGGATTGATGCTAATACTGATTTGATGAACAATATTTTGTCTACCAATGACATCCATCTTGCTTTCGAAAGAAAAAATATTCCCTTAAGCCTATTAATTACTTTATCCCAAAAATTGTCTTTATTGGCTCCCTTAAAAAATGGGATCCCTTAATAGGTTCATGGCAGCTCTGCTTCTTCAAAACCCAAACCCTACACAATTTCTTGCTTTAGCTTTACAAGAGTGTTAAAAATGTATACCTTGGATTTCATTGCATTTATCTTCTAACTTGATGCTGATGAATATTTATTAATTACCTCTTTAACCTACGTAGCTTCAGTTACAGATGATCTATTGAAGAGAAGAGTATCATTAGCAAAGAGGGAATGTGTGACAGAAATATTTGAGTTTTCTATTTGTACTCCATTCCATAAACCTTTAGTGTGCTTCAAGAGGATGAAGTGACTCAAGGATTCTACCATAATTATAAAAAGAAATGGTGAGAGAGGATCACCTTGTCTAACCCCTTGAGAAGCACTAAAAAAGGATGATGGATTACCATTTATAATTACCGAGAACTTAGCACTAGATAGACAAGACATTACCCACCTATGCCACTGAGCACCAAAACCAAATTTTGACAAAACCTTATTGATAAACTACCAATCAACCTTGTCATAGGATTTCATCATGTCTAACTTGACTATGAAAGATGTCAATTTTGACATTGAGATTGTGTGCAGAACTTCATGTGCAACAATTGCATCTTCTTATGTTTCCCTTCTTGGGAAAAAACCTCCTTGCTCTTGCAATATGATCCTTGGGATAATCGGTTGTAACCTCATGTAAATGGATTTTGTGAATATTTTGTATATTGTATTGGATAATGAGATGTTTCTAAAGTCAACAAATGATTTCGGATCTTTAATTTTTGGAAATATTGCTATATTAGTTAGATTAAATTGTTGAACATAAAACTTGTTCTTCTAGATTCCTCAAGTGCCCAAAGGAGCTCAAAACATAAGAATTCCCAAAAATTTTAAAAGAATAAGGTTGTGAACCCATTCAGGTTAGGAACCTTATTAGGAGGGAGAGATAATACTACCAATTTGAGTTCCTCCATAGTAAAAGGCTTCATGAGCCTCTCATTATCTTCATAACTAATAAGACATGAAATTGTACTCAACAACTCATTTTGATTATTTAGTCTTGAAGCATCTATGGTTTGTGGGGCAGAAAGGAGCTGTGAGAAAAAAATCACACCTTCATTAGAAATATCTTCCTCCCTGGTTAGCCAATTACCTAAGGATAACTCCTGAATAAAATGAATTGCTTTTGTTGCTTTTTTATCTGAGCAGAGGCATGAAAAAATTTTGTATTCCAATCTCCTTCTTTTAGCCATAGTTCTCAAGAATTTGTTGCCAGTATGCTTCTTCTCTCACATATAATTCTTCCCATTCCTCTTGCAATTTTTTTTTTATCATATAAGGAAACATCCAAACCATTTTTTATTATATTTTCATGGATTGCTAATAGCTCTTTCAACACATCTTTTTTTTCAAAGATATTTCTGAAAACTTCTTATTCCAGACTCTAATTTTTTGCTTCACAAATTATAGTTTTCCACGGGACTAGAACATTTTGGTGCCATTTACATATGGAGCATTGACCCAAAAATGCTTCAGAAGATCCATAAATTGTGGATGCCTAAACCACATACTTTCAAACTTAAAGGATATTTTACTTTAGGAATAGAAGTGTTTGCAATAGCTAAATAAATGGCATAATGATCCAACCTTAGATAAGGAAGAATCTCCAACTATAAATTGAAAGCTGAAAGAAACCAATTGGGAGAAACAAGAAACCTATCTAATCTTTCTACTATTTGGAGAAAACCCTTCCTCTTGTTAGTCCATGTAAAACTGCCTAAATGTGGTTGAATATCCAGTAAAGCATTCGAAGATATGAACTGACTAAAATTTGACATGACTTTTTGAGGTGGACATATTCCTCCATGCTTCTATTGAAGAGATGTTATTGCATTAAAATCTCTAGCTAAAATGATTTTAGCAGTGTGGAACAGATCAATTTTCCTAGTGAGCTCATCCCATAGGTTCTTCTTTTCAATAGTTGATGTTGGACCATATACATTTAAGAGCCAAAAATGAATATCAATTCTTGTAACTTCCACAAGTTGCCAATAATTTTCATTTTTGAGCAATTTAGTACTTACTATTTTTGGATTCCACAAGATGGCTAGGCCACCTAAAGCACCTTGAGCTGGGGTATGTGTTGATTCCCATCTAATCCACTTTTTAACTGAGCATTCGAAAGTATTTACTAAAGTTTTTGTTTCCTATAAAAGAACAATGTATACTCCACAAGCATCTATCAACTGCTTGATTCAAGCATGCTTGTTAGGGGTGTTAATTCCCCTGACACTCCAAGAAATGATCTTCATTGCTCCCGAGGAGAGAAGCAAGCTCTTCTCGAATTCTTATTGGACATGGATTCCAATATGGTTTTTTTGACACCTGCTTCTATTTGTTCTTGCATCTTTACAAGAATAGATTTCCTACCTCTTTTTTCCCAGAGTTTTCTTCATATGAGGTTGATAGGGGAACTGGACTATTGAAAGGGTTTTAATACATTCTAATCCTACAAACTCCAGGAATTTTGAATATAACAAAGAGTTCCCAAACAATTTTTCCTGAGACACTTGGGTGGAGGGTTCAAATTTGTTTTGATCATCTAGAGGGTCACATAAAGTCCCCTAAGCTATATGCACTTTCTGATTTCCCTAGATAAGAAACTTAGGACTATTGCCCCAAAGATCATCTTCCATAGCAATTTCATCTATCAAATCAGAACCTATGGAAAACAACATTTTTTCTACCAGATATTCAAGATCCACATACCTACTCTTATTGGAGCTTGGTACAAGCCATTTATCTTGATCAATAGCAAATGGTGGTTCCTAATCAATCATTTTCCTCTATTGTGAGTTATCATTTAAGGACCATGAGGTTAGATAATCCTTTGTGCCTTGAAACATCAACCTTTTTACAATTTCTTAAAGTTGGAGTTCTAAACTTAATTTTTCCTCTAGAGTATAAAGATTGAGTGATAGAATGGAAAATATTTGCATTAGATTCCATACTTTCTATGAAACTTTAACCTGATACTATTTTTTTTCTTTAACTTTGGATTTTTAACAAACCCCAATTCTACTCCCACTGGATCCTATTTTATTTTGTGTGAAATGTTGTGTGTAGGAGTGACCTCATGATTTGACTCTTGAAATATTATTGGGCATATTAACCTTACTACAATGCTTAGAACCACTTTTTGCATTGGCTAAGTGAGGGGTTTGATGTGAAGAAGATTCCACTAAGAATTGAGCAGGTGGATGCCCTATGATATGACAATGAGGACATGTATTGTTAGGAGATTCACAAATATTTTTTTGGTTCCAAACTCCAAATTTTGAGATCAGTTGAATATTTGTAGGAAATCTTTTATCCATATCAAAGAGAGCACAAGTTCTAATAGGTTTTGATGGATTCTTAAAGAACTCCTTATCATGTATGAGAAAAATTCCCACACTATTAGCTATGATTTCAATCAAATTTAGTTGTGTATTCAAGAGGAAGTTCTGGCATTTGAAACAAAAAGGGGACAAATTTAAATGAAGCATTTTTAGGATTAAAATTTGAGGTCTAGGATTGCATTCTTAATCCTGCTCCTTGAAAAACCCATGATTTAATTCTAAAGACAAAGTATTTTTTGACTTTGTTATAAAAAATGACTACAAAAATTCCCTTAGTGATATTTAAATAAATAAAAAATTGCACCCCCTCCCAATCATTGTAAATGATATCTTTGAATTTTGATAAGGGTAAAGATAGATTCCAAAACTTACAGATTATCATTTTGTCCCTTAGATATTGAATTTGTGCATGAAACATGTTCTTAGGAAAATTAATTTTAATCCCATCCCATTGATAAAGGGGTTGAGATGTATCTTCATCCATCTTAGTCTCCTTTCACTTCCATGTTTTTTTTCTTGATCTAGTTTTCTTGGAACTCTTCTTTTTTTTCTTTGATTTTTTCCCTTTCTGACCTTTTGTTGATTTTGAGGAAGAGTTACTTCATTATCCTTTGATCATGTAGGATTATGACAGTCTATCTATGGATGGAGAGAAGTTCCATGCTGATCAACATTCTCCAACTGAAATCCCTTCTGTTGATTTGTGGCCTTAGGGTTCAAATGATTGAGAAGTATGCCTAACTTTTGAGGCTATAGATTTTTGTAACCAAACCTTCAAATCCTTATTCCTTTGTTGTGAATGGTTGTCCCCTTTATCTTGTTGATCTGTGAAACCCCTGTGCCTAGACATTTCAAGATCTGCCTACATTCTCTTCATAGGATTTTTCCCTACCTTTTTAACCAAAGAAAGGTAGAACATTTGGATTGAAGGGAGTGCCAGATGGGATTTTTTGTCGTACATGCTCATGAGATTTAAAATATACTTCCATCTTTTCATAAAATCTTTTTAAAAAATTGAAGTCATATTGTGGCTATTTGAACCTCCTTATTTCATCTGCAACTCTCAGTATGCCCCTATCATCCTCATATAGATCAAAAATAGGTTGCCTCCCATGCACTCGGATCCTGATTATCTAAACAAGGATTCCAGTTAGGTTTTGAGAACCTATATCTAATATGTCCCGTATTTTGTCTTGCATGAGTTGGTGGTGCATTCATGGGGCTCTGATGAGTGTTTTTGTTGTCATAATTATGAGAACAATGCAAGTCCTTGTCCTATAGAGCTTGATCTCTATTAGGAATGTGATGTTGGACCCCCATGGGTGAGCCATCTTGTTCCTCTACTAATACCTTAAGACCTCAACTCCTTATTACATGCACCTTGATCAAGGACTTCAATCTTTGGTGGACTCATATTTAAAAAAAAAAATGATAATCTTCTATTTTTTCACATGTGCAGAATAGAGAGCTTGGATTTCAATGAAAAACCTATATTCACAAGAAATAAAAAATAAATATAATAATAAAATTAAATTTATTTAAAATGATACTTTTTGGGAAGCTTATAATAAGGACAACATACTTACAAAAAGTAAATTTTAAATGAATTCATTTGATCCTCCAAAAGGTAAATCAAAACTGATTTTTTATTAGCATTTTAATAGGTGTAAATGAGACTCCATTATAGGTATGGTTTTAAAATAGCGATATTTTTTCCAAGGGGGTTTGATCTAAGGTAGTTTGATTCAATTAGAATACTTTAAATGAAACTTTTTAAGGATTAAATCATTATATTTCCTAAAAATATGTGATTTCAGCAATAATCAAAATCTCCTAGAAATTGTAAACTAGCTTTATCAAATCACCCAAAGGTTATTTTAAATGGGACAACCATAATCCCATAAGCTCATATGAGAAGTTTCTAAGCATCATGGTATATGAGTAACAACATGCTAAAGTTTGTAGCTATTTTAAACTTTGAACTCTTAAGGTATTTTTCCAATTGAATGTACTTCAAATCGATTCAACGTGTTTGAGTGAAAAATTGAACCATGCATAGCATAAACATACCCACCTTGATGTGTTGGAATAGTTCATTTGGTCACAATAGTTGTAGGACTAAAGTTGCCCCACTTTCTGAATTTCAACTCCTTGTATTTGACAACTTCTTCTCTAAGTGAAAACTTTCTACCACAGGAAAATTCCTTCAAGATAGAGAAAACCTAGAGAGGTTATTATAGAGGGGCCCAACACAATCTCATAGGCTTAGATGAAAAGTTTCTAAGTATCATGGTATCCAAGTAATAACATGTTGAATTTTGCAGATATTTTATACTTTGGACTCTTAAGGGATTATACAAGTTGAATGTAGCTCAGATTGATTTAGTGTGTTTGGATACAAAAGAGAACTATGCCTAGAATAAATATAACCAAATAGACATGTTGGAATAGTTCGTTTGGTCACACAAGTTGTAGAATTAAATTTTTACCATTTTACAACATTCAACTACTTGCATTTGACAACTTTTTTCCCAAATCAAAATTAGCTACCATGAGAAAACATCTCTGAGATAGCGAAAATCAAGAGAATTTATTGTAAAGGGATCACACATAATCTTATAAGATCAAACAAAAAATTTCTAAGCATCATGGTATTCGAGTAACAACATGCTAAATTTTGTATCTATTTTGCACTTTGTACTTTGAAAGGATTCTGCCAGTTGCATGTAGCTCATAGCAATTGAATGTGTTTGTGTGTGAAAGATGACCATATGAGTTGGAATAGTTCACTTGGTCACATGAGTTGCAAAATAAAAGTTGCACCACTTTGCAACTTTCAACTACTTCCATTTGACAATTTTTCTCCAAGTGAAAATTCGTCACCATTGGAAAACGCCTAAAAAACAACAAAAACATAGAGAGGCTATTGTGGTGGGGCCCAACTTGATCTCATAAGTTTTGACAAGAATTTTTTAAGCATCACGATATCCAAGTAAAAACATGTTGAAGTTTGTAACCATTTTATACGTTAGAATCTTAAGAGATTATGTTGATTGAATGTAGCTCAGAGCAATTCAACATGTTTGGATGTGAAAGGGGACCATGCCTAACATAAACATACCCAACTAGATGAATTGAAATAATTTTTTTGGTCATGTGTGTTGCAGATCAAAATTTGCACCACTTTGTAACTTTCAATTACTTACATTTGACAAATTTTCCCCAAATGAAAATTCACCACCATGAGAAAAATGCCTCTGATATGGTGAAAATTGAGAGATATTATAGAGGGGTCAAACATAATCCAATAGGCTAATAAAAGAAGCTTCTAAGCATAACTGTATTCGAGTAACAACATGGTAAATTTTGCAACCATTTTACACTTTGGACTCTTAAGGGATTTTGTTGGTTGAGTGTAGTTCAAATCGATTTAGAGTGTTTGGGTGTAAAATAGTACCATTCCTAGTGTAAACATATCTAACTAGACACGTTGGAATAGTTTTTTTGGTCATATGAGTTACAAAATGATAGTTGCACCACTTTAAAAGTTTCAACTACTTGCATTTGACTATTTTTTTCCTAAGGGAAAATTTTCTGCCACAAGAAAAAACCTCCAAAATAGTAAAAAATGAAAGAGGTTATTGTACAGTGGTCCAACATGATCCCATAAACTAAGATTGAAATTTTATAAATGTCGCGATATCTAAGTAACAACATGCTGAAGTTTGTAGTCATTTTACACTTTGGACTCTAAAAGGATTTTGTTGGTTGAATGTAGCTTAAAGCAATTCAGCATGTTTAGGTGTGAAAGAGGACCAATCCTAGCATAAATATACCCACCTAGATGTGTCAAAATATTTTTTTTGTCGCATGAGTTGTAGAATGAAAGTTGCACCACTTTGCATCTTTCAACTACTTGCATTTGACAAATTTTTCCCCAAATGAAAATTCACCACTATGAGAAAATGTCTCAGAGATATTGAAAATCAAGATAGGTTATTGTAGAGGGGACCAATGCAATCCAATTAGCTCAAATGAGAAGTTTCTAAGCATCACGGTATCTGAGTAAAAATATGCTAAAATTTGTAGCCATTTTGCACATTAGACTCTTGAGGCATTTTGCTGGTGGAATGTAGCTTTGAGTAATTTAGCATATTTGGGTGTGAAAGAGGATCATTCCTTGCATAAAAATATCCATCTGGATGAGTTGAAATAGTTTTTTTTGGTGACATGAGTTTTAAAATGAAAATTGTATGACTTTGCTACTTTCGACCGCTTGCATTTGACAATTTTTTTCTCAAGTGAAAATTAACCACTATAAGAAAATGCATCTGAAATAGAAAAAACTGAGAGGCATTATTGTAGAGGGGCCCAACACAATCCTAAAGGCTTAGACACTAAATTTTTAAGCATCATAGTACCTGTGTAACAACATGTTGAAGTTTGTAACCATTTTTCACTTTGAATTCTTAAGGGATTATGTCGGTTGAATGTAGCTAAAATGGATTCATTGTATTTGGGTGTAAAAAAGGACAATTTCTAGCTTAAATGTACCCAACCTGATGTGTTGGAACATTTTTTTTGGTCACACAAGTTGCAAAACAAAAGTTGCATAGCTTTGTAACATTCAACTACTTGTGTTTGACAACTTTTTTACCAAGTAAAAATTCAACACCACAGGAAAATTCATTTAAGATAGAAAAAATTGAGAGAGGCTATTGTAGAAGGGCCTGAATGCAAACCCATAGGCTCAGACAAGAAGTTTCTAATCGTATTGGTATCCAAGTAAGATGTTGAAGTTTGCAGTCATTTTGCACTTTGGACTCTTAAGGGATTCTACCAGTTGAATGTAGCTCGGATCGACTCAATGTGTTTTGATGTGAATGAGAACCATGCCTAATGTAAACATAACCACTTGGACGTGTTGAAAAAAATTATTTGGTCACAACAGTTGTAGAATGAAAGTTGCCCCACTTTGTAGCTTTCAACTATTTACATTTGACAATTTTTTCTCTAAGTGAAAAATCGTCACCACAGGAAAATGTCTCTGAGATAGCAAAAAATGAGAGAGGTTATTCTAGAGGGATTCAATGCTATCCTGTAGAATCAAATATGAAATTTCTAAATATCATGATATCAAAGTAATAGCATGTTGAATTTTGCAGCTATTTTGCACCTTGGACTTTTAAGTTATTTTACTAGTTGAATGTAAGTCAGATTGATTCAATGTGTTTGGCTATGAAAGAGGGTCATTCTTAGCATAAATGGACCCTACTAGAGACACTCAAATATTTTTTTTGGTTAGAAAAGTTACAGAATAAAAGTTGCACCACTTTGCAATTTTCAACTACTTGCATTTGACAACTTTTTCTCAAAGTAAAAAAATTTCAATATGAGAAAACATATCCAAGAGAAGGAAAACTATGAGAGGTTATTGTAGAGGGGCCCAACGTGATCTTATAGGCTTAGAGGAAAATTTTCTAAGTGTTACAGTATTCAAGTAACAACATGCTAAATTTTGTAGCTATTTTCCACTTTGTACTTTGAAGGGATTCTGTTGGTTGAATGTAGTTTAGAGTGATTAAACTTTTTTTAGTGTAAAAGAGGACCATGTCTAGCATAAGTGTATTTAATCAAACGATTTGGAACAATTTATTTGGTGACATGATTTTTAGAACAAAAGTTGTATCACTTTGCAACTTTCAACTAATTACATTTGACAACTTTTTTTCCAAGTGAAAATTTTCCACCACAAGAAAACACCTCCAAGATAGTAAAAACTTAGAGAGGTTATTGTAGAGTGGCCCAACATGATCCCATAGGTTGAGATCAAAATTTTCTAAGCGTCACATTATCCAAATAACATGGTGAAGTTTGTAGTCATTTTGCAAATTTGAACCCTTAAGGGATTTTGCTAGTTGAATGTAGTTAGGAGCAATTCAACATGTTTAGGTGCAAAAGAGGACCATGCATAGTGTGAAACTACCCACCCTGATGTCTTGGAACAATTCATTTTGTCACACGAGTTGCAAAATGTAAGTTGCAACACTTTACAACTTTCAATTACTTGCATTTGACAACCTTTTTTCCCAAGTGAAAATTTATGACCATAGAAATTTTTTTTTGAGATAGTGAAAATTGAGAGAGGTTATTGTAGAGGGGAAAAAATGATCCAACAAGTTTAGACAAGAAGTTCCTAAGGTTCATAGTATCTGAGTAACACGTTGAAGTTTGCATCCATCTTGCACATTGGACTCTCAAGGGATTTTGTAGGGTGAATTTAGCTCAGATCGATTTGGTGTGTTTAGGTGTGAATGAGGACCATTTATAGGACAAACCTACCCACTCAAATGCATTGCAATATTTTTTTTTGTAACATGAGTTGCAAAACGAAAGTTGCACCACTTTGCAACTTTCAGCTACTTGCATTTGACAAATTTTTCCCTAAGTGAAATTCCCCACCATAGGAAAATGCCTCTGAGATAGTGAAAAATGATAAAAGTTATAGTGGAGGGGCCCAACGTGATCCCATAGGCTTAGACAATAATTTTCTAAGAATCATGATATCAGAGTAAAAACATGTTGGATGCAAAAGATGACCATGTCTTGCATAAACGTACCCACTTGGATGTGTTAAAAGAGTTCATTTAGTCACATGAATTGTAAAGATGAAAGTTTCACCACTTTGCAACTTTTTTCCCAAGTAAAAATTCAAAACCATCAGAAAATGTCTTTGAAATAGAGAAAACTAAGAGAGGTTATTGTAGAGGGGCCCAACTTTAACCCATAGGATCAAAAGAAAAGTTTATAAGTGTCACGATATCTGAGTAACAACATGTTGGAGTTTGTATCCATTTTGCACTTTGGACTCTAAAAGGATTATGTGGATTGAATGTACCTTAGAGTGATTCAACATATTTTGGTGTCAAATAGGACCATGCCTAGTGTAAACGTACCCACAAAGATGCATTGGAATAGTTCTTTTGGTCATATGAGTTACAAAACAAAAGTTGCAAAACTTTGCAACTTTCAACTAGTATTTGATAACTTTTTTCTTTAATAAAAATTTGCCACCACGAGAAAGTGCCTTCGAGATAGAGAAAATTAAGAGAGGTTATTATAAATGATTCCAAAGCAATCCCATAGGCTCAGATGATAATTTTCTAAGCATTATGGTATCTGAGTAACAACATGCTAAACTTTGCAGCGATTTTGCATTTTTTACTCTTAAAGGATTCTATAGGTTGAATGTAGCTCTAATTGATTCAACATGTCTATGTATGAAAGAGGACCATGTATAGTATAAATCTACCCTCTGAATGTGTTGGAACAATTCTTTTGGTCACACAAGTTGTAGAACGAAAGTTGCACCACTTTGTAAATTTCAACTACTTATATTTGACAAAAAATAACTTAAGTGAAAATTTGCCATCATGAGAGAACGCCTCTAAGATAGAAAAATTTGAGAAAGGTTATTGTAGAGGATCCCAATGTGATCACATAGGTTTATACAAAAAAATTTAAGCATCACGGTATCCGAGTAACAACATTCTAAACTTTGTAGTCATTTTGAAATTTCGACTCTTAAGGGATTTTGCTGGTTGAATGTAGCTTAGAGAGATTTTGCATGTTTCGGTGTGAAAAAGGACCATGCATAGCCTAAATGTACCAACTCAAATGTGTTAGAAAAAATCATTTGGTCATACAAATTATAGAATGAAATTTGAACCACTTTGTAACTTTCAACTACTTGTATTTGAAATTTTTTACCCAAGTGAAAATTTGCCACCATGGGAAAATACCTTAGAAATAGAAAAAAATAATAAAGGTTTTTATAGAGGGGTCCAATGTGATTGAATAGGCTTAGACGAGAATTTTCTAAGCATCATAGTATTTGAGTAACAACATTCTAAACTTTGTAGTCATTTTGCACTTTCAACTCTTAAGAGATTATGCTAGTTGAATGTAGCTTAGAAAGATTTTGTATGTTTGGCTAGGAAAGAGGACTATGCCTATCCTAAATGTACCCACCCAGAAGTCTTGGAACAATTTGGTTGGTCACACAAGTTGTAGAATGAAATTTGAACCACTTTGCAACTTTCAACTATGATGGAGCTTCTAAAATTCTGAGGAATTTTCTCTTTGCCCCATGGGCTTGGTTTCCATTTTAAACCCTTGTCCTCATGAATGAGTAGGGTTTTACTTACAAAGGTATGCAAATGTTATATTTGCAAGTTGACCTGCTTCGTCGGTCACTGATCTCTTAATTCATCTCTTGAGCCACATTGCATGTCAGTTTACCGACCCCATTAGCTCGAAGCATCAGTCACCAATAATTCCATTCACTTGAGCTTTTCCCCTATGTTGGGTTTTAAATTTTTGCGGATGACTTAAGCCTATGTCATATATCCTCAAGGGGTAATGTCACCATCAATTTAACTAATCCCTTTTAATTTAATGCTAACATTGTATGGAATGCAATTTTTAAGATTCAAGCATCTGAGATAAGATCTTGGTTGTACCCTGCCAGCTCACAAGAATTAAGTGTTGGCAGGTTAAAAGCAATGAGGCTAGAGAGATAAGGATGTGTGTCCTTGTACGTTCATGGGACCCAATCTCCACCATCATTCCCACCATTTGATGCCTTCAATAAACGAGCAATATTAGATATCAAGGACGATCTTCACCTTTCCCTGCTAGTCTGTTGGGAGAAAGTGAACGCTAGTTAAGACTAGCGAGATTAGTGAGATCATGACATGTGCCTCCAACCACTCAATATATGAGACATAGGAAGCTTTCCAACATGGAAACTATTGTCTGAAGTGGATCACTACCATTTTCTGAGAGCAAACTAGCGATGCTTGGTGGGATTTCAAACCCGTTCAGCCCAGGGCGAATCGCTCAATCTACCACCTCCTTAGAGGATCAACGGGTGATATTTAAAGTTGGAGAATGACACGTGATAGCCATTTTAGTAAAAAAATAGTGAGTATTAATGAATCATTTCTTGCTAATGTGATCAAGTTGATCTCAATTTGTGTGGAAACACAAATACTGGTAATCATGACGTGTGATCTATGAATCTCCATGCAATTGGGAATTAAATGGTGACAGTACATATGCCAATGAGCTTCCTTGTTCGTGCATTTTTTTCTAAACATTGATTGTGGGTACCATCACTTCACACAATAAATATAGAAGGAATAGCCACTATTCATTTCATTCGTACTTAGCAATTAGAAGTTTTCTTGATTAAGACAAGGTGAGTTTGAGCAATTGTCAGACAAGGAAAATGAGTGAACGAGTGAGGAGGTATGTTTTCCTGAGCTCTTAGAAGCCTGGTGTTGGTATACGGAAATCTCTTTCAACTATGGAGGTTGATGTTCCTGCTAGCAAGCCCATACTTGCACCCACAAGGTGTAGCAAAAGATTCCAATTCCAAAACACTGCTACTAGGAAAGTTGAAGACAAGGGAAAAGAACCAGTATGCTTCACTGGTGGAGGTTTCAAAATAATTAGGTATGGGTGTGGCTCCTTCGGGCACCAACATTCACCCATTGACCTTATTGAGAGTTTTCCAGATAATGAGACTAATACAGACTCTAGGTTTTGGTGATATCTCGACACTCTAGATTGAACTCTAACCACAGGTGAATAAATATTGTATATTCCTCCGTTGGTAGTCAGAACTCCAAGTGGGTGGGCTAGTACTGTACTGTGTAAGGAAAAGGAAGATGAAGAAACTGAGGTTTTCTATCCTTCCCTTGCAATCACTCGGAGCAAGCATGTGTATCATGGTCCAGAAACTGATAAGAGTGGGGTGGTTGGTCGATAAAGAATTGCCATGTGGGAAGGTAAATTTTGGTTTTGATATATTGCTACGGCTGTTAGTCTCTTCTTCAGCATATGTGACTATTACTTTTGGGTTTGATGTTGACTGTATACCCTTGTGGTGATGTGGACATTTGATGTGGTGTTTACTAGGTGATAAAAGAAGATTTTGGTGGGCCTTTGCATTTTCTCTTTTGGATGGTAGTTGTAATTTTTATTTTCCCCTTGTTCAATGTGCTCTTGCATAATCAGTATGTGAATGTTTTTGAAATGCAGATGAAATTTTGGGTGAAATGAAATTTTGTGATGAAATTGCATTTAAGCTTGAAGCTTGTTGCTCCCTTATTCTATAAAAGGAAATTTAGAGCTCATTTGCAGGGGGATGAAAAATTCTGGTTAGGTTTCGAGTCGGGTGTACATGGGTAGAATGATAGGAATAGAATAGATATTCTATTTTGAGCTTTTGGAGGAACACATGCAAATTATCTTAAATTTTTATGCAAACATGACTGATAAGCATTAATTAATGTATAATTTTTATATATTTTCTCTCCTTATGTGAATTTGTGTGAATTTTGAATGAAATTTTAATGATGTTTTCATTTTTCTTTGAACATCTACTCAAATGTATGTCTTTGTTTCTACATTGATTCAAGCAATTAATTAAATGCTTAAATGGAGTCTTAGATTTACAATTATTCACAAGGAATTTGATAAGTAGTTATGTACCAAAAAGAGTGAACTCCATAATACAATTTTGTTATGAGAGCAGTCCATCCCATCAAATTTGAAAGTCATTTTTGTGTTACTAGTTCTTGTGTATGTGACTCTATTGCCCAATGTAACAATACACTAGTCTATTCCTTAATAATTCACCTAAAGGGTTGACCAAATAATTGTTTGATGATTGACTTAAAGTCAGGATTTAAATTCATTTTTACAATTCATCAATCTCGGTGCATGTATTTTTCAACTATCATGTAGAGTTTCCTTTGTTTTGATGAATGGGTAAGCAATTTACTTAAATATAAGTCAATCTTGTAGTAATTATAGCATAATTATCCCTCATTCAAAATGATCTATGAAAATGATGTGTTCTATAAAACATATTCTCTAATAAACACAACAAGAACACCCTCCTTGGCCCCGTAGAGCCTAAAGTGTAAAAGATCTCAGTCATTGACTAGATCTTGTTAGTTGGCCAGTCATTTCAAGAGTCTTAACATAGGATTTGGCTATCCCTTAGAGATTTCTTAGGTGCACTAGAAAACCACCAAAAAACTACTTGCAATTGATAATTTTTTTTCTAAATGAAATTTTTCCACCACAAGAAAATGCCTCGGAGATATAAAAAACTAAGAGAGGTTATTGTAGAGGGGCCTAATTTAATCCCATAGGATTAGATGAGAAGTTCCTAAGCATCACAGTATCCGAGTAACAACACGCTAAAGTTTGTAGTCATTTTGCACTTTGGACTCTTAAAGGATTCTACCAGTTGAATGTAGCTCAAAGGAATGAGGCATGTTTGGGTGTAAAAAAGGACCATCTCTAACATAAAAAATACCCACCTGGATGTGGTGGAATAGTTGGTTTGGTCACATGAGTTGCAGAACGAAAGTTGCACCACTTTGGAACTTTCAACTACTTGCATTTGACAAATTTTCCCCAAGTGCAAATTTTTCACCACGAGAAAATGCCTCTGAGATATCAAAAATCAAGAGAGGTTATTGTAGAGGGTCCTAATGCAATCTCATAGAATTAGACAACAAGTTTCTAATCATTACTGTATTTGTGTAACATGTTGAAGTTTACAACCATTTTGAACTTTAGACTATTAAAGGATTATGTCGGTTGAATGTAACTTGGATCAATTCAGTGTGTTTAAGTGAAAAAGAGGACTATTCCTAGCAAAAATGTACCCACCTAGATGCACTGGAATAGTTCATTTGGTTACATGAGTTGCAAAACAAAAGTTACACCAGTTTGCAACTTTCAACTACTTCCATTTGACAAGTTTTTTCCCAAATGAAAATTCATCACCATGGGAAAACACCTCTGAGAAAGAAAAAAATGAGGTTATTACAGAGGGGCTAAAAATGGTCCCATAGGCTTAGATGAAAATTTTCTAACCGTCATGATATCCGAGTAACAACATACTGAAGTTTTCATCCATTTTGCACTTTAGACTCTTGAGGGATTCTATCAATTGAATGTAGATCAGATTAATTCAACATGTTTATATGTGAAAGAGCATCATGACTAGTATAAATTTACCCACCAAGATGCATTGGAATAGTTTATTTAGTCACACAAGTTTTAGAACGAATGTTGCACCACTTTACGACTTCCAATTGCTTGCATTTGACAACTTTTTCTTTAAGTGAAAATTAACCACCACAAGAAAATACCTCCAAAATAGAAAATATAGAGATAGGTTATTGTACTAGAGCCCAATGCAATCCCATAGGCCCAAACAAGAAATTCCTAAGCATCACGGTATCTGAGTAACAATATGTTGAAATTTTCAGCCATGTTATACTTTAGATTCTTAAGGGATTATGCTAGTTGAATGTAACTTAGAGGGATTCATTTTGTTTGGTTATGAAAGAGGTTCATTCCTAGTGTAAACATACTCAATCAGATGTGGTAGAACAGTTCATTTGGTAACATGACTTGCAAAACAAAAGTTGCAAGACTTTGCATCTTTTAAATACTTGTATTTGACAACTTTTTTCCCAATTGAAAATTCAATACTATGGAAAAATGATTTTAAGATAATGAAAATAGAGAGAGGTTATTATAGAGGGTCCCAATGCAAACTCATAGGCTTAGATAAGAATTTTTTATGCATCATGGTATTCAAGTGACAACATATTTAAGTTTGCAATTATTTTGCACTTTGGACTCTTAAGGGATTCTACCCGTTGAAAGTAGCTCAGAGAGATTCATCGTACTTGGGTGTGAAAGAGAACCATTCCTAGTGTAAATTTACCCACTCGGATATGTTGGAATATCTCATTTGGTTACATGAGTTGTAAAATGAAATTTGTACCACTTTGCAACTTTCAACTACTTGCATTTGATAATTTTTTCCCTTAGAGAAAATTCACCATCATGAGAAAACGCCTCCGAGATAGCAAAAATTGAGAGATGAGAAGTTTCTAAATATCACAATATTCAAGTAACATGTCGATGTTTACAGTCATTTTTGCACTTTAGACTCTTAAAGGATTCTACTAGTTGAATGTAGCTCAGATCAATTCAGTGTGTTTGGGCATGAAAGAGGACCATGTCTAGCTTAAATGTACCCAGCTAAACCCATTGGAATAGTTTATTTGGTCACATAAGCTGCAGAATGAAAGTTGCACCACTTTGCAACTTTTAACTACTTATATTTGATAACTTTTTTTTCAAGTGAAAATTCACCACCATGGGAAAACTTCTTTGAGATAGTAAAAACTGAGAGAGGTTATTGTAGAGTAGCCCAATGTAATTCCATAGCATTAGATGAAAATTTTTGAAGTGTCATGGTATCTAAATAACAACATGCCGAAGTTTGCAACCATTTTGCACTTTGAAAAATTAAGGGATTCAATTGGTTGAATGTAGCTCAGAGTGATTTAGTGTATTTGGGTGCATAAGAGGAAAATTCCTAGAATAAACGTACCCACCTAGATATGTTGAAATAGTTTGTTTGGTCACATTATTTTCATAGTGAAAGTTGCACCACTTTGAAACTTTTAACTACTTGTGTTTGACAACTTTTTTTCAAAGTAAAAATTTGCCACCATGGAAAAATGTCTCTGAGATAGAAAAAGGTAAAAGAGGTTATTGTAGAGGGGACAAACACAATCCCATAGGGTTAGACAGATGTTATCTTTGCAAGTGTGAGGCGGAGTCAACTAACCACTTGTTTCTCCACTTCTTGTTTGTTTCCATAATTTGGAGAAAATTATTATCCCTCTGGAAAATCTCTTTGGTGTTTCCCAAGTACATTGAAGATTTATTTTGACAATGGAAAACTCCTACTCAAAATCCCTTCATTTGAAAGTTATGAGCATTTATATTCCCTTTTTTTGTTTGAGGAGTGTGGAAAGAACGTAATAACAAACTTTTCAGGGATAAGGAGATGTCAAAGAATAATGTCTTTGAAAAACAATTTAGGCTTATAAAGGAAAATTTCAATGTGATTCCCCAAAAATCTCTTAACCTTGAAGAAGTGGTGTACTCCCTATGATCTAACGATAGCTAAGGATTGGAATATTAAAGTGGATGTTTCTTTTGCATCCAAGCTAGCCAAGAAAAGTAGGGAGGGTGTGTGCTGGACCTTTCCTCCAAATGGCTGGTCTAAGGCCAACTTTGATGGCACCACGAAGGGAAATCCGAGTATGGATGGAAGTGGAGGTGTGTTAAGGGACTCAAATGGTAATTTTATGGTAGTTGTGGCCATCTCCCTAAGTCATCAAACCAACCATGTGGTGGAGGCTATAGGATTTTTTCAAGTTTTAAAGTTAGCTCATAATTTGAATATAAAAAATTTATGGCTTGAAGGGGATTCTAAAAATATCATTGATTGTCTCTTAGGAAGGACCCCCCTCCTGGTCGATAAAGAATTAGATTGATGAAGGAAAGTCTATTCTAGAAAAGTTTGATAAATTAAAAGTCTCACACATCTATAGGGAAGCTAACAGTGTGGCATATTACTTTGTGAATGAAGGGGCAAGGAATCAAGGATTGAACACGTGGTAGAATTGTAGGGACTTGAGAGATGAAGTCAGGGCCTTACTAGATTATGATGTTATGCATGGGAAAGAGGAACATACATTTAATGATTAAAGGGAAAGGGTTTAAGTACATCAAAATCAAGAGATTTGATGGGGTTGTGTCATATTACTTAGCTGGGAAGAAAAAGCAACATGCTTTGTGGGTACATTGGAATGGCTAGGTAAATTTCCAACAGATGCAAAAAAAAATGGGGGGGATAGGAAAAGAGTTGAGCTAAAAAGATATGAGGTGCACACAAGGAATGATAAGTTCTGGAAGCAAATTGTAAGAGGTGGGCTAGTTCCATTTCTAGAAAAACTTCATGTGCCTGATACTATGGCCACGGACTATTTTGAGAAGAACTAGAACAATGGTGAAATAATCCTCTTTAGGAGAAAGGTGAAACTGGATGAGAAAATTATAGGGGAGGTGATTGGAATGTCCACTAACACCAACAACTATTTTGAAATTGACACCATCCAAGCGTTGTGGAGAAAGACGCTTCATGTTATTATGGAGTATATCACCCTAGATAGGAGATTCACCAGAGTTTATGGTCATCATTTTTCCCTTCTTAACCCCTTTCACCATAAGACACAGATTTCTCTACCTCACTATTTATTTTGTTCGTTGAGTAATAGCCTTAAGCACTATAAGAAAAATCCCAGGAGATACCCTATTCTTCATCCTGGTCATATTAGGTTAATATATGAACACTATCAAAGCATGTTGACTCTCTCCAAACTTGTTGCCTCTACAACATCTAGGGACTATGACATAAATAGTGGGGTTTCAGAGAATCAACCTTACCAAGAGAGAATTGTTGAAGCCCACCCATCCTTTGAGCTATATGGTAAGAAAACAAAGTCTAGAAAACCCTAGCTTGCCAAAGTTAACCCTGAGACCTACCCCAATTTCCCTATCCCCTTAAAGAATCTTGCTCTTAAGGGCTCCCCTTCCAACAATTTGGTTTCCTACTCTGCAAACTCTTTGGAGGACAAAGCTGAGAACCCTGAAGTCAGCAAAAATTTTGTGCCCTCCCCTCCTGCCTCTTTTAGAGCTGATGGTACCAATTTTCCTATCTCCCCTAACCTAGATGATGTTAACCTCATCTTAGATAGGGTTTAGTCTAGCGATATTCTTGCCTCTGCAAGAAATGGCATTGGTGACATTTTTAGGGTTTTGAAATGGGACTATCAAGAAATTAATGATCTTAATCAAAGAAATAGAGCTTTGTATAGCAAGTCAGAGGAACTAGAACTAAATTTGGCCACTCTTAGCAATGAAGAAGGAAAATGGAAAAAGAACAGTACTAGAACGGGAGATGGTGACACTGAGGATAAGTATAAGACTTTGGAAGCTGAAATGGTCAAAATAAAAAATAACGTTAAAACTGTTGTGGAACAAAACCATAAAATGGCTAGGCACAATGCCATCATCATCAATGCAATGTCTAAGAAGTTGGAAAAGACACAACAGGGGTTGTTGATCATTGACCTAGATAAAAGCAAGAACAAGGACCAAGGTATTTTGAAAAGGACCCATGCCAACCTTAAAAGGAAAGTGCTTCCTACTACCCAGATGGTTTAGATTTAAAGAGGGAGGTTTAGGACATGAACGATTTAAAAGCTAAGAATGCAGATTTATTAAAGACCCAAATTTAGTTGTTGGTGGCGTTTTGTCTAGTTTTTTGGGTTTTTAGCCTTTGCTAGCCTTTTTGGTGGTTGTGGACTTGTCTTGCTATTTTTTTTTACATCCTTTCTACTTTTGGTTTCTTTAATGATCTTATCTTTTGTTTGTAAACTTTGTGGTTTCGGGTCCCTATAAAACCCGTTTTTTCCTCTTTAAGAAACATAGGAAAATCTAGTGGCTTTTCTACCTATATGTGACTCTTATATTGTTATGGTTTAAAATACATATGACATTGAATTTTTGAAAATTCTAATTGGGTTTAATATGAATACATACTTTTCAATGTAAATTGGGAGAAGGAAAGTTGAATATTTTGGCTATTTTTTACAATATTTAATATATAGAAGAATTTTTATTGCATTGTAAAGAAAGGAAAGGGTTGATTCAATAATCTGACCTTGTGCTTTGTTGTTGAGTGATTCTATATACTTATACTAATGTGGATCTTTGTCTCCTACTACAATTGGAACTATTGGTTCTTGTTATAAGGATGAATTAGATAAATGAGTACAGTCCACAACATATACCATCGAACTCATAAAATATGAAACAATATTGTCATGTATCTTTGTTTGCATGAAAAATAGTATGAATGATAATAATTCTTGCTAATATTTCTAATCACACTATATAATTTATAAATATTTCTTTCTATTTGTATAGTTTGCATTTTACAACATTTTTTTTTTGTTGATTTGGCCAATCACACTATATAACTTAAATATATTTGTTTCTATTTCTATAGTTTGCATAAATAACATATTTTTTATATTTATACATTATTATTTACATGTTTTTGTAATGGCAAGAGAAGTTGTAGAATTCAATTTTTTTTAAACAATTCAAAAAATTAAACTGACATAGATAGATTTGTGTAAATATGTTAAATGCCATAAGATGAAGTTTTGTGTTTTTTCACCAAAATGTGGGAAAATATCTTGGACTTAAATGCACATTGTGAGAGCTTTACAACAACCATCCAAATCTTGCAATCACATAAAATGTAGGCTCATGTCAGTTTGCATTTTTTTAGCTTAGCTGGAAAACATAATAACATGAGAAGTTAAAAAGCCCATTTCAAGAAAGATGTTGCTCCAACAAGGATTTGCAGACTCTAATAGTAGACACAGATGGATATTCTTTTTTCTGTAGCATGTACAAAGTTCTAAGAGTTCCAAGTTTAGATGAATGAAAACTAAGACTTAACATTCCTATGTAATACATTAATCAATAATAAATAAAGCACAATGAGCACACGTAACAATCCAATGTTTGTAGTAGCTTCTTGACTACGGTGGCATTTAATACATTAACTATGCATTTAGTGATTTTGTACATGCCAACCTACCAACAAATCTCTCACAATTTGCATTTAATGCCAAATTATACATCCAACTTTATGTTTGTCATCCTATTTTCCTTGAAGAAAAATGAATTATAGAGCTACTCTTAGTAATAGAAAAATAGATAAATGCTATTTTTTTAATATAAAAAAAAAGTTCTTAAATTCAAACTATAGAAATACAAAGGAATATGTGGGTATGTGCAGGATCATGATGGGCCAAAAAGTGGCAATATTATGGGTATTTGTAGGGTATGTGGTTGACGACTTTTTTTTTACCAAAAATTCATAAAACAAAAAGGGATTTTAGAGGAGATTCTCAAATTTCCACCAATATAAATTATGCTTTAATTTGAATTTAATAAATAATTATTATTTATTTTCTATTAGAATTACGACTAAAATCCTAATCGATAGGCTGATTGAAAAACATCTATAACTTTCAAACGATATCACATTTTTTTGAATCTGAAACATGCGTCACATTCTATGCTTCACATACTATAGGATTAAAAATAAAAATAAAAAATCATAAAGTTTTGACCAAGTTAAGGTGGTCAAACATATGAGTTTTTATATTTTTTAAAAGTTGTAATAAAAAATTCATAATTAATTATTTACTTGCAAAAAAATCACAAAAAAATATGCATCACATCTAGACATGAGTCCTATACTTATATATAAAATATTATAAAAAAATATTATCATTTTATTATGGTTAGGGTGGTCAGACAGACACATCTTATTTTTTCCCTGAAATTTAAGTACTACTACACTGAAATTTTAAATTTTCACCAAATAGATTTTATTTATTTTTAAATAAACCTAATAGTTTAGAAACTACATTCAATTTTCTACAGATTCTATTGTTACATATTTTTAAAATAATATAGATAACTTATTCAAATTTTTATGTCAAGTTGCCTAACACTGATTTTTCTGATTTTTTTTGCCACTTAAGGGCATGTTTTTTCCATCATGATCATGCACATACCCATGTTTAAATTATAGAATGTGATTGGCCAGTGTAGCATAGAAAATGCATATCGAATGATTGCAATGGTAACCTATCTATTAGCAAGAACTAATAAAAAAAGGAGAATGAGCACACAAAGGCACACAATGCTTCCAATGGCATTTTAATGCATTAACTACAACATTGGGTGATTTTGTAGCCACCATCTTGCCAACAAACCTCTCACAATTTTCATTTAACACTAAAATCTATGTTCAAATTCATCTATGTCATCCTACTTTTTTAATTTCCCTAGAGAAAAATGAATTATAGAGCTCCTATTACCAATAGGAAAACATATAGATAGTAATTTTTAAATATAAAAAACATGTTAAATTCAACTTATGGAAGTACAAAGAAATATTTTAAAATTATAGAATGTGATTGGCCAACCGAACATATGAAATTCTTATTGAAAAATTGGAATTGTAACCTGCCTCTCAACATGATATAATAATTTGTAAACGTTAAAAATATGGTCTTAATTTCAAACTATAGAAATAGGAAGGAATATGTTTAAATTATATAATATGATTGGCTAATCGAGCAAAAAAATTTATAGGAATTGCATATCAGATGATTGCAACAATGCATATTTCTTTGTGCTACATTTTTCCAATGAAATGATTGCAAGAGTAATCTACTTGTCGACTTGAATTGTTTCATCTTTATGAATTACATAGTATATGTCATTTACTATACTCATTTTTCAAACTAGTCTTTATAACATGAAGGAATACTTCTAGTTACACTAGGGGAGAAGTGACCATATCAATACAAGTGTACACAATTAAGTTGAATCAATCTTATCCTTTATGTTCTACAACTTTCTTGAAGGCTTAATTATCAAATAGACTTGAAGAATGAAAGTTCTATCTTTTTTATATCTTTTATTACATTTACTATTTTCAAGAGTTTTTATGCAGCTACAAAGAATGGAGAAGCTTGATTCCAAAATCTCACCTTCTACTTTGTTGTTGAACAATCGACCACACTTGCACTGATATTTCCCTCTCCCTCCTCCAATTAGAACTATTTTCTCCTGTGACAAGGACTTATTAGAAAACTAAGAACCAATTTATGTGTTTCTTAAAAAATACTAACAAAGCTAATCAAGAGAGACAAGTTCAATGTAGATTAATCCCAACAAATAGCCAAAAATTTGATGATATAGACTAGAAAAACACTCCATTGGTCCAATAAGAAAACATTCAAAATTCAATAAGCGTGCAATACACATCAAAAATATATTTTTTCAAAAAAAAATGTTAAAACATCAAAGTCATATCAATGACAAATTTATACAGTAAAGGGTGAATAAAACAAAATTTCATATCTCATGCAGTAGGGAAAAATTAACATTGTCACCAATTTTTGTCTCCTATACTATGAAGGGTCTTGTAGGCTTGGGTTTGTGTCGAAGAGGGTAGTTGTCTTATGAGTTAGGCCATTTCCATGCCTAAAATTTTCACTAGAAAACCCAACAATTTTAAAAAAGAAAAACCCATTAACTAAGCTAATTAACACTTTCTAAATGTTTATGGTGTAGGTTATCTCTATGGTACACACTACATCCCCTTGGTTTGGTCACTTCTTAACATATCTTTATGAATAAATATATTCAATATCTTCTTTTAAAGATGGTTTACCATAGTTAATCTAGCTTGCTCAAGCATTGGCACATGCACATTCAAGTTGAAGAATGATAGGTTTAAAAATTATTTAATGATTTATTTATTTATTTTATTTTTATGAACATAATCTATGAAATAACATCATTAAGTAGTGATCAATTATGTGTACCATGTTCCTATCAAACAATTTGTCATATACTTCTAAACATACTAGAGGTATGTAAATAATGAAAATATATTATCATAATGGATTAGTAATATTATAGAATATAAAATTATGATTATTCCTTAACCCAAGAATTAATAGTATTATTATTGAATCAAATTATTGATGTCCATTCCAATACTATTTAGTAACTTGAAAATTAAATTATTATATAACTAAAAATTTAATCATTAACAACCTCCTCGTAATTAAATTCTCAAATAAAATTATCATTAACTATTATCATTCAACTTTAATAATGATATAATTATTGTTCAATAATATATTATCATAATTAATTAGTAATATTATAGAATACAAAATCATTATTATTATTCCTTAACCCAAGAATTAATAGTATTATTATTGAATCAAATTATTCATGTCCATGCCAATACTATTTAGTAACTTGAAAATGAAATTATTATATAACTACAAATTTAATCATTACCAACCTAAAGAAATTAAGTTTTTTTAGTTTTAATTACAAGTTATATTTTTTTAATTACATTATCATTAGTTGTTATCATTCAACTTTAATAATGATATAATTTTATTGTTCAAAAATTCCAACCACCACTAATAATTGTGTAAATATTATTTGCATTTTGACCAAGCAAATAAACTTCAACCCTATCCATGACAATATTGTAAAAAAAAAAAATCATCCATCTCACACTGGTATTAGAAATTTTCTCACCTACTTCATCCCAATACCAACATGGTTTATTTATTGTTGATATTTATTTATTTGATTAGTATTATATCTTAATAATATATTTTTTAAAATATCAATTTGAACATTAATATCATTGTCTCTACTTAACCAAAATATTAACAATTATATTTACTCTTCAATTTACAATAATAATATTATTACTACTTAATCATATCATTAGTTTTATTATACTACCCTTTAACTAAATTAAAAACTACCTACTACTTTTAGTTTATTAGTTCAAGGAACTATAGGCACCACCTGTGCTTTAACTAGTGATTAATAAGTTTGTTCTTAATGAATGAGAGATCACTTTTATGTTCTATTTATCAAATATTTTTGTATCATTAAAGTAAACATGTAAATTAGACAACAAAACATATTTTAGAAATGAATTTTCTAAAATCGATGTCACACTTAGGTGGCATCCTTGGAATCTCACTAGGAAAGACATTAGCATACTATCTAAGGATAGGGTGACTGTCGAGAGAAACCTCTCAGATCTCCCCTAACTCCAAATCATTAACTGTCATGACAAACAAATGGAAACCCTACCATATACACATCTTCAACTGCATAGTAGAGATCATGGACAAGGAAATAGGCCTCTGAACACCAACTACCTCTATTTGACTGCATGAATCATCTACACACTACACTAACTTACGCTAAGAATCTATCACTTCTCGGTGAGCATCCAACCAATCTATTCCCAATACTACATCATAATATCCAAGAGGTATAATACAAAGATGTACTTTGGTGCAAAGAAAGTAGATCCTCAAACCATAACCATGAATGAGAGACTCAATAACTACTTTAGCATCAGAGGCCAATTTGACTTGCCACCTATCATCCTACACATACACCACCAAAGGACAATTTTCAGGGTGTTAGGCGAGTATAACAAAGGGAACATAATCTTCAAATTATATGCAACTAAGACAACATAATGGGCTCTTATATATACCCAGAGTACCCAGTGTTAAAACTTGGGCTCTGATACCATGTGTAATGCCCCGCCACAGAACCCTAGAGGACAACACGCTACAACACTTGAAAATGGAACATTTTTTTTTGAAGTGCAACATACTAAGGATTGTAGAATATAAGTTAACATGTAATCTTCAACTAAGTCCTCTAAGGTTCCATGACTACATTACTAGAATCCCATTAACTAGACTAACAAGAATGATAAATCATCACACTAAACCAAATTTCATCTAACAAAATAAAGTTCATTTACTCCATCACATAAAATTATCAAACAATATGATTATCTATATCACGTCATCAAAATAACAACATTCAATATCTTTCAATTAATTAACATGTGTAAGATACATCATTTACATTGCCCATTATAAGAGAGAGTTCAACAATTAATTACAACATTACATCATTAAAATATTTTTTTCTTGAATAAGAGAGGAGAGTACACCAGAATTACATTACATCATACAACTGATTTATAGTACAATATAAGTACATGAAAGGTAGTTCACTCGAACTAGAACAAGTGTAGGAGTCCACATTACCAAGAGTAGCCGCCACATGAATGATCAATGACATGGAAACCCAATGGATGAATAAGCACAATCCATTTGACCATGTGGAACCCAAAGGTTCACCCCTCGTGCTAGGAGATAACAATAAGGCCCCACCACAACAATGCATAGACATGAAGACTATCAACTAACATAACAAGATGATAAAGGACTCAAACATACAAAGTACAATGTAACATCACATTATAGTGACGCCACTTCCAAAAAAATGCAGGAAACAAAGAAAACACAAGCCAAGGGAATGCTAGGTTTCAATAGGGGAGAGTGTCATCGCATGGTCCTAGCATGGGTTGTCCTAATATTCTATCACTAGACATCGACCCCCATCTATGGTTGTCCTGATAGTCTCACACTAGGTGTTGACCCCATAGGGTGACACATGCATAACCCACTTTCCTTTCATAAGGACAAGGAAGATGATCTTTCCAACCAAGCCTTCTCAACCCATCCTTAGCCTAAACGAGCACTATAGGCATGGTTGAGGCATCTAATTATCTTAATTAAAGTTAAATTCTACCCAACCCCCTAGTTTATTAATTAGGTTTTCACTAAGTTATGAAACACCCACATGAGTTATCCTAGATGCCAATTTATGTGTCAACCCCCATTGAGAGCCACTCCCCCTACTAGCAACTAGAAGACCCAACACATCCAACAGGGTAAAGCCAACTTGCACTTATCAGCAATACCACAAGAACACATGTATAAGGCAAGGTATGAACCATCCTACAAAAAATAATCAACCATAAAAGTGAGTAAACAGTGCATGACTAAACCCATCCAATAACACATATCAAGTACCACATCAACCAATTTCAAGGGTCAACATAAATATTTAACCAATAACATAATTTATCAAGCCCCTGGAAGAGTTCCAATTCCACTAAACGCAAAAAGGACTCCCGTAAAAAAAAAATCACAACCATCACCCCATCTTACAAGAAGTTTACATAAAAATAATTTACCTCTCAATAACTATAAATTAAAAAGTCCACAAATCAACTAATACAAACTAGGAGAGGGCTACCACTCAAGGATTCATCAAATTCATTCCATTAAACAATTCCACAATGATCTAAGATAATTTCAGAAAATGAATCCCCCTTATTATCATTTACTAATTTCAAATTCATTCTCAATATGGTCTTTGATTCTTAAAAAGGTTGGAATACACTTTTTTACTATTGAAACATATAAATTACCCCACTATTTGAATACAAATTTAACCATCTAAATATATACATATATACCTACATATATATGTATATATTTATATATATAAATATATACCTACATATATATGTATATATTTATATATATAAATATATTCACATCTATTATAATTAGATATCATAAATAATTACAAAATTCAAGAGATATATGTACAACGGATCAATAAAAGATAGATTTTCAACACATAATTATATGTAAATATATACCTATACCTATGTACATATGTGTATATATTGAATGCCAAAACAATTTAAATACATAGCACAACGCATAAACAAAACACAACACATATTGCTACTTAGTAGAGATAATGTATATCGGGTGCCAAAATTTTAGTTTCAACAATGAAACAATCATGAACAATAGGGGATGATTATTACCTGACTCATATCCATTCAATGCCCACAAATGTGTATTATTTTTGAAAGCCAAAAAGGGGGTTTCTTAATCAAACTCAAGTCACAATAGAACACACAGTATAGCTGAATTTATATCATGTTTCAGAAGGACAATGGTGAATAGTGATAGTTTAAGCCAGTAAAATACAAGAAATTTGTAGCCTTCAGTACGTGCACTAAAGAATAGACATTACAGCAAATAGTATATGCATAACATTAAATCGAATGTCAAAGGTTATTTCAACCATCGATATAAGTTGCTTATACATCATCCATTAATTTCCAAGTAATCCACATCCATATAAGTAAGCGAGAATGGATTTTTGGTTGTAAGACAATTAATTCGATGGTCTTCGCAATGCAGTGGTGGCACCTAAAGTCTTGATTAACTTGTTTAAGAAAAAAGAGATAATGAATTCCAAAGCGAAGAGTGTTTGTTTGGGTTGGCTTGCTTAAAAAAATACAGATAGTGAATAGTTATTACTATTTTTACAATACCTATATGAAACTTATCAATGTTGGATAACACCATAAAATGGTGTCACAATTACGATAAGGCAGAGAAAACTAGTCATGGCTGAGACAAAGCTTAACGTGAAATACTTGAGAAATAGAGGTGTGGTTATACTTCACAAGCCAAGATTTGAAAAACATTCTACCTAATAAAAACATCTATTTGCAACCACAATATGGATTTCTTGGAGGTGCAGGGGCACCGTTGGGAAAATTTTGTCCATCAAGGTTGTTGTTGAGTAGGCTCTAGGTGTTTTGAGTTAATATGCATTAAATAAGGTCATTTAGACTATTTGATATTGTAATGATCCATGTTTGAGTGGTCATTAGGTGTTTAGAAGGTCGAAGTTGCAAAAATTGCTAAACAATGCAAAAAAAAGTTGCTATTACTTGCAAAAACATGAAAACTTGCAAAAAAGTTGTAAAAGATAGATTTTTGGGGATGCTAACTATCAAATTGTTGAAAAGTCATTTTTAGGCATTGTGTCAGTTAGAATAGGAGGAAAATGTATAAATATGTGGAAAACATCATTTGTAATCTCTCCTAAAGTTTTGGAAGGAAAAATCAATTGGTTATCACTATTTTTCTATAGATTTTTTTATAATTTCTTACTTACTCAGACTTGTATGGCCCCGTAGAGTAGTAAATTGATCTAAACTTGCTTGAATTCATTAGAGGGCTGAATTAACTCATTTATGGAATTGGTTTGAGAGTCTAACATTCAAATTGGTGGAAGTTCGAGTTGATTTTCTGAGAACGGTTGTGTATTCCCTATTTTAAGCATGGAAATTACCCCATTCCACCTAATGTGAATATTGTACCTTGGTGGAATGGGTAGAATCATTTATGTTTAGGTGTTTTCATGATTCTTGGGTGCAAGGGAGATCGAATAAAGAGTTGGGCATGATGCCTAAGACATGAAAGTGAGTTTACCTTGTGAATTTGAGAGGTTTTAGTATGGTAGTGCATGAAATTGGTTCGGGTAGAATTTTTTGTTGACTTTTTGAGCATTGGTACAGATAATAGAAGGTATTTGAAGTGGTTGCAGAGCTAGGGAAATTATGGAAGTTTTGTTTTCAATAAAACCTTAGGGAAAGTGCTAAAAAGGAGGGTTTCTAGTTTTGGCACCTTGGAAAGTGTGTCTTTGTAAAAAAATTGTGAAATATTTGGTTGGTAACCTATAGAATGTTTCCCAAGTGAAATTAGAGGTTGGAAGGAAGATTGGTGATAAGTGTCTTTGTAAAATAGACCTAATTTGGGGTCTAAACAACATAGAAACTAGGTTTTGGTGAGGTTGATTGAAAGAAACCTATTAAGGTTTGGAGATATGTGTTTGTATACCCTAATGGATTGTTGAATTGGTGCTAGTCCTAAATCGAATATACCTTCTCTAAAAGATATACTCAATTTATGGAGGAAGTAATACTATAAGAAGTGAGGACCTTATACGTAATAAGGAGAAGTTGAGATTTTGAGACTTGGAGGGTTGTTGATTTTGGTTGAAATTTAGTTGTTTAGTTGGTGGACCTCCCTTGATTGACATCAATTGGTATCAAAGAAAAGGTTCAAAATCTATAAGGAAGAAGGTTAAAGTTTACAAAGGAAAGAGTGGAAGGTGAAAAGACAAATTGTAAAGATGCTTCCTAAAGGGAAAAATATGGCCAAAGAGATGAGTGATTTGAAGGATAGGTATGTTAGGGAGATCATAGAACTAAAGGAAAGATTGTAAGCTTTGGATACAAGAAAGAGAAGAGAGGAAGTTGAAAGTGATTCAAATGAAGATGAGGATGACAAATTTGAATATTTAGATGAGGAATTAGATCTAGAAGATTAGTGAATGGAAAAATTGTTAAGGGTAGTCAAGAGTGACAAGCACAAGGTAGAGATTGATGTTCCAAAGTTTGGTGGGAACTTGAATGAAGAAGATTTATTATATTTCATAACATCTTTAGATAACTACTTCGAGTGTGAAGACATTCCAAGAGAACATAGAGTCAAAATTGCTAAGACAAAACTGAAAGGTCATACACTTTTGTGGCAGGACTGTGAGTAGTCAGAGAGAAGGAAGAGAGGAAAATCCAAGATTGTATCGTGGGATAAGATGGTGGCCAAGATGAAAGGTAAATTTATCCCTTCTGATTATTCTATTCAGATGTTTATGATGCTTCAAAGCTTAAGGAAAAAAATGGATGTAAAATCAGAAACTAAGGAATTTTATAAGTGAAGTATGATATATAACCATAATTGGAATGAGGATGAAAAGATAGTATTAGGATGGGAGAGAATATTTTTTATCATTTGATTCCAAGAGTGAGAAGAATGTTATCCTTAAACTTGGCCAAGGAAAAAAAAAAATAAGGCAAGAGAAGAAAAAGAGGAGGAAAACACCAAGTGGAAGAGGCATATTATTCTTCAGACAAAAAAAAGGAATCAGAAGAGGCATTAAAAGAGAACCCAACTACAGAAGGTCTGGGTTTAGGAACACAATTAATTTGGAAAAAATCAATTTTTATTGGTAGGCTTCAATTGAAATGAATTTGGTCATCCATCCTAAAATTTCCCTAAGAAATTTGGTGCTACATCAAGTGGTGGATAGAGGAAAAGTAAAAGAAGAGCTCAAATTTTCCAAGAAGATGAAGCTGAGAGTTCAAATTCTAATAGTTGTGCTCTAGAATTTGGTGAAATTTTGATGATGAAAAGAAAACTATTGAAGACCTCTGAGGTGAAGGAGATGATTCAAAGGAGAGCATTATTTAGGAAAACTTTCAAATTCAAAAAAAAGATATGTAAGGTGATAGTATA
The DNA here is from genome assembly GCA_007258455.2 of Sequoia sempervirens. Taxonomy (NCBI): domain Eukaryota; kingdom Viridiplantae; phylum Streptophyta; class Pinopsida; order Cupressales; family Cupressaceae; genus Sequoia; species Sequoia sempervirens. The sequence continues at coordinate 156,146,765 of VDFB02379711.1, read as the reverse complement.
TTTAGGATGTATTGACAATATGGTGTCTAGTGAAATCGTAGACAAACTAAGATTAGAAAGAGTACCTAGGGAAAATCCTTACAAAGTATCTTGGGTAAGTGATAACCAATCCATTATGGTAAATGAACAAGATTTAGTTCAATTCCAAATTGGTAGATATAGAGAAGAGGTTGTTTGTGATATTTTTCCTATGAGTTATTGTAATATGTTTCTTGGAAGGCCTTGGTAGTTTGACAAGTTTGCAATTTATGATGGGAGATAAAATACCTATAATATTGAGAAATATGGGAAGACATTCACATTAACTCTATTGGTTGAAGATGCAAAGGAACAAGGTAAGATCATCATGATAGGGAGGAAAGACTATGTGAGCATTGAGGAAGATTAGAGTATGGGGTTGGCAGCCATTTCAAGGCTTGGTAGTGTTAGGACTATTGTAAATACAAGGGAAAACAACTAAGAGGGGGGGTGACTCAGTTGTCATAGAAATTCAAAACTTATTCAACTTATTAACCTTATTCATAGATTTTATTATTAACCATGAATACTTAAATCATCAACACATCAAAAATAGACATAATGCGAATATTTTTTACTTGGAAACCCTATTAGGGGAAAAACCACGGTGGAGGTTAGTCCACAAGATTATACCTTGTTAAAAGTATAATGAAAATAAAATATGGGGAATGTGCATGCATTCAGGTGCACTACATAGAGCTCACTACTCAATTACAAAGGAAGAAAAACTATCTTACAAAGAGATTCAGATTACAACCATCTAGATTTTGAACTGAGAAAATAGCATCTACTAATGCCTGATTACAGTTCCAATTAAGTACATTAATACTTCACTCTTCTTCACTCTTCTTCACACTTCTTCACAATCTACTATACCTTTGAATGATTTATAACATTATTTGTGCACACACATAGTCAACATGCATCAAATGAAATGAACAATCACTTTTATATATCTGTAGCAATAAATTTCATCACTACAAGTCAACCATAAAGAAATAATAAAATTAATATAAGCTGTCAACCCAAAACATTAAAGATTATCAATGCGAATCAACCAAGGTTGACCACAACTTAGTGAGGACCCAAATCAACATCTCCAACATGAAGACACTTCAATTAATTTCTACTTGAAGATCCACAACACACTACAAATGCTATGTCAGCCAAGAATAAGAAAAACATGAACACACAAGAGAAAATCACCAACCATGAGCACAAAGATCAATACAGATGTGAAAAAAATATAGAGCATGATCTAGAAACATCAAAAAGCATCATGGATCACATGAGAAGCATCTGAAACAACTGTACTAACTGAAATAGCATCATCTTTAATTAGGAACACTAATGGAATAAATAGAAAAACTGTCAGAATAAAGATCTTCATAGTTAAATCAAATCTTCACATGGATCTCTAAAACTAAACATGGATAAACTAGATATAGTCAACAAAAAACCATTTTTTCCACATCCTTTGATCAACAATTTATAGAAATAACTGACATACTGAACTTCACATCACCACTAACAACCTGCAACTCATTTATTACAATTTTCTCAATATCCTCTACATATACAACTTCAAATACATTTATGCTAATAGTGTTGACATCAATGAAAACCACATATCAACAACACAACCACAAAATCCAACCATCTTCCCCTTTGGCATTGATGGCAACACATGATGTGAAAAACACCATCAACACAACTAACTCTTGCTTAGAATTTGACTCATCTTCTTCTCAACACTTTTAGATAACCTTTCTCCCCACAAGGATCTTCTCCTTATATAATCACTAGTTTTTCAAATGACTCTTCTCCCCCTTTGACATCAATGACAAAGATCTCTAATCTTGGAACCACATATCTAAACTTCTAAACATTTGACTACTCCCCTTGAGTAGCAGCCACCACAACATCAAATTGAAACAAGACATGATTATGAAATGCACGGTCTGATGCAATACAATGCATCCTTAGTTCTAATTAGGAGGGGTAATCACCCCTAGCATCCCTCTAAGATACTCAAAAGTATCCTTATATAATGGCTTGGTAAAGATTTTTTCTATTTTCTCCTTAGTAGGGACATACTCTAGTATGACTTCCTTTTCACTTACCTTCTCCCTCAAAAAGTGAAACTTAATAGATATATTTTTTGTTTTTGAATGTAGTATTGGATTCTTGGAAATGTTAATAGCACTTGATTTATCACATAATATAGCAATAGGCTCATTATATACAATTTTGACATCCTTTGACATCTGTTTCTTTCACAATACTTCAGTACAATTGTTAGCAATAGCAATGTATTCAGCCTCTGCATTGGACAAGGATATGGCATTTTGCTTCTTGCTTAACCATGAAATTAACTTCTTACCTAAGAAAAATGCACCACCACTAGTACTTTTTTTGTCATTCACATCTCCTACCCAATCAACATCAGTAAAGGTACTCAAGATAAGATCATCATCTTTAGGATACCATAGGCCAAGATCAATAGTTCCCTTCAAGTATCTGAAAATTATCTTCACAACAGTTACATGAGATTCCTTCGGATTAGCTTGAAATCTTGCGACAATACATACAACATTTATGATATCAGGCCTAGTTTGAATTAAGTACAACAATCCACCAATCATTGATTTGTATCTTGTATGGTTTTCTTTCTAAGAATCATCTTCTATTTTCAACTTGCATCCAGTCACCATGGGTGTACCAATTGGCTTTGAATCTTCCATATCGAACTTCTTCAACAATTCCTTTACATACTTGGATTGAGATATACAAATCCCTTTATCTAACTGAGCAATTTGAAATCCCAAAAAGAATTTCATCTCACCAATCATAGACATCTCAAATTCATTCTACATCTCATTAGCAAACTTCATGCACAAACCATTATCTCCTCCAAAAATGATATCATCAACAAAGACTTCAACAATCAAATCTTTATTATGATCAATCTTGAAATACATATTACTATCAATAGTACCTTCGTTAAATCTGGACAAGCTTCAATAAATACTTGCCCAATCTTACATACCATGCTCTAGGGGATTGCTTGATTCCATACAATACTTTCTTCAACCAACACACCATATCTTCATTATCAGTCAACTGAAATCCATCAAGTTGCTCAACATACAATTCTTCTTCCAATTCACCATTTAGAAAAGTTGATTTTACATCCATCTAATAGACTTTGTAGCATAGAAAATAAATAATCTTACAACTTCAATTCTAGCAATAGGGGAAAAGGTCTCTTCAAAATCAATTCTTTCCATTTGTGAATAACCTTTACATACTAGTCTTGCTTTGTTTCTAACCACTTCACCTTGCTCATTCAGTTTGTTTCTAAAGACCCATTTGGTTCCTATTACATTCTTGTCCTTAGGTCTAGGAACAAGAATCCATGTATCATTCTTTTTAATCCGTTTTAACTCTTCTTTCATTGCTTCAACCCAATGCCCATCTTTACATACTTCATTCACACTGGTAGGCTCAGTCTTTGATATCAAGCAATACTCTTCTACAATCTTTCTCCTAGTCTGGACACCTTTGTTCTTATCACCTATAATTTGATCTTCTGAATGATTCAATCTTACATACCTCAAAGTAATATTAGGATCTTCTTCAACTTCAGGCTCTTCTAGTCTCTCTTTTGTTTTTTCACCAGTTTCTCCTTCTTCTTCATTTTCATGATTCATCGGATTGATTTGCAATTTATTCATAGTCTGAAATTTCTTTCCTTTGTTTGTACTATCATTCTAATCATTTGAGTCATATCCATGGGTTTTGGGTAGAGTTCCTAAGTTTTCATCACTCTTAACATTTTCACTCTCAACCATTTTCTTAAATCTTTTATTGTAACACCAGTAGGCCTTACTTTTAGTAGAATAACTTAGAAAGATACCTTCATCACTCCTAGCATCAAAATTTCCTGTCTTCATCTCTCTTAATATAACATATGCTTCCAAATATCTTGAATTATTTAACAATAGGCTTTTGACCAATCCATACCTCAAAATGGGTCTTACTAGTATCACCTTTGATTTGTACCCAATTGAGTGTGTACACAACAGTACTCATAGCTTCTCTCCAATAGATATGAGGAACATTTCCTTCGAGCATCATAGTTTTAGCAACATCTTCAATTGTTTTGTTCTTCCTTTCCACAACTCCATTTTTTCAAGGGGTCTGCGGTGTAGATAATTGTCTCTTTATTCCATGTTCTTCAAAAAAAGAATTAAATTCATTGAAAGTGAATTCATCACCTCCATTTGATCTCAAACATTTAATCTCCAAACCTATCTCTATCTAAACCATAGCTTTAAAGATCTTGAACTTTTCCAATGCTTTAAATTTCTCCCTTAAGAAAGTAACCCATACCATTCTATAATAATCATCAATGAGTAACATGAAATACCTATAACCTTGTAAACTTCTGACCTTAGAGGGACCACACAAATCAGTATGCACAAGCTCTAACAATTTATTTGAACACTGCTTTTTACTTCGAAATGAAATCCTTTTTTCTTTCCCAATTGGCATTCCTTGCATATTACATTAGTAGGTTTCGCCAACTTAGGTAGATCTCTCACAACCTTAGTGGAACTTATCTTGACAATATTATAAAATTTAACATGACTCAACCTCCTATGCCATAACCAACTTTCATCAACTTGAGCAATCAAACAACTTTTACCAGCAACACTCAAGTGAAAGATATTACCTTTTGCTTTTGTACTTGATTCAATTTCATTTTTGGAACTAAATATTTTTCACTTTCTATCCTTGAACTGAATAGTGTATCCCTTATCAACCATTTGACCAACACTCAAAAGATTATGCTTCAATCCTTCCACATACAAAACATCATCAGTATTATGTTTTCCATCAAGAGAAATGCAACCTCAACCTCTTCCACAGATCATACTAGCTATGTTATCACCAAATCTCACAAAACCACCATCATAATTTTCCAACCTTACAAACTTACTTTTGTCTCCTATCATATGATGTGAACATCCACTGCCAATTACCCATTCAGCTTTTTCTTCAACTTGAGTAGCCAGGGCTTTGTCCACATTTGTACAACCAAGAAATTCAGTAGATACAAGATTATTTTCTTTGATAGCAATGAATACCCATTCATCATCACTTTTATTTCCTTTATCAAATTCATCATCGTTCATGCCTTGATTAGCAACATAGTAACACTTCTTTTGAAATCTAGGCTTGTTATGTTTTGGTTTAGTAGCTCTTTTTAGACACCTTGATGCAAAATGACCTATCTTATTGCAAGGAAAACATTTAAGAGGAAATTTTCCTTCATACTTACCTTTTCCTCTTGGTACTCTTTTGATGATAAGTAATTCTAGCTCTTCCAACTCTCTTTCTTCTTCTTCAATTTGTTTGATTTCATCCTCATACTTGAATTTTTTTCTAGATGAACTCTCACTCAGATAATATCTTTGTCTATCTCTTCTAGAAGTAGTAGCCTTAAATGTAGATTCAACCTTAGGAAGGGAATCACCAAATTCACTCAACTCAAAAGCAATTAGCTTACTAACCAACGTATATTTGGTTATGTTTGTTACAATTCAAAGCTCTTCAATAGCACTAGCTTTGAATTTGTAAGAATCGGGCAGGGATCTAAGCAATTTAGTAACAATCTCATATTCATCTATCTTTCCACTAGCACATCTAATAGCACACACAAGTATATTCACTCTTTGCATGAAAGTATTAGTATTCTCATCATCACCCATTCTCAACCTTTCATATTCCCGTTTCAAACTCTACAACCTAGCAATCTTCACATTAGCATCACCTTCATACAAGGTTCCAAATTTTTCCATATCTCATGAGCAGTCTTCAGATCCATAACATTTTTCATCTCAGAATTAGTCAAAGCACTCAACAAAGCTTCCTTACCCTAGATATTATACTCAATATCTCTAATCTCAATAGAAGTAGTAGCACCAATCTGTGGAGTAATATACATATTACTTGCAATGCTCCAGTAGGGTTCACCAATGATTCTTAGATGACACTCCATTTGAGTCTTCCACAAAGAATAATTTGCTCCATCAAATCTCAGACTATCCTTTTTCTAACTTTCCATTTTGTATCACCTTAAGTTGTTAAACTTCTTCCAAGGAACCTTCTCTAATACCAATTGTTGGCAATACAAGGGAAGACAACTGAGAGGGGGTGGGGTGAATCATTTGTCACAAAAATTCAAAACTTATTCAACTTATTAACCTTATTCGCATATTTGATTATTAACCATGAAAACATAAATTATCGGCACATCATAAACACATATAGCACCAATATTTTTTACGTGGAAACCCTATTAGGGGAAAAACCATAATGGAGGTTATCCATAAAATTATACCCTGTTAAAAGTATAATGAAAATGAAATATGGGGAATGCACATGCATTTAGGTGCACTGAATAGAGCTCACTGCTCAATTAGAAAGGAACACACACTATCTTAAAAAGAGATTCAAATTACAACCATCCATATTTTGAACTAAGAAAATAGCATCTACTAATGCATGATTATAGTTCCAATTAAGCACATGAACACTTCTCCACTCTTCACTCTTCTTCACACTTATTCACACTCTACTCTTCCTTTGAATGATTTATAACATTATTCATGCACACACACATTTTTCATGCATCAAATGAAATGAACAATTGTTTTATATATCTGTAATAATAAATTTCATCGCTACAAGTTGGCCACAAAAATAATAAAATGAATATAAATTGTCGGCCCAAAACATTAAAGACTATCAATGCAAATAAACAAAGGTCAACCACAACTTAGTGAGGACCCAAATCAACATATCCAACATGAAGAAACTTCAATTAATTTCTCCTCGAAGATCCACAACATGCTACAAACACTATGTCAACCAAGAACAAGAAAAACATGAACACACAAGAGAAAATTTCCAACCACAAGCATATCGATAAATGCAAACACGCAACAAAGATATAGTATGATCTAGAAACATCCACAAGCATCACAAATCATAAGAGAAGCATCCACAACAACTGCACTAACTGAAATAGCATCATCTTCAATCAGGAACACCAACTGAATAAACATAAAAACTGTCAAAATGAAAATCTTCATAACTTGATCAAATCTTCACACGAATCTCTAAAACTCGATGTGGATAAACTAGATACACTTAGTAATAAATGCTTTATTCCACAACCTCTGATCAAAAATGTATAGAAATAACCAACATACTAAACTTCACTTCACCACTAACAACCTGCAACTCATTTATTACAATTTTCTCAATATCCTTGACATATACAACTTCAAATACATTTATGCTAATAGAGTTGACATCAATGACAACCACATATCAACAACACAACCACAACATCCAACATGGATAGTAGATAGGATGAATAAAGACAATGTGCATGTAGTAGGAATGAAGAATGCTTCCATGTGGAAGAGAAGAGCAGATGGATTAGTGTCTCGGTCTGATACAGTGAAGTATAAGAGTGAAATACTTGAGGAAAGGAAAGAAAAGAGTGAAGGAATTTTGGTTGGGATAGTCATGTTCCCTGTGACAATAAAGGAAGTGAAGAGGAAGTCAAATTTTGTTAAAATAGAGGTTTGTAGGATTAATAGGATGGTGGTTTTGAGGACAAAGGTTCCTAAATTTGTTGTTGCAAAAGATTGCAGGTCTGATAGAGAAAAATATGAAGTGAAGAAGAGTAGTTGGTAGAGGTGGAAGAGAGGGAAATTGATAAGGGTTTGTGTAGAGAGGTGAAAGAGAGTATACCACCAGGGTGTGATGGTGAAAAAGATAAAGGACACTCCACAAATTAGTTTGAAAGAATGGAGCATGAATCTAGTGGGAACAAAGGGAAGGATGCCAATCTCAAAGTGAACCAAAGGCAAGGCGAGCTTGATGGAAGAGTGCAATAAGGTTGGTAGCATGGAATGATCAATGGTAGAAAAGTTACAACACTATTTCCAAGAGACTTGGAAAAATTTCAAGGTGGGGGGGTGTATGGTGCAAGGGCACCATTGGGAAAATTTTGTCCATCATGGTCATTGTTGAGTAGGCTCTAGGTGTTTAGAAGGTCTAAGTTACAAATATTGCTAAGTAATTATTCCAAAAAATTTGTCATTTTGTGAAAAAAGATGTAAACTTGCAAAAAAGTTGTAAAAGGCAGATTTTTGGGGATGCCAATGGTTAGATAATTGAAAAGTAATTTTTTATGCATTGTGTCAGTTAGAATGGGAGGAAAAAGGCATACATATGTGGGAAACAACATTTGTAATCTCTCTTGAAGCTTTGGAAGGAAAAATCAATTGGTTATCCTTGTTTTTCTACATATTTTTTGTAATTTCTTGCTTACTCAGACCTGTACGGCCCCGTACAATAGAAAATTGATCTAAACTTGCTTGAATTCATTAGAGGCCTGAATTAACTATGTTATGAAACTAGTTAGATATTCTAACATTCAAATTGGTGGAAGTTTGAGTTGATTTTTTGAGAACCGTTATGTATTCCATGTTTAAGGGTTTTGGTGTTTCAAGCATGAAAATTACCCCATTCCACCTGCTGTGAACACTATGCCTCGATGGAATGGGTAGAATCATTTAGGTTTAGTTTTTTTTATGAATCTTGGGTGCAGAGGAGCTCAAATAAAGAGTTGGGCATGATGCCCTAAGAGAGGAAAGTGAGTTTTCCTTGTGAATTTGAGAAGTTTTAGTATGACCATGCATGAAATTGGTTGCAGCAGCAAGTTTTGTTGATTGTTTGAGCATTGGAAGGGATAGTAGAAGTTGTTTGAAGTACCTACAGGGCTAGGGCAAGTCTAGAACTTTTTTTTTCAATAAAACCCTAAGGAAAGTGCTAAAAAGGAGGATTTTTGGTTTAGGCACCTTGGAAAGTGTGTCTTTGTAAAAATTTTGTTAAATATTTTGTTTGGTAACCTGTAGAATGCTTCCCAAGTGAAATCAGAGGTTGGGAGGAAGATTGGTGATAAGTTTCTCTATAAAATAGACCTAATTTTGGGTCTAGACAATGTAGAAACTAGGTTTTGGTGAAGTTGTTCAAAAGAAACCTATTAAGGTTTAGAGATATGTGTTTGTATACCCTAATGGGTCATTGAATTGGTGATATTCCTAAATTGAATAGACCTTCTCTAAAAGATATACTTGATTTATGGAGGAAGCAATACTACAAGGCATATGTGAGGGTTATATGTAATAAGGAGAAGTTGACATTTTAGACTTGGAGGGTTGTTGATTTTTTTTTAGATTGAGTTGTTTGTTGGTGGACCTCCCTTGATTGACATCACTTGAAAATACTATAGAAACTTCTGAGCAAGTGTAATTCAACATGCAGGTAGAACAAATTGCAACATAAAAGACATTTAAATACAAAGAGAGTGTTAAAAATTAGAGCCAAATGGTGAATTAGGCAGAAGGTTGAGCTAAACAATAGAAAATGGGTTTTGCAATTGTTGCAAATGAATAGCCCAGACAATGAATTTACTAAATTGCACACTTAGATTTAAACAAGAGATTGTTTTATTTTCAAAAGAAACACGATCACTCCATTTCATTTTCTACATATTTAAAATTGATATTAGCAAGGGAACCTGGCTTCTCCCTCTTACCTGAGTGAAGATTGATGTTAAGATCACCACTTCCATCTTGCAGCTTCTATACTCTTCAAAACTCAACAACCATAGCCAAAACATAATTATAAAACCTCCAAACCAAAAGAAAGCCTCCAAGAACCAAAAAATCAGAACATCCAAGGATAAGAAAAACTCATGGGAAGAGAAAACAAGATTAGTTTCCTGATATTGTGAAAAATCCCCTTTCTTTTAGCCAAAAAAACCAATTTATTTACCACTTCCCCAATCTCCATTGTTGCATGCACTTCTTTAATTTAATTATATTATCTAATTTCCCATCCATTGTTAACTACCACTATTCAAATATATTTATTTTTAAAAGATATCCTTGTTTATTTTACACTTAATTAATCAACTTTAAAATATTTACTTTATTAATTTTAACTTTACCTTTTGATTCTATTTGCACCTCACATTAATTAATATATTTATTTTTATATTTCTTTATTATGACATAATCCTAATTTATTTAATCCAAATAAAAGCATTAATAATAATTTATTTAATCAATACCTCAATTATATAAAAACTTTTATTTTTAATTATCGCAATGCCTTATAATTTCAATAATTTTATTTTAATATAATAATTAATCAAAGTACTATTCAACCCACATTAAATCAAATGTACAAAATACCAAGAAATACCTAACCTCATAGCAAAGATGGAAAATAAGACCACGGCAACAAAGTTGAACCAAATCACATATGGACAGCACTACTAGGGTGTGACAATGAATACTCATCCTCATCAAGGACGTTGGCTCAACAAGGGCCCAAATTCTATCTCCATCAACAATTTCCATTGGGCTTAAGGCATGCACAAACCTGAAAATTTAGGTGGAGTCAATGCATGGTACTTGCAACCTATAGCAAACCAAAATAGTTGAACATGTTCATAGTCATACAGTCAAGCACATCATGAAAGGGAAATTCACAGCATCATAGGGCACTCACAAGTGAGTGATGCGATATTGTTCCCCTTCACCAAAATACATCAATGCACAATAATCAGATGCTAACAACATGATAAGAACATACATTAGATAATCACATGGTGCCCATCAATAGAATAATCCACACAATCAATTAAATTGATCTACTAAGCATGGCATAAGCTTAAAGATCAGTTGTAAAGTATCATCATAACTGTGTATCCAACACTAAGCAAAGTATCATAATGTCCAAATAAAAAACAAGTAACTATCATTAACAAAAAGAAAACTAAGGGGCACTACAGATTTATAGTATGCCAACAAAGCAGTCACAATTTGCATTTAATGCCAATATGTTTGCTCAAATCTATCTAGTAAATGCAGAAACTATGTTGTTAAATGCAAACTATACAAATAGAAAGAATTTTTTATAAATTATGTAGTGTAATTGGAAATCTAACCAAGAAAGATTCTTATTGAACCTATTTTGGATGCAAATAAAGCTACATGGCAATATCATTTCATGTTTATGACTCAGATAGTATATGTCGTTCACTATACTCATTTGTCTAGTTTGTCCTTGTTGCAAGAACTGGCACTTCCAATTGCAACAATAGACAAAGGTCCACATAATTATACTAAATAATTCAAAAAAAAGTGCAAGGTCAGATTATTGAATCAACCCTTTCCTTTCTTTACAATGCAATAAATAATCTTCCATATATGAAATGCCATAAAAAGTTAAAATATTCACAATCATGAAAAACGTGTAAGAGTGTCCTTTAACCTATAAGAGTGAACTATTTCTTTTGTCTATATTCAACATTTAAATCTTGGTACATTGCTAAATAGTCATTGTACTACTGAATAGTCTCAATACAAGCTTTGTTTTAGTTATATTCATTGACAATATTTTTTTTTTGTTTTATAGGGTTTGGTGTACTTTGAATTTGTATTAAAGGATGTTGTTACAAATTTTACACTGGTGCTAATAAAGGTGAGTAATGAACTCTTAAAGTTGTTTCTATTGAATGACCTCACAAAAATGCAACATCTTTTTTGTCAATAAATCAAGATAGTTAAGAAGCAAAGACAAGTGTGAGTGTAGAAGAAAGTACAGAAGAATCAGAAGTTCGAGAGAATCCTAAAACTCTAAGGCAAGTAAATCTAAATCATTTTGAAAATAAAATTATAGAAGATAAGAATAAAGGATTACAAAGTAGAAGAAAGATTACTAAAGAGTATTGCTTGATTTCGAATATTGAACCTAAAGATGTCAAAGAAGCCTGCAATGATGAACATTGGATGGAAGCTATGAAGGAAGAATTAATGAAAATTGAAAATAATAATACATGGATACTTGTTCCTAGACCTAAAGATAAGAATGTGATTGGCACTAAATGGGTCTTTTGGAATAAGCTAAATGAGCAAGGTGAAGTGGTCTAGAATAAAGCAAGACTGGTATGTAAAGGGTATTCATAAATGGAAGGTATTGATTTTGAAGAAACCTTTTCCCCTATTGATAGAATTGAAGTTGTAAGGTTATTTCTTGCTTATGTTGCATATAAAAATTATAAAGTCTATCAAATGGACGTGAAGTCAACTTTTCTAAATGGTGAGCTAGAAGTAGAAGTATATATTGAATAGCTGGATGGACTTCAACTAACTGATAAGGAAGACATGTTTTTTTGATTGAAGAAAGCTCTATATGGACTCAAGCAAGCCCCCAGAGCCTGGTATGCTAGATTATACAAATAGTTACTGAAGCTTGGATTCAATAAAGGTACTACTAATAGCAACTTATATTTCAAATTGGATCATGATAAAGAATTAAGTATTGAAGTCTTTGTTGATGAAATTGTTTTTGGAGGAGATGATAATCTATGTATGAGGTTTGCTGATGAACTGAAGAGTGAATTTGAGATGATTATGATTGGAGAGATGAATTTATTTATGGGATTGTAAGTTACTTAGTTAGACAAGGGGATCTTCATATCTCAGTCCAAATATGTGAGAGAACTATTGAAAAAGTTTGGCATGGATGACTCAAAACTTGTTGGTACTCCCATGGTAACTGGATGTAAGATGACATAGAACGATGATTCTCCTAAGGAAAATCAAACAAGATACAGGTCAATGATTGGTGGATTTCTCTATTTAACTTAGACTAGTCTAGACATTATGAATGCTCTATGTATGGTTGCTAGATTTTAGGCTAATCCAAAAGAGTCTCATGTGACTGTTGTTAAGAGAATCTTTAGGTATTTGAAAGGAATAGTTGATTTTGAACTTTGGTATCTTAAGGATGATGATCTTACTTTGAATGCATATACTGATGTAGATTGGGCAAGAGATGTAGATGAAAAGAAGAGTACAAGTGTAATGCCTTCTTCCTTGGGAAGAAGCTTGTGTCTTGGTTGATCAAAAAGCATAATTCCATTTCTCTATCTACTACTAAAGTAGAGTATATTGATGCTGCAAACAACTATACTTAGGTGATGTGGATGAAACAAATGTTGAAAGATATCAGAGTAGTATATGATGAACCTATTGCCATATACTGTGACAACTCAAGTGAAATTAACATATCAAAGATTCTAGTGCTACACTCTAACACCAAGCATATATCAATCAAGTTTCACTTCTTAAGAGAAAAAGTGAGTGAGAAAGAAGCCAAACTAGAGTATGTGCCTACCAAAGAACAAATTGCATACATTTTCACCAAGTTGTTGCCAAAGGATACTTTTGAGTATCTCAGAGGGATGCTAGGGGTGATTACCCCTCCTAATTTAAACTAAATATGCATTTTCTTGCATCAATCCATGTGCTTCATAGATATTTCCTAATCTGGATTGATGTTTCCATGGCTACTACTCAAGGGGAGTAGTCAAATGTGTAGATATGCACAGTTGAGAGCTTGTATGTGGTAAGATAATGCTTATCTTTTCCATTGATGTCAAAGGGGGAGAAGATTCATGTGAAAAACTATTTCTTATCTAGAGTAAAAAGTCTTGAGGGGAGGAGAGCTTGTAGAAGAAGTCAAGGAAGAAGAGTCAGAATCTAAGGAGGAGTAAGTGTTGATTGAGAGTTGGGTTGATGGTGTTTTCACATCATGTGTTGCCATCAATTACAAAGGGGGATATTGTTGGATGTTGTGGTTGTTTTGATGATATGTGGTTGTCATTGATGTCAACACTATTAGCATTTGATGTATTGAAGGTTGTGTATGTCGAGGATATTAAGAAAATTGTAAAAGAAAGTGTTTTAGGTTCCCAGTGGAACTGTGAAGATCATGAAGGTGTCTTGTTTTGTACATTGAAGATAAAATGTAGTGGACTAAAGGGTTTATTTCTGAGTGTATCTAGTCCATCCACTAGAATTTTTAGAGGTCTGCATGTAGATTTTCTTGAGTTGTGAAGATCTATGTTCTAACAGAATTTTTATGGTCTTTGTCAGTGTTCTTGATTAAAGTTGGTATAATTTTGGTAATTCTTGTTGCTGTAGATGTTTCTCTATTGTTTCTTGGTGTTCATGGATGTTTCTAGATTGTGCTCTATCTTTGTTGCATGTTCACATTGATCAGTGTGCTCATGGTTGAATATTTTTCTTGGTATGTTCGGGTGTTCATGTTCTTGGCTGACATGATGGTTGTAACATGTTGTGGATCCTTGGGGATTAAAATTTGAATGTTTGGAAAACTCGAGGATATTTTTTTGGGTCTCATCATAATATTAGCCGATGGCGTTTGATCCACATTAATTTTTTTTTGTAAATTTGGGCCGACATTGAAAAAATGTTTTATATTTTTGGCCAACTAGGTTGTTGATATAATTCCATGTTGCGGATATATAAGAGAAATTATTTGAGTGAAGTTAGTGTGTGCATAAGATGAAATGTATGCCACAGATAGTGCAAATGTGTGAATAGTGACCAAATCATTCGATTGCAGAGTAGAGTGAGAAGAAATTTGAGCGAAGTGTGAAGAAGGTTTTATGTGCTTAACTGGAATTATAATCAGGCTTGTGTAGAAGCTATTTTCTCAGTTCATACTCTATGGATCTAATCCATATTGTTGTGTATTTTTGGGTAGTGAGCCATCTTGTATTTGAGCAGTGAGCTTTTGGAAATGTGCCTGAAACCATGTGCATTCCCATTATTTTTCATTATACTTTTAATAGGTTATAATCTTGTGGACTAACATCCACCATGGTTTTTCCCATAATAGGGTTTCCATGTAAAAAATCTTGGTGTTCTCTATGTTTCTGATGTGTTGATTGTTTATGGTTTATTGTTCATTCATTAGATCTGAGATTGAATTAAGTAAAGCTTGAAAAGTTTAAATAATCCATGACAACTAATTCACGCCCCCCTTAGTTGTATGTCCTTGTTTTTCCAACATAATCAACATTTTAAGCTTCATGCATTGCTAAATAGTCTCAATACAAGCTTTGTTTGATCAAACACCTAGTTCAATAGTATTCTAACAACGATCCCTCTTAAAAAACAAAGACTCACAAGAGCCAATTATAGTGGAGACCTATAAACCAAATGGAAAAGAAAAAATCATGTCAATTGATGAAGCTCTCCACCATGTACATTTTTTTTGAATTGATTCATTCAACTATAAAGTTGGCGACTTTCTATTCGACACAATGCATCGCTACACACCAAATCAACTATGCAATGGTGTTTTGTACCATTTCCTACATTGTCTTCACAATGGATGCACCATAGCTAAAATCTCATTTAAACTTGTTTTACATCCAACTATGCTCAAGGATTTGCATAATAAACATGAAAAAAACACATATTTGTGTAGAATGAGGCTTTTAGCCACAAAGATCAATGGCAATGGTGAAACTAGACTTTGGGGTGACACATTCTATTTAAAATGGCTAGAACTTTGGTTGAGCATACCAATATGAATTTGGTCTACAACACACAAAGTAATGCACTTTCATTTCAACAAAGACACATGCAATCCTATGCAATATGAATTATTTTCCATGATGCAAATGCAAGAGCTAGACACTATAAGCCTATGTTTTCACAGATAAACACATAAAATTGCATTCAAAACATTCAAACACACTTTCCAATCACACACTGCAATTTCATTGACATCTAGAATACAATTGCAAATGCATTCGATACACTTGGACTTTGTAGACCTATTTAATTTTCTACTACATGTGGTGAACACATGTTTGTTATAAATTTTCTTCTTAATGAATAATTTGATGCAATTTATTTGCGATTATCTATGGCCCAATTACTTGTCAATGCATTGATAGTACAAAATAGATATGCATTTGCATGCTTTAACACTTCTAATCAATCTACCATAGTAAACAAGAATCATCTACTACAACTGCAATCACTAGTTTCCAACATTAGAATACCATATGTACAAAGTGGTCTAGAGGGGTTTGAATTCTGTTTATTATGGTTGTCACACATATTTGATGTAGTGATACACATATGGCAAGCAACTAAATACCTCAAATTGAAAACATACTCAAATTGTGTAAAACCAAAAAAAAACTTAAACTTAATTTGTTTTGCAATCAACTCAAGGAATTGTCATTGTGAACCACTTCATCAAAAACAACAACTGGCACATAACATGCATATCAACCATTTATTTTCTATTCAACTTATGAAAAATTCTATCACATATACATCAAATCATATACTTCAAGATAACTCAAAACTTTTATAAGAGTTATGAACTTTCCAATCATAAATTTATAGTGCATTAGAATGCATCCCTATACAAAATCTTGCATCAAACAATATATTGTTTATGAATTTTTATGATCAAATGCATGAAACTACTTTTAAACAAATTATTATTTGTCTGTCTTGAAATCCTTTGGTTGAAAGTCCCAAGATATTCTTTCTTATTCAAAACATGTACCTAAAATACAAAGATCCTTAAAGAAGAAAAATAATATGGCCGATGGGCTCTCCACCCAACTATAGGATTGAGATTTAATCCACCCTAGAGCTAGGGTCACATAACACTTCCACAAAATACTTTCTATATACATATGATTCACAACCAACGTGTAACATATAACATCCACAAATACTAAACTTGTCACATTACAACCACTAATCTCAAGGATTCCTAGACAAGTTTACCCTCTATATAATTTTCACTTCACAACATCTTACATTCATATTTCTTTGTTTTAACACACAAAAGGGTATAAATGAAATTAAACTAAACAAGGTGGAAGAATTAAAAAATGCAAACCCCAACACACTACTTGCAGCAACACAAGAGATTCAATATCAAATTTCACATAGATTTTTTATAAGATCAATATGACAACAAACTCATTAAAAATCAACAAAGATAGATAACTAAAAGAGTAGACCTCACCGAGAAAGTTTTCTATCCAACTTGTGGAAAAAATCCCTCCAAGCACTCTCTTCCATTGCTCCTCCACAAAAATGGAAAAGACTCCAAATGAAGAATGAAAACCAAACAAGAACTCAAGAACAATCCCCAAAAGGAATCAACCCAAAGAAAAAACCCTCTTCTCCTCACAAACAGAAAGAATAAATGGAAGGGGGAAAGGCAACCACTTTCTCAACTTCCCAACCACCCTTTCAACTCTAATTTTCGTCATTTTTTTATAAGTGGGTAATTAGAGTGGGTTTAAGACTTTAATAAATGAGTTTCATGGAATAAAAATACCCCTATCCCACAAACCTATCACCTAGGGAACTTTTTAAACAAATAATCCCACATAAAGACTACATAAAACATAAACTAAGTGACCATATTAATAAAGTTACTAATAAAAAACTTCTCACATACACACAACCCATACCACAGAAAATGAGGTTAAATCACATGCCCATGACAAGACTAATATTTCACAAGGCTACAATAAGGAAGTAGCTATGTGACCCCATATCAACATTGGCCAATTTTTACCCATTTTACTCAACAAAGAAAGTGTGTCAGTATTACTCATGATTAATAGTAATTAAAATAAATGACATATGAATTAAAAATTCCAATAATAATAATCTAGAAAATTAGACCCACTAATCTACACAAGTAACATACAATTTAACACTCCTTACTCATATGATACATGTTATGGAATCAAGGAACAACTAAGTGAATACAATCTATTATCAAAATATTACCACTCATGTCTATAAAATATTTAACTTGAATGCATACTACTATAAGTAACATTGAATACCAATAATTGTCTTCATAATCACACCGACTCACATCTATGATATGTAATAACCTAACATAATGTAATCCACTTAATATACATAATAATATTACCAAAAATTGAGCCTCCTAATCATTGCATATTTATTTAGATAAAGAATGGAACTCATCTAACTATCACAAGAATTTACAACAACTGTTAGATAGGACTAATCAAGAATATGAACATCTTCATGGTGTAGCAACAACCATCACTCATGTGTACTATCCAACATGAAAGAACATAGAATATAGCATATAAATCATCAAAAACTAATAGGATCAGCAAGTCTAGAAGGGACTGGGTTTTACATTCTCTCCCCCCCCCCCTGCCCCCCAAGATTGGGCTTCCTCCTAGAAGTCCCTAAAAGTGAAGGTGATCACAAGGAACAAGAACTTGTCAATAATATCTTATACAAAATTTCCCAAGTATGACAATAGAAATTTTTATAAATAATAAATAATTAAATATAAACTACTAAATTTATAACTTGTCTAATGATAGAAATAGTGATGAAGTCTTCTATTCTCCAAGAGAATACTTTCCAAGTTACATAATTTCAATGCTAATCCAATAATTAAATTTATAAGAGGGAGTAAATAAATGATAATGTTACTAAAAAATTAGGTAATCATTACTTTACAAGGATTCTACTAATGTATACTCCCAATGTTTTTGATATAAAAAGAAGCAAAACTAGGGTGTTGTCCATTTAGTGCAAGGCCTTGCAGGCCATCATTAATAGAATAACACTAACAACACATTAACAACAAGGTCTCAAAACCTAACCAATACCTTAAACAATTCATATCAAAAACACATCAAAATCATAATACTAATACTAGTGTCCATCATGAAATCATGATTTAAAGCAGTCTTAACCATGAACCACCAGGGGTCATACAAATCATAAGAAAACATAAAAACAGTATCAGTATATTTAGTGAAATAAAAAAGAAATGATGACCATTGAGGCCAGGTCCAACCAAAAACTAGAATCACTTGCAACCCTAATCCTTCTTTCCACTACATGGCTTGATTAAAGTTATGGTAGCCCAAACCTCAACGAGGAACTTAAGAAGTTCCTTGTTGATAGCTTCATCCTCTACATTTTTGGTGGATTTATCTTTCTACAATAGACATAGAGTGGTGGCGGATCTGTGCATGATCTTCAGCGTGAAGCGAATGACATTGTGCAGCCTTTTCTCAAAATTCTTCACTTTTATTTTAAGGTTTTCAACCTCCTCCCATACAACATCCTATTTGCTACAAGATTCCTCCATGTGGTCCTTTCCATTAGTAATGTTTGAGGCCCTAGTCTTGACCTCCTTGACCCTAACACTGGCAGGACCCAAGGAACCCCTTTTAAGACTTTTAGAAACATGGGAGGAGATACTAGCAGAAACCAAATGAGCTTCCTCCTCCATATCCTTATCCTCTTTACTCTTTCTCTCACTCTCACCACCATTATCATACTTCGAGTGCTCCTTAAAACTCTTCTTTTTTTCTTATTTGGTGACTAGTCTACTAGACCTTTCAGGGCTACTAGTCTCCTTAGTAATTTCAATATCGAAGTCAATTTTCTGTAGCCTAAATGTGGTTTTCTTTAAGGCTTTGGATTTAGTTTTTGGGGTAGGAGAAATATGTTTCTTATTTTTTTTCTTAACAATATACCCCTTATTGGGGGATGTGTCCTGGGGAGGGGCTTTCGCAATAGGGTTTTTGATACACTTTTTCTTATTAGGGCCAGGGGTATCCATAATGCTAGTAGATAGAAGAGTAGAAGAGACCATGGCCTCTTCAATAGTAATGGGCCGAGGAGGGAAAAGGGAAAGGTGTAAATGATAGAGTCTGAACATGAGCCCTTGGTGAAGAATGGTTAAATTCCTATCCAAGTTCATGGCTTCAACCACATCAAGCGCAATATTTTTGAGAGAATGTAAAAATTGAATTGAGATATTGTGTGGTTTCTGAGGTGATTGAGGATATTAAAATGGTAGTAATAATACACACCATATCTCCCCTCAAGAGTGAAATAATTCATCACCACCATGCACACTTTGTCCCATGGCTCAGGAAGTGCCTCATGGTCATAGCCACCATGAAGTTTCACAAGTTTCTCATCTCCTCAGAAGAACAGATTGAGGTTGTTCTAGTCAGTGGCATTGCTGGTTTTCTTCCATTCACACCCATCCATAGCAAGTCTTGTAGCCTTAGCAATTACTTACTCATTCACTTCAAAAGAAATGCTTCCCATAGTCACCCTTCTGGCATCCCAAGAGGTGAAAAATTTCTTAGAGAGGCCCTCGTCAAACCCATACATGCACTCCACGAATTGGAAAATTCCACCCTCTCTCCAAATATGCCAGACAGTGCCATCCATCATCTATTCATCATATTTTTCTAGCTCAACATACACCCGCTCTCCACCCATGGTGCCAACAAGCATATAGTTATAAGCTAGAGCAATAAGTTGAAAGAAAATGAGAGTGTAAATTGTAGACCAGTTGCAATAAAACCCCAAATTAGAAGCAGTCACAAAAAAATATAGCCAAAAAGAAACTTGTAAATCACAAAATCAAGCCATTTAGTGCTACTTCCCATAACCAACTCAAGCTTGGCAGTTCCCTCATACAATAAGTCCAATCCATGATAAAAAAAAAATGAGGGTGATAATAAATCTAGGCAACACAGAGGATCAAAAAAAATCTATGTGGCTGATGTGAATATCGTAAAAAATGAGGGGGTTCAAAAAATAATGACCCCATCGATCATTAGGTTCATCATGACAAGTCCTAGCGGTGATCCAACAAGGAAAGTACACACCACATGGAAAATCCTTCACATCAGCCTTCCCACACAATAACCAATTTTTAAAATATAGGTTCTCGCCAACATCACTAACAAACGTAGGTAAACTCCACACTAGAGCCAAAAAATAGAGTTTGTTAGCAACCATGATGGACGTCATTTGAATCATTCCATAGAAGGGACACCATAGAAGGGGGAAAAGAGTATTCCTTCCTCCAACACTATAGACCCTCCTAATCAAGACCCACAACTGCTAAACTTTCAACAACCACATTTCCTTCCCTGAAAACATGTTGAAGAGTGAACTCCTCCAAACTAGTAAGAAGAGATATAATGTTCCAAATTATCCCTTGGATTAACCATCCAACAACCATTGTACCTTTCATGGCTTCCACTATCAGTCGAGATTCACCCTTAATTTCCAATGTCTTGACACTAATTGACAACACAAACTTGAGACCCCAAAGGAGCACCATACTTTCCACCAGATTACTTGTGTGTTCTTTTAGATTCCTTGAGTAGGAAGCAACTAGACAACCATTATAGTCTCTGATGATACCACCCCTAGTTACTTTCCCAGCTCTGGCCACCCCATCAAAATTCAACTTGCACCAGGGTGGTTTAGGAGTTTTCCATTTCATGTTGTTCCTGGCATCCTTCTTGGAGTTGTCAAATTGGTGAAAGTCCCAAGGCAGATTCCAAATTATAGCAAAATTTTTGTCCCAAATTTTTGGGGGGAAACTAGTAATCTTCCACTTATAGACACATATATTGTCCGAAAGGAGTTTATTAAGGATTATTAGCACACTGTCCACACTATTCTCCTTGTCCCTGAATATCATGTTGTTCCTTTCTTTCCATATACACCAACAAATATTAGGTGGAATTTGTTTCTAAAGTTGCTTGATAAGAGGTTGGTTAGAGAGGCACCTCCAATTGATAACAAATTGGTGAATATCCATGTGAAACAAGCATTGGATGTTGAACTTCTGAAGGAAAATTTTCCAAACTTGGGAAGCCAATTGACAATGGATGAAAAGATGGGAGATAGTCTCCTCATCTTGTTTACAAAGGGTGCACCTGTTGGGAAATTGAAAACCCATTTTAATAAGGTTATCTATCACTAAAAAATTTCCATGAATCAAAGCCCACCAAAAGAAATAGATTTTTGGGATGAACTATGGGCTCCAAACCTTCTTCTAGCAATTCTCTTCACCTTCAAATTTTAACAACATATGGTACACATACTTGACCGAAAAGGCCCCTATGTAGTTTTTCATCCAAAAAACCCTATACTCCTCAAGAAAGAGAGGAAGTATCACCTTATTTAAAAGATCTTGGAGCTCAGAAACCCTAGAGAGAAGGTCAAGTGGGTATGTGTAGGATCATTATGGAAAAAACAAGCCCTCAAGTGGCAAAAAAAAAATAGAAAAATCAAATTTAGGCAACTTCACGTAAAATTTTGAATAATTTATCAATATTATTTCAAAAATATGTAAGAATAGAATCTGCAGCAAATTGAATGTAGTTTCTAAACTACTAGGATTGTTTAAAAAGAATAAAATCTATTTGGTGAAATTTTGAAATTTCAATGTAGTAGTACTTAAATTTTAGGGAAAAAATAAGTAGGTGTCTATCTGACGACCCTAACCACAATAAAATGATAATATTTTTTTATAAGATTTTAGATATAAGTAGAGGACTCATGTCCCGATTTGATGCATATTTTTTTGTAATTCTTTTGCAAGTAAATAATTAATTATTAATTTTTTATTACAACTTTTAAAAAATATAAAAAATATCATGTGTTTGACCACCTTAACTTGGTCAAAACTTCATGAAATTGATGTTTTCTTTTTTTAATCCTATAGAATGTGAAGCATAGAATGTGATGCATGAATTGGATTCAAAAAATGTGATACTATTTGAAAGCTACATATGTTTTTCAACTAGTCAATCAATCAGGACTTTAGTCATAATTTGAATAGAAAATGAATAATAATTAATTATTACATTCAAAGTAAAGCATAATTTATATTGGTGGAAAGTTGAATCTCCTTTAAAAACCCTTTTTGTTTCATCAATTTTGGGTAAAAAAAAAAGTTGTCAACCACATACCCATCATATTGCCACCTTTTGGCCCATCATGCTCCTGCACATACCCAAGCCTGTCTAAAAAACTCTGCTCCAAGTTTTTCCATTTGCCTCTTGGGCTAGTATAATCAACAATATAAGTACCAAAGAAGGTCTTAGTCTACTCCCTCAGAATATCAAAATTTCTATTAGCCAGGGGTCTATCGCCAATCCAACGGTCCTCCCAGAATCTTATTGGTCTCCCATTTCCAATTTTCCATTTACGACCTCCCTTCATAAGTGATCTACACTTGAGGATATTGTTCCATATTTTTTACTCAGGAGGGAGGCCATTCAAATCTAGAGCCCTGGAAAAATAACAATGGTTCAGATACTTAGCCCTCATGATATTGCACCATTTGACTTTCCCCATCACAAGATTCCAACCAATTTTGGTAATGAGGGCCTTGTTAAAATTAGCTATCTTTCTAATCCCTAAACCCCCTTGGATTTTAGGATGACAGATAGTGTCCCAATTAACAAAAGCTAATATTTTTTTTTATCTTCAACACCAATCCAAAGGAATGTTCTTTGGATTCTTTCTAGTTTTTCTACCATGGAACCTATGATTTTGAAGAGGGAGAGGAAGTAGACTAAGATCCCTTGAAGATAGGTTGAGAGTAATTGTAGTTTACCAATACTGCCAAGAAGCTTGCCCTTCCAACCTACAAGATTCTTTTGCATTCTCTCAAAAATATTATTTGAAAAACTAGGAGTAACCTCCTTCACTATGAGGGGTAAGCCAAGGTAAGTTCCTATAAGAGGAGCGCTTTTACAACCCAGTATAGATAATATCTTTCCTTGAAGATCAAATTTTGCTTTAAATAAATAGATACTGCTTTTTTGATAATTGATACATTGACCATAGGCATTAGGATAATCATTAAGGAGGCCTTTCCATTCTCTAACTTTAACCACATAATATTTTCCAAAAGGGAAGGTGGCATCCACAAATTGCTACAGAACTAAGGGTGGGAGGGTAGAGGTAGCCATAATTCCTTGAATTTTCCTAGAGTGTAGCAAAAATAGAAAATTCTTACTAAGGTCTTCAACAACAATGATGAATAGATAGGGTGATAGAGGATCACCTTGCCTAATTCATTTTCCAAATTTAAATAAACCCTAAGGAATCCCATTAACCAAGACAAAATAATGGACCAACTCAACACATTCCTAGAAAATCCCAATTACCTTATATTGAAGCCAATTTTAGCAAGACCAAATAAAAAAATTTCCATCTAATTCTATCATTTACCTTAGAAATGTCTAAGCCATACCTTGGTTCTTACTTTTCTCTATAGAGTGGATAATTTCATGGGTCGAAATAGCAGCATCAAGGATTTTTCTTCCCAAAATGAATCCATTTTGGTATCTGCTGATAATATTTTCCAAAAGTGGCTTACGTTAGTTGACCAGGACTTTAGAAAAATATTGTAAAAAGTGTTGCATAGACTTATAGGCCAAAAGTTAGCTATACACTTCAAGTCCTAGATTCTAGGGACTAAAACTATGTATGTATTATTCAACTTTTTCAACAATTTACCTATTCTGAAAAAAGTCTCTAACTGCCATGGTCATATCATAGCTCATGATGTCCTAGTATTCCTGAAAGAAAGCTGGGGAAAAACCATTTGGCCTAGGGGCTTTATAGGAACACACACCAAACACTGCCAACTTGAATTCTTCTTCTGACACAAGGGCTATGAGTTGCATATTGTCCTCCATACTAACAGTGGAAGAGAGGTGACTTAATAGTTTTTCTTGCATGTCAATAGAGGGGTAGTTGCCAATGTCCAAGTAGATCTATCTAAAATAGCATTCAATTGCTTCACCAATTTTTTCTGCATCTGTGACTTCCTAGTTGACTTCATTCCATAAACATTTTATGGTGTTCCTTTTCTTGTGCCTACAAGTCATCCTATGAAAAAGGGTTGAATTCCTATCACCCTCCTTTAGCCATTGGACCCTAGACCTCTATTTCCAATATATTTCTTCCTTGCTTAAGATATCTTTCCATTTCCTCCTTCAACTTTCCTCTTCCTCATGAAAAGGTTGAAGAATATTACCCTTAGCCATTAGATTTTGTACATATCAAGCTTATCCCCAATCATCTTTTTTTCTTAAAGATGTACCCAAAGGTAGATTTGGACCACCCTTAAACTTCCTTTCTAATGAGGTTAAGTTTTTGGGAAATTTTGTACATAGTAGACCCTTGAATAAGATAGATCCACCATTTTTCTATACAATTTCTGAAATCTTGATGTGTCATCCACATATTTTAAATCTGAAGGGGTGAGGGCCAAAGAAAGGCTTATTTATCCATTGGAGGAGAATTGGGCTATGGTTAGAAATAGTCCTAGCGAGGGAATTAAGGGTAGAATTTCACCCCAAGTCCCAACCCACAGAGACCAAAACCTTGTCTAAGAGGACTTGAATAAGGTGATTACCTTTCTAATTGTTAGACCAAGTGAAAGGATTAGACTGTAACTCCAAATCAAATAGACCAAACCTGTTGATGAAGTCTGACAGATCACTCATGTTGTCACTATAGTCCATAAGGCCACCAAGCTTTTCCAAAGGGAACAAAGGGGAGTTAAAGTCCCCAACCACCATGTACAAGGAATTTTTGTGAATTGAGATTAAAGATAAGACTTCATCCCACATACTTTTCCTCCCTCCACGAGTATTCTGGGCATAGATGTTAAACACATGCCAAGTGTAATTTTCAACTCTGAGAGTCACAAAAAGGTAACTATGAGAGAACACATAGGCTTCCCCATCAATTTTAGTAGAGTTCCACAAAGTAGAAATGCCATTAGAGGCACCATCTACCTCACTGTAGAAGAAGGAGGAGCCTGACCAGATTTTATCAGCAATTAAGGAGAAAGTTTGGTGAGTCATCTTAACTTCTTGTAGCAAAAGGACCTCAGTTTTAAGATCCATGATGTATTTCCTGAGAGAAAATTGGTTTTGGGGACTATTCCTCCCCCACATGTTCCATGAGAGGAACTTCATTTTCTATTACGATGGGTTGAATCAAGGGTTGATTGTCGTCTAATGGAAATATCCCTGGATATCACTTTATGCCTTGACAATATCTTCGAAGGTCTTCCAACTCTGTTATCTATTCCCACATTGAATTTATTAGCTCTTGTTTTTCTCTTTTGACACTACTAGTCCTCTAAGTTATCCCCTCCAATTTGAGATTTAGAGGCATAGGGCTTGGATTCCAGAGTGAGAATGATAGATTTAGTGACTTCCCCAGTGAGGTCCTCCACTCCAACTTGTTGGGAAGAAAAGATGCACGAAGTGTTAGCCTCCTTCTTGGGCTTCATAGGGGTGACTATCCCAATATCCAACTATTATAGTGAAGTAACAACAGAATCCTTCATAGCCACACTATGAGATTGGTTAGCAACAACTACCATATTCTTGTTTCCAAAGTCCATGCAATCAGGGGACAATGGAGATATGATAGTTTTACCTTCGAACCCAAAGGAAGAAGGACATGAAACAAGACCCAAATCCCTGGGAGGGGAGATTTCCCCTTCCTCCAGGGAGCACGAGGATTTCACCCTTTTCTCACTAGTAGTCTTAATCTTGACCCCAGGGTCAGGGGATTTCATCATCTTATACAACCCTTCAGTAATTGGATAATCATCCATTTCATTGGATTTAATATTCTCCAATGCATTACTGGTGCTGGGGACCAATTGATTTCCCCCCACATTAGAAGAATGGGTGGGGATTTTCCCTTTATATAAAGGTTCCTTTGGCATGAAAGCCTTACAGTCCATAATGACATGACCTTTTTAACCACATTTTTGATAGAACAAGGTGGCATTTTCATAAACCATGGCCTAGGTCCATTTTCCCCATTTAGATTTGAGGGTTATAAAGTTGGGGAGAGCCTTGTTAATGGTAACATTAACATAGAATCAAGTGAAAACTAACCTGTATTTATCTAGAATGACCACATTTGCAACCAAAAAGCTACCAAAGGAGTTACAAATCCACCGAAATATCTATTCATCCCAAAATTCCAACGAGAGGCCTGGAAAATGAACTCAAACAAGAGCCATAAGTGAGTTTAGTAGATAGATTGAAGCCTGGTTTCCATTTGGACAAAGTCAAAAAAAATTTACCATAAGCCCATGTACCCAAGAGAAATAGATCAAATTCCCCTCCGCCATGAATTTGAAGAGGAATAGACCACAAGGCATAATAAAGACAATCACACTACCCTTCTTCCAATGAACGTTAGCCAAGGATCTCCCCACTAGTACAAGTGATTCGATGGATATTTTTAGTGGAAATTGAATTGTCTCCAAATCTCTAGATTTTAGCACCATTAGAAAGAGCTCAATGTCCTGATTGCAATGCAACTTGAACGGAGCGAAAAGGAGTCTGTTTGTGCAAGTTATGGCCAGTCAAACCTTGGGTCAAACTAGGATCAGAGGGCATCCAGGAAGCAAAAAAATGATGTCATCAAAAGTTGTCAAAGTTAGCATCATCGCAGAAAGCTCATCGAGACGATTCTGACGGCGTTCATTTTGTCGAAATCCGACATCGTACGCGAGAGTTATTAGCGGTCAAAGATTTTAGTTGACTTTTGAGGTGGACCGTACGGATGCTGACGTCAGCAGTCAGTCAGTACTGTACATAATACAAATGGATGAATCTAAGCATGACACGTGGCGGCTGAGTCATTGTATGGAACCAATCAACTAATGACACGTGTCATTTCTGTACATCCATACATACAGTCAGCAGTGAGGTGGCAGCCTAGTCACATAGTCCAGTCAGCATACTATCAATGATGATGTACCTCCAGCAGTGAATCATTTTGTGCCACATGGCAGTTCTTCCAGTGCGACGTGTGTCTTCTTCATTCTCCATCAGCATTGGGGAGTTCGATGGTTTGTTCAATAAAAAAGAAGTTGAAGGGATTCGATCCCCTATCACCCGCTTGGGATTTGGCCGGCTGACTGTTGCACCATATGCAGGCCCCTTACTGTTAATAGTGCCCGTTTCATTTTGTTGAAGTTCTATTTGAAAGTTTGTTTAAAATTTCAACCGTCAGGAGTTGAACCCGGAACCACCGGGTCTTTGAAAGGTAAGCCTGCCGATAGGCCATTCAATGGTTTCAAAACAAATATAGCTTGGTTTAGTTTTGTTGTATATTCTAAAACTGAATGCCTTAGAATTTAAAACAAACTCCTAATTTAAAATAAAAACAAGCAACTTCCTTTATGATGTAACCTCCTAAAAACCAACAAAAGCCCGAAATGAATAAATTAAAGGGCTAAAATAAAGATTAGGTGGATTTTTAATGATTTTTATGTAAATAAAGGAAGATTTGAAGATATTATGGAGAGACAAGGAATATTTTGTAAATCATATGGTTTTATACCAAATTGAGTAAAGTTTATGTATTTAAAGGGGAGAGAGTGAGTGAGCTAGGTACTCATAGTTTTCAAGAGAATAAGCATAATTTTCAAGTGAAACAGGGGCTAGGTGATACAGAGAGGAGTTCTAGGAGATTTTTGGAGCCATTTTCATACATCGGAGTATTGTTATGTTGCCGAAGTGCTAGAAGAAATGGTCTCAGTGCATTTTTGTAATTGATTTGGAGATTAATCGAATAGGTCGTACTCTATTGGAGCCGACCCGGAGACGTAGTCACATTTGTGGCGAACTCCGAAATCAAACTTTGTTTGCATCTCTCTCTTTCTTTCTCTCATTTTCTTTCATTCTGTTGTTATCACCTTGTCATTTTAATTATTGTAATTATTTCCATGAGTTAATTTTGTTCTAATTAACTTGGAATAATCATTGTAAAAATTAAGCATTCAAATTCTGTAATTTAGTCTAGATCCTATACAGATCAAGTTGGTATCAGAGCTCAGTTGACTATTATTGTAGTTTTTTTTCTTGAATGCTAACGAGATCCAAGATTCAGAAGGGTGAAGGCAAGCTCGAAGACTTTGATCCTAAGATTGGGAAGCGAAGAACTTTTCTGAAGATGTCTATGTCTGGGATGGAGGTTCCTAAAGAAATCAGTGAGTAGGAATTTCGAAGAGCATTCCTCGAGATGAAGGTTAAGGTGGACGTTCTTTTTCAAGAGAGACAAGAATGGAAGGAATGTGAAGAAGGTTCGTCGAAGCAAGAAGATCGCAAAGACAAGAAAGAGAAACATCATGGAGATGGTGGCAAGCAACCAGATCACCCCTTTTCTTCTTCTCCTCCCTCTTCTCCTTCTTCTCCATCTCCTCATTCTACTTCTTTTAATCCTTTCAAGAGTGGGCATAAGCCTAAAATTAAATTGGATGTAAAATTTGATTTACCAAAGTATTGTGGTGAACTTAATGCTGAAAAATTGGATGATTGGATTCAGCAAGTTGAAGTCTACTGTAGAGTCTAGAACCTATTAGATGATGTTGATAGGATCCAATTAGCTACTCTTCATTTAGGAGGTACAACTTAAACCTGGTGGGAGAGTAAGAGTAAGGCAGTAATTTCACAACATGGTAGAGTCAATTTAACTTGGGCAGAATTTGTTAATGCTCTTAAGAAGCAGTTTTATCCCCTAGGCCATATGCAACAGTTAATGATGGACTGGCAAATGTTTAGGCAAGGGAAGGGTCAAACTGTCCAAGAGTACACCCATGAATTTAAGAAAAGGGCTATTTCTTTGAATGTTCCTTTGTACACCCAGGACACTTTATTGAAGTACATAGGAGGTCTGCATTCCTACCTTAGGCATTCTATTTTGGTTTTGAATCCTTGTAATTTGGATGAAGTGTCTGTTCAAGCTACACACTTAGAGTCAAGAGGAAAAGGATCTTTTATTGATAAGTTTGATAATGATGTAAAGAAATATTCTAAGGTTGCAGAGATAGGGAAAGGAAAGAAGGCGGCTACAATTAAGAAGGATGAGAAACTTTCTTGTTCTCATTGTGACAGGAAGGGTCATGATGAAGAACATTGTTGGAAGTTGCATCCTGAATTGAAGCCTAAGTGGATTCAGAAACATAATCAGAAATAGAAAGGTAAGGAGAAAGCCACAAATGTTGTTATGGATCTTGGTTCAGATTCAGATGATGAGACTAAGATAACAGCTATGGGTTTGAAAGGTAAAGCTCCTATTTCTGGTGTTTCTATTGCTAGTTGTGCTTCTACTTCTACAGTTAATGATTTCTCTGAAGATAAGAAAAGGAATGAGTTGTTTCATTTAAGGGTTGTTGCTAAGAACAGTAAAATTGATGCACTCATAGATAGTGGTTCTCAAGTTAATCTGATTTCAGAAAGTGTTGTAAAGAACTTGGGATTAAAAACTACACAACATAAGAAACCTTATCCACTAGGTTGGATTTGTGAAAATGATAAGTTGCAAGTAACAAGACAATGCACCTTAAGATTCACAATCACTAGTAAGTTTTTGGATGAAGTACAGTTTGATGTGGTTCCATTGGATATCTGTGGGATAGTGCTTGGAAGCCCTTCTCTTTATGACAGAAAAGCTATTTTCTACAGGGAAAAGAATCATTATCACTTGTTTAAAGATGGCATTCAGTATATTGTACATTCTCACAGGATTAAGACTGGTCATTCTTTTGCAAACACAGGACAGTTAAAGAGGGTAATTAATGCAAGTAAAGAGTTAACTCTTATGTCTGTCAATACAGGTGGTTCTACACTTGAACTTGGAGTAGCTAACCAGGGTCAGATGTTGCAGGATGCACCCGCAGTACAGCATGAGAAAATGGTGATTGAAAGCATTGATGAATCCTTGGGTAATAATGTTCCTATTATGAAGGATTGATATGTTGTTGACTTATTCTCTTTCATTTTTGCATTATTGTTCAACTTGATGCTAGTCAATTTTTATTGGTTAGTGGCTACGACAGTTGATGTAGAAGCTTATGGAAGTGATAGAATAATGTTTATGTTCAACAATGTTGTTGCAGTCTTCATTGTGCTTGTGAGCCAGGTATTCAGATGTATAGAGGATACAGGACAAGTGGGGAGGCCAAGTCCTCACTTAATGTCAAAGTAAATGCCACTTTTGGAGGTCCAAAAGGTCTTCAGTGGGGAGGCCTGATCTGATGGATATTTTTAGTGGAAATTGAAGTGTCTCCAAATCTCTATATTTTAGCACCATTAGAAAGAGCTCAATGTCCTGATTCCAACGCAACTTGAACGGAGCGAAAAGGAGTCTGTTTGCGCAAGTTATGGCCAGTCAAACCTTGGGTCAAACTAGGATCAGAGGGCATCCAGGAAGCAAAAAAATGATGTCATAAAAAGTTGTCAAAGTTGGCATCATCACGAAAAGCTTGTCGAGATGATTCTAACAGTGTTCATTTCGTCAAACTCCGACATCGTACGCGAGAGTTATTAGCGGTCAAAGATTTTAGTTGACTTTTGAGGTGGACCGTACGGATGTTGACGTTAGCAGTCAGTCCGTACTGTATGGAATACAATGGATGAATCTGAGCATGACACGTGGTGGTTGAGTCATTGTATGGAACCAATCAATTGATGACACGTGCCATTTCCGTACATCCGTACATACAGTCAGCAGTGAGGTGGTAGCCTAGTCACACAGTCCAGTCAGCATACTGTCAGTGATGATGTGCCTCCAACAGCAAATCATTTTGTGCCACGTGGTAGTTCTTCCTGTGCGACGTGTGTCTTTTTCATTCTCCGTCGGCATCGGGGAGTTTGGTGGTTTGTTCAATAAAAAAGAAGTTGAAGGGATTCGATCCCCTATCACCCGCTTGGGATTTGGCCGGCCGACCGTTGCGCCATATGCGGGCCGCTTACTGTTAATAGTGCCCGTTTCATTTTGTTGAAGTTTTGTTTGAAAGTTTGTTTAAAATTTCAACCGCCGAGAGTTGAACCTAGAACCACTGGGTATTTGAAAGGTAAGCCCGTCGATAGGCCATTCAATGGTTTCAAAACAAACATGGCTCAGTTTAGTTTTGTTGTATATTCTAAAACCGAATGCCTTAGAATTTAAAACAAACTCCTAATTTAAAATAAAAACAAACAACTTCCTTTATGATGTAACCTCCGAAAAACCAACAAAAGCCCGAAATGAATAAATTAAAGGGCTAAAATAAAGATTAGGTGGATTTTTAATGATTTTTATGTAAATAAAGGAATATTTGAAGATATTATGGAGAGATAAGGAATATTTTTTAAATCATATGGTTTTATACCATATTGAGTAAAGTTTATGTATTTAAAGGGGAGAGAGTGAGTGAGCTAGGTACTCATAATTTTCAAGAGAATAAGCATAATTTTCAAGTGAAATAGGGGCTAAGTGATATAGAGAGGAGTTCTAGGAGATTTTTGGAGCCATTTTCGTACATCGGAGTATTGTTATGCTACTGAAGTGCTAGAAGAAATGGTCTCGGTGCATTTTTGTAATTGATTTGGAGATTAATCGGATCGGTCGTACTCTATTGGAGCCGACCCGGAGACGTAGTCACGTTTGTGGTGAACTCCGAAATCAAACTCTGTTTGCATCTCTCTCTTTCTTTCTCTCATTTTCTTTCATTTTGTTGTTATCACCTTGTCATTTTAATTATTGTAATTATTTCCATGAGTTAATTTTGTTCTAATTAACTTGGAATAATCATTGTAAAAATTAAGCATTCAAATTCTATAATTTAGTCTAGATCCTATACAAATCAACAAGATGCAGTGAGGAGGAAACCTCATCCATGACCGTGTCAAGTAAGCTAAGCTCCATTCCTTCTTCTAACTGAATGATGTCTAGAAGTATAGCCTCATAAGAATTATTTCTAGTCCCAGTGAGGGCATTCTTCCATCAATCCTTGGGAGAGTCAACACGCTTAAGGCTACCATTGTCCCCACCAGCATGAGACTTAGATTATGTTTTGGAATCACACGACACAAACTCTACATCTCCATGTGCCACATGAGGGCCGCGAATCTTTTCCGTATCGGGTGGGGGGTCAGGCTGAGGGGAGGCAGAGTCCTCCCTAGAACCTATAGACATGGCTGAGAAATTTGAAAATCATGAGTGGGAAGTTGCAGAGCGGAAAACTTTTTCTATTGTTTGGAGGGTCCTCTCAATGTTAATATAAATAAAATGAATGATTTTTCCTTTTTAAAATAAAAAATTATTGATCTACTTTACACTAATTGTAATCAGAATTTGTATTCATTTAAACTAGACATAAACATGGAAATATATTTTGATAAGGCTAGTACTAAATCTCCACAATAACATTAACTTATCCCCCCAGGGATATTATTACCATTAAATCATAATCAAATAGGACATATAAAATTTCAAGTGAAGGTAAAACCAAGATTACATAAAGGCTAATATATGTAATAGAATCAAATACTAAAGATGCATCGTAAGTGTTGAATCAACCTCATTCTATTTACCATTCCAAGTGATCTATGTAATGCCTAATCATTAGAAATGAAGACAATAATTTAAACAATACTTTAAACCAATATTACAAGCATAAACATACAATAAATAATCTAACAATAACTATTCAATATTGAACACCCTGTCATTATAGGACTAACAACTCAACAATTTGAGATTGATTATGTATATTTGTAGTATACACACACAACTAAATATATACACATAATTCATGACTATTTATTTCATTATTTGTTAGTAACTATAATTTAATGGATTTAGAAGCTCTAAAGTTATAGTTCACAAATTTAACCTTATTTCTTTACTTCATAACGCTACCCAAATTATTATTCTTACAAAAATTCCTAGGTGATTTTAATTACCAACTTTCCTTACTATAACTAGGCTCTTCTATGATAAGTTGTTTGAACCACTTTGATATAAATTAAAATATTCTTATTATTGGATTACATGGAGATATTTTTCATCCACTAATAAACCAAATAAATAATTAAACTCTCTAACAAGAACATAATCCTGAAAATAAGTGAATAAATAAAATAAACAATTTGGAACCAATATTTCTAAGCATTATATGATTAAGGCTCTTAATGGATAACTAGAAACTATTTTTTTTTTTAAATAACTTAAGAGTCCATGTAAGGGTTTTTTCTCATATTTCTATCTTTTAGATTTAATAGTTCCTTCATATATTTCTCTTTCCTTCATGATACCCTAACTTAGTTTCACTGAATTTTTTTTGGTTTTCAATTTATTGTTTTAGTTTCAAAGTAGGAGACAGTAATGTTTTAATCATAAATTCTATTTGGTATACTAGGTTTCTTTTATTTTCTGATATGTTCTAAAAATATTATATTTCTAGAAAACCTTTAAATTTAATCATCTAACTCTTTGTCTTTCATTCTGTTTGAATAGATTTTTAGGACTGTTTTATGACATATTTTTACTGTGAATAAGGATGTCACTATTTTCTTAATAAAACATAACTAGTGATAGATGGGTTAATAAAAATTTCAAATATATCTATTTTTAAATCAACAATAGAAAAAACCATTAATTATATGCTCCAATAACATGTTTATCAATTTTTATGATCAAATACATGAAACTACTTTTAAACGAATTATTAGTTGGCATAGGGGAAATATTGTTACCTCAACAAAACAAACATGTTTCTCTCTCGAAATCCATTGGTTGCAAGTCCCAAGATGTTCTTTCTTATTCAAAAAATATACTTGAAATAAAAATATCCACAAAGAAGAAAAATAATATGGCCAAAGGGCTCGCCACCAAACCATAGGATTGAGATTTAATCCACCCTTGAGCTAGGGTCACATAGCACTTCCACAAAATACTTTCTATATAGGATTCACAACTAAAATGTAACAAATAACATCCACATTACAACCACTAATCTTAAGGATTCCTATACAATTTTACCCTTTATATACTTTTCACTTCACAAAATCTTGCATTCATATTTAAATGGGTGAAGAGCATGGATGTATTGTAGGTGAGAGGAAAAATCTATACTAATTCCCACAAGAAATACCTAAACTTGTGTTTAGACCATTACTATATTATATGGATGATGCTAGGATTGGAGGGGTAAATGTGGGAATAGAAGGCTCTAGGAGAGGTAATTTTTTCTCCTAATTTATTTTGAGCATTAGTAAAATCTTGAGAGCAATAGGTAGTTGTAGGAATGTTTGGATCCACTATATGAGATAGGCTACACAATAGTTCTATCCCTTGTGAATAATTGATTAGCTTCCTAAGTTTATCCATAAGAGGAACCATTTATCTATCCAAATACTATGCACTTAGGTATTATTGAATTCATTCTAGGTCTTTGTCAAATATTTTAAGTTTATCTTCAAGGGAATTGGAAACAAAATCCTCCAAGTCCACATAAATTTTAAGTGATGACAAAGGCACAAGTAACATAGGGTTAGGAAGAGAATCAAAGTTAGGTTTAGTACACATAAAAACTTGATTTGTAGAGTTAAAAGACACTGTCTCAACACTATATGTGATTTCTATAGTGTATTAAAATTCATACCTTTGTGTTTTCATGCTTGTTTGGTCCCACCTTGCTTTATTTATGCTTCTTTATAATGGCTTAATTGGTCTTATTTTGTATCTAGAAGCCTAATAAACTATATATTTTTATGGAAAATCCTAAAAAACCTCAAAAGATCAATGATCATTTAATTTTTTTGTCTATATTTCCTTGATTGGTGGAGTGGGACTAAAATTCCACCTATGATGTCTTAGTCCTGCATGGGTCTTGGGACCCTGATTTTCAAACCACCAAAATAGGTCCCTTTTTGGAGTCTATGCCCCAAGAATTGAGCCTTAGGAATAAGATGACACGTAGGGCATCTTAGTCCTCCTTGGCTTATTTTTAGGATTCAATTTCAAATTTGGGCAATATTTAACCTCCTTTAATATTGATTTCATATGATGGCTTGTTGTGGTGTAATTTCGGGATATTAAGCATGAATAAGTATAAACACAAGGTTCCTCCACTCAATTTTTATTTTCAAGCTTAACAAGCATTCAAGTATTCATTCCTAAGGTAATTTTATGCATTCAAAGACATCATCAAGATTCAATCATCATGCCAAGGGTTTAGTGCATCCATTCATGTTGTTGAGCCAAGATTGTGGATTTAGCATTGAAGATCTATTTGCAGCTATATCCAAAGATCCAAGATCTACATTCTTTAGGGCCACTACATGGTAGATTTCTAATTTTCTTCAAAATACATCGTACAAGGTGATATCATTTACATATTTCATGTTTCATGATTCATTTAATCATTTGGTTTAATTACCTAAAAGGGGTTTGACCAAGGAAAACCCCCATTCACGAACAAACAAGTTTTTCTCATCTTGCATATTTGTGAATGCATATCTAGGTTAAAGAATTGAAGATAATTTAGAGTGCAAAGTCACATTACAAAGTTTTCATCTTCACATAAAATCACCAACAGGTTAGATTTGGAAGTTTTAAGACCTTAGATCTAGAGAGAAGCAAGTGTAGACATCAACCATTAGGACTACATTAAGAGATTCTAGAAATCCAGAATGGGACTAATACATCACCTTGCACGTCTTAGTCCTCCATAGGGTATTTTTTATATATTCTTTAGGATTCTATTCTAGCATTTGAAGACTCTGTATTTTCCTTGAAAAATAGTAGCAGGAATAATACGCCACTTTGGGCATCTTAGTCCTCCACAACATATTTTGAAAACTCCTTTGCACTTCCAAAATCCTCGTTACATCTCAAAGCTTCCTAGCTACACATACCCTAACTTCGTGTAGCTTAATTTCATCATTTGCACTCATTGTTTGGGCTATATTACTTGATTTCATGAGTTGAATGTTCATTTGTCTTCATTTAGCTTGCATTTTGTATATTGCATTGTGTTTTCCAACAGTTGTCATTTCCAAGCATATGCTTGGTGGTGAACCCTTAGAACTTAAAGAACCCCCTCCTAGGTCCTTCCTAATTGTGAATTGACTCACATTGTGTGGTTGTTAGTCGATCCAATTAGGAACCCTAGGAAAATAGTGAATGATTGGATATAAAAGTGTGATATCTTTCAAGGTATCCATTTTCCTCTTCATCAATTACAATGCAAGAAGCCATAAGTTTTAATTTATGTCTCACAAAGGCATTAGATACAGGACAACAAGTCATGAAGCTCATAAATTTATTATGAGATTGAGAACACTTTAGTGCTCATATAATGAAGAGAAAAGTAGGTGAGTGTGGAAAACTAAAACAAGTTTAAGAAACTAAAATAAAATCTACAGAGAAATCATAGAGAAAAAATTGTGATCCAAATTTGGCCCAAAATTAGTTGGGAAAAGGCATTGGTGCCCTAAACTAGAGATGTAACTTTTACTAATTTCAAAAATCTAGAAATGACCTACAATATTTGAGGATCCAAATTTGTAGAGGTTCAAATCTTGCTACAAATAGTTTTTTTGAAATGCATAAACTCCTAAATTTTCTATGTTAAATACATAATCATGCATAGAATTTTATATTTTTGTAATAATGCAATATGGTCCCAAGATAACTTCTAGATTGTAAAATACCGTAATTGATTGAACCTACTTTGGAAAAGATAAACAATATCATTTTGTTATCTTTTGAAATGAAAAACACTATGAAAATATTTACTTTTTTAATACTTTGCAATGAGATATGCATGCATAAATTATAAATTCAAACAATCTAGGATTGTATTTTGAATTTAAAATAAAAAAATTAAGATTTGGATTTTTTTTTAAAAAGAAACATGCATCAAGTTCACCAAAATGTGATGTGGGAAAAGGGATCTAGGGTCTAAATCATACCTTTCTCCTACATCATACTAGAAGGAACAAAAAATGATCACAAACACCCACTTGGCTACTAGAAACCATGAAAGAGACAAAATGGTGGATCGGGGTTTTCATTATTTTTGAGTTGGGGTTGATTATTGTGAATGAAATTTATTTGATAATGAAAATGTGTATCTAGATCAATTATTGAATTGAAATTAACTATCATTAATATAGTGAAGCACAAAACTGAAACACAAAAACTAGTTACAAAATAATAGAGTGTGGAGATAAAAAAAACTTGGCATATGAATTTTAGCTCAAACTAGTTGGAAAATGGTGCTAATGCCTAGTCCTAGAAATGTAGATATCAGGAATTAGAAATCAGACCTCAGATGGTCACTATTTGTAGATTCTTTCTTCTTAGACTCAACTTCAAAACTTCAGCTATCGATGATTAATTCCACTTTCCCTAATTTGTTAACATGTGAGGATTGAATGCTTGGTCTTGAATTAGGTTCTTAATCCCTTCTAGAATCTACTTCAAATTTATCACCAACACATAAGAGAGGAGAGAAAATGTTGTGTCATATAGGCATTTGCCTAATTCAAACCCCATTTTGGTGTTTCCACTTCCATAATGACTATGGTGGTGTAAAGAGTGCTTATGCTTAGTCAAGAAAAAGGAAAACTTGATAAAAGGGACATTTGATAAATTAAAAATTGTTACAATTTACCACTCAAATATTCCTTTCTTGATTGACTGAAGTCATTGTACTGATCTCATACTATTTATCCTCAAAGCTTGCACCTCTCTGATAGTCTTATGTCAAATTTAGTGAGTGGGGTGTTGGTTGTTTTCAATGAACCAATTAGATTTCACGAGATACCTATGGGTTTTCCAGACTCAATTTTTGAATTCCTGCAAGATAAGTGGCCAATAAATGAGATATATCATCAATCACTTTATCTCCTACAATTGGGGCTTTACAAAATTGAGGATGGTGGTCCCACAACATACATTATACAATTCTTTTAGAAAATTTGTGTATACATTGCATAATTAAGTAGATACATCCTCATAAGTGATGAATAAGATGAAATCCTTTAATAAATTTGCATTTCCTTGGATGAATTATGCATCTTAGGCCAAGAATCCAAGACAACACCAACCACAACAAATTAAAGATAGTTTCAATGATTATTTAAAATGATGTTCTTAAGTTAGATAACTGGAACCATGAGAAAGGATTATAGGGATTTAGATAAGTGCCATTATCTATGGGCTAGGAGTCTAAGCTAATTGAAATATAATGTATATTTAATTCTAAACATCCATGATCTAAGTGAAATGACTTTGCAATTCACAAATCTATAACTTGATTCTGAAGACTACTTATCAGATCCACTCATCCTGCACATGAATTTATGATTTGATCTAAGCATTTTAACCAATTCTTTGAACTAGAGCTAAAACCAAAACATATACCAAAGTATGAAAGTGATGAAAATTAATGAAATGATATTTGATCAGAATTTTCATTAATAATTCAAGTATAGATCTAAGTTGGAGAAACTATAGACTCTGAAAAATTTGTAGCTCAAGAACCATACATTTGACAAAAATTACTATCTAGACTCAAAGCATTAGACAAAGACTTAACATATTCACTCGGTGTTCTCTATTTTTCATAATTCGATTCCGGAATTCAACAAAAGACCCACACAAATGGACCTGAATTCCATTTTATAGAATAAGGGAGAGAAAACAAGCTTCAGGCTAGATGTACACATGTCACATTCTAATTGGACCACTACAAAAAATATTCCCTAATTTAGTTATATTTACATATTTCAAATTGGAGGGAATATATATGAGACAAAGATTATTTGCATTGGTTGTAAGAAGCAACTTTTCCTTCCAAAAAGCACATGTCAGGAAGAATAATATTCTATGTTGTAGCACATCCATCCCATCAAACAAGATGAATTTTTTTTGCAAAGCACCAAGTAAATCAACATCTTGGTCAACATTCCACATCATCAACAACTAACTTTTACTTGTGAAACATATATTTTATACATTGCAATTTTTGAGGCCAAACATGTACAATACTTGACCAATTATATATGTTTCACATATACACTTATAGACATAGTTGACCAACAAATACCCTTCTCCATTCTTCATATTCATCATCATATGGCCAATTGAAGTTGATTATTTCATCTAACTTATTCCTATATGGAGAATACTTTGTCATCATAGAATTGGATTCTTTGTTGAAATCTTCCAGAAAGCTAACTATAAATGTCATTCAAAATACTAATGTAAACTTATTTACAAATTTGATTTACTTGGGAAGCAATAACATCATCCATCTCCCTTTTCCACACTTGCAGTGGCTTCACTTCATCAATAGGGAGCTAAATATCTGGAAACAGGGACAAATTTTCCAAATCATAATGAGCCTTCAATTCTTCTAATTTTTTTCTTGAGTGGGGCAATATATCCTTGAAAATTTTTTTCACTAAGTTCGCAAACAAATTTATATGTTGGAATCACCTTAGGATGTCTATCCTCATTTTGATTAGCTCTAACTGCTATAAACTTCAATC
This sequence comes from Sequoia sempervirens, assembly GCA_007258455.2. Taxonomy (NCBI): domain Eukaryota; kingdom Viridiplantae; phylum Streptophyta; class Pinopsida; order Cupressales; family Cupressaceae; genus Sequoia; species Sequoia sempervirens. The sequence goes on along the minus strand of VDFB02379711.1, from coordinate 156,106,513 downwards.
TCTCAGCCCTTGGAATCCACTTATTTAGGATTGGGATAGTTAACTCCTTATCCCTTTGAGATAATCCTATTGCTTGCAACACCAAGGATTAATTGTCATGAACACCATTTAATTTGGCTTGGATCTTCTTATTCAAATATTTCAAGATAGCACAAACAATCTTTGAGGTTTTTTCATACATCATGTCTTGTGCCTATTCCAACAACTTCTTATATGTTTGAACTTGTGAAAGAAGTTAGTCTCTTGTAGGTTCATCAGATGAACTAAGACTTGGTTTTCTTGGTTCCTCTACTGAGAGTGGCTCTTGTCCCAAATTATCTAACACTATTTCCAAGGTTTTATCTTAAGGGGAAGGTTGGGAAGATGCAATTGGAGAAGATGGAGGTGGATGACTTGAGCTAGCTTGGACTTGATTTCTTTGCATTTCTTCCATTTTCTTATAGAATGCCAACTTAGTCTCTAGCACAACTACCTTCTGCTAACTATTATCTTATTCATTAAGGAGCTCATGATACTTACTCTTGCAATAATCCCTTTCAAGGGTGAGGTTTTCCATAGTTTCTTTAGAAAATCTAGCCACATTAACTGCCATGTCAACTGCCTCCAAAGTTGGGGTATTAGTAACTCTCTTCACAAGTAATTGCCCACTAAATTCTGATGGCTCAACAAGTATTGGTTTCCTAGATCCCATGGATAATGGCCAAATTTCTAGTGTATCCCAATCTTCATTAAATGAAGACCTTTATGGATATGTTCTACCAAATATGTGGCATAATTATAAACTATGTTGTAAGTTGGGTGATATAGATGTGTTGCCAGATAGCCATATTCCCTCTACAATGTGTCAGGTGGAGAAAAATAGATGATTTGGCACAAATAATTTACAATCTTCTTATTTAAGTAAATAGAAAAATATTTCATTGGGAAGGGCTCAAGCTCCTTTTCACTAACTTTGATCTGTTTTCTATTCTTCCCAATACCAGTGCAAGCAGTATGCAAGGGAAACAATTTTTTTTTCTAATGAATACCTTGATGTTTTCATGTTTGTTCCTAATTACATCCATATAAAGAGGAACCAAATCCTTACTCCATTCATGAAAATAGAAAACATCTTCAATTTCTTATCCAGCTATCCTTACCATTTCTTTCCCATCAAAGGTCCTGATGACCCTAGAGACAGGGTCATACCTTGAGGTGATATCTGTTAGTAAATCATCATCCATATATACATTGGGAACCACTAATTTTCCCATATCTAGCCTCAAAGGGTTATAGAGAGTAATCCTTGGGTTCCTATTTTTGAACCAATGTTGGAAGAGTTGCCATCCAGTATAAGGAAACTCGACATCCTTAATGAAACACTGCTTATCCATCACTCCCTCTCTAAATCTAAGGACATATAACAATATTTTTCATTTGAGTTTCTTATTTGTAGAGGATGTCAACAAGTCAATTAAATCCTAGGATAGTAATCTAGGTTGGGTCAAAGGGGTCAAAATTTTTACTTTAGGATCCATGGATATCGAAATGAATTTTAAGTAGACTAGGGTTTTAATGAGAAAAACTCTAACTACCAACCTCCTAATTCAAACCTAGGGCTCAATCTGAATGCTAGTTCTAAAAGGCCTTAGAGGGATATGAACTTTTAAAGATGGAGTTAACCCTAACTTTGAGCAATTAAACAAAAGCAATAAAACACATTCAACTAAAAGAAAATTGAAAGCCAATCCTACTTCAAAAAGCTAGAATAAAGCATAAAATTGTGTTTATTGTACTTACAACTTTCAATCAGAATAAAGCTTAATGCTAGTCGGCCTAAACTTTGTAAGTTGCCTTCTTCAATTTTTCATATTGCTCCAAACACCTCCTTGAATCTCAATTATGGAAGAAATAACTATATACACACATTATGAGGAAAATTGAGTAGATTTATGAGTCACCTCCACTATTACTACTCGCTCACGCAAAGCAATACAATTACAATGGGTGCACTTGCAATTTGAATATGCGTTGTTGATCTCCTGTTGAGATGGCCATCTTGGAAAACTCAAATTGAGTCAATTACATTTGAATTTCATCATTGTTCCATCCTAAACAACCAGCCAATAAATATATGCCAACTGGACCCTTCTTCGTGTACTTTTGGGCTCCAGTTGCTAGTGGTCATAGGACATATGTGGCTATTTTTCATGGTACTTGTAGCCTTTGACAAGCTTGTATCTGAAGTCGATGAGATAGCGGGGGATGATAGTGATCAACTTATCCCTTTTTGTAATCACTGTTGATCATAAAACTTGAGTGTTGGAATGAAAAGTGATGGTTGGGTCTTCACCCATGATCAAAGACATGTCAGCAGCTCGTAGACCATGCATCAGTTAAAGAACCATCACTTGCGACCTATGAGCTAGTGGGGAATAAATCAAATTAATTCCCACAATCATATGATCTTTAATCCTACACATACAACAAGGTTAGTCATAAAAGAGGGCCATGGTTAGGTTGATGACACTTTTACCCTTGAGGATGAATAACTTAGACTTCTCATTTAGGAGCCAAATAGTAAAGTCTGACATTAGGGAAATTAAAATACTTCATGATTAAAGGTGATCGAATACCCCAGACAAGGGGTCGGTAAAGGAATGTATCGTGATGGCTCATATGATAACTTAAATGACTGACAACCAGGAAAAACAAGTCAACCAAATTTTAGAACATCGAAGGTTTAAAAAAAAAGAATTTTAAAACAAGGTTATAGAGGTAAAACCCTAAACCCTACCTATGGGTAACATGTGGCATGCCATTACAGAGTACAAAGGGACCTCAAAATGTCAAAAAATTTAGGGACTCCATCATTGGGGACCAATTTGTGCCTCACTGAATACCTCCAAGATTTTTATAGACAGTCAAATCTTCTTCAAGGTTTGGAGAAAAGGGTAGAAGGAAATGTAAATCAAAACATAAAAAATGGTGATGCACCAAAGCTTTTACAACATTTCAAACCAAAACATTCCTATGATTGATATAATTAGACACAAAACTCCACAACCCTTCATTGTTGGAAAGGGAGCGGATAACAAAGGCTAACACCAAGCATAGTGCAAACTTTCAAATCTTTCCATGGGTAGTGTTCATTAAGGTCCAATCAAACATAAAGATTTCTAAGGGTAATAGGAAAAAATATTAAGAAATTTCTTGAACTCTCCCTCCTAATACAAAATAATATGATAAAACAACAACTTTTCAAAAAAAAAAAGAATTCTAATGACATAATTCAGTTTTCACAAGTTATTATTCTATTATACAAGCATACAACATGGAAATCAGCTACTTAAACTATTCCAATTCAGCTTGCAAGACATAGTGTTTCATTTAGAACAAACACATAAAAAAATAAAGCTCGATAAAGGTCATACATGCACATTCTCAATTATTTCTTCTTGATAATTCATGCTTTAAATATCAAATGAACTTTTAAAAAAATTTCAGATGCCAATCTGACAATAGTCTAAGCCTTAAAAGATATAATATGCCAGAGAAAAGTAGTTCTGCAAATTTACTTCTAAATTTTTTTCTATATCCTAAGAAACTAAAGAAACTTTTCCTTGACAAAGGAAACTGAAACCTAGAAATCCAAACCTTTCATTTGTCACCACCTCTCTTTTATAGTTGTAGAAAGAAGAAAACACTACCACAGAACAATAGTAATCACTACTAGGTGTTGGATTTTGATAGCACATGATCTGATCTTAGATCCTTGGTTAGGTCACAACAATATTTTCTCATCAATTCCCAACTGCCACATTAATGTTTTCTAGATATTTAGCAAAGATGGGGGTCTATAAATGATCAAATCCTAGAAACACAACCAAGAAAAAAGGTTCAGTTGACCAATCACATCACCCAAAGGTACTAACTCAAAGCTTCCATCCTGAAAACCTAGAAAAGAAAAAGGCCAACAAGCTCTAACAAAATCCCAAAAGATATCACTTCATAAGAAGTGTAATTTTACCCCAGTCAAGAGATGACATGTCAAATAGGCAAAAAATTTGAAGCTCGTGAATATTTCTCCTTAGAAAATCTCTAATGAGCCAACACGTGACTCAACTCTCTCCCAAAAGGAAGGTGAAAAATGAAAGTTGTGCAACCACCACGTGGATCATTGCTTACCTTTATGATAAATTTTCTTGAGTGCAAGCACATCCGAAACTAAAATCATTTGAACAAGCCAAAAATAAAAAAGATCAAGGAAAAAATGCTTCATAGTTTTGGAAACTCAAAGGGGGTCTTTGCTTGTAGAGGCACGAACCTAGGCCTTTGGTAATTCTTGGAGGTTGAAGAAAGCTAAATGTTGCACCTCCCAATCTACATCAGTTGGTAGGACAAGAGTACATATTTTCCTATATGCATGCTCTAGCTCAAAAACCTCGTTAAAAGAGACAAATCCCCATCTGGAAGAAATCGCTTCAAGGTGATAATAGAGTCAAGAAAGAAGATAAATCTCATGCTCAATATCATCAGGCATGGGAATTGTACTTCAACCCAGGAGTTTCACAAAGGTTTGATTCTTGTGTCGGATTGCATCTGTGATCTACTCAACCACTAGCACATCTTCATCTAGTGAAGAGGAGGTAGCCCATAGTTAACCAAGGCACTAAAGTCCTTATTAATCATCATGACTCACTTGTTCAACATCGTCTAACACTCTACATTTTTTGGCAACCTTATGATAGTTGATAATCTAATTAGCTTTGATAGCGTGACCTGACAATCGAGAATCCCCATAGATTTTAGGGCCTTATCAATGGCTACGTATAACTTGGAAATGAAGCTTTGTGATTCTTCCACTTAGGGTGAGCATTTTTGCATAAAGTGATCAGCCATTAGGCTGAACTTACCATTCAATTATAAAACATCTCTTAAGAATTATAAAGTAGGCCTAATAATGGTAATACCAATTGTGATATGCTCATAATGTGTGAATACCAACTTTTTCATTATCGAGAAGGTTCTATATCATCATGCAATAGCTAGATCCTAGTTAAACTGAGCCTATCTTTCTCTTGTGCTTTCCTCCATTTGACTTCTCTCTCTGAGGGCATTTTTCAATTTTGAGCTCATCCTTTCGATCTCTTGTTTTAACTCTTCTGCTTCTACTTGGGCCTTCCAAAGATCATTGGAAGTTTGGGATTAGACATCATTCAACTCTCTTTTCATATTTTCAATTTCAACATGAAGCTAAACTTGTTCACTCTAAGATTTAGCAAGCAACATAGATGTTTCCCCTTGCTAGCCTTGAATTTTTCTTACACGGGTCATTTCAACTTCTCTAGCTTAGATCTCATTCTGCAGTCTACTCACAATATCCTTCACATTTGAAAACTCTACCTGAGGACATTTGTCAATTCTAAGCTTAGCCTTTCATAGTCAACATGTACCACCTTCTGAGTGGCCTTAGCTAGGACCACTTTATCGTGCCAGCGAGTTTCATTCAAGTCTCAACCCATGGCATGAATTTCATAGTCCTCCATCTGTATTTTCCATTAAAGCTTGGAAATGAGCAGTTTCATGGTATTGATTACTAGAGAGTTCTTCTCTTCATTGAATCAAGCTTCAATCTTCTTGGTAGTATACATCTTCACATTTTTTAACAACATTTTTTTCTTTCGTCCTGTTAGGCTTGATTGGTAGCATCGGAATGGCCTTGAAGAGTCTGAGGGACATCAATGCTCTATGTTGCAATAGAAGCACTAGGAGGTGGTTCAAAAAGGGTGATAGAAGAGGAAAATTTAGATGTATGAGCATGGGAGGATGCAAAAGGTAGTGTTATCATGGAAAAAGGTAGGATACCAAATTGAGCAAGGGAAAAACTAGTTGGCGTGAACATGGAAATGAGCTTATGGAGAGGTGGCTTCCTAGTAGTAGATGGGCTAGGACTGATGGATGAAGTGGGGCTCTTAGATGTTTTAATGGGGGCCCTTGACATGATGATTAAAGTATCAATATCAGGCACAATAGATGATGCTCCTTAAGCATGTGGGGTAGCTTTAGAATATTCATTGAAATGGCAAGGGGTGCATTCAGGATGATCAGCTCAGGGTCTAAGGATAGATGATTCCTTTCAATGAGAGGAGGCAAGGGATTTGTTGGATGTTGTGGATGTGTTGTTGATATGTATTTGTCATTTATTTCAACACTACTAGCATTTGGTGTATTGAAGGTTGTACATGTTGAGGATATTGAGAAAATTGTAAAAGAAATTGTTACAGGTTCCTAGTGGAACTGTGTAGGTCATGAAGGCATTTTTTTGTAAGTTGAAGATCATTTGTTTTGGACTAAAGGGTTTATTTTTTAGAGTATCTAGATCATCTACCAGAAGTTTCATAGGCCCATGCAAAGATTTGATCATGTTGTGGTTTGACAGTATCTTTGTGGTCTCTGTTAGTGTTCCTAAGTGAATTTTGTTTGATTATAGTAATTCTAGTTATTGTGGATGTTTCTCTATTGTTTCTTGGTGTTCTTGGATGTTTCTAGATCATGCTCTATCTTTGTGGTGCGTCCACATTGACCAGTGTGCTTGTGGTTGAATATTTTTTCTCTATATCATTAGGTTTTCATGTTCTTGGCTAACATGAAAAGTAAAATTTGAATGTTTGGCGTGCTCGTGAATATTTTTTTGGGTCGCATAATTGTTTTGGCCAACAGTGTTTAGATCCACATTGAAAATTTAATTGTAAATTTGGGTTGACATTGCAAATATGTTTTATTTTTCTGGCCAACTAAGTTGTTGATGTAATCCATGATGTGGATATATAAGAGCAATTATTTCATCGATGTAAAATGTGTTGGGTATGCTCCTATGTGTGTATGTGTGAATATAATTCAATTATAGAGCAAAGTGTGAAGTAGTTTGAGTGAAAAGTAAAGGAGTTTTTTGTGCTTGATTGGAACTATAATCAGGCTTGTACAAAAGCTATTTTCTCAGTTCATACCCTTTTGATTTAATCCTATTCTATATTGTTGGGTAGTGAGCCCCTTTTGTAACTAAGTAGTGAGCTCTAGGTAGTGTGCTTGAATGCATGTGCATTCCCCTTTATTATTTTCATTATACTTTTAACATGGTATAATATTGTGGACTAGCATCCATCATGGTTTTTCCTCTAATAGGGTTTCCATGTAAAAAATCTTGGTGTTCTCTATCTCTCTGATGTGTTAATTGAGTATGGTTAATTGCTTATTCATCTGATCTGAGATTAGGTTAAGTAAAGTTTGAAAAGTTTATTATTTTGTGACAACTGATTCACCCCCCCTCTTAGTTGTCTACCTTTTTTTTCCAACAATTGGTATCAGAGTAGGTTCCTCTAAAGAAGTATAAGAGCTTGAGGTGATCTGAGATGGAAACATACAAGAAGGACAATCCTAGATTTGATGGAACTAACTACTCACTGTAGAAATTCAATATGCAATGTCACCTAAGGTGTATTGGTGAAGCTTTCCTGAAGATTACAAAAGATCCATATTTTATTCCTTAGAATGGTCCATCCACTGCTGATGAGATCAAAGAAGATAAAAAAAATATCAAGGCTATTGAAGCTTTGGTGATTGCTCTAACAGATTTAGAGATGGAAAATGTGATAGGACTATAGACAACTCATGAGATTCACAAGAATTTTGAAACTTTGTATGAAGGAGATGCATAGGTGAAGATGACTAAGCTACAGAGTTTGAAAGGAAAGTTTGAGAATTTGAAGATGGTTGAAGATGAAAATATCACTTCTTTTATGCAAAGAATAGATGAAATAGTGATGGGTATTAGATGTGTCAGTGGTTCTCTAGAAGAGGCTAAAATTGTGGTTAAGATACTCAGATCCTTGCCTCCCTCCTACAAAGTGAAGGATCACACTATTGAAGAGCTCAGATTAGTAACAAAGATAAAAAGAGATACACTAGTTGGTAAGCTTGCTGCTTTTGAATTAAGTGAATTTGGTGAATCTATTCCAAAGACTGAATTTGCATTCAAGGCTACTATATCTGGAAGTAAAAAACAAAGATATGATCTAGGAGAATGTTCCAAAAAAATATCCAAGTATGATGAAGAACTAAAATAGCTCAAAGATGAAGAGAGGTAGAAGAATTGGAAGCACTAATTGTAAACAAAGAAGGCAAAGGAAATGGTAAGTATGGAGTGTTTCCTATTAAATGTTTTTCCTATGATAAAATAGGTCATTTTGCATCAATATGTCCTGAAATCGTTCCTAGATCGAAGCATAACAATGCTAGATTCCAAAAGAAATGTTACTTTGCTAAAGGAGTGACTGATGATGAGTTTGATAAAGATAATGGAAATAAGATGAATGGGTTTTCATTACTACCGTTGAAAATAGTTATGTGGCTACTGAATCTGCTAAAGATGAGAAAGCTCTTGTAGCCTGAATTGAAGAAAAGGATGAGTTGGTTATTGACAATGGATGCTCATATCATATGACTGGTGATAAAAGCAAATTTGTAAGTCTAGAGAAGTATGACGGTGGTGTTGTAAGATTTGGAGACAACAATGCTGGTGTGATTTGTGGCAAAGGTTCTATTTTCCTTGGTGGTAAGGATAATCCTGATGATTTTCTTTATGTTGAAGGCCCGAAGCACAATATTTTGAGTGTTGGAAAGATGGTGGAAAAAGGATATGATCTACAATTCAAAAATGGAAGATGAAAGATACGTGGAAGTTCTGGCAATATGATTGCTATAGGAAAAAAGGTAATATTTTTCACCTGAATACAGCTAGTGGGATTTGTTTAATTGCTCAAGTAGATGAAAGCTGGTTGTGGCATAGAAGGTTGTGGCATAGAAGGTTGTGTCATGTAAATTTTTATAACATTTTCAAGGTAAATTCCACTCAGCCAGTAAGAGATCGACCTAAGTTGGGGAAGCCTACTAACACAATTTATAAGGAGTGTCAGATGGGTAAATAGACTAGAGTCTCCTTCTGGAGCAAACAGTTTCATTCAAATGATTTGTTGGAGCTACTACATGCTGATCTCTATGGTCCCTCTAGAGTCAGAAGTATTCATGGAGAAAGGTACTTTATGTTGATTATTGAGGATTACTCTAGAATGCTATGGGTTTCCTTCTTAAGAGAAAAATGTGATGCGCTGGAAAATTTGAAAAGTTTCAAGGCTATGGCAGAGTGAGAAAGGTTTAAAAATCAAGTGTCTGAGATCTGACAAAGGTGGTGAGTTCACCTCCAGGGATTTCAACTCTTTTTGTGAAGAACATGGAATCAAAAGACAATTAAATATTTCAAGATCTTTGGAAGAAAATGTTATATCAAGAGAGATGATGATAGAGGAAATTTTAATTCAAGAAGTGATGAAGAAATATTACTAGGTTACTCTACTAAGAGCAAGGCTTACAAATGCTATAACAAAAGAATGAGAAAAATGTTTGAGAGTGTAAATGTCAGAGTTGATGAGGACTCTACCAAATCATTCAAATATTATGGTTGTGATTTAGATGAAGACAATAAACTCCAAGGGAAGAATTCTCAAACACAAAAACAACTTCAAATTATTCCATATGTTTTGATAAAGAAACCTCAATTCATTATGGTAAATCAAGTCAGGAAGCACAGACAAGTGCAAGTGCAGAAGAAAGATCAGAAGAACCAAAAGCTCATGAATTACCACAACTCCAAGGTATGTAAAGCTAAATCATTATGAAATTCAAATTATAGGAGATAAGAATAAAGATGTGCAAACTAGAAGAAAGATTGCAGAAGAGTATTGCCTGATTTCCAAGATTGAACCTAAAAATGTTACTGAAGCCTTCCAAGATGAACATTGGATGGAAGCTATGAAGGAAGAGTTGACATAGATTGAAAAGAATGACACATGGACACTGGTTCCCAAACCTAAAGACAAAAATGTGATTGGTACTAAATGGGTGTTTTGGAACAAGTTGAATTAACAAGGTGAAGTGGTCTAGAATAAAGCAAGACTAGTATGTAAAGGGTATTCTAAAATGGAAGGTGTTGATTTTGAAGAAACTTTTTCCCATGTTGCCAAAATTGAAGCTATTAGATTGTTTCTTGCTTATGTTGCATACAAGAACTATAAAGTCTATCAAATGGATGTGAAGTCAATATTTTTGAATGGAGAACTAGAAGAAGTATACATTGAACAACTAGATAGATTTCAGCTAACTAACAAGGAAGATATGGTTTTTCATTTGAAGAAAGCTCTATATGGAGTTAAGAAAGCCCCCAAAGCCTAGTATAATAGAATGGAAAAATACTTACTAAATCTTGGATTCACTAAAGGTACTATTGATAGCAACTTATATTTCAAATTGGATCATGATAGAGAGTTAATTATAGAAGTTTTTGTTAATGACATCATTTTTAGAGGAGATGAAAATCTATGTATGAATTTTGCTAATGAGATGAAGGGTGAATTTGAGATGAGTATGATTGGAGAGATGAATTTCTTTCTAGGATTGAAAGTTACCTAGTTAGACTAGGGAATTTGTATATCTCAGTCCAAATATGTGAGAGAGCTACTGAAGAAATTTGGGATGGAAGAATGAAAGCCCGCTGGTACGCCCATGGTGACCGGATGCAAGATAACATGGAATGATGATTCTCCTAAGGTGAATCAACCTAGATACATTTAAATGATTAGTGTATTGATATATTTAACCCAAACTAGACTAGATATTATTAATGTTGCATGTATGGTTGCTAGATTTCAAGCTGATCCAAAAGAATCACATGTGACTGCTATCAAGAGAATCTTTAGATATCTGAAAGGAATAGTTGACTTTATACTTTGGTATCCAAAGGATGATGATCTCACTTTGAGTGCATATACTGATGCAGATTGGGCTAGAGATGTAAATGACATGAAAAGTACTAGTGGTGGTGCTTTCTTCCTAGGGAAGAAGTTGTTGTCCTAGTTGAGCAAAAAGTAGAATTCCATTTCTCTATCTACTATTGAAGTAGAATATATTGTTGCTGCAAATAACTATACTCAAGTGATATGGATGAAACAAATGTTGAAAGATATCAAGGTAATATATGAAGAGCCTGTTGCCATATACTATGACAATTCAAGTGCAATAAATATTTCAAAGAATCCTGTGATACACTCTAAGACTAAACATATATCAATCAAGTTTCACTTCTTGAGGGAGAAAGTGAATGAGAAAGAAGTCAGATTGGAGCACCTACCAAAGAATAGATTGCAAACATCTTTACTAAGTTGTTGCCGAAGGATACTTTTTAGTATCTCAAAGGAATGCTAGGGGTGATTACCCTTCTTGATAAGCACTAAAAGATGCATTTACTTGCATCAATCCATGAGCTTCATTGCCATATTTTCATCTAGATTGTTGTTTCCATGATTGCTACTTAGGGGGAGTAGTTAGATGTGAAGATAGGTGATGCAGAGCGTGTATGTGGAAAGGTCATGATTATCTTTGCCATTGATGTGAAAGGGGGAGAAGTCTAATGTGAAAAATCTTTCAAGAAGAAGAGCCTTGTGGGAGAAAAGTAGTTGAGAAGCAAGTGTGTTGGGTTGATGGTATCTTTCACATCATGTGTTGCCATCAATACCAAAGGGGGAGATTGTTGGATGTTGTGGATGTGTTGTTGATATGTTGTTGTCATTGATGTCAACACTACTAGCATTTGGTGTATTGAAGGTTGTATATGTCAAGGATATTGAGAAAAATGTAAAAGAAAGTGTTCTAGGTTCCCAATGGAACTATGTAGTTCATGAAGGTGTCTTGTTTTATACATTGAAAATCAACTGCTATGGAGTAAAGGGTTTTTTTTTAGAGTATCTAGATCATCTATCAGAAGTTTCTAAGGTCCACATAAAGACTTGATCGTGTTGTGGTCTAACAGTATTTTTTTGGTCTCTGTCAATGTTCCTAAGTGAAGTTTGTGTGATTTTGGTAATTCTAGTTGTTGAGGATGTTTCTCTTTTGTTTCTTGGTGTTCTTGGATGTTTCTAGATCATGCTATATCTTTGTGGTACATCCAAATTGATTGGTGTGCTTGTGGTCGAAGAATTTTTCTCTATATGATCGGGTTTTCGTGTTCTTGGCTGACATGATGGTGGTAACATGTTGTGGATGCATGAAAAGTAAAATTTGAATGTTTGGCATGCTCGTGAATATTTTTTTGGGTCACATAATTTTTTGGCCAATGGTATTTAGATCCACATTGAAAATTTAATTATAAATTTGGGCTGACATTGCAAATATGTTTTATTTTTCTACTTGACTAAGTTGTTGATGTAATCCATGATGTGGATATATAAGAGTGATTATTTCATTGGTGTAAAGTGTGGTTGGTATGCTCCTATGTGCGTATGTGCAAATATCATTTGATTGCAGAGAAGAGTGTGAAGAATATGGAGCAAAGTGTGAAGTAGTTTGAGTGAAAAGTAAAGGAGTTTTTTGTGCTTAATTAGAATTGTAATTAGGCTTGTACAGAAGCTATTTTCTTAGTTTGTACCCTCTGGATTTAATCCTATTTTGTATTTTTGGGTGGTGATCCCCTTCTGTAACTGAGGAGTGAGCTCTAGGAAGTGTTCCCAAATGTGCATGCATTCCCCTTTATTATTTTCATTATATTTTTAATAGGGTATAATATTGTGGACTAACATCCACCGTGGTTTTTCCCCTAACAGGGTTTCCACATAAAAAATTGTGCTCTTTGTCTCTCTGATGTTTTAATTGCTTATTCATTAGATCTAAGATTAGGTTAAGTAAAGATTGAAAACTTTATTATTCTGTGACAACTGATTCACCCCCCTCTCAGTTGTTTATCCTTGTTTTGACAACAAGATTAACTAAAGATGCAGAAATAGGAAGAAGAGGGGGAGTAAAACTTACCTAAGTCACAGCAGTCAAAACATTTTTTAGGAGAGACTTCACTTCTTCTTGTTAGGCTAACATGTAAAGGGCACCTGGATCTTGGATCCATATTCTCTTTGCATTATCGGGACTAGTACATCTCGATCCTTTGGTAGCCAATCCTTCTAAAAATTTCCCTTCAACGATCGCAATAGATCCTCTTGGAGACCATTAGGTCCATTTTCGTTTGCTTCCAGCACTAAGGGAGGACAAAGCTTTTGAATCCTTTTTCCTCAAGTCCCTATGGCTATCAGATTCTCAAGGCTGAGAATCCCAATGCAAAAATTGTTCCTCATCAATTTTGTGCCTCGTCTCTATATTTCTATTGTTGAAATTGGCCTCTTTATCATATATGTCCTCAAATCCACCATCAAGTGGTTGAAAGTTACTGCATGATGCTCCTAGGAATCTTATCTCCTGGAGGAATCTCTAGAAGTATGCATTTTTCCTTTCTGACCATCCCATGTGCTTCAATTGTGTGTTGAGGGGTTTTCTCATTGGGAGGTTCCTCCAATACTCTACTTGTGGTTCATATAAATTTAGCCATTTTGGTCATTGGAATGGAATGTGAGCCATATCAATGTACACCTTTGCATTTTCTTGAGTCAGATTTCTCCTTGTCTTGAAATATTCCTAAATCTCATGTTTCAAAGTGTAAACCCTATCTGAGTTATAGTCCCACTTGTCACAAATGAGGACCAAGCCCAAGGCCACCAGTAAATTTGTTTTTTCACCCTCGACCTTCTACTTATTCAACATTACCTAACTTTTAGTAATTATGAGGAAAAGTAGATATATCTTCATTTTGTTTCTTTGAATGCCATAGATCATGTCGAAAATGGTTACCTAACAGTATGCTTACAACATGAAAAATATATTTTTTACAAATATGGGGAGTTGAAAGGGCTCCCCAACAAAAATGTGAAATATGATAAATGTAAAATCATTTCCTAGGAAATAATCCATTAGGGTTGGTGGATCTTCAATCCATTGTATGGCCTTTTGATAGAAATAGTTGATAGGGCGAGGCAACAAATCTTGAACCACTGACCTTAGGAAGTAATCTACAAACCAATAATAATCCCCTATTCTCAAAAGCACATGGGTCCACACATAAACTGGCTAGAGATAGCCCCATTCATCTAACCTAGACACTGGTATATTCCTTGCTAGCCACTCAAAATTCTAATGTAAAACTAAATGAGCCAAGATAGAAGAATACCTAAATTTAGACTCAATACTATAATTGTTCAGCTATTCTAGCATGTTTCTAGCTATCACCTTAGCAAAATCATAGTACTTCAGGCTCCTTTCCCTTTTGAGCACAAAAGCTAGGCCAAACTGAAAAGGATTGACCTACTCATCATTATCAAGGCCAAAAACCTGGGCTAGTATTGAGAATACAGACTATATGTCCTTGAATTTCTTGCATGAAAGAGGACAAAGAAGATGAACTCTCTCCAACCTTTCCTTTGCCTCATCCTCATAAAAAAAAATTTCCTACCCATTTCTTCCCCAAAGGTTTCCATCCATTCTTCATCAAAAATTTCAGTACCCCGAGTCATAGGGATATACAACATATCCCATATGGCTTTAGCAAAAATAGTAACCTTGATCCTATTGCCCTCTATGGATTTTGTCATTTTATTGAACTTTAGGCACATACGTTGACCAACTTCAGGCATGGTTGTACAATAGGTAGTATAAACTGTGGCAGACCACAATTCTAGAGCCAAAATGAAAAACCCTATGATTGTTCATACTCCACCATTCTCTGAAACACACCTTCTCTAAAGCTTTTAGGGTTAGCTGACAACTTAGGGTCGAAAACATTGTCAGTGATATCTTGTGCCACCTCTCTTGGGATGCACTTATTAGGTAATACCTTCTTGTAGAATTTGAATAGTTGTTCCTTGACTATTGGGGCATTGGTGAATGAGTTCCACCCAAAGATATTGGCATAACTAGGACTTTTGATTGAAACTACAATTTTTCTACCAAAGATTGATGCTTTTGTCATGGCTATATGAGAAAGTTGCAAAGAGTTTCCTTAATGAAATCGGCCACTTGTCTTTCACTTATTTGGAGAAATCTACTTTTGAATGCAATTAATTCGCTCACTCGTACATGAAGTTAAGGCTATGTTGTTACCGTTGGTCCATTAAATGCTCACTAGTAGAATTTGACAAATAAATGACTACATGACTAAAACTTTTAGTCACATGACTAACACTAGGAGTATTTTGAAAATAAATGACTAATTTAGTCATTTTATAAGGGACTAATTTGGTAATTGGGTAAAAGCACAACTAAATGACTAAATAAATGACTAATATTAGACAAATAAAAATGACTAAATAAATGATTAATATTAGACAAACAAAAATAACTAAATATATGGCTAAATTAATGACTAAATAAATGACTATTACTCCTCTATTCTTTTTTCTTTCGAATTTGATCATAATCCATAGTGCTCAATCCCCCCTCATGGGACCCCTACCTAAGTATACCATTTGACCATCTAGGTTGTTTGGTGCACCAAAACTACATATTTTGGAAGGCATTGCCTCTTGGTGCAGTCTTAAGTCCTTCGCATATTTTATAAAAAAAATTAGCATTTACATTCTTTAACTTTTATTACTCATTATTTTAGGGATCCCTAACTTCAACACATACTCTCTAACATATTAACATACATAATTTAAATGAACACATATATAAATAAAAATAAATTTCCAAGGTATATATTACTACCATTACCACTTAGCATTGGCTAGAAGTGCATTAAATTTGAAGTTTCTATGAATGAATGTGAAACACATTACATTTGTTATTTTAGAAGAGTTGCTTCTTGAATATTCCAATTGATTTACCATTGCTTCAAAGCATTTGCCACATATAAAGATATAGAATTGTATTATTCAACTATACATGCTATTAATACCACTTGTTTCATTTACATATACTAAATTGAAACTATTAAATTATACCATAGACTAAAATCTAAAAATTATGACACCCGATCAATATTTAAAAAATAAATATTATTCATAAAAAATTATTTACATTTATTAAAGTGAAACTACACATATACTAAATTGAAACTATTAAATTATACCATAGACTAAAATCTAAAAATTATGACACCCCATCAATATTTAAAAAAAAAATATTATTCATAAAATTATTTGCATATATTAAAGTGAAACTATTAAATTATACCATAGACTAAAATCTAAAAGTTATGACATTCCATCAATATTTTAAAAAAAAATTATTCATAGAAATTAACTAATAAAATTGTGTCCATATCAATGCAAGGCAATTAAATGAATTTTTGGGATTTTTTCACAGTTTTTTACACTTTCCCCACCACTATTGGTTTCCCTCTCCTCCAAACTCTTCCTCATTGGTATTGACCTTGCACTTCTCCAATTTGGCAAGCTACAACCTAAAAATAAGGTTTTGACGAAGGTCAGTTGGAGGAAGCTAAGGAGAAGCATGGAGAACGTATTGAGGATGGGTCTTCTCATAGTGACAAACCACTTTTCAAGGTAAGCTTTTAGTAGGTAATTATTGTTTAAATTGTTGCATTTCAGAAAAAATGTGGTTTATTTTCCCCATCTCCTGGTAAACACCATTGTCTGCATTGTCTTAGAAACAAACAAGAAGCGCATGATGATATTATCTTTTCTAGGTCTCATTACTTCATTTTTTCGTAGAACCAGATAGACCCATTAAGCCTTAACTCTCGAATTTACATCCCACTTACCATTGAGAAAAGCTAGGGAAAATTGTGGTTTAATTTATAGGTCAGTTTACCAGGTGTTCATTTGGCACCTTCATATCAATATATTGGACTTTTATACAGTGCTTAGAAGACGAAGATGGAATAATATAGACCCACATTGTAATTTGCAATGATTCACAATCCTAATAATGTTATGTAGAATTTTTTTTGGTTGTCTCTGATAGTAAAATTTCTAGTGTAAGATTATCTGGTCAAATTCAAGAATCCATTTAATTGTAACTACTTTCGTGTTCTACTTTTAGAGTTGTATCTAGCACATTTGGGTAGTTCTTAAAATATTGCTCTATAGCCTAAACTCATCACTACTTCAACTCATTTTTCCCACCTTTAGGATCTACTTAGAAAAAATTGTAGTTTAGGGTAAATTCTTCAAAAGTTCAATCCTTCCTCACCATATTTTGGGTTTTAATTAGGACATTGTAGACTGGGCTAAATTCATCAGTAGTGCACTATGCAATTGCTTTATTTAACACTTTTGGGTTCTATTTTTGAAATTATAGCTTAGGTTAAATTATGTAGAGACCACCTACGACCAATAACTTAGTAGAAGATGATCATGAGAACAAAATCACAATTTGAAACTAGCATGGTGCATTCCTTGTCATATATCAAATTACTAAGCTTTATCATCAATTGATTTGGTTTCAAATGAATAAAAGGACATGGATACTTCATTTTCTTGATAAACTAGAAACTTGGAATCTCTAGTATTTCAGATACTTCATTTTCTTGATAGACTAGAAACATGGAATATTTAGTATTTCAAAAAAAAGTGGGGTAATATACCCCTCTTTCCTTTTTCATTAAATGGAAGGTTTGACTTGCATGATCTATATGAGAAGAATAGCGAGGTTTCTTTGTTACTCTTTTTTATCCCTTCTTTAACAAGATTTTCCTCTGGTTCTCTAATGGGATATTTATTCCATTGAGCTTCCTTGTCTTCATTTCAATTTTTAGAGTTCCAATGGTTTGGTTTAAGTTAAAGTTTTTTTGTGGTAATCTATTTGAATACGCTTTGTTTGGTAGATGTGGTAAAATCCCTTTTTGATATAACCTTTGGCTTAGTGGCTATATTGTGGGCTCTAGGTTGTTAACTCTATCATCAACTTCTCCACATACTTTCAACCAATTTCAGTTTGCTATGGTTCACATGGGATGCCCCATTTTACAAAATTTCCAACTCTTTTTCATGACAAATGTGCTTTATGCACTTTGAACTTGGATCCCCCCTTCATAGTCCATTTGATTTTATAGTAGAACTCATTTTATTTAGGTTTAGGGGCTATCTTTAATTTTAAAGACATATTGTGCTTTTGTCTATGATGTGATAATTTTATTCAATTTCAAGGAATTAGTTTTTATTGTGAAGACAAAATGTTCTTTAGCCTATGGCCTGCTTTTTAACAATTATGTTGCTTGAAACTTTGAGGTTCCAAGTCACATAATAAAATGACCAAGATGATTTTTTTCCTTTTGAATATTACTCTATGCTTCAAGCTTACTTGTTAGGTAGATCATTTTATTGGGTGTACACATGTGAGAGTTTCGGGTTTTTAGTTTTTTGAGCTATTGTGCCTTTGAGGAGATTCCTCTTGGGATTAGTGTAATCTTCAGTTTGTAGGAATTGGTTGTATCCAACAAGCAATATGTATCACTTGTCAGGGACATTCTGTGTAGATGGAATTTGAACTTGGGTTCCCCAATAAGTGCTAGTAAACAAAAGAGAAACATAAAGGTATTTTTTAGGTTTAAACCATATTTCACAAAATTTCCCAAATATGGGGATCTTTTGTAAACTCTCTAATATGTTCATAACCAAAATTTCATTTAAATTTAAAATTCAGATAAAATTATTTTCCAAAATAAACATATATTCATATACATTCATTTTTAATCTTCAATGCCAACCTATAATACATATATTATGTACTTTTTTTTTGAGTTATAAATACTCTGCCACTAATATTTACTTGTAAAAAAAATCATTGTTTAAAAGTTAGAATTCTCTATGCATTTTGATTAGTTAGTTGTTGAGATGTAATCTTGGACCCCCCTTGTAGGAATATAAAAACTTTCTCACTCTATAAATGACAAGCTTCAAAATATTTAATATTTTCCTAGTAGATAATTGAATTATTCTACAATGATCTTAAAAGGTTCTAGTATATTATGTGCATCAACAAGACTATTATTGTTCTTAGGAAGGGTATTAGATTGATTGTTTCCAGGAGTTTAGGTTTTAGTTTTCATGTTACATAAATAATATTTTGTTCCTTTTCTAGTTGCTAATTTGATTTTGAGGGAATTCTATGGTAAATATTTTGGATTTAGATATATGATTCCTTTTTCTGTAGATTCTAAAAGAGAACAAAGACAAGAAACAAGTATAATTCAATGAACGATTGAAGCATAGTAAGTTTCATAAATGAAAATTGGAACTTTTTGTTTGTTTGACTATAAGACATTGCAGACTGACTGTTGAATGATGTTGATCTAAAATATCTTTAAAATTTACAGCTTTCTTGTATATGATTTTACATATTGTGAAAGTTGTATGGAAGATATGTTTTCTTCGATAATCAATAAGCTTCGACACAAGACTATTTCTATTTGTATAGATTAATAAAATATAAAAATTGAAGTTACCTTTTTCTCATGGGTTTTATCAAATTTTGTGCTTCTTTCTTCTTGAAATCATCATTTCCTATTTATTGAATATCACAGTGCATTCCAAAACTCAGAGTCATTGTGTTGAAATATTTGATATAGAAGTTGCCTAAAAATGCATAAAAATGAAAGAGCTAAGGATCCCCACAATTTGTGGTTCATAAACCACAATACTAGCTTAAGGTTTTGAAATAGGATGGAAATCTAAGTGGGCCTAATTGTAGGGGAGACTCCATAATTAAATATGTTTGAGCTAGAATAGTACTAGGATGGGTGATCTCTTGGTCTGTCTTGGTGCTTCATCCTTGTGAAGTTGTGAACATCACATAGATTAAATAAGTGTCGAGCAGACCATTCAAATTCATGAAAGATGGGTTCTTGGTTACTAGTTGTGAAAGGTGTCCTAAGACTTGACTACTCAAACATTAACACATGGTTGAATCTTTAAAAATGGTATTACAAAATGATGCACTACAAAAACACAAAATGTGTTAAAGCATAGTTTAAATAACTTGTGAGTACTCACTAAGAAAATTGGATGGCAAGTAATCACTTGGAAAACTTGTTGCTACTTTTTAGTTAAAACTTAAAAATTGTAAATTTTTATTAAAAATTCAATCAAAGTCACTAAGACTCACAAGAAATCGTGTACTTGGCTAGATTTAGAGATCAAAAAGTATTTAAAAATTTGCATTTTTCATTCATACTTGTCTAACAATACCATAGTAAAATTACTATGTGCTAAATTGAAAACCACAACTATGCTTACCAAGTCTACCCTTCTCTCTTCTAAGGTATTGTCTTTCTGTAAAGCATAAGCAGATAGACCATATAGAATTGGGTTTCGTAACATGCGAATGTAAAGATAAGTCTATCCCAACCATTTTCATGCCTCCCTTGCATAAACAAATCCTTCATATGAAGCTTTGTATTAGCAGTTCAGGCACTTCAATCCTATTCAAACCCAGGTATTTACGGACCTTTTTAATCAATTTGTCACAAATTTATGAATGGTTTTTCCCATATTTGGAAAATGAATGAGCTCTCCAGTCTCCTAGGCTGAAATATCATAATACTAATCCCAAGCTAAATCTTTCTTCTCAATTTTGGTCAATATGTCATTTGGAATGCCTTTAAATTGACGAAGTGGAGTTTGAACACTCCATATGTGCTTTCCAACCATCTTGCATAGGTTAAGTACCTTCTCTATTAACTGATCCCATCATCTTTTTAGGACAATCTCAAAAAGTGCTCTAAGGAGGCAATCTGCACTCTGCAACACATAACCATAGAAAAAGAATGTATTTAGAACTACATAGCATGCATCATTCAATAGCTTCCACAAGAAATTGTAAATTGCTTATGTTTAGCAAAGGTGAATGAGTTGGAGAAGATGGAACTTAAGGATGGGTTGTATGGTTAGAAAGAGAAGCAGGAGGGTGGACATGAAAACATTCTCAGGGCTAAATTTAGATTTTTGTGGACAACACAACATTCTTAGGTCACCCACAAGTTTATAAAAAGGCAGAAAATGGTTATCATTTGCATTACAAAGGATACAAAATTCAAGTCACCCACTTGTAAATTGATAAAATGGCTATGATTTGTGCTACATAGGTTTTTAATACAAATAAATATATGAGTAATAAACACCATATCATACATGAGGGAGAGACTTTCAAGCTTAAGCTGTGAAATGTAAGCCTGGAGCAAAAAATTGATCTTGGCACTTGGTTCCTCCAAACTCTCTTTTCACTAGAATAGGAACATGGTCTAAGAGCATTGCAAGTTCCATCTTCTCTTCTTCTCTTATTGTCACATATTTAAACTCTTCACTTAATGAAAACAATTGACATAATTCAATATCACCCATTGTTGGCTTCAAGTGATCATTATAAGTAGCCATTGCCCCATGAGTGATGTAGTAATAACTGGCTATCCATCCTAGATCGTTAACCTGGAAATATCCACTTTTCCAATCATATTTCATGAAATTACTTTTTTCCAAGATAGTTGTAGTTGAATGTATCTGTTAGCATAAAGAGTTCAATTATCAGAAGCACTAACAAGTATCATTAAATTAAAATGTCATACTTTTCTAACAATACTATAGTAAAATTACTATGTACTAAATTGAAAATCACAACTATGCTTAACAAGTCTGCCCTTCTCTGTTCTAAGGTATTATCTTTTTGTAAAGCATTAGTAGATATACCATTTAGAACTAGGTTTCATAGCATGAAAATGTAAAGATAAGTGTATCCCAACCATGTGCATGCCTCCCTTGCATTTTGAACTATACCTAGGACAATTTCTACATTTAAATGATCTGCTAATTTTGAGATAAACTGGATCTCAATTGGTAATTGTTGATTCATAAGGGACATATAATATTGCAGCTCATTGTGACCTATTCATATTATTCCTTCTCCATTGGAATCATATTGTGGCCTTCCATATATTGATTTTCCAAAAATGTCTCTATTGTTAGCATGGGAATCTCCAACACGGAGCCTTTTTCAAAGCGATGTTGAGGTGTACGATTCTTATTGGGATGGAGGTGCAACAAGTCTGTGGTAGGGTCCTTGTTTGGAAATGGTGGCTACTTGGAAAAATCAAGTGTATTGTAGCATATTAGTAGATCAAGCTACCAATCTCCTCAACCATCTATTGAAGGTGTTAATCTTGAGAGGAGAAAATTGTGGCCATTGATGGAAAGTAGGAGGCTAGGTGCATATGATATGTCCATGTGGAAAAAACTAGTGGATTTTAGCGATGTTTTCACTTTGGTGAATAAAAAAAACTCAACACTTTAACCATCCACCAATCAACCATAATCACTAATCTTGGGGCAAGTTGATCTGCACTTTCAATGTTGATTGATGTTTAAGTCTCAACATTTTTAGGATCCAAATTGAAGAGTAGTGTAGCTATAAATACTCCTAAGCCTATTTTCATATGTAACCTACATGCAGCAGGAAAACAAATCCACACAACCACCGTAGGTTTAACTAGCATCTTAATGATATAGTTTAGAGTGTCCTCAAGATAGCCAACATGGGCAAGAAGGTCAACCATGCACACATAATGATCAACTGTAGGTGTAATCAAATACTGCTTACTTGATGCAATGCAAAGGAAGAAACCATCACTCACATGATTACAAATTTTGCAATCAAGGACTCAATCCCTTCTATTTCTTCAAGTTCACAAGAAAACTACTCAAAACAATGACTTCTACAAAGGCACAAATTTGAGCTTTCACTCCTTCTGACCCAAAAAAGTTGAATTTTCTTCTTCAAACTCATTAGAGGCTCCAAAACACTCAACCTCCCGATCAATTGATGAATTATTCTCTTAACCTATCCTCAATGTACAACTATGGCACTCATAAGCCACAAAACCCAAATATGTTTTCCATGCTACAAATAATTGATATAACACTTGGGATAGCTCTACTAGGCTTGAAATAACATTAATAAACTCACCTTATACTCCAGGAACATAGGTTTCTTGTTTTGGTTAACATTCTTTCATTGACTGCTTACATTTCTTATAGCCATGCCTTATGGAACTATCATAGATATCTCAAGGTGTAGGAATCCTTTTTAGACTATGATTAGTTTTATGGATTCCCTTAAAGGGGTTCTAAAACATATATGAAAAAAAAACATGGGCTTATTTGGAAAATAAACTTCAAAAATGATTGTCCTTACTATAATTTGGGCTTAATTAGGCCAATCAAGCACTAGGGCTTATTGATTATACAAGCTCTAATCTTGAATACTCTTTTCCAAACCTTCAAACATATTGTTTGGACCTGCATATGCTTATTTAACCATCAAAATTCCTTCTCCCCAAGTATTTGAACCAACCCTAGATGATAACCACCTTGAAACTCTATTTTATGGATTGTACACAGATTTTCAGTCCTAAACTTTCACCTCTCACATACTAGCCTTCACCTTATGGTTTGAAACTTCAAAAAATAAAATTACATGTCATGATGAATATTTTCACCAATAATTAGAATAAACCCTAGATTGTATGTTGGTGGCATTCTCAAGGTTGTATTAGTTGTGGCACCTAGAGTTTGAATAAACCCTAGCTAAATTGAAGTAAATTAAGGGTTTGTTGGTTCATCATTATAGAGAGGACTTAGAGACTTAAAACCTGATGAATATGTCTTTTTATTGATAGTCTAGAAAATTTGAGCGGGTTTTGAAAATTGCTTGTGAGATTTGAGAGGTCGTGTTCTACAAAATAGACCTAATTGGTCCTTAGGGATAGTGAGGAATCAATATTTAGGGATTTTTGCTCCAAAGAAACCCTAGTTGAGTTTGGAACATGTTAAATTTGGCCCAAAGGGGTATTCAAAACTGTCAAGAGTCCTTGTAGTTAAGAAAAATTGTGAGAAAAGTTGGCAAAAACAAATCTACAAACCTACTAGGTTGAAGGCAGGGTTATAGTGGAAAGTTGTTGAGTCAAAATTTTGTGACCTTGATTGATGATTTATCTAACTTGGATTGTGTTTTTAAGGTGAAGACCATTATCCCTTGCATCATGTTCATACCTTGCTCCAAAGCTCCCATTTTGGCACAGGAAGGGAGGATGTGGCATAGGTTGTGGAATTTGGCTTCAGACCTACTAATTGCATTTGCTTGAAAGTTTCTAAAGCCTTTTCAGCAAATCCATTTTGTGCATATCCCACAATCATTGTATTCCATGAGATGGTATCTCTTTCAAGCATTCTATCAAATAGTTTGCATGCCTTGTCTATGCTTCCACATTTTGTATACATGTCTACTAGGGCAGTTGAAACTACAACATCTAACAAAATTCCTCTATTCTTTATGGTTTTATGGATGTTCATGCCCTATTCCAAAGCCCCCATTTTGGCACATGCATGAAAGATGTTTTCAAAGGTTGTATAATTTGGCTTTATACCTGCCAATTACACTTGCTTGAAATTTTCTATAGAGTTTTCAACAAATCCATTTTGTGCATATCCAGCAATAATTGCAGTCCAAGAGATGACATCTCTTCAAGGCATTCTATCAAAAACTTCACATGCTTTCTCTATGCTTCCACATTTTGCATACATGTCAAGAAAATAATTTCCAACTATAATATCATACAAAAATCCCCCTTCTATTATGCTTTGATGGATTCTCATACCCTATTACAAAGCTTCCATTTGGAATAGGCAAAGAGGATGTTGGCAAAGGTTGCGAAGTCTGGATTTAAACCTGCAATTTTCATTTTCTTGAAAGTTTCTAAAGCCTTTTCAACAGATCTAATTTGTGTATATCTATAATTATTGATGTCCATGAGACCACCTTTCTTTTGAGGCATTTTTTTGAACACTTCAAGTGCCTTGTCTATGATCCCACATTTAGCATACATGTCTACAAGAGCAATTGCAACTACAATATCTAAAAAAATTCCTCTATCCTTAATGCTTTGATGGATGTCCATACCCTATTCCAAGGCTCCTAATTTGGCACAGACAGGTATGAAGAGGGTTCACAAAAGGTGTGAAGTTTAAAACAAGATGACATTAGGTGAATTACACTTAAATGTGTAAATTTTTAACAATCCTTTTGTAAAGCATTGAAATTTAAAATAAAAGCTAGTAGAAAGATAAATAAAATTTCTATGCCTAGTTATAGTGAGGAACATGTTTTGAAAAGGGGGCAAAGCATCCAACATGAAGACATCAAACTATGGAGGTAAAAGATTCCTAACTAGGGCGTCTATTTGAAGAGATACATGATGCCAAATTAGGATATTTGTGAAGTGAAAAATAGACATAAAATTAAACAATTTGAGTTTTTGTTTAAGATATTGGCATCCAATTAAACAATTTTAGAGGTTTTTATCAAGACATTCATGTGGCAGTCTCAATAAAATTCCCTACAAATATTTACACATACGCCACAACTCCCACTACTTGTACACATTCTTTAGACCAACCTCCTTGATGCATCTCTAAGTATTTGGAATTGATAATTTGTATCCTTGCAATGCCATGAATAATCAACTACTATGAGGAAGTAAGGGCCATCTATACATGTGACCATTATGTTGATGAAATTGTATTCCTTCTATTTTATCCAGTGAAAGCTCTCAATTTTTGGTGAGTTTACCTTTTATAGTATCTATTCTCATATTTCGAAGGTTACAAATCAAGAGGATGAATTTAGTGTGGTGAATAATCACTGCCCTAGTCTGAAAATAGGGTTTTATGAGTAAAGATGGAGGTTAGATTCTAGGGTTTATAAAAGTACCTTTAGAAGTGGACTTTTCATGGAATAATAAGCTTGTGCAGACCAAATAAAGAGTGATCCAAGTATTGGTTGTGAGATTTTGGATTTGGAGATAGAAAAACCTAATGACCCCTATGGTAGCCAAGGCCTAAAGAGGCATAATTCTAACTGAGACAGTCAGTTTTGAATCATTTGGTCTAAAGGACCTATACCTCACTTTGACATATGTTTTAACTAAGCCAAAAGGGTATCTAAAGGTGTGGTTAGTTTTGGGTAAATGTGTTTATCCTAGGAGAAAATCTCTGACATACCATTTTGTAGACCTACAAGCTTTGCATTCAATTTATGCTTCTTCATTATATATGTTGGCAAAGGTTGCAGAGTCTGGCTTTCAACTTGCAAATTGTATTTGCTTGAAAGTTTCTAAAGCCTTTTCAATAGATCTAATTTGTGTATATCCTAAAATTGTTGCAGTCCATGAAACCACATTTCTTTGAGGCATTTTGTTGAACACTTCAAGTGCCTTATCTATGATCCCACATTTAGCATACATGTCTACAAGAGTAGTTGCAACTACAATATTTGACAGAATTCCTCTATCCTTTATGATTTGATGGATGTCCATACCCTATTCCAAGGCTCCCAATTTGGCACCTAGAACCCAATCTAAAATTGATTCCATTGACAACTTGTCATAGCTGCAACACTTGAATATAATAGAGTGTGGACATTTAAAGAAGCTCCCTAATTCCATTGGCAAGCTATCACAGCTATAACACTTGAGCATAGAAGGGTGTAAAATTTTAAGTAACCTCCTTGACTTTATTTGCAACAGGTCTATTGTAGTCAAAACAATTTATCATAGAAGATTATAGAGGTTTAAATAACCTTCCTTATTCCACTGGCAACCTGTCACATATATAGTACTTGAAAATAGTAAGTTATAGAGTTTTAAATAACCTCCTATTGATGGTGTTTTCTGCACAGCAACAACTCAGACAAGATGCAATATCCTATCTCTCTTTCAAGGTAAATCTCTATCAACAAGCCCCAAGAGATAACCCTAAGGTCTCTAATGTTAGGTCTTGACGATGCATGAACAACCCAGTGATAAATGTGAAAATGTTGGTAATCACAATGGGACCCTACTATGAGCAAAATACTAAACCTTAATCTACTAGATCCAAAAATTATAATGATATTTCAAACTAAGGTTAACCCAGTAATTAAAGAAATAACAAAAGATAAAGGTTTCAAGAGATTCCTAAACTTAGCACTACTCCTAAGATTAACAATGCAAATGACAAACACTGAAATGGACTAATCCCTCAAACATATTTCTATTTAACCCAGATAAATCTGCAATCTTATACAAATAGTGCAATCTTCTATGGTTTTTTTTAAGATTTTCAAATCATGAACATTCACTCAAACAAACCCTTTTTAGTTGAAATGAACAAATACTCACAACTGAACTAAGCACAATGAATGTAAAGTCTAGGCTAACTTTGCAAAGCAACTAATAATCAGTTGGTTGCGAAAAGTATGGACTGAGAGATTGCTACAACATTCAAGTATTAAATCACAGACACTATTAAATTGAGTCCAATCTAAGCATTAACCTCCTCAAAGTGGTTTTAAAGATAGAAGAGCATGAACCATGCAAGACAAGAGAATACGAGTATGACACCAAATCACAATGTCATTGCTTGCATTTCAATCATCCACAGTAACAACAATTCTAGCCTTCTGTTGACAATGTTTGCTTGGGAGAAATTAACTTCTAACTTGCTCTACTTGCTTGCTTCTAACTACTATGTTCTGTCCTACTTCTATTATCTAACAACAAGAAAAAATCAATCCCCCACAAATGAGGCGAAATGCCCAATATATAAGATTCCTTCCTCTAAAAGCATGTCGGCCAGGATGAGTTTTAAAATAACAAGGCATGGCAAGCCCACCAGGAGAAATTTGAAATGGAATATAATATGCATCAAATGCATGCGTTTCATCTCAGTCAGTGTGGGATCCCACTGCAGCCCAGACGAAAGCATGGCGACATAATGGGGAAGCACAAATTTTGATGTAGCATGTGTTAACTCCCTCCTCCATCATCTTTATTCTGACTCATCATTTCATGAACTCTCAAAAGCATCCCATCCATGTCAGCTATTGGTGGTGAAGGCAAAACCTTAAGTCGATTTTGAATGGATGTAATTTCTTCTCTTGACTGCTTAACTGACCTATCCCAGTCCACTTTGTGCGCCATATACTTATCAATAACTACTAGGTAGGTGGCCGCATCATCTAATTGGTTCTCAAAAATGGGGTCATCACCAAGCGGTGCATAGACATCCTGCCACCATTCTCTCAATTGATCTAGACTCAAGTGTTCGGGAGCAATCTTCTTCCTTCCTGTCATGATCTCAAAGAATGTAATAGAGCTGTTGTATACCCTACTTAGGGTATCCTCAATCTTCCTTCTTCGTTTGTGAATAGTCTTCAACACTTTCTATTTGATTTGTAATGCCTCGAACCACTCCCAGGGTTTGGTAGCCTTAGGAAAAGGAAGGATCATGTCACTCACTAATCTATCCTTGGAGTATTCCATGATGGTCTTAGTTTTTTGCAGCAGCAAGTTTGTGTCTCCTTTATCTTGTGCTATTACCTGCTTCACCCAATCCATCATCATTACAGCATCCTTCCCTATTGACAGGATTTCCTTAATGGCTTCATTACCTTTTACTTGAACCCCTTTCAACCAATTGGCAGTGGCAAGGGTGGAAGCTTTCATCCTTTCCAACTCGGTGATGGCCTCCTAAGGAAGAGGATTTGTAGCAGAGGAAGAAGGGTTAATGGATTGCAGAGGCTTCATTAATTCCTCCAAGCATTTCTTGAGATTTTCATTTTCCCTCTTGAGCTCCTGATTGGTCTTCATTTCCTTTCTCAATCAGTCCACCATAATTGTACTAGAGGCCTCATAGTCTTCAATATCCTGCTCAATTGATGTGGGTCCTAGATTGAAAGTCTGAATGTTGTAATCTTTCCTAACCACATAATCTCTTTTTTTGTCTGGAGTAGGGGTGGTGATGTGAACAACTTTATTATGTGCCTCATCTCTTTCAATTTTCGAGATCACTCTGGCCCTTTTCTTACCTTTATTCTTGCCAATCTCTGCTAGCAATTCATCCCAATTTGGTGGCGTGTCTTCTACTATAACTTGTTTTCTCTGAATTTCTCTGCCTAACCATTCTGGGACAGTAGGGTCCAATTACCCTTGACTTGATCCTCCTTCTTCTTGTTGATCTCCTGCTACCTCCTTCTCCAAATCATGTCTCTCAAGAGTCTCATCCTTATTCCCTTCCTTCTCAAGCTCAGGTGGTGAAACCTTTTTTGCTTCTCTCTGCTTTGAGGGAGATTCAACCTCTTCATGTGTAATTGGGGACTCTGCATGTGTAACCAGGGGAGACTATGTTTCCTTTTTGGTTTCAACCTCTGCACTATAGAGTTCTCCTTCATGGAATTACTCCCCTTCAGTGTCCCGTTGTTCATCAACTTCTTTGGCTTTTCCAGGTTCACTTTGGGCTTCATGAATTGGAGGAATGTCATCCTGTTGCACATCTAGAGAAACAACTGGGGGAAGGTCAGCCTTAACCACCCTATCCCTTGAAGAAGGGGTCCTAGATCTCCTTGTATATACCCTGGCTTTCTCCTCTAAACTTTCCACACTCACCACCAGTGGGGAAATTACTCCTCCTATAGCCTTGGAGCTTGCTTTTTCTGATAATTTGACAATTCTTTTCTTCTTAAGCGGAGAGGTATCAGTCCCAGGGTTCGGCCCTTCAACCTCCTCCTGATCAGACCTTTTAGTTCTTGTTCTCTTCTTGGCCTTTAGCTTTCTTTGATTTTCTATTTCCTGAACTTCCTCTCCTTGGACATTCTTTGTCTTGATCTTGGACAGAGAGTCCAACTTACCTTTACCCTTAGGATCCTGCTCAGCTGACTCTTCAGAAGTGGAGTGGGAATCCAAATCTCCCATCAGGTTATATGTGCATTTCACTACCTTGTTCTCTAGCTCCCATATCGTATGCTTGAGCCACATCTTGGTAACTTTAATAATTGGGTCCATTAAATGTTTCAGCTCAGTTTTTTCTTCTTCTAACCAGTCCACATCACCAATTGGTATGTCCTTTACCGCTTCATAGGCATGATCCTGGATTAAATTTCCATCGTCTTCCAATTGATCTAGCATTGCCCTCACATTATACAATTGGACTGCGTCCACTGGAAGCCAAGAGAACTTCTTTTTCCTGACTTCGTATTCATTGCTGTAGTTGGCCCAATAGTCCTCCAAGTTTACCTTGTGGCTATACTCTCTGTTGGCTTTCCTTTGAGCCTCACCCATGATATCAAATTTGGACCTCTTGGAGTGCAAGGACAAACTGAGGGTACTTATCTCTTCCTCTGAAGCTTGGGAATAAATAATGGAAGGACATGCCTCTCCAGTGCCAATCCTCAAGGGGAAATCTCCACCAAATCCCTTTTTGTGTTTGTCCTTCTTGACAATGGCATCAAAGTTACAAATTTGTCTAGTTACTTCCAACAATAGGAGGTGATCAGTGGGATACCTTGGAAGTCTGTATGGGTCCTTTTGGTAGTCGTTGATCTAAATGTAGGAGAAGGTTGGTAATTGAATGAACCATGCTCCATACTTCTTGATGAGCTACTTGGCTTGATCTGAAGCAATATGTTGGATAACTATGCATGGAGCATTCTACTAATCAAACAAGCCCAATGATAATCAATAGATTCTTTCTCCATCCTCACAATGGCATGGCACATCCAATTCTCAAATACTCCTGCATTCCTCAGTCCAGCTAACCTGCTAAGTAGTGTAATAGCATCATAGTATTCTTTCTTGAATTTTATCTTGAAAAGTTGTTTGGGTAGTTTGGAGTAATGTGACTTGGGCTTTTCTAGCCAAGAGTTGATGAACTGCTCAGATTTAATAGTTTGGTCATCGTAGAATTCCCTAGAAAATCCCATGTTGAATGCCACCACATGAGATCGGTCAGGCATATCAAAATTTTGAGCAATAGCAATAGGATTGATATTTGCTATTACCCTCCCTTGAGGACTGATAATCTTTTGAGTACCCTGGTCGTAGTGTCTAGCACATTCTAGGATGAGCTCATAACATTGCACAGTTGAGGGGAAACCAACCACATGTGCCAAACCTGACTCCATCCTTTTGGCCACCAAAGGAAGGTCTTCAGCCACCATTCTTTCTTTGAACTCCTCGTAGTCCCATGACCGGACATTAGTATCAGTTACCTCTGACCAGATTGAAGTGATTTTGCTCTCAGGAATCTTTCTATTAATGTCCATTTTGATTCTCTCTGCATTGGACATGGAAGATCGAGCTGTTGCCTTGTCAGACTCGGCCTACATTCATCAAGAAAAGCACCATAAAACCATAGGAAAGTAATATTAATCATCAATACATCATTAGAATGAGTCCTATGTGACCGAAGTTCTATTACAATTCATATGGAATGATCACAACAAATTTTGGGTTTCAAGGTCACCCACAGAATCTGAGCCAGAGAAGAATCTCAGGGAAGCCCAGACTGATCAGATTCCAACGGAACAACCAAGAAACGCCTACTTAATCATTAAACCTAAGTGTGATAGACCAGTAAGCCACATGGGAAATCCAAATATAACATGCATCATAAATCATAGGTAAATCCATTTGTCTCACATTCTGTTACATTCCATCAAAGTTCAAGAAAATCCATGAAGGATGGATTTTCGCGATGAACGAGCCAGGGGAGACTTCAAAAAATTAGGGAGATACTAGATTTTGGGGAAATACGGACTCGACAGAGATCTGTGGTGATGGCAAGACTCTGAGTCAATCAGTGTATAAGCATGCTTCTCAGCCAAACAACTTCATTTGGGAGGAAGTCACACTGAGTGGGGCATGTCTCGCCAATTAGCGATAAGGAACTTCGCATCAGTGAGAGACTTGTCTTCGGGGTGAAGTCATGGCAAACCATTTTGGTCTCACCGATCATCAATGAGTTCAGCCAAACATAGGGTTTTTGTTATGGGTCTTGGAAAATGACTTCGGTCTCACCGACTAGCAGTATAACACATATATCGGTATGACCAACGAGTGGTCAGGGTAATGTCTTAGTGAATGTTGGAAGTCTCAGTGACTAGTGATAGTTTTGGCCAGACATGAGTTTTTTTGATGTGAGGTCTTGGCGAAGTTGGGGTGTCTTGTCGATTGGAGATAAACTCATCGATATGACCAACAGGTAGTCAGGGTAAGGTATCAGCGACTTTCTTTGGTTTCACCAACTAGCGATATAACATAAGGAACCTTCGGTGTGAGAAAGACACTGTCACAACAAACGAACACAGGCATAGGAGGGCTTTTCGTATAACGTCTTGCCGACAATAAGTGGTCTCCCCAAAAAGATCTGGGCTTGCCAAGAAAGGAAGGCTTCGTCATGAAGTCCTAGCGACCACTAGGAGTCTTGCCAAAAATGAAGGTTTCGGCAAGAGTAATGAGCTCGTCGAAAGGTCTTAGCGAAGTATGGATGTCTCAGCGAAGAAAAATGAATATTGGTATGACTAACGAGTGTTTGGGGTAATGTATTCACGAAATGATTCTATCTTCCTGACTTCAAAGGGCACTCCACAAGAGCAGAATGTGTTCGGTGAAAGGTCTCGCCAAAAAAGAGAGGTCTTAGCGACGGAAAGGAAAATCGGCAAGACGAAAGGAGCCAGCTATGAGCTCTTGGCGATGAGGGTTTGTCATGCTGACAGAAATAATTTCAGCAAGCTTATAGTGTCCTTCAATCAAATACAAATCCACGAATGGCTTCGGCGAGACATAGGACTACTGATGTGACATCTCCCCAACTTCGAAGTGTCACAGTGAAGGAAATTTGAAAGGGACGGACTATTCTGGAGGGATGAAAAATCCCAAACTGCAATGCCGAAATACAATTTTCCCCAACACATCCAATCGATCACAAATCTCAAACACCTAAGCCTAGGGTAAGTTAGGCATAGACCTTAAATAGATTTTCTTTGTATTCTAGGCCCATTCAAGAGCATACTTACGAAAAATGACGATGCCCTAGGTTAAAAAAAAAACCCCATACATCTGCCATTAAAGCATAGGTGAGCCTAAGACTTTGGTAATTCAAGTGTTGAAACCATGCAAGGAAAAAGACATCATGATTTTCAAGTAAGTTTACTAAAATACAAACAAGCCAACAAACTCAGAAACCACTTGAGGGATCATAAATTAATCAATCGCTAAGTAACCCTAATCATGAAGCATCCAAATAATGTAGAAAATCAAACCCAAAAGGATTTATAACTTCTACTTGCTATCTACAATCATCAATCCAAAGCAAAGCAAAGCAACACATACCATTATAAAGCAGAAATTGATCCCAGAACCAGCAAATATGAAGAAGATGGTGTCCACAAAGAACAAGGGCACGAACACGCCAGAAAATGCTACCAAATCGACCAATTCTCAGTAAAATGCTCCAAAATCTCAGTCAAAGATTCGCAAGAAAGCACTTCTCAGCCCAACGATGGTAAACAATAAGCATGATGGCATATAAGATCCTTGAAATCAAGTTAAATACATCCCTTAGAGCATATGCGAAGCCATTAATGCAATCAACAAGATAGCTAGAGAAGAATTTCAGAAACTCGACAACTGGGTAGAATCTGGGGAAATCCAGCCCACGTGGAAATCCGTGATGACCTAAAATCTCTAAACAATAGGGTCCAGCTGGAGTCCAAGCAGGACTCAGGGAAATCCGACTAGGGTGGAAAATCTTGACTTCGAGTAAAAACCAGAACCATGATCAAAACTAAATATTTTCAATGAAATCCAGGGGAAACACTTAGGCAATCATAAATAATCATTTAAGCACATGCCTAGATAGAGAAAAATCTCAAAAATGAAAGGGCCAAGATGCAAAACCCAAAAGCAAGAGTGTCCCTACCTTCAGTGGGGCATGTGTGTGAAAAACTGCACAACACCTCCATGATTCCATTTTCAACCTATCACAAATGTAGCACTTAAACATAATAGGAAGTTTTAAAGGTTTAAATAAACTCCTTGATTCTACTGACAATATATTGCAACTGTGACATTCAAACCTAAATTTTGTCATGGTTTAAATAACCTCCTTAATTCCATTGGCATCATGTCATAGCTGCAACCCTTAACATAGAAGGGTGTGAACGTTTAAATAACCTTCCTGATTCCATTAGAAACCTATCACAACTGCACCACTTGAACATGGTAGGGTGTATAGATTTAAATAACCTCCCTCATTCCAATGGCAACCTATCATAGTTGTAGCACTTAAACATAGAAATGTGTAAAAGTTTAAATAACCCCCCTAATTCTATTGGCAACTTGTCACAGTTGCAACACTTGAACATAAAAGATTGTAGAGGTTTAAATAACCTTCCTAATTCCATTGGCAACCTATCACAATAGCGGCACTTGAACATAGAAGATTGTAGAGGTTTAAATAACCTTCATGATTCCATTGGAAACCTGTCACATCTGCAGCACTTGAAAATAGAAAGTTGTAGAGGTTTAAATAACCTCCCCAATTCCATTTTCAACCTCTCACAGCTGAAACACTTGAATATAATAGGAAATTTTAAATTTTTAAATAACCTCCTTGATTATGTTGACAATCTATCACAACTGCAGCACTTAAAAAAGAATTGTCACAGTTTAAATAACCTCCTTGATTTCATTAGAAACATGTCACAACTTCAACACAACACTTGAACATAGAAGGGTGTGGACATTTAAATAAGCTCCTTGATTAAATAGCCTCCTTTATTCCATTAGCAACTTGTCACAGCTGCAACACTTGAACATAGAAGGGTGTGGAAGTTTAAATAAGCTCCCTGATTCATTTGAAAACCTATCACAGCTACAACACTTGAACATAGAAGGGTGTGGACGTTTAAATAAGCTCCCTAATTACATTGGTAACCTGTCACAGCTGCAACACTTGAACATGGTAGGGTGTATATATTTAAATAGCCTCCTTGATTCATTGGTAACCTGTCACAGCTACAACACTTGAACATAGAAGGGTATAAAATTTTAAATAACCCCCCTAATTCCATTGAAAATAGAATGTTAGGATGTGTTCCAGAGTGTTTCATTAATTTAAATATTTTGAGAAGTTCCTTGAAAAATCCATTTTGTGCACATTCTGCAATCAATCATTTCATTCCATGAGATGACATCTCTTTGAGGCATTTTGTGAAACAATTTAGGTCTTTTAAATTCTATGATTCCACATCTTGCATATATTTCTACCAAAGCATATCCATCTATAACATCTAACAAAAATTCCCCTTACGGACTTAATTGGCCTTACCTTCTTTGATTCAATAATTGCTCTAATTTAAATGACAATTATAATAGTTAAGAACTTAAGAATATTGTAGCAATGTGAGATGCACATTTTCTTATGAAATACACCCACCCATGTACTTTTGTAGGCATATTTTAAAATCTTAAAGATAATACCTGTATGTGTGTAATGCATTCAAGGCTTTCCAAAGGGTGCTCTGCGATGTATCATTCTAACAACTTCTGGGGAAGCATTTAGGTGTGTAAAAATTTACGCTGCTCAGCAAGTTTATGTGTACCATATTCTTCTTTCAACACACTCAAGAATAAGTACATAGATTATTTACTTTATTGATTAAAATATGATTGTATTTTTGGATTATGCCAAGTTAATTTTTAAAATGTCTATTGCTATCCAGTTATCTATCATGACATTATTTTCCCATCTATGTGAATTTAGATGATGCAAAAAATTAGGAAGTAAACCTATGTATCTCTATTATATCCTAGAGGAAATTATAGCCTTTTGCATCATGGCAACTACTAGGGACTCAAAAGCCAGATGTAATTGCATGTAATTGCATTGGTAGAAATAGATATTTGAGATTTAGGTCTTGTAGTAATTTCAGCATTTGTCAATGTTACATGTAACATATTTTCCATCTACAAATTTATATAGCTAATTATCCACATGGATGGTTATATGCTTTGGATGTTTCACAATGTTGTAAATATTGATGCTACCATGTTTGGTGGTGCTTGCCACATTATATTCACTACCTTTTAATATGTATACAATTTATAGTATATGGTTTCATTCAACACTTTATAGGGGTATTAACTTTCTCCAAAGGATAGATAACATAATTTAACATTGATGAAAATGTTCATATATGGTCCTTCTAATTTTAATTTCATAGATGCCATCATTGATGGTTATTGTAGTGGAATGTCTAATCTCAACAATATTTGATTTTGCTAAATAAATAGATGATCAATAATTTTTTCTCAAACCAAATGCTTGGACCTTGAAATTTTTGTGCTTTTACAACTTTACAAGTTTAAATTGTATGATCTCTTATCCTCTAAAGTTTTATATATCAAGGGTCCTATGTGCTCCCCATGTCTTGTTCTATAGTATACATTAGATGCTATTTATTTCTAATGGGATAAGGCATAATTTCATTATATTTATGATTTTAAAGAACAATGGCCAACCTACTATTATGTTTTTCCCTCATGTTCCTCTTTGTTGTGTATTGTGCAAACCCTTGAATTCCTATTGTTCTTTCTGGTTAGTAATCCTGCCAACTTCACTTTGTATATCATGTTAGTTT
This sequence comes from Sequoia sempervirens, assembly GCA_007258455.2. Lineage (NCBI taxonomy): Eukaryota > Viridiplantae > Streptophyta > Pinopsida > Cupressales > Cupressaceae > Sequoia > Sequoia sempervirens. The sequence continues at coordinate 156,070,081 of VDFB02379711.1, read as the reverse complement.
GCAAAGATCTTGGTGGTATTTCATATCCTTTTTCACTTTTAAACAATGGAGAGCTTATCTGCTATTTCTAGGTCAGCTTGGCATTTATAGGTGGTTGTTTATTGCCTTCTATTGAATTTTGAATTTTCCTTTTATCAACTTTGAAAGCATCTGTTTTGCATGTTTTGAAGCCATATAGGTTTAGGATTTCACTAATTAGTGAATATGCTAGTGATTTTATATTAAAAGCTAGAGATTGCTATTTTTTAATGTTTGGGCTATGATTAAACTTAATCCATTATATGTGACATAAATTGCATATTTTGATTAAAAATGGAACCTAAGAATTTTCAGGAAGTGATTGTCATAGACGTGGGCTTAAGGAAAATAATTGATGGTTAATTGGGTTCTTTTCTCATCAGAGTTTGTTCAGTGGAGAAATTGAAGGATGGGAAAGTTGCAGATGCTCTTAAGCATCCTAACTAGAACATGGGGAAAAAGAATATAGTTGACTCTACTACCCTATTCAATAAGGTATAGCATATTTTCTTTGCTGTGATTCATTTCTATTGTATTTGAATGTTTTCTTTTAATATTTTGTTAAGATATTTTCCTTCAAAAATGTGCACCCGTAATTCTAGGGTCTTGAGGTTATAGAAGTACACTATCTTTATGGAGCTGACTACAATCATATTGAGATCATAATTCACCCACAGTCAATAATTCATTCAATGATATAAACACAGGTATGATAACAAATTGCTCTTGTTTAGGACTATATGTTCCATTTCTTCTTATGTCATATGTGTTTGATAGAGCTTTTATCAATTATATCTATTAGGATTCCTCTTTTTTGGCTCAATTGGGATGGCTAGACATGTGATTCCCAATACTATATACAATGTCATGGCTTGAGAGAGTTCCATGTTCAGAGATTAATTGGCCTAGACTTGACCTTTGCAAGTATGCATTTTTAATCTTAAGTTGGTTTGCTTTTGATTTTATTTTTGAATAGCAATGGTTACTTATTTGAAGCTGTTAGTGTAGAAATCAACTTTAGTGAGTGAAAATTAGTCATTGTTGATTGAATTATCTTCTTAAATGGTTGTGATACACAAACTAGATGCTTAGGTTCCAAAATAAGCAAAGATCATATGGTTTTATGTAGGTTGGGTTCATTAACCTTCAAAGCTCTAGACAATGTGAAGTATCCTTCAACGAATCTTGCTTATTCTGCTGATCGAGCTGGTGGTACTATGATTGGTGTCCTTAGTGTAGCAAATGAGAAGGTTGTTCAGTTATTTATTGATGAAAGGTGCATTCCCTTCTTGGACCTTTCAAACCTGGATTATAAATCCCATACAACTTTAGCAACATTACTAATGTTGTTGAAATGTTCATCTTTGGAGATTGTTAGTGTAGCATGCTCAGTCTGCTTAGCATATGTTCAATGTTTAAGTATAATTTCTAAAAGAATTAGCCTTTGTTTTAACTAGATCTAACATGTAGTAAGAATTGTAGTCTCATCATTCTTATTAATCAACTTTCATATTTCCTATCACCTAACAAAAAAAGGCATAAACTTTCCAATGATTGTGAGGAATACACATTGCCACTATGAACAGTGGGCATGCTTTCATCAGTCTATTGGTGGAGTTATTTAAGGGGAGTTCCCCCGATGTAGTAATATTAGGCCAATAGTGACACTATTGGCCTAATATTACTACATCAGGGGAACTCCCCTCATAGCTCCACCAATAGACTGATGAAGGCATATCAACATGCTTTCATTGGTCTATCAGTGGAGCTATGAGGTGAGTTCCCCCGATGTAGTTATGTTAGGTTGATAGTGACACTATCGACCTAACATAACTACATTAGTGGAACTCCCCTCATAGCTCCATTGATAAACTGATGAAAGCATATTGTCACTATCAAACTAACATTAGTACATCGGGGGAACTCCCCTCATAGCTCCATCGATAGACTAATGAAAACATGCCAATATGCCTTCATCGGTCTATCGGTGGAGCTATGAGGGGAGTTCCCCCGATGTAGTAATGTTAGGCCGATAGTGACACTATTGGCCTAACATTACTACATCGGGGGAACTCCCCTCATAGCTCCACTAATAGACCGATGAAAGCATATCGACAACACTAGAACATATCGGTAGAAGATAACACAAGGTCCCATCAAATTTTTATCACTCAAAAAATATGAAAATGAGGCACGCCATGAATTTTTATATGGTTTTAGAAGCCTATAATTGGTGTTGGTAGTGGAGGTGCTGCCCCTCAACCCTGTATCATGATAGGGAGTGTGCCAGGGGTGCTACCCATGGACCTCGTGAGGGGTGTTGCCCCTTTACCCTACTAGGGGAACTTCCCCTAGAACCCCACAAGGGGCGTTACCCCCAAACCCTCATGAGGGGTGCTACCCCTCAACTCCACTAGAGGCATTGGCCCCAAACCCCCATGAGGGACGTTGCCCCTTGACCCTACTAGGGGTGTTTTTAGTCCTAGCTTTGGAAGATCTAATGATATTCAAGTAGCCTACAATAATGAAAACAATTACACCTATAAGATAGGTCACATGCTTGACATTAGGGAATTGATATGGTTATTTATGGATTGGCTGCTATAACCATAGTTATCTAGATCCAGATATGGTAATTTCACTGTTATTTGTAACTGGAATTACTTCCTCTTGATCATATTTCTACTTTTTGTATCATTCATTTTGGTCTAAGAGATAAAATCCTGACATATTTGGTAGAAAATGAATAGGAAAATTAGTAAATTATCAAGAAATAGTGTTTAGGGACCCTACAGTGAACACTGGTTAGTTGTTTATTGTTTATACACGTTTTGACATTTGATGGCTGCCAGCCTATTGGTACAATTCATCCTTTTAGTTTTTGCAACTATTATATCTTGTAAGTGTGGTTGAAGTCCAATCCAAATGTTTATAATGTAAATTTTAGATTCATAATAGTGCATTCAAGGTTTTCATCTCTGTTTTTGTTGCATCAAGGATTTTGAAAATGTTATTGAAGACCTTCTGAAACTTGATTTATGACACATCCACACAACCACCATAGGTTTAACTAGCATCTTAATGATATAGTTTAGAGTTTCCTCAAGATATCCAACATAGGAAAGAAGGTCAACCATGCACACATAATGATCAACTGTAGGTGTAATGCAATGTTGCTTACTCATGTGATTGAAGTATGTATAGCCCTCATCCACTAAACCTCTGTGGCTGCATGCACAAAGAATATAAACAAAGCTTACAATGTTAGGATATGTTTCAGAGTGCTTCATTAATTCAAATATTTTGAGATCATCCTTGCAAAATCCATTTTGTGCATATCTTGCAATTATTGCATACCATGAGATGACATATCTTTGAGGCATTCCATCAAAGAGTTCAAATTCCTTGTGTACATTTCCACATTTTGCATACATGTCTAATAGAGAATTTCCAACCATAATATCTGACAAAAATCCCCCATCCATTATATGCTTTGATGGATGTCCATACCTTGTTTCAAAGCTCCCATTTTGGCACAAGCAGGTGGGATGCTAGTATAGCTTGTGGAATTTGGCTTCACACCTGCTAATTGCATTTTCTTGAAAGTTTCTAAAGCCTTTTCAACAAATCTATTTTGTGCATATCCCGTAATCATCGTATTCCATGAGATGGAATCCCTTTCAGGAATTATGTCAAACAGTTCACATGCCTTGTCTATGCTTCCATATTTTGCATACATGTCTACTAGGGCAGTTGCAACTACAACATCTAATAAAATTCCTCTATTATTTATGCTTTGATGGATGTTCATACCCTATTCCAAAGCCCCCATTTTGGCATAGGTAGGAAATATTTTGGAAAAGGTTGTGGAATTTGGCTTTATACCTAGACCAATTGCATTTGCTTGAAATTTTGTAAAGAATTTTCAACAAATTCATTTTGTGCATATCCAACAATAATTGCAATCCAAGGGATGGCATCTCTTTGAGGAATTCTATCAAAAACTTCACATGCTTTCTCTATGTTTCCACATTTTCCATACATGTCAACCAAAGCATTTCCAACTATAATATCAGACGAATATCCCCCTTCTATTATGCTTTGATGGATGTCCATACACTATTCCAAAGCTTCCATTTTGGAACAAACAAAGATTTATATCAGATGTCCTCTGTAGTACTTTACAATGGTTGGCAAGGTTATTTCTTATGAATGAAGTAACAAATTTATAACCTATCAACAAATGAGGCTGAAATTTGTAGGAAACAAATTTGGATTTTGATGAACACAAAGGAAAAATAGCTATTGGAAGGGTAAATTTTGGTACTATGCACAGAGGTATGGAGATAAAGGTAAAGGCTATTTAGATAACAAAAATACAATAAATTTGATGCCAAAAATAACCCTTATATTAGATATATTCCAACAAATGTGGAGTTGAGATGTGGGAAAGTGTTGTTATATATGGTTGGCTAAAGATAGTGCTAGAAAACTTATTTGCATGACATTTCTTATAGCCTATGGGAAAAATTTATGTTCAATATATTATGAAAGTAAAAATAGAGAATTCTTATTACAAAATTCACAATGATAAAGAAATTCCCAAAATTTATATAAGAAAATCTCAATACTAGAGTAATGGTAAATCTACAAAGTAGGCTACTTATTGGCTACTTATTTTATAGCTTTTTTATTGAACAAAATGAAGGTTATCATCTATTTCATAGAATCTTTTCTTAAACGTATTTCCCACTACTACATTTTAGCTTCTAGGGTCTACTACGTATGAGTTGTGTATAACATTGTACTTTGTAGTTAAGGTTGTTTTACTTGAATCCTAGTTGAATCATTTGTTTCTTAACATTGCATCTTTCATAAATGTCTTTGACTCTTAGTTTTAAAGGATGCCTTTACAAAACACCTTTTCTTGTTACAAAATTAGACTTTAGTAATTGATTTCCAAATGAATTTCAAAAGAAAGAGATACTTAAGGTTTTATATTCCTATTTCATATCAGTAATATATGAACAAAGGAAACTATACACACATACACACAAACAAACACACACACACACACACACACACACACGCACACACACACACACACATATATATGAACAAAGGAATGTATATACTGACATCCAATTCACTTTCTACACAACCCAATAATGGCAGCAATAAAAACACTTAGAAAATATATTTCAGACTTGTACAAGTGGATAATGAGACAATGTAATGAGAAAATATGAAGTGTTTGAACTTAGAAAATGATACAATGACCAAGTAAACACAATATATGTTTCCATAATTTGCTACAACAACACTAACCTACATTTACATTAATTTTCTATTCATTTATTACATAGACAACAAGAATCAAAACCTAGTTTGGATGTTGGAGTTGAGATAGTGTTGCCAATGAACTAGTAATATATTTTACCCTTGAATAAGGGAAATGACTAACCTTCTAAACCTTCCTAAAGCCACATTCGAAGTTGGTGATGGTCATCAACTCTGCTTTTTCTTTTCCACTAAAGAAAGTCCACATAATGAAATTTTTGTATCTTAAAATGTAAAGGCATTTTTGCAAATAGTATGTAAATTTTCATTTCTAATACCTTATATACCTATCAAACTTGGTTTTCTAAATGTTGAAATAGTTTCATTCCCAGTTAAAAAATTCCCATAAGAGCAACAAAACAAAGGTCTTTATATTGATGTTTAATAAAAAAATATGAAAGTATTGCTTTGGAATTGCCTGAAATGCTTTTCTTTCTTGCAAAGCAGTAGATTTTGAGGCAGGAATGGAATTTTAATAGAGTGTTTGTTGTTTCCTCTCTTTAATGTGATAATTTTGTATCTTCCCAATGGTCATGTAACTAGATTGCCTTTGTCAGGTTTTTGAGAGTTAGAATCCCAATGCAAAAGAAATAGTCCTTTCAAACATGGCAACAAATTTTGACTAGATTTTGTTATAGTTTGAGCTTTGCTGCTTCAAATCCTCTCTATGTATTTTTTTATACCTTAGTTCCTAAATGATGTAAAGAAAAAACAATTAACATGTTACACTATATTTACTCATTTAAACAAATGTATAATTTCTTCTATTTCTTCCTTTATTTCAGGATCCTTTCACATTTTCTAATTATCATAGAGTAATACAAGAGCCTTTTGATTATTACATGTTTGGACAAAATTACATTCGACCATTGATTGATTTCAGGTATTGTTGTTGTGATTCTCAAGAAGGTTTTAGATCTTGTTTTTTAATCTGATAAGATTGGCTATATCTCATAGGAGGGTTTCTAATTATAGATTTAAGTAGTATTTGATCACCCTTAATAATTTAGAGGTAGATTAATTTTCCTCATGCTTTTTCCATTGAATTTTTTTTCTATTAACTATGTAGTTTTGACAAATGAACAATAAGGTTATTTTGATTTCTAAGACTAAAAATGACATCCTTGAGTAAATTTTTTAATGTAAGGGAGGTTGTCTATATGTTAGGCTTTTTAGGGGAATTGGATTGCTCAACAAGAAAATATTTCTAAATGAATTTAGCTCTAACTCTATGGGAAAGATTATAGTTTTATAGGCATACACAACTCTACCAATATGGGAGTGATGATAGTCGGAGGGAACATTTAAAGAGGTTCTAGATATGCTAGAGGAAAGCTACAAGGAAACTAAATTGATAATGTTTGAAGTTTCTTTTTCTTTCTTATATGTTGAGTCTCGTTAATAAGTTTAATGTTGTGTTGCAACTTGTAGTTGAGAATGTTGATATGATAAAGGCTAGCATTATCAATCCTCTAAAAGTTATCAGAATTGCATTAGTTGATGCCAAAAGGTAAAACTATTTATCTTTATTATAATTAGTGGAACTTGCAACTATAATATCTGATAAAAATCTACTTCCAAATATGCTTTTGATGTGAAAATTTTGAAACCTTCTTTTTAGGTTACAACTCCAAATTGGAGAAGTAAAAGGTGAATACCAGTGAGGAAGAGTTTGGAGGAGCCGAAACCAAGAGCGGTGGGAAAGCTGTGGATTTGCAAGGTGATTAAATGGGTCGAACCCCTATAGGAGGTTGTTGCCCTTCCAAAAGGACCACAGTTAAGGAAGGGGAAAATAGTATAAGTATATGAAAATAAGAGTATTTTGTCTATATAGTGTCAGTAAGTTGTACAGTGTCACTGAGACATTGAATGCAACCAATGAGATTTTGATTTGCCAATGAGGCTTAATAAAGTAAATTTTTAGAGTTGTTTATTCTCCACTCATAAATACTGTGTTGTGGCTCCTCTTGATTTGTAATCCTTTTGTGTTTGTGTCTAATCAATCATATTTTTTCACGCATTTTAGTCTTCATTTCATGGTGCTTCTTCAACATTTGAATATCTATGATACTTGAATTTTATATGTATTAATATGTGAGGATTAATTAAGTTAATTTTGATTTGTAATGACTAAATATATGAATAAAGTAATGACTTACATGACTAAATACATGACTTAATATATGACTAAATAAATGACTACCATGACTAAATAAATGACCAGTTAACAACAATCAATGACTAAATATATGGCTAAACAAATTGATCACTACCATGACTAAATAAATGACTAACATATTTTAGTCATAAATTTGGTGGTGTTATAAATAACTACAAATAAACCACTAAAATAGTCACGTGACTAAAATTAATTACTATAATATATGACTAAATAAATGACTAAATAAATGACCAAATCAATGACCAAATTAATGACTAAAATCAATGACTAAATAAATGACTAAATTGTTTAGTCATAAATTTAGTGGTGTTATAAATGACTACAAATAAACCACTAATAGTCATGTGACTAAAGTTAGTCATTTATATGCAATTTTTAGTAGTTTATTTAGTCATATATTGTTGTTTGTGTACTAGTACTTGAATGACTAGATACTATGAACATCCGATCAATACAAAATTAGAACGGCTAAGGGTTTTTGGAATCATAGGTTAATTGTGAGGGGTTTAGGCAACACAAACCCAAAAATAGTGATAAGGAAGATAACCGTAAGCTAAAAAATGAGGGTCTAAGACAAGTATTTGCAAAATTTAAAATGGAATCTAGAGAAGTTTTGAGGGGTTCCATCAATGGCTCCTATTGAGGACACATTCCTCTCATAGGAATGGTGAGATCCTAGAATCATGGGTGAAACAGACCAAGCACAGAGAACAAAAACAGGACAACCAAAATATATATAGTTTTTTACATAGGCCATAAAGACCTAAACTAGGAGATCTAATTTTTATTCTGTCTGAAGCCTTCTCCTGAGGTACAAATTATTATTATGCACTTTGCAATCTATCTAGGCTTCAATTCTAGTTGATGGCACCAGGCCACTAAACTTAGGGTTGATTCTTTCCTCTATCAAAAACATTATTCTCTACTATCTGTATTAACCTAAGGATAAAAATATTCTCATGAATTTCACATCCCCTAATCATGAATTTGTTACTAGGAACTTATCATTGTCACTCCTATTTATGTCCAACTATGAACTATGTTCAATCATTAATTGAAACACATGGCTAATGGAGTACTTTATCTAACTTAACTTGCAATTGTACTCCACCAAATGATCATCTAACTAGACAGGGAAAATGAAACATTCATAATTTTTTTGCTCACTATTAACATATTCATTTTGGGTGATGAACAAGAAACATTCATATTCATGCTCATGTTCAAGATGATGTTCATATTCATTAGAGCAATACAAACCAATTATGTTGCCCAATGATCCATTTTCCTGAAAAAACTAGTTTCTCAAATTCCACAACACTTTTACTTCTACTTAAAATAAGATCATTCCCATAAAGAGCATCATTCATATCATCCCAATCATCAAAGATAATTTATATTTTAGGATCACTTACACATTTTGATTCTTCTTTCTAGTTATTATTGTTCAATTTGAAAAAAAATGTTTCAAAAGTTGGATCAACTAATTCAGAATTGATGTGATCAGTAGTAGGGTATTCAAATGCACCATTAAGTGATAGGTTTACACATTCATATGTGCAAGATTTATGGAAACTTGAACATAGCTTTTGTTCCACCAAGTAGATTTGTTCACTTCCCTCCTCAACATGACTTTGGTTAATGAAACATAGAAAATTTGGATCTTCTAAATGGAGATCACAAATTCTCTATCTTCCATTCAATTTAGAGCTTAGGACACAAAATTCAATGTGAAAGTGTGATTATATACAGTTTACGATACTAAAATGAGGTCCACAGCCTAGGAAGGTACAACATCCAATGTGAATGTGTAAGACACATTACAACACTAGATTAACATTAAGTTTATTTTACAAGCCTTCTATATTGTTGTGATAATGTAATTAAATATATTTTATAATTTTGAATAGGTTTATTAAGTATAGAGAGGTGTGAAAGTATTTTACAACACTTTATAACACCTCTTTAAGACATCGTTTAATGAATTTGCAAGGGTCCAAGACATAATGTGGATGTGTAAAACACCTCACAACAGTAAATCAAGGCCTCATTAAGTCTAGTTTATCATCAATTATTCCCCAAATCAAGTAAATTATCTTTTTTCTATGGTATAGTTAAAAAAAATCATGTTCATCTCTTCCATAAAATTTGTACATCCCACTTCTTCTTCATGTAAATATTCAGAAACAAGACCTTGCTGACTAGCACTACCCATTCCATCATTAAATTTAGGCTCTATATTCTGAGTTAACACTACTCATATGGTGATTCCTCCTTATATCTCTTTATGTTGGACAACCTCTGAATTAACAACTCTTGATCATAATTTAAAAATTGCTGAAGTCTATTATGAATTGGTTCATGATCAATATGTTGTGAGAATGAACAAAATGAGACATCAAAAGTGTCATCACATTGATCATCTTTTTCATCCTTATTTATCTCATCTTTATGATGTGTACCCAGGCAACAAACACTTGCAGCCATATATCCCTTCATCATTTAGTATTTCATAGTGTTTTCAATATCCATATAAAAGTATGATATGCATGTTGCAATGTTGTAGGTTTCTTATCCCTTATCAAATAACTCATTTATTGTCAAAAGCAGCAAGATATATAATCAAACACTTTGCATCACTAGGTCTTAAGTATTCTAGAATATCTTTTACTACTTTCATGAATGAGATTAAAAGAAGGAACCAACTCTTCTTCATCTTGTTGGATTTCCCTAAATATTTTTCTTATCTCATTTGGACTAATCCTTTCACCAAATTGTTCCACAAATGCTATTTCTAAAGCATCCCATGAAGCTATATAATATATTGGTAAATATGAGTACTAGTCTCTGGCACCTCTTTTAATGACTGAGCAAACAATTTCATGATAACATCCTCATGATTTATCTCAAAATCACCCATCAAATCTATGAATGCATTTAGGTGTCTGGAAGCTTGATCAAAAAATTTCCCTATAAATTTTGGAAGAAGTTTCCTAATATCATCAAGAATATTATTAGGGAAACCTTTAATACCTCCAAAACTTAATGGCTCATATCTCTCAATAGAGAACTTTTGAGTGCACGATAGGAGTTGCATACCCAACATACTTTTATTTGAAATTCTCCCAAGAAATACATGGGAATTGATACATTTCTCTTGTATCCTTATTCATTATTCAAATATTACTTTATGGTTAATGAGAAACTACCTCATCATGTTTATAGAGATGCACAACTTCAAATATACTTATGCCTTAAAGTATTTTAAAATGCCAATTTCAGAAATAAGCATACTACTTCAAACCCACTTAGATACTACAAATTTCACCTCATAAGTATATAAAACAACCTCCACTATTCCCTTCTTTAGTGCTCAATTCACTTAATAGGGAACAAAGTATTTCTTCCACGTCTCTTAAAAATGAATTTCATATAAATTTATTACTTCTTGCAAATCAAAATAGGGGAAACTACCTAAATATATTTGTAGATATTCTAAATTATTCTTTGTTAGGTTCTTTGCATAGAGTTGCCACCTCCTTTGTAGAGGATCAAACTTCAATCAACATGAAGCTTCTTTCACCAGTTGATTTCACTTTAAGCTTCCTTTTCTCAAACAAATTTCTTTGGAGTCGCCATGCACTTTTAGTGAGAACTTTATTTTAGAACCTTTATGAAGTTCTATCAAGGAAAAATGATCTACTGCAAAGGTTTTCTTAAATAGTCCCCAGTACAGTCATCATTTTTGTTTGTTATTTTTTCTAGAACCAAACTTATTCTTACCACATACCTATGAACTTGTCAGAATTCAATTATTAGTATGGGTAAGGATTGGCGAACACTTAAATTAGGGTTTTTAAACCTTCACTTCTTCACTTTGAGCTCTATGAAACTCAGAAGGGTAATCCTAAATATTATGTTTACAGATACTAGTTTGTCTAGGTATCAAACACATAATAAATAGATTATTCCCCTTAAACATTTAATAGACACAATACCCTAAAGATTGGCTAACCTTCATGGCAGTGACTAACTTAAACAAGAGAAAATATAATTCATTAAGATTAACACACACCCAGAAAGAGTTTTACAAGTAAGTTGATTGTATTTTTGTGATCGGTTGTTGAACTAGTTACCACAACTGGAGTATAATTACTTTGCTAAACTAGTGCTATATTCTTGGAATGGAGTCAAACCAAATACCCACATGACTAGATAATAATTTTATAGTTGACAATACCCAAAGCCTTGAAAATATTGCATTACAATATCCCCACTTATCATTTCCATAATTCATTTCTTACTAGCATTCTCATACATGATTTATTTCAAACCCATTGTTATATTCAAGAATTTACATACATTCATTGAAATGATAAGAAAGAATAGAACAACACATCCATTGGAAACCCACAAAGAAATAAAATAACCATTGATTATATTATTCATAATTTGTATAACTTGTACATAGGAGAGTAATATGTAGAAACTTTAAACTATTCTACTATATGTATTTTCATTGTCATTATCATAAAACCATATACATATTGACTAAATTTATCCCTAAAAACATATTAATAGAATTTTCAATATCCATTTTTGTCTCTGTGTATAGCCCCTTCAAAGAAAACTACCTACTGACCTCCTTTGTAATCAACCTTGAAATCCCTTTCACAAGACAAGGGTGCAACAAGCATCGGTCTAAATTAAACCTACATTTCACTTTCATTTCAAAATGAAATTCACTAGAATGTGAAAATATTCCCCAATTAGTTAGAAGTAATCATTTGTAGGACAAAGGTAAGTGAAAATAAAAACTCCAAAAACTATCAGTCAAAGAAAACCCACCAGTCTTCAAAAACTATCACCATCACAACATCAAAAGCATGCAAGTTCACACCGAACTAGGAAATGTCACCATCCACATCAAAGTCATAAATAAACAAAGACCCACACCACAACGAGGTAGCATAAAGGACAAAAAAATGAGCACCATCTCAAAAAGGGATAGAGATGCTACTTTTCCTTGTTAGCAGCAAAGTAAGTATGTCTACTCATTGTCCTTATTGAAAGTGGAGTATCCATCACCACCCCATCCTTAGAATCAATCAAATCAATCATGACCATGAGATACTAGCAGTAACCTGAATCAGGTTCATCTCCACTGTCAAAATCTAATCAACTAAGACTTTAATGTGTGAATGATGACATCCCATATAAGCCCAATGATATTTATTCTTTCTCCCAACTTCTCTCTCAAGCCTATCAATTTAATTCTCCTTACCCTTGAAAAATTCCTCTGAGATAATTTAGCTTCTCAGATAATAAGCATGCTTGAGAACACCTTGTACAAAATACTTGAAAACTCTTGCTTTCTTCTTTGGATTCATAGTGATTTCAAACATATCTTTCTCAATCTATGGAGAATCACCATGAGACTCAAAAGGGTTGAGTCTACTGGACCTTCAGACCAGGCTGATAGAAACAATTACCTTACCCATTTCCTTACTTAACAACTTATCAAATTTCCTTAGAACAAAGACACCACCCAACTTAGAAATAATAAGCTCGAATTCACACTTATTCTCAAACTCTTAATTCTCATAAACAATTAAATGGTGAGAATAACAAGCATGTGCTCTTCATTAAATTGAACAACTGGAGAGTTTCTGCATTAATTTTCCAAGAAAGCTTGTGTGAGGACTCAAGCAATCAATTACCCTAATTTTGAACCTTAGACATTGATCATACCTTGAAGTGAATCAACAGATAATCAATCAAGATGATTAATTATGAAAAAATAAAACAAATGCACTTGATACAACTCCATAATCAGAAAACTCAAGTGAGATAAACATCCACTTAGTTTTCACATTAACCACATGCTTAGTGTTTAACCAAACTTGTTGTGTCACATTTACTTGCTCGCCCATGGGAATTAATTTATCTGCAATTCATCATGTAATAAGACATCGAGGAGCGATCATGATTTAACTTTAGAATATTAGCTCATACTTTGCCTTATTTCAATTTCACCTTCCCACATGTACCAACACTTGATAGATTTGACAACCATAAAAATACTTCCCAAATTTCTTATGTGTGCCCAAGAATCAATTCTAATTTAGCATCATTTTTATCCTAGAATAGTCTCTACCAATATTTTAACAACACCTTATCTCCATATGAATCCATCTAAGTGTTTGAAATATTCCATGTGGCACTTGCCCGCTGAAAAACATGGGACATAAGTGGGCCCCTCACGGGATGGCAAGGAGTGGTCAAGGTTGACCCATGTCACCCACCATTCGATCATTGATCTCTATTCTTCAGAAACACGTGTAATTTCCAAAGCTTGATAGGTCTCATAAAAAGTGAAAAATGTCACCCTATACACTAGCCCTTGTGATTATCTCTCCTTAATGCACAAAATAGAGGGGTGTGCAAGGAATGGTCCTGATGAGAATATGTGTTTCGATGTCCATCATTGATCTTTCTCAAAGCTACATCCATTGGCCTTTTGGAAACACTGGTCCCACTGCCAAGCATGACACATGACCATCACCCACTAGCCCATGTGTTTTAAAATAATATGAAATAAACCAACATGGGTATGTGGGGAGTGGCGAAGATGTGCCCACATTACTTAACAACTATCGTTGATCTTCTTCTAATGGCACCAACTATCTTTCCCAAGGAGAAGGTACCTTCCAATGCATAAAACACATGGATAAATCTTGAAAACCCGTGTGAATAAAATAATAAGGAATAAAACAACATGCATGCATGGGAACCAGTGGTGATCAACCCTTGATGATTGAATGACCGGCATGAAAACCTAATTCTACACATGCCACAAAAGTTAATTTAAAAATGGGGCCACTTCTAGTCCAATGAGAACTTGACCATTAGTAATGAAGGCTTAAGACTTAAGTTATTAAGTATAAAAATTAGGCCCAACCATAGGAAAATTGAACACTGAAAAGGCACTTGGTGACTGGAAAACCTAAGCTCAGGGGGTTGGTGAACATAATGATTTTAATGACATAATAGGTAACTTCAAGGAATGGATATTAGGAACATTAGGTTAATACAAAATTAGGATGTCCAAGTTTTTTTGGGCTCATAGGTTAATTATGAGGGGTTTAGGCAACATAAACCCTAAAACAGTGATAAGGAAGATAACCCCAAGCCAAAAAATGAGGGTCCAAGCCAAGTATTTACAAAATTTAAAATGGAATCCAAAGAAGTTTTGGGGGGTTCCATCACCATCAAAAAATCAACTCATATTTATACCTTATTCAACCTTGAAATCTTTCTCCAAGGTCGGATATGCACCTCAAACATAAAAATTTAAATTAGGTTTGCACCAAAAAGTTCCTGTAGTGGATAGGAATGAAGGTGGACCATAAAAAAAATTTATCTAGGACCTAAATCCATCCTTATATGCCACACCACACTTCCACAAAAAGCTAAGCACATTCGCAAGTAGTGTAAACACTAAGGTCAATTGTTATTCATGTAAACACCATTAAGATTTTAAGTACACACTTCCTTTGATCTGTCCATAACTCACAAAAAATAAATATCACCTAAAAACACTCTAGAATATTCCATAAACACCCTAAAATCTAAAAAACTCCTTCACAACAACTTTCACCCAAAGAATGTACACACCTAGTACACTCAAATAACTTTGCCATACAGTGTAACTCAAGAAACATAGTTCCTTAGAAGAAAACCTCAAACCACCTCTACTGTAATAAGATACCAACACCATCAACACACCTTCAGTTCCACAAGACCTAAAAGAATTCTATGGAGAAAAGCAAAGTAGAAACATTTCTCCCAAACACCTCTGTAATACAAAGTTCACACACTCATGAACGCAACTTGTTCTACATAGCAATCTAGCAAACCAAATCCTGAATACAACACCTTTGAACACCACTTATCAACATATATGAAATGCATAGGCATATTTTCAACCTAGAAGAAATGCGGAGCAACACCAGAACACTACACTGCAACCTAGAACAACACTATAACTCATTGTTTTCTCTTTTTATCAAATTTTCATAAAATCACTTTGAAGCCAAGCAAGAGAGACACATCCTCATTGTCTGCAGCACTTCCTCAACACAATTTAACCAACTGCAACATAACAACTCAATAATAGATCATAGAAGCTTATCACAAAAACACTAAAGGTTGACACTAGTAGCTTTACTAGTGACAACAAAATGTAGCTAATCAAAGCATGGATAACATCAACTTCTCACACTTGCAATAATCTTATCCAACAATAGCCATCAATGACAACACAGTCTTGTTGACATCACTAACAACACCAACTATTCATACTTGCAATAGGAGGTTCCATGATCCAATATTAAATTTATAAAAGAGGAATCAAGGTCCTAAATAATATATATACATCATAATATGAAGATAAGAACTCAAGGTAAGGAGATAACCTCCACTTTCACACCATCTAAAGCTCCTCCAAGATGAATCCTCCAAGAAATTTTATCTTTAATGGTGATAGCCATGGTACCAAACCATGTGGTACCTTTAGGTCCACCTCACCATCCTAGGAGATAGTCACTTGGGCACAAACACATCACTCGCACAAAATAAGGAGCATGGCTCACAAACATGACAATCAATACTAGGAGATAGTCACTTGCGCACTAGCACATCACTCACAAAAAATAAGAAGCATGACTCGCAAACATGCCAATCAATATATACATATGACATCAAACAATATACATAATAATGGCATAGATGGAAATAGGAATGATCAATCATAAAATTCAAAACAAGCCACTAGGAATGACCACATCCAATACTTTACAAGCCAACAAAATAATAATCAAATAAGAAATATACATGCTCAAGGGAATATAATCACCAACAGTATCACATATAAAATAAAGTATGAAATAAACATGTGCAACCATGGTACCATACCACATGGCTGAAATCACATGAACTCATGGTCTCATATATCATAGAGATAAACTTCTACATTCAAGGTCTCTTCACATCACAACGTGCTCAAAGATTTCTCTCTCATTGGACACCAAGTCCAATGACATCAATGACAAAGAACCCATATGATCTACGTATGGAGTATCATTGCAAAGATCAAAGGGATGGCTTAGTGGAGTCAAGTATGAATCAATTCGCCTATGTGAAGAACCCAAATAGGAAGTCCAAAAATTTCTTAAGTGAGCATGCCTTCTATGCTCATAGTGATCCTGTAATAGCATTCTAACTATATCATATGCATCATTATCTTGGTTATTTTCATTTACCAAATTTCATTAGTTATCACTTATTAACGAAAATCCTCACCTGTCATATCCTCAAAGCCCTTTTTGCTATGATTGATATCAAGAGCCACTCCTTTCCTACACCCTACACCTCAAATCATAAGTTCATTATATGTTAATTCTTTATTTGGGTGTGACACAAATTTTAATAAAAATTTTGGGAAATAAAAAAGATCTCAAAATGTTATAAATAAAAAATAAATAAGAATATTTTTTTCTGTCATTAAAATTCATCATAAATCACTACCAATTACATTTCTTCTGAAGTTATTTTACATTGACAAAACAATAAAAAATTCTCAAAATCCATTGATGAATGCTTAAAAATTCAAATTTTAAATTTTAAAATTCTAAATATACACTTTGGTTGCAAATATGCACAACCTAGATCTTTTCACATAAAATTTATATTTCAAAGATTTTGGGAAAAATGCCATGGTAAGGGCACAAATTGGAGATTTTTTTGCAATTTTTTTTTAATAATTAAATTTCTCAAATGGAATAAATGTAATTGATTCTAAATGGAGGCCATATGCTTCCTTAAGGGAAGCATGGAAAAAATCCAACAAATAATTTAAAATATGGAGAAAATGAGGAGAATTACCTCAAGTTTGGTCCTAAAATTACTAAATTTCCTCCACAATTGAGGAGAAAATGAAGATGTAATCCAATCATATCTCCATTCTTCCCTTTGAAATTCAATCTCCCACCAAGAAATTCAATAGCAAGCAATTCTAAGAAAAACCATCCATTTTCCATTTTTTGAGAAAAAAAGGGTTTAAGAGGGAGAGACTTTTCAAAAATCAATGAATACAATACAAAGAGTAAGTGTAGATAGCTAAAAATTACTATCACATTTCATCTAAATCATCATCACTTCTTGTTATCATCTCTTATTAACCCACTAGTCGCTATTAATTAAATATCTTTTTATTATTTAAATAAGCTAACATTCCTCTTTATTTAAATAATTTTTCATTAATATTATTTCATCATTTTCCATCAGCAATATTTATTAAATCATTTTTAATTCTTAATTAAATTTTCATTCCCTCTTATCCACACTAATTCAATATTTTTTAATTATTTAATTAGCTAATATTTCCTCTAAAATTAAATAAATTGAATAATTTATTTAATTTGATGTTTCTATCTTTAAATTCCTCTAAAAATTAAATAAAATCTATAAATTATTTATTTAATAAATATATCCTCATCTCATGCACATCAATTAATTATTATTTTTATATTCTTCCATCTTTTAATTTAATGAATTGACTAAAAAGTAACCTTTGTTTAGTCTCACTCCCACCACTTCACTCATCCATTCATTCATTTATCTAATCCATGTGGCCACTTAACTACACATCTTAGCCTCTCATCTTACCACATCACTTGCATGTTGATGATGATCTCTCAAGAAATCTCATCCATTAATCTCTCAAATTATCCTACACTCTTGATATGGTATTTATGAAAGCTTTAAGACACCCATCATTTAGTCATTTAATCTCTTTACAAATCTTGAAATCTCTCCATGAATTTTGAGAAATCAAGCCATCTTTGCATCCATTTTTCTATCAAAGTTATGTTAAGCTAAGACCAATCTGCATACCATCATTTGCAACATTTCATCACATAGAATGGATTAAGGTTAGACATACTTGTAAATGTAAAATAACTTAATTTGATGTATTTTTATGTTTTTTTCACATGCTTGCATTGATGTGATCATTTTGCTATTGAGTGGGGTATTTTTTTGATATTTCCTTATTTTTAGATTTTATAACATGATTTATGATTCATATTAAGTCTTTTTTATTTCATTTTTTATTTCTATTTTTCCTTTCAATTTATTTATTTATTTTTAATTTTATTTTAGTTGTATTTTTTCTTATTTCTCATTCCACATAATACAAAATAAAATTGAGCTAAAATATATCTAATAGATTTATTTTCCAAAGGCAATCAAAATAATACAATTTAAGTCATTTCTTAGGCAATTAAAATAATTTAATCATTTTTTGAAGCCAAAGGAAGAGTTTGGAATAACAATTTTACTAATTGTATTAATTTGAATATCATTTCTAATGCATATAAAATTATTAATTTTATTTTATTTTATTTTCCAATTCTTGATTCCTAATACATCCTGCACTATTCACATATAAGATTTAATATTTATGTGAGAGGCATTCTACAATGATAGTAAAAACCTTTTTTATGTCGAGAGGCATTCTACAGTGACTACAAAAACCATTATCAAGAAAAACTCTTGAAACTAAATTTTTAGATCTTCGCTAGAGGTATTAAAGAAGACATGAGTAACTGACATCATCGGAGGCATTAAGAAGACGTGAGTAGCTAACATCGTTGGAGGTATTAAGAAGACATGGGTAATTGACATGATGGAAGGTGATGACAAAATATTCCATTACTTTTGGATGGAAACCATTTGACTAAGAGAGATCACTCTCCTTTTGATCTCTCAGCTCTAGCAAGGCATGTAGAAATGCTTTGATTCCTCTCTTTCATCAAGTTAAGGGTCTCTAATTATAATGGGTCATGAAAATGGCATTTCGTGTGAGCAGCTGGTCTTGGGTGAGGAAGCCCAAAGCTCCTAAGGAAGATCCAAAGACACTGTGTGTTTGTGAAAATGACAAAGGTTGAGGAATTCGGCTTTACTTAGTTTCTTTATTTTGTAGTTTGTAGAAACAAGTAACTTGTAGTTACTTAAGTATTTGTTTCTTAAATTCTTAATTTCTTAAGAATTTTGATTAGACTATTGAATATGCATTTTTTTTTATGATTATTGATTTTCATGAGTTATAAAATGAATATGATCTAATATAAGTTGAAAAAATAATATACATGTCATATTAAATAGAAATATTATGAAACTTATTTTATTTCAATATGATTATTATACATTTATATTAGGCATGTTTATGTAGATATTTGTAATCACAACTTGTTTTACAAAATATTAAGTCAAGACAACAAAGTAAAATATATACAAATTCAAAGAACAATATAAATAAACCTATAACATGGTATCTTATAGTAATTCAAAATTTGTTTAGATGAAAAAACTCTTAAAAAATTATTTTTCTCAATATTGTCTCATTTAGGGTTAGGGTTAAGGTTAAAATAGGCTTAGGGTTAGTGTTAAATTATGATTTAGTTAGGGGTACAATGCAATTAGATTTAGCTTTAGGATTAAATTAGGGTTGACAATCAACTAAAAATAAGATTATGGTTCAACAAGGTTTCAAGTAGGGTGAGGTTTATGGTTCAATAAGGGTTCACCTATGAGTCATTTAGGGTTAGGGTTAAATTAGGGTCAAGTTGATATCTCTCGATGTTTTTATATATGCTAGTTAAAATGCAATTGCATGCAAATGGGAAATGAAAAACCACATTACAACTCATGCAATTAATAGTTTTCCACATCATGCAAAGTCCATAATCACCACCTATTCTAATCCAAAATCAGAAGGGAAAATAAGACTCATCTTGCACTCAATCAAGAACAATAAAAGTTACCAAAAAAATAGCCCAAAGTGACATCATGTATTAGCCACCTTTGGGGAATAATATGGGACTACATATCATGTGGAGAAATGAGCCTATAATTTTACCCACTCAACACAGTTGTCAAGCATGCTTGCTCAATACATAATAGTTGAATCATATGAAAATCATCCAATGGGGTCCAAAATCATATAAAATATATAATCATGATACATATATTAAAATCCATAAAATAAACATATGAAAATAGAAATGTAAAGCATAACACATGCTTCTCAATGAGTACAACAATAATAAAATATAACAAGTTTGCACAAGGAACTTGGCACACTAGCATAAATACATTAGTACACAACCAAACTACCAACAATCTACATGTTGAGGAATACCATCTCAAACATGCAAGTAGTCCACACACACTGCATAACACTTAAGACAAAAAACATAAATACGACCTATGCATCTCTTCATACATAGTTGAAAACAATGCCGAAACTAAGACATCTCGAAGTAGAAAATGGGAAGATATTACATGCAATATTTCTCTACACCATAAGTCATATAGGTAGAGATTTTGTTTTATCATAATAATGGTTTTTTTAGCTAGGGGATTTTTTTATTTAATAGCATTTTATATTAAAGACATTTATGTTCCTTGGAAGTAGACAATCCCATTAGTAATCTGACACCAATCAGATTCTAAAGTGGTATATTTGAGAATTCTCGACTCCCAAATTTTGAAAATTTCTAGCATTCCTTGTCTTATAAAACTTTCCCCAATTGAATTCCCTATACTTGGAAGGATTCTCTCCACTCACAAACTCTTCAAGAGGTTTCATCATCACATAGTGGGAAGGTTTAAAGAAAAATGGAATGGAGAGGCGTTTTCGACTTTCATTAACCACCACTCTATGTTCTACACTCTCATACTTGTCATTGCTCCACACCTGCTATGTCATTCAAGAAATCAATTTAGTACCAAATATTGGTAGAAATACTTAACAGTGTATTTTCTATGGCTTGTATTATAGTTCCAAAAATGACTTGTCAATTTTCCAAGTCATGTTACATGTTCGAATGAAAGGGAAGCAATGTATGTGTTGTATATACAATCAGCATGTTGAAATTATAGCCTAAATTTCAGTCAAAATCTAACTCCCTCAATAGTTTAGAAAATATAATAAATGATTACCTAAATGCAATCTCCAACATTAACAATGAAGGCATTGGACAATGGTTGAACTGGAAGCCATTGACCATTGTCCTTGCGTTTCACTTGCAATCCACCTACACCATCTTGGTAAAGAAGGGTAATAGCACCAATGTCCTTGTGGCCACCCAAACCCAATGCTAGCTCAGGGGCCGGACACTCAGGGTAAGAACTTAGTCGCACATGGCTCATATCATCTTTGAAATATTCATTCAAGCGATTATCGGGTAAGCCAAGGCTTCGTGCTATTAACTCTAGCAACCTAAATGATATCTCCTTTGCAACCGATGTATATGCCATGCAAGCTTCTCTGTAACATTTTTTTCAAAAAATAGAAATCGAATATAGAGTTAGGAAGCTTATAAAGAATGGAATATAAGAATGTAAACTTTAAAAAAAAAACTCTTATTTTTCCTGATAAATGTGAGAGACATTTTTATACCAAAATATTATTGAATACTAAACATAAAATAATTTCAAAATAAAATAAAATAAACTATTTTTAGATATCAATCAAGGCAACCTGAAATCCGGAAGGTTATCCGGCCAGCGGGTTGTGAGGGTCTCCATAGCGGTGTCATGTGGATCGACAGATGTGGGAAACTGGATCTCCTCCCGCGACAAAAAAATGAATCCCTCTCTCCAATCCCTCACATTTTGTGTGAGCTCCGAATAAAAGTAGCCAAAGGGGTTTAGAGCATCCCTCGATACTTTTGTCTTTTCTTCGAGAGGCAACGAGAAGAAATCGGATGCTGCAGATGTGAGGCGGTTCAGAATATGATCCGGAAAGCCGTGGTTGACGAGGTAGAAGAAACCCCACTCTCTGCACGCCCTTTCAACCTCCTCTGCGGAGCTCTTTTCCAAGTCTATCACGGGGAGTTTCACATTGTCGTGAGGGGAAGCGGAGAAACGGTTGGGACGATTCTCTTCCTTCTGGATAAAACTCGCTTCGAACTTCAGAGCTGCGCTGTTTTCGGCCGCCACCACTGCCATTGTTACTACCTAATTTCTTATTCGCTCCTTGTTGTGCTTCGCTTACTTTGTCTTCCAATAAAATAGTAGACTCTCGTGGTGCATGTTTTACACACGTTGAAGATAAGGTATCGAGAGTGATATGTGATACCTGACGTCCGACCAGCTGGCGAATGCTAGGACCAGTGTTACGATAAAGTGGTGCCTTTCATTGGACTGTCATCTGTATACCATCATCAATGCGCTTGTTGATTGGGCGGATAGATATGGACTTGGATGTGTCTACAGTGGAGAGTAGTGGCAGAGTCTTTTCAATGGCATGTTGGTATTTGGTAAGGTTATAAATGTTTTACAATTGAGGCTAGTAGATGTGGGGTAGAGTGTTCAAAGTGGGGATAAGTTTGACATGATTTTTAGTTTGAGACTGGTAGGTATTGATTGCTTTATTTCTTTTTTTTTTAAATATTCAAGGTTGAAAAAAAAATGAAAATATATGAGTCTGTATGATATTCAAGATTGAAAAGAAAATGAAAATATAAGAGGGTGTGTGATATTCAAGGTTGAAAAGAAAATGAAAATATAATAGGGGGTGTGTGTGTAATATTCAAGGTTGAAAAGAAAATGAAAATATAAGAGGGTGTGTGTGTGTGAGTGTGTTAATTGTTTTTTTGTTTGTTTGTTTGTGTGTGTGAATTGTTTTTTGTTTGTGTGTGTGTGTGTGTGTGTGTGTGCGTGCGCGTGTGTGAAAATTGTTTTTTAATAGGTTTTCAATTGATTTAACTCAAAGAAATTGAAGTAATGATAAAATTGATAAATTAAATCATGCATGGAAAATAATAAATGTGTGTGTGTGTGTAAGAATTGTTTTTTAATAGGTTTTCAATTGATTTAATTCAAAGAATTTCAAGTAATGTTAAAATTGATAAGTTAAATCATGCATGGAAAATAATCAATTAAACAATTTTAAAATGGTACTGCTATTTAATTCTACAATTAAAATTAAAATAGAGAATTAATTAAGTTGTATTTAGAAGAAAAAGTTAATTAAATAAAACTTGCACTAATAGCATGCAAATTTCATTAATGTGTAAGAGTGCAAAACTACTCTTGCATGAAAGAGAGTTATTAACTAGCTTATCTATATCATAAAATAATCTATGTGCAATGGGTATGCTGAAGAGGTGTGAAAGGTCAATTAGGAAAAAGTTGGTTTATGTTTTACACACATTTGTGTAGTTAATGAGATCAATTGATAAATCATTTAGAAAATGAATTTAATATTATTATTAATTTAATTTAATTTATTTTTATTATAGAATAATTTATTAACTATTATGTTATTATGAGCAAAAATGTGAAGGCACAAGGTGGTGAGTTGATTTCATCAGAGTCCCAGAGTGGTGAAGGGCATCTGGCTACAAAACCCCAACCAAGATGAAATAGAGTAAACACCGATGGTAGATGTCACTACGGAAACCAAGCAAGATGCAAAGATCATGGAGGAACTCATGATGGTATGCCATTTCACCAGGATCACTCCAAATAGAGCAAAGATTAAAAACTAGATTGGGGAGCAATGGAAGACGGAGGTCATTATTAAATTCTTGCCAAAGCACTTCTTCATCATAATTTTTATTAAATTCTTGCCAAAGCACTTCTTCATCATAATTTTCACAGATAAAAAGGTGATGAGGAAGATCCTCATTGGAGGGGTGTGACATATGGATCATTGCCCCCTCTACATGCAACCTTGGACCCACAACATCAACCCAATTAATTTCCAGTTGCACTGTAGAAAACTGGCCCCTTGGCATTTTCATGGTCTTTTAGGCCTTTCTTCATGATGCTTGGTCTATTTTTCTTTGATTTAATGTTGTAATGTGCCTTGAACCTTCACATTTAAGACCTAAAAATTCAAATTATGACATCTTGTGAAGGTGTTCTGAAGCGTTGTAAGACATTTCTACACTTTTCTAGACTCTATTCATTGCAATTCACCTAAAAATCACATTTCCATCACTTATCAAGTCCTATTTTGAAGTGTTGTAGAGACTTGTAACAAGATTTCACACTTTTCTAGGAAATTTCACTATTTACACCTTTTGTTATGCTTTATTTGACCTTTTTATGCCCTTATAAGGCTTAATTAATTATATTTTTGAATGTAAACCAGACAAATAACATTAAGTGTGACTTAATTCATGACACCCACTTTCAAGTCCAAGGAGGGACGCATTTACCAGGGATGGTGAATGACTCCTTCTTACCTCCAAATTCAAAAAAAATCAATTTTCCTTTTGGGATTTTATTCAAAATCACTTGATGTCATTCTGTGATGAGGTACCATTGGGTTACTAAGGCACAAGAGTGTATAAATAAGTGTTTTTACGTCCATCTTAACCCCCATTCACCCATTCATTCAAACATTCTTCAAGTTCTCTAATTCACTCACTTAATCAAGCATTCAGGCACTTTGCATCATCTAATCAAGCATCAATCAAGCATTTTCATATTTTCTTCAACAAGGGTTTAGTAAGTTAAGAGAATTTGAATGTTATTTTTTTATCATTCCCTTTCATTTCATTATTTCATTAATGGTTTGATTACCAAAGAGGGGTTTGACCAAGGAAAACCCCTATTCTCTAACTCTCAACCATTTTTCCCCTCTTGCATGTGTATTTGCAAACTTGTGTATGAAGATTTGACAAGCAATTAGGTGTTGAAAGGTGGTCAACAAGTCAAAAAGGTGTTTCAAGTCAAATCAACCTCATTTCAAGCTTGGAGAAGGCTTTCTGTTTGTTTTATGCATAATTAACTTTGTCAACCTGACAAGCAGACAACCTCAAATCTGGTGATGCAGAATTGTCCCCTATTTTCTCAAAATTTTGGGAGAGGATTGATTCTCCATCAGTGGTGAATGAGTTCAACCTAAAGGCTGGAAATCTATTTTTTGTTAGATTATAGATCCTAACACTCAGAAAACCAGTTTTCAACAATTTTCATCAGAAGTAGGACTAATTTTCCATTAGTGGTGAATGAGTTCCATTGTTGATTTTTAGTAATCTCAGACAACAATTAGAAGATTTTAGATTCTCCATTCTCTTCCCAAGTGCACTTTGAATCAAATTCATTCCTTTCTGTTTTGCATTTGTTCATTCATAGTTCATGTTTGCATATCACATTGTGTTATCCAACATTACACAATTCTTAGGTTTTGCATATGTAATCTGTCAAATATATCATCTAATTGTGCTTAGATCATTTCATTTAGTCTAAATAACATCATACATTGCATAATTTGAGTGAACCACCTAGACTTTGGTGTGGGGTCTATCTCTCTCCTTTTAGGTGAGACATCCTAGGAATGCAAGAGTAGCCTATAAATCCCTACCCAAAGATCTATGGTTCATTTTGGTGAACTTGCATATTGAGCACTTTATATTTTTTTTATCTCAATTGCATCTTGCATCTTGCATCTTAGACTTCATTTGCATCAACATTCAATTAGGGTATTGTCTTGTTATTGCATCTCCTAGGGATTCTCAAATTGCATTAGTGAAAGACTCATTTAGATTTCATGTTTTCATTGCATATCATTGAAAAAACTAAAAAGTTTGTATCTGCATCCTTAATTGGCATCTGAAAAGCATTAGAATCACTTTAAATTTTCTAAAAAACACAAACAAATCTCATAGTTGGACTCATTCGCCACCCTGGGAAAATCAATCCACCTGCACATTTTGCACAACATTTTTAGGCATTTTTGGGTATTTCTTGCATTACAGTTTTTTATAGTTGCTTGTTGTTTTAATTTTCAATTTTTTTGTTTTCAGCTATTTCTTGCATCTTAGTTTACTTACATCATTTTCATTATCGCATTTTCTTTTAATAAGTTTTGGAATTCATTAAAATCCTTGGTAGACATGTCCAATTATGCCTTTAGCTATGATCCTAATGACCTTGAGCTTCCTCAACCTCCTTCCACTCGTCATGATTGTCCTCCTTGTGATGTAGACATCATTGGAGAAGATGATGATAGCATAAACAAGTTGTTCAATGAATTCCTTGATAACTTAGAAGCCAATGCAACATTTTACCCATCCATGAAGCCACAACATCTTCCTACTATTGCACCTCTTGATCATTTTTCATAATTACATCCTAAAATCAATGAAGGACCTAAGGTTCCTGCATCAAGTGGACCTAGTTCCTCTCAACAAACACATTCTCACCCATTTTATGATCACAAAGTCACAAACACTCCCGTAAACCTTGAAGAAACATATGGTAAAGGCTTTACTATCCTCAATAAACAAGGTTGTGACACAACACATAAAGATGACATTCACCAACTTCTTGGACCAAAAACAACAAATGAAAACACCATAGGATTAGGATATCAAGGTCCTTCTCGTCTTGATAGACCTCCTTTTGACAATAGGAGACTTCAGGATGATGGTACAATGATATTTGATTCTCCTCTTGACTTAAACATTATCCATCCATGTGAACAACCATTACTTTCTTCCAATCACAAGGATGCTAGTATCACCACGGGTCCTCTTCCTCCTTCCATTCACCAAAAAGGAGAGTCTAGCAAACAAAAATGACCTTACAAATTGAAGAAACTCAAGTTTCCTACACATCCTCCACTGGAATGTGAAAGGAGACTTGAACTTATTTTAAACGAAGGTCTTATACTTTTACCACCTATGAATAGGTTGGTCATTCATCCTAAATATTCAAACATATCATTTTGCAAATATCATTGTGTTCTTGGACATCGAACCAAATAATTTCAAACATTGAAGGAGATACTGGATAAGTATCACTTCGCTGACACTAATTGCTTTCCTATTATCCCATAAAAACTAAATCCCTTTATCATGCCATAGTTGTAGAAATTCCCATTCTCACTATTGCATGATCCTTCCACATCACCCACCTCGGCCCATTCTTGCCTTTACACTTTTTGGGGGGTAAGAAGTTGTTAGCCTTGTCCTTGTAATACACTTGTCTTTTTCTCTTAACTATGGTATTCCTTTTCCGCTTAACTACTTAAGATTGAGAAACCAATAACTTAGTTAATGGTTGAATTACATTTGCATTACAAGCTCCTTTACATTTTTCTTGTACATGTGTGTATCGTGTTCTCCCATAACATGTGTTTGATGTTTTCTCTCTCTTGTACTCTTCCTCTATTTGTACCTTTATTCTTCTATATGTTGTGTATTGTCTTTTTCACTTTTGTTTTGTGTTTTCCTTTTGGGGATGACGCAAAGCGTTGAGACACCCTATGTCTCTTCCATGTTGACCTAATCGGTCCCTTTTTCATTTTTACTTTTTCTTTTTCTTGTATTTTCCTTTTGGGGATGATGCAAGCAATTGAGACCAAAATGTCTCCTTCATGTTGACCTAGAAGCTTTTCCTTTTCATTCACCTTTTTGTTTCCTTTTCACTTGTGTTTTCCTTTTGTAGATAATGCAAAGCATTGAGACCGTAATGTCTCATCCATGTTGAACCAGAATGAACTTTATTTTTCTTTTACTTTCGCTCTCTTTGTGCCATTCTTCTAGTTCTATGTGCTTTGGGGAATGCTGACAGTTTCAAGCTATTTATTCAAAAAA
Source organism: Sequoia sempervirens (assembly GCA_007258455.2). Taxonomy (NCBI): domain Eukaryota; kingdom Viridiplantae; phylum Streptophyta; class Pinopsida; order Cupressales; family Cupressaceae; genus Sequoia; species Sequoia sempervirens. Next base: position 156,041,857 of record VDFB02379711.1, on the reverse strand, counting down.
ATTGCACCAATGAACATACTGACCCCAAAACCATAGATCCCTTATTTGTTTGGTACATTCTTTTCTAGGGGGAACTCCATTTCTTTTGTTTTCTTTTTCATTCACATGACATAGCCTTACTCGAAAACATATCACTTGGCATAGGGCTTTCTAAGTTGGCTCTCATGTCTTGTTTTATTTTTGTATCTTTTCCTTCACTACTTCAAAGTAATTTCTCATAGAACAGTGTGTAGCAATTCCTTTAAAGTGGAGGGCATACATTACCATAATTTCATTTTCATTCTCAGTTCTTAGTGTAGCCTTGTGATTTCATATGATGGGTTTGTCACTTTGTGGCTGGCATTAGGTGTGATGTCCTTCATAAGTGTGATCTTTCTTAGCATATTACATTCCTCTTGGTGGCCTGATGTGATGCACTACATCCCCTAAGTTTTGAATAATTTATTCTTTGATTGGTCCTCTCTTGGAGACATTAGACATAATGTCCCCTAAGTGAAAAATCTTACATGAGCTTAACAAGTCTCCTTTGAACATCTTTTCCTATTTTACATTTTACATTTTTACATTTTTACACTTTGAAATTTCTGCCACCTTGCATAACGTAACTTGCATGCCTATGGTACCTTTCTCTTTGTTCATGAGTTCTAAGCATATCAAGCTTTGCTTCTCTCATGAAGCATGAAATGGCATTTTTTTCCTTGTGGCACCTTGTTAAAGTTATCAGGAGGTATAACTTTGATATGGATGAGTGGGAAGCCCATTCAACAGCATGACTTTCCCCATAGCCACCTTTGTGTTTCTTAGTGCATACTAACTAATGTATGTATCTTACCTTTTGGGCATTATCACTTAGAAAACCACCATGAGTTCTATTTCCCTAGAGTGAGTATGCATTCTCTTTTTCCAAACAAATAGCCTATATCTAATCCACAAGTAGTTGGACAGATGATCGAAGCTTCCTCCAATCCCTTCATTTCAAAACTTGTATTCCTTTATTCTTATGTTTAGTTTTCCATGGGATCTCCATCTTGGGGACTTGATCATCCCTCTTTATTGTTGTCATTCCATCTTGCTAATGTAAGTGCATTTGAACCCCTCTTCTTGATATGCATGGCTACTTTAATGTGAGTTTGAAGCAAGTTCATCCTCTCACTAAAGTGGGGGATAAATGCACCATATAAAAATGGCTCCTTGGCATTTTCATGGTCTTTTAGGCCTTGCTTCATGATTCTTGGTCTATTTTTCTCTAATTTAATGTTGCAATGTGGCTTGAACATTCACATTTAAGTCCTAAAATTTCAAATTTTGACATCTTGCGAAGGTTTTGTGAAGTTTCGCAAGACATTTCTACTCTTTTCTAGACTCTATTCTTTGCAATTCACCTAAAAATCACTTTTTCATCACTTATCAATTCGTATTTTGAAGTGTTGTAAAGACTTGTAATAGGATTTCACACTTTTCTAGGCATAATTTCACTATTTACACCTTTTCTTATGCTTCATTTGACCTCTTTATGTCCTTATAAGGCTTAATTTATTGTATTTTTGAATGCAAACTCGACAAATAACATTAAATGTGACTTAATTTATGACACCCATTTTCAAGTCCAAGGTGGGACCCATTCGCTTAGCGGTGGTGAATGAGTCCTTCTTGGCTCCAAATTCAAGTTTTTTTCAAATTTCCTTTTGCGTTTTTATTCAAAATCACTTGATGTTGCCTTGTGATGAGGTATCATTGGGTTACTAAGGCACAAGAGTGTATAAATAAGTGTTTTTGCATACATATTAACCCCCATTCACCCATTCATTCAAGCATTCATCAAGTTCTCTAATTCACTCACTCAATCAAGCATTCAAGGACTTTGCATCATCTAATCAAGCATCAATCAAGCATTTTGGAGCAACCATTGACATAACTTCAAATTTGCTTCAACAAGGGTTTGGTAAGTTAATAGAATTTGCATGTGTTATTTGTTTATCATTCTCTTTCATTTCATTATTTCATTAAGGGTTTGATTACCAAAGTGGGATTTGACTAAGGAAAACCCCTATTATCTAACTCTCAACCATTTTCCCCCTCGTACATGTGTATTTGTAGACTTGTGTATGCATATTTGACAAGAAATTAGGTGTTGAAAGGTGGTCAACAAGTCAACAAGGTCTGTCAAATCAAATCAACCTCATTTCAGGCTTGGAGAAGACTTTTTGTCTATTTTCTACATAATTAACTTTGTCAACCCGACAAGCTAACCTATGATCTGGTGTTGCAGAATTGTCCCCTGATTTCTCAAAATTTTGGGAGAGGATTGATTCACCATAAATGGTGAATGAATCCCACCTAAAGGCTAGAAATCCAAATTTTATCAGATTCTAGATCTTGACACTCAGAAACTAGTTTCTGATAGTTTTAATCAGAAGCATAACTGATTCACCATCAGTGGTGAATGAGTCCCATTGGTGATTTTCAGTAATCTCATACAAGATATAGAAGATTCCAAATTCTCCATTCTCTTCCTAGGTTTAATTTGAATCAACCTCCTTCCTTTCTATTTTGTATTTGTTCATTCATAGTTCATGTCTGCATATCACATTGTGTTTTCCAACATTGCATAATTCTGAGGTTTTGCATATATAATTAGTCAAATAGATCATCTAATTACACTTATATCATTCCATTTAGTCTAAATAACATCATACATTTCATAATTTGAGTGAACCTAGCTATATCTCTTGTGTGGGGTTTATCTCTCTCCTTTCAGGTGAAACATCCCAAGAGCATAGGAGTAGTCTATAAGCCCTACCCAAAAATATGTGGTTCACCAACCTTATGAACACCCAATTTTGATACGATTCTACAATCTCCCATTAGAATATTAGGCAGGAGAATGCCTAGAGAAGATCGTATGATCCCTCATAACCCTAATGGAGATTGATATGGAGATCATGGATGGGGATCTTTGCAAATATGCTAGAATTAAACTCTGCACAATCAAAACGATCTCAAGATGCATCAACCTCATAGTTGATGGGAAAAAATGGATCCAGGAGATCCAAATCAAACATGAGCGATTGCTCTATGGGAGATGCAGTGCCCACAACCACTATGAAAAGGATTTCCTAAAGGGCCAAAAGAAGAAATGGATCTAGAGGAAGAAACCTACGTAGAACAACTCACAACTTGCCATGCAACCCTATGACACACCAACCTTAGTGGTGACTAAGGAGACCATGGTGGATGGGGGGGGAAACGCTACTTGGGTCATCATTACATCTAATTCCCCCACCACATCCAAACCAAACAATGATCCAACAACATTTGAAACAGTGAAGGAGGACGTGTCTTTCCATGCTATGGATGATTATGATTCGAAGCAGGAGCTTATGGGGGATGAACTAGAAATAATTGATGAAAGATACATCTCCCAGCCTCTGGTCAAGGCCCTTGTGTTAGGGAAAGTAGACAACAACAATAAAACTTGCAGAAGGAAGTCCCTTAAACAATTAAGAGATGAGGAGTTCATTGCCAAGAAATTGCCAAGCATCACAAAATTCCTAAGTACCAAGGGAGGAAGCCCCTCCCTTGTGAAACAATGAAGATCATCATGTGGAATGTTAAGGTCCTAAAGGCCATTGACAAGTGATTCCTAGTCAAGTATTAATTGCAAAATCTATCAAGAAATTGTGTTCTTCGTCAGGAAACCAAACTTTCAGAGGCTGAGGTGAAAACCTTTGTTGACTACTGCTGATCATGGAAGGGGTGCTTCCAGGAGTCATTGGGGGATTTCGGTGGCTTAGGTATTCTCTGGAAAGATGTGGCAATCACAATGCACAAAATATGCTCATTTTCCGATTGGATGGTTGCTAAGGTTCTTGACATGAATTCAAACTCTAACTTCATTATCATGAACATTTACTTACCAACTAGAACAAAAGATAAAGTGGATCTTTGGAGCTCAATTTTTAGTTTCATGAGGAACATATCTGATAATAGGTACATTGATGGAGGTGATTTCAATGTAATCTTAGAATTGTCAGAGAAAAGTGCAGGGTCATGGGCACCAATCAAGTCATGTTGGATTTTAGGAACTTTGTAGCTCAATCTAGATTGGTTGACTGCCCCTTGAATGGGGTCTACACTTGGACCAACCATCAAAATGACTTCACCTCAATCTCAAAGAGATTGGATAGGTTCCTAATTTTTCTGGCCTGGTACAATGGTAATTCACAACTGACCACCTACATTCTACCTATATCCATTTCAGATCATTTCCCAATGGAACTAGACATTACTGATGACACTGATTCCCTAAAGACATGCTTCAGATTCTTGAACATGTGGTGGCGAGATGAAAATCTCTTGGACCTCTTGGAGGGGTGGTGGAAGGATTTTCATATTGGAGGCTCAATAAGTTTCAAATTTACCAAGAAGCTACAATATTTCAAGCAAAAGTGTAAAGAGTGGAATAAAAATTAGTTTCATAATGTCTTCATTGAGAAGGAGAAATTTGAAGAGGATCTACGTTGTTTGAAAGAGAAGGTGATCAATTCAAGCATGAGATCAAAAGATTTCAAAAAAGAGAAAGAATTGAAAGCCAAACTTTTAGAACTCTTAAAATAGGAGGAGATCTACTGGAAAGACAAGTCTAGAGAGGTGTGGCTGAAGGAGGGTGACACAAACTAAAATTTTTTCCACACCTCTATCCTTGCCAAGCAAGCTTCGAACAAAATTGAGGAAATTTGCACCCTTGAAGGGAAAATGGCTAAGGGATGTTTAGAGGTTGGTAGGGCTGCCATGGCTTTCTTCAAAAATCTTCTAGGAGAAAAGAATGGTGGTTACACAATGGTGGCATATTGGATGTTATACCTTGCAAGTTGGACATGGAGGATAATAGGATGCTCTGCAAGGATGTTACATTGGAGGAGGTCAAGCAAGCTCTATTCTGGCTACACCTCGACAAGGCACTTGGACCAGATGGGTTCACAACAAAAATTTTCCAAAACTATAATTGGCACTTCATGGGCAATGAAATTTGGTGGCTAGTGGAAGAATTTTGCAAAAAAAAAAAGGTTCGTCAAAGATGTAAATAACTATGTGATCACATTTATTCCAAAGAAACCAAAGTGTTGCTCTTTTGGTGGCAAAAGTATTGGTAAACTGTTTAAAGTTGGTCCTAGGGAAGATTATCTCCCCTGAGAAAAATGACTTCATTTTAGGTAGAGAAATCATGGATTGCATCATACTTACTAGTGAGGTGGCACACACTCTTAAGGTGGAATAAAGGTCTAGTATGATTATCAAGCTGGATGTATCTAAGGCATATAACAAGGTGGTGTGGGATTTCTTGTGGAAAGTAATGGAAAAATGTGGATTTTGTTGCCATTGGCAAGACTTAATCAAACAGTGCATCTCCACCCTTTGGTTCTCAATCTTTGTGAATGGGGCACTCCATAGTTTCTTCAACACAACTAATGGCCTAAGACAGGGAGACCCCATTTCCCCTTCACTATTCGTGATAATGGCAGAAGCACAAAGCTACGCAATCAAGCTAAAAAGAGAGAGACGGGTGTGAAAGGGAATTTCCATTGCATGAAACGTTGAGCCTATCACGCATTCTTAGTTCACGGACAATACAACTTTTTTTGAGGAGGCGAGCATTGAGGAGGAAAACTACATCAACGAGACCTTAAAGGAATATGAGCTACAATCAGGGAAAAGTATAAATAGAGAAAAATCAAGAATATATTTCTCCAAAACAAGGGATTCTACCCAACGGTCAATCACCACCCTACTAGAGTTTTAGATTAAAAAACTTCCAGCTTGGTTTCTTGGCGTACAAATCTTTGAGGGCGCTTTTTGGGCAAGGCATTGGGACGATGCGATGGAGAAGTGCAGGAACAAGGTAATGTCTTGGAAAAATAATTGGCTTTCCCTAGCAGGGCGAATCACCATGGTCAAGTCTGTCCTCTCAAAAATTCTGATATATGCTATGTGTTACTACGATGCCCCAAGGAAGGTGAAGGAATGCATGGAAAGTACACTTAAATGTTTCCTTTGGGAAGGCCCCAAAGAAGAAGAAAAGATATCTTTAATTGGTTGGGAGAAGGCTTGTAGGTCAAAGGTAGAGGGTTGGGCTGGTTTGCATTATCTCAGGTCATAGAACACTGCTCTCAAGGTGAAGCTAATATGGAAAATGTACAGACAACCTAATAAGCTATGGTGACGAGTGTTCCAAAATAAGTACTTGGACGATGACGTGCCCTCCAGAATACTTACTGCAGACAATCTCCTCAAGGATTGTGTATTTTAGAAATTCATGAAGAAATGCAAGCCATTGATCACTTGTCAAGTCTCCTCACAAATTGAGAATGCTTGGCTGGTGGACTTCTAGTGTGATTCCTGGAATGGCTATAAATGCCTCTCCAAAATTTCAATCTCGATCCTTTCATTAACCAGTTAAAAGACGCATTTGGATTGAATGTTCCAAACTATGTTAATTCGGTGGGGGACAGGATGGGTGACAGAAGCATTTGGATCGATGTCAGTACTCTTCCCTTACCTAATGAACTTATTGAAGGGCTAAAATTAGAACTGGATAAGTGGGAGGTTAGACTGAACAACTTGGAGGACACCATAATTTGGTGTGGGGCCAAATCGGGTAAGTAAATATTCAACAAAATTTGGTTACCATATCTAGGATAAACAAGGAACAACGAAGGATGGGTTGGCGGCCCTATGTTGGCACAATGATGTGCTCCCAAAGGTTGGGGCCTTCCTGTGGATGGTGTTCCACCATCGTTGCCTCACTATGGAGAGGTTAAAAAAGAATTGGTATCGCGGGCCCTCCAGATGTATCCTTTGTGAATAGGCGGAAGAATGAGTGGATCACCTTTTCCTATTATGCAAAGTTTCCTCATCATGATGGGATTGGCTTCAGGAGGCTTTCCAATGGGTTGGGTCAAGACAAGAAAAATTGAAGGATTTCCTGCATGCATGGCCAAGAATGAACAAGAAGGGATACTGGTCATGTATCTAGATAACTGCTCTGTCCCTATTGATTTGGTACATCTAGAAAGAATGGAATAGGTGAATCTTCAAGGGTATTTTACTAAGTTGTGATTTACTAATCCCAAAGATATACAATGCAATTGTTGAGGTGGCAAATAACCATACCCAAATTGGAACAAAGTCAAGATTCATGAGATGGGATGAATTAATTCAAAAGACATGGCAAGAATTAAAGATTCCCAAGGTCAAAAACAAGGTTGAAAAGAAGGTCAATAGAAGGGAGGTTATTTGGAAGATTCCAAAGACAAAGGTGGAAATTGAATTTCAACGGTGCTGCCAAGGGCAATCTTGGTCTGGCTAGCACTAGCTGTATAATCAGGGACAATGAAGGACATTGCATTTGGGCCGCATCCATGAGGCTGGGGGAATGCACTAACAATAGGGCTGAAATGGTAGCTCTTGCCTTGGGCATCAAACTATGCATAAACAAAGGTTGTGGTGCAATAGAAATTGAGGACTCCTTGATATGCATTAATGCTATTGTCTCCGGGGGTTTTCCTTGTTGGACAATTGATAACTGGGTAATAGCAATTAATGACCTCCTTAATAATCTTGAGAGCTACACTATAGCACACATTTACCGGGAGGCCAATAGGGTGGCAGACTGCCTCGCAAACTGTAGAGTTCTAGAGAGGGATCATATGGTCCTAGGCTCCAATCCATGCGGTTGGCTTGGCTTGGATGGAATTGTTGAGTAGGATAAAATAAGTCAAGTTAGGTGAGGGCCCATTAGTTGCTGGTTAAACAATGATAGTTTGGCCAAATTGAAGGATTTGGACCTTAATATGGCAGTATTATACCATTTTATTTCCATGTAATCAGTCGGGCCTTGCCATTGGACCTGTGGCTATTCTACATGAGGTAATACCTCATACTACAAATCTTCGGGATGTACGGAGCTATCCCCTTTCATAGCACTTATCTAAAACAAAACCTATTATGTTATTATATAAATATTTATTATTTATGTCATTATTTTATACAGTTATTATTATATTATAATTATTATTTATATATTAACTATTCTATTAACTATTACCTTATTATATAATATACCATTTTATAAGAAATTATATCTTATAAAGATATTTCTTTTATATCAAAATTATTACTCTTATAATAATAATAAAAATATATAAAATGATAATAGATTAAATTCATATTAAATAAATATTAAATATAAAAATAATTATTAAAATAAACTTTTAAGAATTTATATTAAAATAAATATTCTAAAATTTATATTAAAATAAATATTCTAAAATTTATAATTTATAATAACCATCTTAGCATGAATAAAGTTTGATTTCTTTATCTTAAGAAAAAGTATATTAATTGTATAAGTAGTAATGTGTTAACAAAAATGTAAGAAATTATATTAGAGTTAAAAATAAAAGTAATAAACTTTAAGGGATTTTCTCGAATGAATCTAAGATTCATTTTAAGGAATAAAAGAAACTTTGAGAGGGTTCGACCCTCTTTTAGTGGCCTTGTCCATGAATGAATAAGGGCTCAATAACATCGAATGGCATTGATTGAAGTTTCATCTATAAAACATTGAGAGGGAAAAATTATATATCCATTGGCTCCTAATTCCTTGCCAAAAGAATATTCGAAATCTGAAAAATTATATACACATTACGCCATACTTACCTCTTAACAAACGACTAAAGATATTTTGAAACATTCCATGCAACGGATCTCAAAAAATATAAAATTAAAGAAATTCCATTAGTCACTAAAAAGAGCCATGATTTCCTTCACGCAATGTATTTGGAATAAATTTTAATTAAAAAACAATAAAAAACATACTCTAAAACCTTTTTTGAAACCTTATTTTCAAACTGTAGCTCGCAAAAAATACTAGAGGAAGAGTTTGGAGGAGCAGGAACCAATAACAACAAGAAAAGCAGGAAAAAGGGTGAAAAACAGATGGAGAAATAGCAAAAAACAATGGTAAAATTGAGGGCGGAAAAAAAATAGCCAAAAAAGTGACAAAATTGCAGGGTCTCTCGGGCATTTGTTGACCGGAAAAGTGAGCTTGACAAGCTCAAATAGGGGCATTCCTTCAATGTAATAAATATATTGCTTTAAAAATATATATATATTTACATCAGAGGCGTTCTACAGTCACAGTAGGGGTGGAAAAGACCTAAGTACATAAAAAAGAAAGCTCTACCATTTTGATCGAACGGAAGTTACAAATAAGGTGAGATTAATGCATGGTAGGAAGAGTGGATTGTGTTGTCGAAACTACTGGAATTATGTAATAGAATAGAGTTCAAGAGTCATGTGATGGGAGTGGAAGAGACACGCATTAAAGAATATTTATCTAAAGTAGCTCTCTTGCCATCAATCTTGACTTTTGGTTTCTACGCAGGTATCCCTCACCTTCTCATTTCTATTTCATCTTTCTATGCAAGTTTTGTTTCTTTCTTGCTACTCAAAAAAAAATAGCAGTGAAAGTGCTCTCCTTTTTGAAGCATTTTTTGGTATTTTGTCTGTGTTTTTATTGTTGTAATATGCCTCTTTCTTTGTTGGGTGTGATTTGTAAAAAATATTAAGTTTTTCCCTTCTCATGATAAGTTTGCATTTGATGTAGTTATTGATGGACTACGCAAAGATAGCAGAAACTCGAACCCGACCAGATCTCTGCCAGACGCAATGAAAGTTGGTTAATTTATTTTCATAGTTTATGCAACTTTTTACAATTTCATGTCGACATTGCTGTTGATTACCAATATTTCTATACTCTGTAGGTAGCAATAATCCATTAAGAAAACAATTTATGTGCAAATAAGAATACATGAACGTCTCCCATACCATTGATTTAGAAAGTCTTTATAAATGGAATGTCATGCCCCGCCGTGCGAACCCCAAAGGAACTAAAACAACGGAACAATTTTTTTTTAAAAGAATATAATAACACACTTAAGTATTACAACATAACCATATATCAAGAGGCACAACTTGTTCCAATGGGGTACACGAAGTGACATGACTATTCTAACCCATAACACGATAATAAGATAAACAATAATTAAACAATTATATAAATCCATTCATTCTCATTTCATCATTTAAAATGTCTATTAAACCATAACCATATTAACACCATATACACATATGACAATACATGGAATTTAAAGATATAAAGTGATACATATTTCGATAGATACAACATAACATAACCAACTATTACAAATGACCGTTCCTGAATCAAAACATGGCTCGAATATACATTACATCCCAATAATAATAAAATACAGCTAACTGAAGGTACAACTCAATAATTACATATATCAATTACAACAAGGTCGTCCCAACACACGTGGGAGACAATACATCCATGATTACATTAAATACATTACAACTGAAGTATAAACAACTATCTGGTACATGAGAATAACTGGATCATCAACATCTTCCAAAAGCCCTGCAATAAAGATACACCTGTAATAGAAGAGGGAAACCCAACGGGGTGCGAAGCACGTTCCACCCAACCACCCCCGTGCTGAGAGTAGGCAAGGAAGGGTCCCCGACCAAGTACGTCTAACAACAGCAAAGACCAACTCCAAGGAGATAACTCAACACCAAAGACCACATAGGAACACAACACTGGCAAATCCAAAAGCACAATACAAACCACTGATGAACATAACAACCAGTCATAACCACCATCTCAATGAAACTCCAGACATATTACCGAAACTCAAGACATAAAACCAAATACTACTTCCAACAATAATCAAAGACAAATCAATAAATCACTTCCAGAGGGCATCAGTAAATCAACACAAACAGAATGTTAGACGAGAGTGTCATCGCATGGTTTCACATGGATTCTCCAGACAACCTATCACAAGGTGCCGCCTCCATCTCTACATGGATTCTCCAGACAACCAAGTTAAGGTGCCGCTTCCATCTATGGTTCTCCAGATGGCCTATCTCAAGGCGCCGCTCCATAGGGTCACTCATGCGGAGTCATTAACCTTTCGTGAAGACAAGGCAATGACCTTGCCAACCACGGCCTTCTCAGTCCCCTTAGTCTGTGAGAGCACTAACAGGCGGACGAGGCTTCACAATTATCTTATTAGTGTTTGATTCCCACCCGTGGTTTATTACTTAAATTATCACTTATTAATCCAACTCTATGTGGGTTACCCTAACAGCCCCTTTGTGCGCCAGCCCCCACTAGAGCCACTCTCTCTAGACACTCTAGCACAAGAATATCCAACTCACAGGATTATATCAACAAGGAAAACCGAACCCACAATGGCTCAATTGCGAGACACAACCCTCTCTCCCAAAATCACATGTATGACATTCATAAACGATACGATCCAAGTATATATCAATACGACATCTGAAACCAAAAACATATGGACAACATCAAAATACAAGATCGAACACAAATAACAATATCCTCACCTCTGGAAGTCCTAAACACGACTTAGACTCTTATAACTGAATAAGATAACTCTAGGGTCTTCCACATGACCTAACCCTATTCAAAGAACATCAACTAAGATAAAATAAAATGAATAATCTCGAGAATGAGAAAATCAAAGAACAATGCCAACAACCCAATAACTTCACCCAAAATCGTAAATCAACATCTCAAGAAAGTTCAATAAAATTCACAGCACAATTTATTTCTAATTCTCAAACCTACACTATACGTTGCCCTTATTCAATTTATTTAATAACCACCAGTTTATTCATAATCTTCTCAATCTCACTATATTATAATAACTTAGAAAAGTTCAAATTAATTTAAAAGCACAATATTCACTCTCTAATTCTCACGACTACACTTAATATTGCAATTTCCTAAAATTATCAAATCTTCTATAAATATATATATATATATATATATATATATATATATATATATATATATATATATATATATATATATATATATATATATATATATATATTAACAAAACATTTAATCAATCTATACATATAAACCATTTCATTTAATTTAATTTAATTTAATTTAATATATATATATATATAAAACAAAATCATTTAATTAAATTGATTCATATATAACATATTGTCGAATATATAAAATATCATATTAAATGTATTATGCATATAAAATGTATTGGCAAATTAAAAAAAAAAACAAAACAAAGTAAGAAAGCCGAAACACAGCATTTAATCCGCTGGAAGGACGCACGGCAGCCATCGTACGCAGTGAGGGGACTGTTGTACGCAGTCCCCACCGGACTGCGCCCAGCAGTCATTGACTGCTGTGCGCAGCCGGCGATGGCTGCGTACAGCAGGCCTTGGGGTGCGTGGGGGGGGTACGGCCTGGGCCGACCTCCCACCATCCCCTATAAACAATAAAAATTTAATATTATTTTTATTTTTAAAAAACCAAATTCTCATTCAATGTAAATTAATCTAAATAAATTTCGTTTTCCAAAAAGGCATAAAAGAAATACGGAATTCAAACGCAAAATGAATATAATTTATTTATTAAAAATTTAAATTTTATTTTATTTTTAAATAACTTTTTTTTTATAATAATTTTCATTGCCCAGTACGGGCACGGAAACCAAAAAACACAGATTAACAATTTTCACAGAATAAAATATTTGTTTAAATAGAACATAATTATATATATTGTATATATATATTTTATTTATATATATATATATACAAATAAAATCAATGCATACATTTATATAAATCATTTTTATTTTTATATTAAACCCTAATTTCGTATAAAAGTACAGAGAACTATTAATAGAACAAAATGTTAATTAGATACATATATTTTTTAATATTCATATAAACAATTTAACACAATTATATAAAATTCATAATTATATCTATTTCAAAGATTCAGACAAAATAAAATATGAGTATATATTCAATCTTGTTTAAATGTATATATATATACAAGTGTGTATATCAATATATATATACTGACTCAGAGATTCAAACAATCATAAGACTACAGATTTTCAATAAAACTAATATAGTTTTGACAAGTAAAACCAAGTTCAATTCAAATGACTTATTTTTCTTATTTTTTTATCTTTTCTTAAAACAATAAATTTTACAACTAAATTATGTTGAAGAAATATTAAAAAGATTCACTAAATATATATTTAACCAGAATAATAATTAATTAATTTAAACCTATCTTTTCTGTAACAAATACAAGTCCAGATTCGGGCATGCACATCTAACCAATAATAAAAATGGTTCTCCTTTCAAAACAATAAAATTTTCTATCAACTATATTAAAAGTTTTCGAAGGGGTTTCACTAAAAAAAATTCTACAGATGATTCGAGGGTTTTAATACAACAGGTTTTCAACTCGCAGATTTATTTTCAAAAAAAAGAAATAGAGGGATGGATTTTTTTTTTCCAAACTCAACTAAATTTTATTTACAAAACAATAAAATAACACTAAATCAATAGAATAAAACCTGGAGTCCTTCGTCTGAAGAAGAATCCCCTTCTGAAAGCTCCTTTCCAATTTCTCCTGCAGCTCCTCCTCGAATCTATCTATCAAAACAATTATATTCTTCCCAGTTTTCAACCAACAAAATTCTTTTCTTTTATTTTTTTCCTTTTTAGTTTTTCCCCTTTTCAGATCCCAGAACAACAGAGTAGAAGAAGTTCTTTGTGTGAATAATCCTCTCATCAAAAAAATAATAAAACAAAATAAAACTCCATAAAGCTTCCCTGCTTTCTTTTCTCAAAAAGCCTACTTCCTTTTGGTCCTTTTCAGCTTTTAAAAGCACAAATTTATCTACAATATTTATTTAAATAATTTATTTAAACAAGCTATTATCTATGCAAGATTTGCTAAATTTAATTTTAACAAAAAGATATTATTTAATTATCTTTAACAATATTTATTAAATTTAATTATTGTCAACATTATTAATTTAAAATAATTATTTACTCTTTAAAATAAATTAAATCACCTTTTTAATTTAAAATATATTTAAATTTAATATTCAATTAACACAATTAAATCAAACAACTAAACAACTTTAATCCATTATCCTATAAAACAAGGTTAATTAAATAAACATGAACCATAAATCCACTGAATACCTCAACAAAACAAACTACACAAATAACGAGAACGAAAACCACAGTCATAACATGACTCACAACAGACGACGGACTTGGGACGGGGACGCTTCCAAACCTACTCCCTTTTTCAACATTTTTACCTGTTGGGCTAGTTTATTGCTCGCCCTGTCCTGCCGAAGCAGGTGGAATCGAGACTTATTCCTGCAATCCTGCATCCAAGCAAACGTCAAGCAGCACATGTATACATATATATATAAAATCAACATCCTACCTTGAGAAGGAATCACAGTGTAGCAGGGCACTCGTGAACGAGTGATGCTACCCTGTCCTCTCACCTAATCTACTCTAACAATTACAATGTCAATAACCAACTAACATTTCTAACCAGATAGATCAAAAGATAACATTCTAATTAACTACTGCATTATAAAGTAACACAGAATTCAAATCACCATACGATTATCACATTGCCATATAAAACATTCGAGAGAAAGCATTATCTAATAAACTAATCCAAACCCTACATATAGAGTATCATAAATCACAATAAGAATATCAATTGTAGCAATCAATTAACTACACAACCACACACACCAAAATGATGAATCAGTCACCAACACAATCCAGTATCACACTAACATATAAAGCAAACAATAGTAGTAAATAGTATCGGAAACATGGGGGTATTACATGGAAATGTTTCTAAATTTTACAATCGCTTAACAAATATAGAGAAGGGATTCTTAATTCAACTGTATATTCGGGAATTAGAAACAATTTAAAAATTATTATCCCTGTGAAGCTTGGTTGCCTGGCTGCCATTACTATAGCCTGAATTTTTAAGCTCCTCATTTGTATTTTGATGTTTCTATTTATTATTCTTCCTTGTTATTATACGTGAGTTTTGTTTTCCAACATTTCTTGCAAACATTTTCAGAGAAGTAGAATGAGGATAATAAATAGTAGTTTTTTTATTTTTGTTGACCTTGACATGATTAAGTCTAAGACTACATCAAGAATGCTCTCATTTTAATTTAGTGGAAGAGGTACTAAGAGTTGGAATAAGGGGTATTCGAAAGACCATAGTCACCAAGGTTGTGCACGATGAAGTTTATGGTGATTGGAAGATATGTGCAGGAGTATAAGGTACACGAAATCAGTTGTTCTAACCAAATACTATTCTCTATTTTTTGTAGCATGAGGCGTAGAGGACAATTGGGTGGCTACAAAGTGGGTTTTTGGTCACCAGGCATAGTGACCAGCATATTTCCCCCTTTCTCTTTGTTTACCTCTTGTAACTTCTTTTGGCATTTGATGAGGAAATAAGCCAGCAAGGCACAAAGAGCATCCAGGCGAGGAAATTCATTCTCACTAGAAGGGATCCGGCTAACAGACCAAACATGAATAATTTTTTTGTAAGATTGATGAGTATTTTAAAATAGTTGTAGGCTTCCTGTTTTCTATTTTGTTTTATCAAGAATCTTTTGGTTTCATCCTTGAAATTATCGGGCCTATGAAAATTAAGGTTTGGGGATGGAAATCACTAAAGATTTAAAGCCCTTTTCCTTGATAATATGTGCTTTCATTTCTTTAATGATTTTAATATTTATTTTAATAATAGATCTGAAATGTCATTTGAAAATATTGATTAAAAATTAATATACAAATTATATATAAGTTTTTATTTTAATTTTTCATAAATTCTTAAAACTTTATCAAAATTATTTGTTATTTTTTTAACTCATCAAAATGAAATCTTTTTTTTTGTATAACTATACAATTTGGGAATTGTTTTGAGATTATAATGAAATTTTATTCTTCATCATTTGATCAATTCAAAAAGATTAAATTATAAAAATAAAACAATTTCTTATTATTGATTAGAGACAATGCACAAAATTTAATATTTTATTTTCAAAATCAACTAACCATTAATTTTGATGGGTCAATAGTAACAAGAGCTGCAGAGCTGCGAAGTTCTTGCCAGAAAGTTTTAGAATATTTTTTTTTATTTGTTGAGTTTACTATGTTTTAGGAACAATTGGCCAAGATAAAGCAATTGTTGCCTAAATTAAGGAATTTGATCATTGATAGAGTCAAATTTTTCTTCCATTAGAAAATGACTCTTATAACAAAAGAATTTTACTCACTTCAAAATTCTCTTGCTCTAGTTGTGCTTTTAAGCATGAAGAAAGCACAATTTACATGTTTCCAACATTATGTAAATATTTATGAGTTCAAAGATTTCCTTAACCATTTAGCATATATGATAAAACATCCTCTTTCAAAAAACAAAGATCTTTAGAACTTTCATTGTACGCAGAGTCAAGCATAACCAACTTGCTTAAATGTTATAGTTTTCTGCACAAATGAAAATGAAAGCATATAGTTCCAAGTCCTCTTATAGGTTCCTAATGTCTCCAAAAAATGCCTTACGATAGAAACTGCTCTTTTAATTCCATTCAGTAATTTAGATAACTCATTTATAAGCCTAATAAAACTTATAAGGTGAAGTCTATTGCAGAAGGCCTAAATCAAACATCAAAAATATCAATTGAACCCATATGCCCATTTTGATGATTGTAGAGTAGTGGAAAAAAGCATTGTAATAGTTATTGAACCAAGACCACATGGTAGACGATTAATTGTTGAAGCTATTCTTGAAGCTTCTTCATAGGAAACATGACTAACTAATTTTTGTATTCTCTTTTAGCACTAGGATCATGCAAAAGTGGAAGCAATAGTTTTAATTTGCTATATATTAACCATCTTTTACTTACAATTTTTTTTGAAAAAGGAAGTTAGAAGGTGCCATACCTCTATTACATTTAAGCCAAGATCAACTAGTACTGCACCAGGTTTTAGCTAATGACCACAAACCAAATTTGGCACACTTGTTGCAACAACAAGATTATCTACCTCATGAGTAAAATCTACATAGAAAATTCTTTATGTTTTGAGTAGCTATCCAGTCTACATAAATTTTTTTGGAAACATGGTTTAAAAATTTAAATTAATACTTAAATAAAGATAGTCTACTATGTTTCAAATTTTAGAGCCATTCAATAGAATATGGCCCATATTCTAACATGTCAAAAAAAAAATTAAGAAGAGATAATGTAGTCCACCCTTAAGCAATGTGTATTTATTTATAGACTACACATCTATACTTATAAATTTATAGATATGTATTTTTCCAGATAAATTTTGTCCTTATACCAAGCAATCTAAAAATCAACTAAGCATTGTTCATTTATCAATATTTGTTGACCATTTTGAAGTTGAGATAACTTATAAGGATTTGGGTGTGTTATCCTTTTCAAACCAAAATCTTCTACTGTCTTATTGGAAATTATTGTAACAAAATTCAACTACTTGTGAGATTTTTTTCATCCCAAGTTTTTGCAAGAAAAAATTAACAATTTTTTGATGAGCAAAAATATGAATGGATTCCCTCTATCAATATTTATCGTTGCCTCTTTCTAATTAATGTTGATTGCTATTTTCTTTCAAGTATTAATCAAACCTCATATAATATACATAAATTACAAGCAAGAAACAACTAAAGGTTAGCATGGGAAAGTAAGGCATTCCAGCTGGTCAATGGATTGTTGTTCAAGTTGGGGCCCAACCAAGTATTAAAGTGTGTGGCATGGTAAGAGATTGGGAATGTACTTCAACAGGCACATGAGAATCTTATTGGAGACCATTGGAACTACAAAGTTCATGCCACAACATGCAATGTACTCTTGGAAAGTCTATGGTGGCCTTGATGCACAAAAATAGGTTTGTGATGAAGGTCCATGGTTAAGGTGTAACGCCCCACCACACAAACCCCAAAGGAACAAATAAAAATGCAACAATCTTTTTTTTTTTAATGAACATAATAAATGTACTTAAGTATTTCAACATTACAATGTTCTAAGTTGCACAAGTGAATCCCTTGGGGTACACGAGGTGACATTACTAAACTAATCCATCACAAGGTAATAGATTAAATAACCAATAACATAAATCCAATCATTCACAACATCGATTAAACATTCATTCACGACATCAAGAAAAATGTAAATATACCAAATAAAACCATACATACATATGACAATAAATGAATCATCAAGATATAAAGTGTTATATATTTCGACAGATACAACACAACATAATTAGTAGTTACAAATGATAGTTCACGAATGATTACATGGTATGAATAAACATTACATTAATCTGATAGTACCACATAATGAACATATAAACAAATTACATCAAGGTCTTCCCAACATACATGGGAGAGGTACATCAATAAATGAAATACATCAGTAACTTACAAATGCACATCTAAAGCACATGAATCCTAGATCAATAGCATCTGCCAAAACCCTGCAATGAAAGATGCAACTGCCTCTGAAGGGGACCCAACAGGGTGCGTAGCACGTTCCACCTGACAAACCCCGTGCTAGGAGTTGGCAAGAAATGGTCCCCAACCAAACTAGTCAGGTAAACAATGACAACCAAGACTCACAACAAGAGCAACAATAAAACACAAGGAAACATCCAACGCAAGAAAAGAAACTTCTGACACAAGAAATTCAATCACTTCCAGAGGAACAAAAGCAAAAAGGAACAACATCGTGCCAGCAAATTCCAGGTTGCTAAGGGTTTAGTGTCATCACATGGCTCGACATGGGTTACCCAATGTAGATCTTCCTAGGTTACCAGCCCACATCCTAGGTTACCCTAGCAACCTCTACCGATACTCGACCCCCACTCTTACACATGTGGAATCAACTCACCTTTCATGAGGACAAGGTGGTTTATTTGCCATTCCAAGCCTTCTCGTCTCATCCCAAGCCTAAACGAGCACTTGGGCCATGAGAGAGCCATACTTTATCTTGCATTAGTGTATATTGCTACCCATACCCCCTAGTTAATTATTAGTGTTTTCACTTGATTACAAAACTTCTAATGAGTTACCTTGGGACCACTTCCAGGTCCTAACCCCCATTGGAAGCCACTCACTCCCTCCTAGCAACAAAATTCCACAATCTCAACAGGGTAGGCCAACATGCACAAAATAAAACATCAAGGCCAAAGTAATACCACAAGTGAGGCATGCCCATCTCACTCTAATCTTGCAAGTACAGATAACCACATTTTAAATACAAGGCCAAAACCCACCAAATTATTCTGAACATAAGAACCATAGTCCACAAGAGTCAACACAAGAACAATCATGAAGTCACATTTCCCTTCCTTTGGAAGCCCAAAAGACTAACTACCCGAGAATCACACACGAGGATAGGCCTAACCAGGTAGTTCCCCAAACAAATAGCAACACAAGTTTAATGAATAACAACTCCTCAAAACATCATTAATGCGGGAGGGAGTCACATCAAAATAGATCCATGAAAAAAATCAACACCCAAATGCACAAACACATGCACTGCATTAACCAAAGCGATTAATAGTTAATAAATTACATTACATCTATTCATTTATTGATTCATATATATATACACACACACATAATGTATTATAATCTCACATCATTAATGAATTCTCAATAATAACAAGGCTAACTCTTATAAATCCACACAACAGACTTAACGAAATAATCTTAATTTCAATACCCATACAAAGAAACAATTTCCAAGAACAACCTAAAAAATCAATTTTACGATCTAAGTTTACACTTACGATGACATCACTTAAATACTTTAAGAACTTATATATACGTATTTTACATAAATACTTTAATGCATACTTTATCACACTCAGCGTACCTTCACTAACACTGCAAAAACACTTAAACCACCATTTACATTTTGTCTTCCATGTATTAAGACACGTTTTAAATCATATAATACTATCTAAACATATTTTGGTAGTTATCTGTATTTGCACTTTTTACACGAACAAATTTATACATTTAACAAAATCATGATATATATATATATATATATATATATATATATATATATATATATATATATATATATATATATATATATATTTAAAATTTTATACACAAACATAATTATTATTATTATAATTATTTATTTTTTAAAAATATAGATTTAATACTCATAAATAAATATATATATATATAGGTTGTTCAGATTCTGCAAACTGTTTGCAACTAATGATACACTTGACGAAATCATCTACATCTATAGATAATTAAATATACATACCCACCTAAATACAAGCTTGATTCAATAATCTTCGAATGATTCCCAACCAACTTGGTTATTGCAACCAGTGACGCTAAAGCATAAACTTTAACACTATTTGATATACGTCTTCAGGTCATTGCCAGGAACACAATCGCAAAAGATGGAAGTGAAGAAGGCGAGAGCAAGAAATATGTCTCTAACTTCGATCCAGAGAAATATGCATTCACCGATCACTTTCCAACTGCGTAGAAATTTCTTTTAGATCTAAGGATCCCAAGCACGTAAACTAGGAAGCACAATGACTAAATACGGATGACCTGCCACCTTGAAGGAGTCAAAACAGGGAACATCAAGTGCAGATACCTACGCTGGCCACTACAAGCACTAACCGCTATAAATGTCTCACACTAGCCGCTAAGAAGGAGACGCCCATACTCGAAGATTCATCCCACAGAGACGAAAAGGTATCATCAATCATCTCAACAAAGAACACTTAATAGTTACAAGAGCCCTATAGGAATGTACCTGAAAAATATATGGGAGCATATAAAGAAAGAAGATTTCTTACATGGTGGCAGGAGAAAGAGCAAGCTGATCCCAATGTTGAACCCACACATTCATCCCATTTTACTGGATCGAACCATCCATGCAAAATAAAGGCAACAGTATAAGGAGATTAAAAAAATGAACTAGGCAAACTCAACCAGCAATACGCTAAGGAAGACCAAGGCGAATTCCAGGACGACTGAGCCCTCAACAATGATGGAAGTCCTAAACTGAGTCAATCACATATCCATGGTATACAAAAGTAAATTCGTCCCTTACCCAGTCGATAAGGAGACCAAAACAAACCAGATTGGAAGTGACTCACGACCATACATAATTTGTGCTAAAGATGGGGAACGAAAGGGGTGAGGTTGTTCCGATCAGAAGAATCAGAAATAAATAAATGTATCCACAACACCCAGAAGAAAATAAAGGTAATAAATTTAAGCTATGCTGAATAACTAGGTGTCAGACAGACAAGAGACAAAAATACGGTAAAATTTCGGCACAATACAAATAACCAGAGGGGAGGGAGACAATCAATGAAAACATGATGTTAGCAACATATAAATATATACAGATATAAGTGCACAATTACGGATTCCTCTATGGCAATCAAATTCATGCAACAGGTGTTCGTATCCAGCTAAGAAAAAAAAGTGAAAAGAATTTTTCGTTCCCATAATACGGAGAATGAACAATGAAATTTAAATGCACCGCCAACCTGCACTCCTTTGCTTGGAATGGAAAGGGTGAACCGCAGACCCCTGCTTCACAATCACCATCCCCTCCTTCAACTTGATCCCCCGAGCTTAATTCCATTCGAAGTCCATCCAAAAACCCCGAAACATCATTTCCCTGTAGAATGTTTTTTTTTTTTTTTTTTATAACCTCCTTTACCCCTCACCTTTAATTCCCCACGTTAATAGATATTTCAATTTTTATTTTTATTTTTGAAGACAAAATTAGGCAACATTATCCCAATACAACAAGTTTCCTTATAAAATTTCAGTTCCAAACTATGCATGTGCAGGGATTTTGTCTTTTACCTTCTTTTCCTCACTTTTTACAAATCAATTGGAAATAATCTCTTTCTTCCTTATTTAAAATTTAAAATGCTTTCCATTTTGCACTCGATTTTCAATCCAACTGAAATGTTTTCTTTTTAATTAACCAAAAATCACATTCCTTTTTCCATAATAAAATAGTTGTCTTTTCAGGATAATCCCCTATCCATAATTATTATTAACTATTTAATAACAACACTTTTGCTTTTAATGAAATCATTTAATTTAAATTATTTGTTATAAATCATCTAACTTAATTTAATTTAATTATTATTTTAATTTCTAATTTTATTTTATTTTAAGTAACCTTTCAATAACACTTTTGATTTAATCAATTATCTAACCCCAGTTATAGACACATTATGTTTTCCACACAATCAAAGAACACAATAAACAATGACACAATGAAAAAATACTCACATAAAGACAAGGACGACTAATACTAAGGGGAACTACATCCTCCCCCCCTTAGGCATTGACTTACTCCTGGAAGTCGATCTCAAGCATAAACATAGTAACACAACAACTAGCAACAATATCAACAATCTTACGATATGAATTGAGCAAGGAAATTAAAAAAATTCAAAGAAAAGAGATGATACCAAAACAGAGGCTTAAATTGTTACAGACCACAAGGATAGGGTGACGAACTTGGTTGGGGAAACTTTCTTACCAGCTCCTATTTTCCCACATCAATCCCATTGGGTGTTTATGATGCTCACCCTATCCTGACAATGCAGGTGGAATCGAGGCTTAGTTCCTACAACCCTACATACAAACAAACGTTGTGCACGACATATATTTATCTAATAGAAAACACACCATGAGAGGAATTCACAACGTAGTAGGGAACTCGCAAGTGAGTGATACTATGTCATCCCTCTCACCATGACTCCAAGAGTGAACACATCATTAGGAGCATTAATTACCTCATCAATCACACTAACTTGTATAATAATCAATTTCACATAAGAATCACTAAACATTTCATATCAGATAGAGTCACATGTTTGCATGTAATACATAACCCATTTTAGCAATTACTAATTCTAATACAGAACAAGCATAGTACAATGTCTATAAGAAGCATATCCAAAACAAGCACAATGCCAAACATCAAGTAGCAGCATAACATAAACATTCAAGGGAGTATCTCAGTTATCCATGTGAACAAAATTGTCAACAACATAACATAATGGTGGACAACCACCAACACAATATCAAGGTTCAAATTATAACATTAAAGTTTCAAAGGAAAGAAACAACATGAGAGACACAACATCGCTAAGACCCTCCTAAAACATCATGAACTCAACCAAGTGCTCTCGGGCTAGTTGCATGTCCTCTACCAGAACCCTCAACAACTGCCCCTTGGTGCCCAGTCTGGTGGTTATCAACTGCCACAAATTCTCGGTGAGATCTATCTGCATTGCCCACTATCGGCTCAGGAGCAACTGGCCTCTAAATGAAACCTATAGTGTTCCTCTACGGACACTGCCTAGCAATGTGGCCATGTTGGCCGCAAGAGAAACAATTTGTGCCTTGGCCAAAACCTTTGACATCAGGAGGTGCATTGGACAATTGAACACTACCCCTGCTAGCCATGGTATGAGTGCTTTGTGTAGGCTACTCGGAATGGTTGCACTTGTTATGCCACCAGTTATGGTTCTTTTTAGATTGAGAACCACCATTGCCTTGTTGACGTTGTGAAGACCAAAGTTTAGACCCATAGTGTTGTTGTTGTTGTTCACCCTTAGCGAATGCTTGATGGCCCTTAAGGGACCTTACAGCTAGAGACTGACCACCATGTGGCCCAGTGCCAAGTGGGGGAGCACTACCAATTTGGACACATGTGTGTCCCCTGAGTGCCATAGCTAAGTTTTCTTCCACTAATCGAGCCTTTTCAATAGCCACTTCCATCATCTTTGGTTCGAAGACTCGCACGCCACCACTAATTCTGGCATTTAAGCCACAAACAAAATGCTGAACTAACATGCCTTCATCATGGCTAATCCCTGCATACTACTTCAACTCATAGAAGTGTTGCTCATATTGTTCTACTGACATAGACAACTGCTTGAGATCATGAAACTCATCAGCTCTGCATTGCCTCCAATGATCTGAGAGAAAGTGAGCCCTGAACCTATCTAGAAACAACTCTCATGTGACCTGGCTGAGATCAAGATGTAACTTTTGTTCTTCAAGATGCCACCAAGTAGATGCGTAACCTCCCAGATGCATAACTGCACACCGAGCCTTGGTATTGCTACCGTAGGGGTGCATCACGAAGCAATGATCTAAGTCAATTAACCATGTCTCAGCTTCCAAACCTCCTCCAGAACCATCAAAAGTGGGAGGATGTGCCCTCATCAAATCTCTAAGATGGCCTGCTATCACTGCATCCTGAACCACAGCTATTTCTCTTCGCCTCAGTGACCTTTCTCTTTCTCTCTCAACCTACTGCACCTCCTCTGGCCTGAGTCCCAATCGGTCAAGAATCTCTCCAAGAATGTGTTGTAACTGACCATCCAATCTAGGTTGTCTCGGGTTCTAACCAGCTGATGGATTACTGTGAAGACTCTGTTGTTCCTCGTACTCAAAACCATGGGAACTAGCAGCTGAAGGACTTCGTCGGTTTTCTCTACGAATTGCACCATGAACTCTTCCTCAGCCACGTCCTCTACCTCGAGGCATATTTCTATGCAACAAGATAAAGGTACAAGTGAGCTCAAAAGTCAAACACAAAGGTTGCCTAATGGACAAAACTACCCAGAGACCCCAGTGTTTGTAAACCTGGCTCTGATACCAAGTTGTAACACCCCACCGCACAAACCCCAAAGGAACAAATAAAAATGCAACAATCTTTTTTTTTTTAACGAACATAATAAATGTACTTAAGTATTTCAACATTACAATGTTCTAAGTTGCACAACTGAATCCCTTGGGGTACACGAGGTGACATTACAAAACTAACCCATCACAAGGTAATAGATTAAAAAACCAATAATGTAAATCCAATCATTCATAACATCAATTAAACATTCATTCACGACATCAAGACAAATGTAAATATAACAAATAAAACCATACATACATATGACAATAAATGAATCATCAAGATATAAAGTGTTATATATTTCAATAGATACAACACAACATAATTAGTAGTTACAAATGATAGTTCATGAATGATTACATGGTATGAATAAATATTATATCAATCTGATAGTACCACATAATGAACATATAAACAAATTACATCAAGGTCTTCCCAACAAACATGGGAGAGGTAAGTCAATAAATGAAATACATCAGTAGTACAAATGCACATCTGGAGCACATGAATCCTAGATCAATAGCATCTGCCAAAACCCTACAATGAAAGATACAACTGCATCCAAAGGGGACCCCATGGGGTGCGTAGCACGTTCCACCCGACCACCCCCATGCTAGGAGTTGGCAATAAAGGGCACCCAACCAAACTAGTCAGGTAAACAATGACAACCAAGACTCACAACAAAAGCATCAATAAAACACAAGGAAACATCCAACGCAAGAAAAGAAAATTCTAACACAAGAAATTCAACCACTTCTAGAGGAACAAAAGCAACAAGGAACAACATCGCAAATACCAGGTTACTGAGGGTGGAGTGTCATCACATGGCTCCACATGGGTTACCCAATGCAGATCTTCCTAGGTTATCGGCCCCCATCCTGGGTTACCCTAGCAACCTCTACCGATCCCCGGCCCCCACTCTTACACATGTGGAATCAACTCACCTTTCATGAGGACAAGGTGGTTGATTTTCCATTCCAAGCCTTCTTGTCTCATGCCAAGCCTAAACGAGCACTTGGGCCATGAGAGAGGCATACTTTATCTTGTATTAGTGTATATTGCTACCCGAACCCCTTAGTTAATTATTAGTGTTTTCACTTGATTACGAAACTTCTAATGAGTTACCCTAGAACCACTTCTAGGTCCCGACCCCCATTGGAAGCCACTCACTCCCTCCTAGCAACAAAATTCCACAATCTCAATAGGGTAGGCCAACATGCACAAAATAAAACATCAAGGCCAAAGTAATATGACAAGTGAGGCATGCCCATCTCACTCTAATCTTGCAAGTACTTATAACCACATTTTAAATACAAGGCCAAAACCCACCAAATTATTCTAAACATAAGAACCATAGTCCACAAGAGTCAACACAAGAACAATCATGAAGTCACATTTCCCTTCCTCTGGAAGCCCAAAAGACTGACTACCCAAGATTCACACACGAGGATAGGCCTAACCAGGGGGTTCCCCAAACAAATAGCAACACAAGTTTAATGAATAACAACTCCTCAAAACATCATTAACGTAGGAGGGAGTCACATCAAAATAGATACATGAAAAAAATCAACACCCAAATGCACAAACACATGCACTGCATTAACCAAAGAGATTAATAGTTAATAAATTACATTACATCTATTCATTTATTGATTCATATATATACACACACACATAATGTATTATAATCTCACATCAATAATGAATTCTCAATAATAACAAAGCTAACTCTTATAAATCCACACAACAAACTTAACGAAATAATCTTAATTTCAATACCCATACAAAGAAACAATTTCCAAGAACAACCTAGAAAATCAATTTTACGATCTAAGTTTATACTTACGATGACATCACTTAAATACTTTAAGAACTTATATATACGTATTTTACATAAATACCTTAATGCATACTTTATCACACTCAGCATACCTTCACTAACACTACAAAAACACTTAAACCACCGTTTACATTTTGTCTTCCACGTATTAAGACACGTTTTAAATCATATAATGCTATCTAAACATATTTTGGTAGTTATCTATATTTGCACTTTTTACACAAAAAATTTTATACATTTAACAAAATCATGAAATATATATATATATATATTTAAAATTTTATTAAAAAACATAATTATTATTATTTTTAAAATTTGGATTTAATACTAATAAAATATATATATATATAGTTCAGATTCTGCAAACTGTTTGTAACTAATGATACACCTGACGAAATCATCTACATCTATAGATAATTAAATATACGTACCCACCTAAATACAGGCTTGATTCAATAATCTTCGAATGATTCCCAGCCAACTTGGTGATTGCAACCAACGACGCCAAAATATAAACTTTAACACTATCTGATATACGTCTTCAGGTCACTGCCAGGAACACAATCGCAAAAGATGGAAGTGAAGAAGGCAAGAGCAAGAAATATGTCTCCAACTTCGATCCAGAGAAATCTGCATTCACCGATCACTTTCCAACTGCGTAGAAATTTCTTTTAGATCTAAGGATCCCAAGCACGTCAACTAGGGAGCACAATGACTAAATACAGACGACCTGCCACCATGAAGGAGTCAAAACAGGGAACATCAAGTGCAGACACCTACGCTGCCCGCTACAAGCACTAACCGCTATAAATGTCTCACACTAGCCGCTAAGAAGGAGACGCCCATACTCGAAGATTCATCCCACAGAGACGAAAAGGTATCATCAATCATCTCAACAAAGAACACTTAATAGTTACAAGAGCCCTATAGGAATGTACCTGAAAAATATATGGGAGCATATAAAGAAAGAAGATTTCTTACATGGTGGCAGGAGAAAGAGCAAGCTGATCCCAATGTTGAACCCACACATTCATCCCATTTTACTGGATCGAACCATCCATGCAAAAGAAAGGCAACAGTATAAGGAGATTGAAAAAATGAACTAAGCAAACTCAACCAGCAATGCGCTAAGGAAGACCAAGGCGGATTCCAGGATGACTGAGCCCTCAGCAATGATGGAAGTCCTAAACTGAGTCGATCACATCTATTAATGGCATTAGCTAGAACTATCGATGAGCAAAGAATTCAATCAACTACAACTGAAACTCACAACAACCGGCGGCTTAGTGGAGAAAGACACCGATATCCATGGTATACAAAAGTAAATTCGTCCCTTACCCAATCGACAAGGAGACCAAAACAAACCAGATTGGAAGTGACTCACGACCATACATAATTCGTGCTAAAGATGGGGAACGAAAGGGGTGAGGTTGTCCCGATCGGAAGAATCAGAAATAAATACATGTATCAATAATACCCAGAAGAAAATAAAGGTAATAAATTTAAGCTTTGCTGAATAACTAGGTGTCAGACAGACGAGACAAAAATACTGCAAAATTTCGGCACAATACAAATAACTAGAGGGGCGGGAGACAATCAACGAAAACATGATGATTGCAACATATAAATATATAAAGATATAAGTGCACAATTACGGATTCCTCTATGGCAATCAAATTCATGCAACAGGTGTTCGTATCCAGCTAAGAAAAAAAAAAGTGAAAAGATTTTTTCGTTCCCACGACACGGAGAATGAACAATCAAATTTAAATGCACCACCAACCTGCAGTCCTTCGCTTGGAACGGAAAGGGTGAACCGCAGATCCCTGCTTCACAATCACCGACCCCTCCTTCAACTTGATCCCCCGAGCTTAATTCCATTCGAAGTCCATCCCAAAACCCCGAACCATCATTTCCCTGTAGAATGTTTTTGTTTTTTTTTTTTTTTTTTTTTTTTTTATAACCTCCTTTCCCCTCACCTTTAATTCCCCACGTTAATAGATATTTCGATTTCTTCTTTTTTTTTAAGACAAAATAAGGCAACATTATCCCAATACAACAAGTTTCCTAATAAAATTCCAGTTCCAAATTGTGCATGTTCAGGCTTTTTGTCTTTTAGCTTCTTTTCCTCACTTTTTACAAATCAATTGGAAATAATCTCTTTCTTCCTTATTTAAAATTTCGAATGCTTTCCATTTTGCACTCGATGATTGAACTGAAATGTTTTCTTTTTAATTAACTAAAAATCACATTCCTTTTTCCATAATAAAATAGTTGTCTTTTCAGGATAATCTCCTATCCATAATTATTATTAACTATTTAATCAATTTATTTAATAACAACACTTTTGCTTTTAACGAAATAGTTTAATTTAAATTATTTGTTATAAATCATCTAACTTAATTTAATTTAATTATTATTTTAATTTCTAATTTTATTTTATTTTAAGTAACCTTTCAATATCACTTTTGATTTAATCAATTATTTAGCCCTGGTTATAGACATATTATGTTTTCTACACAATCAAAGAACACAATAAACAATGACACAATGAACAAATATTCACATAAAGATGAGGACGACTGATACTGAGGGGCACTACATAAGGGATGATGTTGCAGAGAAGCCTATGATGGAACTTAGCATGCAATGTGGCATTGGATTTATTCCAACTTGGAAAATAGGCTTGGAACCTTGTGATTTTTATATCTTCTTGTAGTGTGATTAATCTTGCAAGGGGGTGCACCCATTATGACCAACATTTAAATATGGAATCCTTAGATAGTTTTATAGCAGGAGTTTTGTTTTAAATAGTAGGTTTATACTAACTATTGAAGGCATTTTCAATTTTTTATATTTTGGTATACATTAATGATAGTCAATAGACAAGTAGTGTCCCAAATCAAGCTATTGGGTTTGGCTGAAAAACTAGATTTATGTTCCTCCAATTTATTGGAAGGATAATAAACTAATACTTTAACCTTATATTTAACCAAAATATTAAAGAAAGTTGAAACCAAGTTTAAAGTTTCAATAAATGGCATATATGAGAGACAAATCATGCAATGAGACTATAAATCAGTTTATCTAAGGGGCACACGAATGAGTGTAGAATCAAGCTAGCTCCATATTTTTAGACTCTCCTTGTTTATTTTTCTTATATCAACAAAAACCAAACTTAAGAAAAAATTCCAAGAGGTAAAAACAAATAAAAGTAGAGATCCCTGTAATAATGACTAATGTTGTTATTTAAAATATTCAATCTATTGTGTTTGTAATGAACTTACAGAATATGAAGTACAGTCAGCCAATTTGGATAAGGTATGCAATTATTAGTTATGAGAAATAGAGAAAATGGAACATTTAAGAAAATCCCAAGGCCCAATTTCTTGGGTAAAGTCATGTAGAGCAACAAAGTTCCTTCCAAAATGTGCAAGAATAGTCCTATTTTTATTTGTTGTGTTTTTATTTAAATCTTAGATATTGATGCAAAGCTCCTGCCAAAATGTGCAAGAATAGTCCTATTTTTATTTGTTGTGAATCTTAGATATTGATTTGAAGTTCCTACCAAATGCTAGCAAGATGGTTTTTCTCTTTGATTTGTAGGAAAATTGAGATTATCATTGTGCATTAATAGTGACTATTATTGTATCGGTTTATATGCACTAGAATAACTTAAGTAAATTATAACCCTCACTTTTAACCCTGACCCTAATTGTAATTGTAATCATAATTTTAATTTTAATCCTAATTATAACTTTTATTGTAACCCTAATCATAGTTCTCATTCTAATTCTAATCCTAACCCTACTTCTATTTTAAACATAATTGAAACCCTAATTCTAACCCTAACCCTTCCTAATTGTAAGCCTTAGCCTAATTCTAATATTAACCATAATTATAACCTTAATTCTAATCCTAATTTTAATTCTAAACCAAACTCTAATTTTAACCCTAACATAAAGATAAATTTTTGAAGTGTGATTAAGGGGAACATTATTTACCTTTTCATTACCCTTATTCTAACATTAATTTGAAATCTAATTCTAATTCTATCTTAACCCTATTTTTAATCCTAATTCTAACAATAATCCTAACCCTAACTCTAATCATATCTATAATTCTAACCATTAAACTAGTTAACCCTATTTCTAAACCTAATCATAATTATAATGATTTTAGAATTATAATTATTAATAATAATTAGGGCTCTAGAATTATAATTTAATTAATTTATAAAACTAATGTTGTAATTAATTATTTGATTATAAAAATTATTAAAACTAATTATTTAATTAAACATTTAAAATAATTATTAAATAAGATATGGTTATAATATAATTGATTAAAACATCTATAGTTATTTTTATAATTATTTTAAATTTTAAAATCATAATTAATAAATTAGAATTATATTTATATATTCTAATCCTAAAGTTAAATAATTATATAATTTTAATTATAATTCTAAATTACTAAAATATTTAATTGTATTTTAGTAAACTATAACCCTAATCATAATTTAATTAAAAAATAATATTATTACAATTGTAAATTAATCTATATAATTATAATTATAGTAAACTTAATTCTAAACCTAATTCTTAATTATTAATATTTTGAAATTAGATTATTTTGATTATATTTATGTAATATTAATTATAACACTCACCTTAATAAACAATTTTTAGCATTATTATTACACACCCTTTGAATTATATGGAAATCAACTTAACTAAGGTATAACATAAATTTTATCTATATGAAAATTTGCTAATACATTATGCAAATTTATGTATTAATACATTATGCAAATTTATTTATTAAAGAAAAAAAGTATTTTAATTGGTGTATCATTTTTATTAGTTGAATGAAGTTCACCTACAAACCCTCCTTAACCCTGCTTAATTGATTTTCTTTGGAATAATGAGATGAGGGAAAAAAAATAAAAATTAAAAAAGTAAAAAATCAAACATTTTACTTTAAAAAAAATTAAATATAATGAAATTAACATTGTTGTGGAAAATATCTTTAAAAATTAATATTTTCTTTCTTATAAATTAAAAAAAATATTAGATTATATATGTTACATATTATATAGTATATATTATTATAATGCCATGCTAAAATTAATATATTACATATGAATTTAATAAATTAATATAATATATAATCAAATATAATAGATTTAAAACTAGCTATATTATATTATAAAACAATATTATTATCTTATATCATTATTAATAATAATTTATTTCAAAGAAGTTATTTCTCAATTAGATTGTGTGTAAAAGCTTTTTTGGATCAACGTACACTCTGTGATCCATCATCAGGATAGAGAGGTGAAGGATATGAATTGAGCTCTCTATCCTGATGATGGATCACAAAGTGTGATGCGAAACATTGATCCAAAAAAGCTTACACACAATCTAATCCAGAAATAACTTCTTTTATATTCTAATCCAGAAATAACTTCTTTGATATTCTTATGGATTGTGGAAATCTAATAACAATAATTTATTTATTAACAAACAAAAAATTTACAACTAATCTCCCATGACTCACCAATTATCTTCAAAATATAAAATTTATAATTTTATAGTACAATACCATTTACATTGAAAATTAAATAACTTCTAGCTTCCAAATTTTATGTTGGCACAATAGAATCATGGAATGTTTTGCAAACACAAAACACACCCTCGAACTAGATGCTCCTCCATCAATTTATTATTATTATTAATTACTTTAAGAAATTAAATTATATGCTATTTTATTATTATATATTATAGTTCTATATATTATGTTGGCACAAGAGAATCATGGAATGTTTTGCAAACACAAAACACACCCTCGAACTAGATGCTCTTCCATCAATTTATTATTATTATTATTAATTACTTTAAGAAATTAAATTTTATGCTATTTTATTATTATATATTATAGTTCTATATATGATATTAATATAATTTACTTTAATTTATATTATATTTATTTTATTCACAAATAATTAAAATTATTGTTATACTTGTTAATTTTTGTGTTGTTATCTACAACTTATGTTGTTTAGGACAATAAGAATATTTATCAAACAGACTTGAATTTCATAAAAAATAATGAGAAGATCTTTCAATTATTGACATGGAGAATACATATAATCTATTTAACAAAGTTCCTATTAAAAGAATATGACATAATTGTATTGTAAATGTATGCTATTCACTAATAAAAATATTAAGTACACTTCATTCTTTTAAGTACAAATTTTGCAGGCAAGACAAAAGAGAACTTGACAATACCTTTAAAATATGTAAAATTACATTGCACCCATGGTATCCTTGCTCTGCAATTTTGACTATTGTTCAAAATAAAACAATACACTAAGACACTTCAAAAGCACTAAAGGGGAAAAAATAGCATATGACCAATACAAATGTTTAGAATGGTAATAAATTTGCAAAATGTACTTATGGAAAATGCAACTCCAAAGAGAGCACCTTGAAGTTTGTTACAATCAAGAATATGTGAGGACAAAAGAAAGAAATGAAACATCAAAGAGCATCTTGAAGTTTTTTACAATCAAGAATATGAGAGGACAAAAGAAAGAAATGAAACATCAAAGAATAAAATGGTTAGATAGATGAATCGATTGGGCTTCATAATTCCAACATCTTTTACCCATAGAACATAAATATGAATCTATACTTGAATCACCTGCAAATTGTAGAGGAAGAAGCATTCACAATGAACTATGAAGCAATTATATAGTTTGATTATATTCAAATGAGAAAACAGTTATGCAAGAAACAATTTAAAAAATAGTTATTTCAAATCCAAAAATTTTGAGCCTCAATTTTAAATCTAGAAAATTTATACGTCAATTGTCGTGCACACCCATAAGTATGAAATAAAATTAAAAATGCAAATTTCTAGTTATATAGAAAATTTAAAATTGAACAATTTATTTTAGTCATAGATTTTAGTTAAAATTTTATTTTATAAAGGAATTTGACATTTATTAACAAAGTAAATAGATTTAGTAAATTTATTTTTTAAATAAAATAAATCAAACTAATTTAGCATCTAATTTAGTATTAGCAAAAATTATAAATTTTAATTTTTAAAATAATCAAATTATTTTAATAGTAATTATATTAAAACTATATAGAAATTAATTATTTCATATTTTATTTTTTTAAAAGCAAATTAGTTTTCTTCAATTTATCAAATTTCAAAAGAAATTAGTATTAATTGATTTTATATTACAAAAATAGATTTCAAGAAATATATTTTAATTTAGCAAAGGAAAATTAAAATTAATATTACCAAAAATTAATCTTAAAATATAGTTTGAATGTATAGATACATTTATTTAACAAAAAAAATAATCTTCAAAAAATTTAGCATAGTTGAATTTATTAATATCAAGAACTAGCAAGGTCTGTATTGCAAAAATAATTTGAATAATTAACCTATATAATTTAAATTACATAGAATATTTAAGAAATTAGTATAGGGAAATTTATTAGCATTTAGAGTTGGTTAAATTTAGATTGCAAATGTAAATAGGATAGTTAAGTTAAAAGTAAAAGTATAGGGGAATTTATTAGCATTTAGAGTTAGTTAAATTTAGATTGCAAATGTAAATAGAATAGTTAAGTTAAAAGTAATTAGATTGCAAATGTAAATAGAATAGTTAAGTTAAAAGTAATTGCTATTAAATAGAATAATTAAGTTAAAAGTAAAAGTATAGGGGAATTTATCAATAATTAGAGTTAGTTAAATTTAGATTGCAAACGTAAATAGAATAGTTAAGTTAAAAATAATTGTCATTTTCTTTGCCATTTCCATCTCCCACTTCTCTTTCCATCTCCCATTATAATCGTAACTCTCATAATGGAGCCGGGAAAATCCCCCTTATCGCTCAAAAGTTTTGAGCCAATAAAATTGAGGAAAAATAATTTTCAGAATTTGAAAAGTTAAAAATCGTGCATTTAACTTTTAAAAAATTAAAATATAATGTATTAAAATTAAATTATAATGTATAGGAAATAAATTAATAGAATTTGATTGGCTGCAAGAAAAACAATTAATCACTAGTTAAGTTCAAGGGGTCGCCTATAGTTCCATGGTAGGAACTAATAATAATATTTTCTCTTTAATATATATAATCTTTGCAACTATACAATGGCCATTCTCAAATTACACAATTCAATTTTTAAATATTAAAGAAAAGTATAAAAAAATATTCTAAATTTACTATTGCATATAAAAACTTAAGTATAAAAGAAATATTTTGTAATACCCCTCATACTGTTTAGACTTATTAATTTCTATGTGTTAACTTGATATGCTGATACTATGATGATACTATTGGGGTTTTGTTTTGGTTGGTTGTAGTTTGATGATGTTGTTATCCCTTTAGTGGACATGATCGTTTGATATGACATTATTAGTATGATTTATGATACTTTGTGTGTTGTTTGGATTATTTGTTTATTTAAATGATTTGTCATTAATGTTTATATGTCAAAGTGATGATTCTATGGTGATGTTATTTAATTCAGTATTATTTTATGATGCAAATGTTTAATAACTAGTTATGATGCAGTAGTTAGGTATCATGTTATCTTATGATCAATTTGGTTAGAAATGTTAGCTTGTTATGGATATTATAATTGTTAGAATAGATTAGGTGAGAGGACAGTGTAGCATCACTTGTTCACAAGTGCCCTGCTACACTGCAATTCCTTCTCACGATAGGATGTTTGACTATATATATATATACATGTGCTACTTGACGTTTATTTGGATGCAGGATTGCAGGAAGAAGTCTTGATTCCACCTGCTTCGGTAGGACAGGGCAAGCAATAAATTAACCCAATGGGTAAAATGTTGAAAAAGGGAGTAGGCTTGGAAGTGTCCCCGTCCCAAGTCTGTCATCTATTGTGAGTCGTTGTGTTATGACTGAAGTTTTGTCTTTGTCTTGTATGTAGTTTCACTGTTGAGTATTTATTTTATTCTTGGTTAGTGTTTAATTAATTAATCGTAATTCATAAAATAATTACTTAATGTTGCATTGTTATTTGAGTTAATTGAGAGTTAGAAAAATGTTAAAATTAAATATATTATAAATTAAAAGTGATTTAATTAATTAAAAATGCAAATAATTATAATTAAAATTAATATTGTTAAGAATAATTAGATATTATATTTTTTATTAATATTAAATTAGGAAATTATGTGAAGATAATATCTAAATTAAATAAATTATTTCAATTAAAATTTTAGATAAGTGTGAGCTTTTAAAAGTTGGAAAAGGACCAATAAGGAAAGAGGCTTTTTGGAAAAGAAAGTGGAAAAAGATTTATTGATTTTAATTAGTGATTTATTATTTTATGAAGGGATGATTCACACACACAAGGGGGCTCTATTGTTTTGGGATCTAGAAAAGAAAAATAAGAAAGATAGTTTTTAGTTTTGAGGTTTTTCTGGGGAAAATTTTTGTGGTATTGGAAAAAAAGAAAAGATTGTTCAGAAGAACGTTGAAGGCAGAAGGTCGACCAAAGAGCTACAGACAAGGATTTTGGAAAGAGGGTTGCAGAAGGAAATCAAGAGGAGGCTTCAGGAGGGATTCTTCTCCGAACTAAGGACTCCAGGTTTCATAAAATTTATCATTTATTCCTTTTGTTCTGTAAAGAAAATCATGTCTGTAATACTTTAAATCGATATTTTGTTTGAAAGAGGGTTTTGTTTGGTTGCGTTATATTCTTGATTGATTTCTATTGAAAACTAAATTAAATCTTCTGTAGTTCGTTAATACAATATGATTGAGAAAAATATTGTTCTGAGAATGAAAATTATTTTATTATCGGATGGAATTTGTGTGTCAAAAATTAATAGTCTCTAAAACAAAATTGATTGTCTTTTATTCTATTATAATTTTAGGGATGAATATATATATATATATATATATATATATATATATATATATATATATATATATATATATTTATGCATTTACTAAAACAAATATTTTCTTTGTTATTATTCGTGATTGGTTGCCTGAACTGTAGTGGGTATGTGAGGAAAACAATTCATTCTGATGATTATGTTGAAATTCTGTATATATATATACAAGGTTATTTTTAAAATATTCTATATATATATATTAGATTTTTAAATTACTGTGTAAAATAAACTGAGCATTCATTATATATATATACAGTCATATTATTTTCGTAATCTGTATAGTACGAAATATTTATGAAAATAAATTATATTTTAAGTCGGTCTGTATTTTATTGGAAAAGGAAATTCTTTTATTTATTAAATATGCGTTATTCTTTTATTTTCGCATGTGTTTGGGACGAAATAATGTTTGTTTTTAAATCCAAAAAAAAAAAATTGTATTTGTGGAGGGAAGGGGATGGTCGGCGGTGGCCGTACCACCCCCGACCCCCCACTTGGTGGCTGCGCGCAGTCCACACAGACTGCGCATAGCAATCACTGACTGTTGTACGCAGTCTGGTGAGGACTGCGGGCCTCCCATTGGGAGGTACGCAGTACCACCAGTGGTGGGGACTGCGGCCTCCCACTGGGAGGTACGCAGTACCACCGGCACTGCCATATGAAAACCTTTTTTTAAAAATTTTAGAAATTTATTTATTAATTTTATTTAATGTGTATTGTTTTTGTTAATATTTAGTTTATTTAAATATATAAATATATATATATTATATATTATTTAATATATATATATATACATATATATATTTATTTGTGGAGATTTAATTCAAATTTTTTTTTTATTATATATATTTCAAATGCAATTTAATTCGAATTTGTTTTGTATAATAATTTTTGCAATATGATTCCATTAGTCTTATTAAATGATTATTTTTATATAGATGGGGTTTGGTTATTCGTTTTAAAATTATAATTTTCTTTAAAACAAAATAGGATATAAATGTTAATCTTATAGAATGATTTTAAATATAGTTTTTATTTGTTTAATTTATTTTGTATATTTATATATATATATAAGAGATTTATATATATATTGTGATTACGTTTTAATATTTTGCATTATTATAGTTAATTAGGAAATTGGAAATAAATTTATTGTGTTGTGTTGAAACGAGTGTTCTCGTGTAATTGATTGAGTTATTGGGTGAAATTTATTATTCATTGTAATTTGTTTTTTATGGATTTGATTAAACGTAATTGTGATTCTTGAAATTATTCGTTAATTCTACTATGGCATTTTCTTCATAGTGCTTTTGTGTCATATGGGAAAGCCTTAGGTTACTTTACCTTTCGTAAGAGTTTAAGTTTTTGTTAAGGGCTTCCAAAGATAGAATGTTTTTCTTTCATGTTTCTTTTATTCTCCATGTCGGGCAAATGGGGTTCAGGGTCTATGTAAGTCTTCCAGAGAAGTTCTTTAGAGTGGGATGTTTGGTGTAGAGGTTCAATTTGTGAATCGCCATGATGTATTGTACTATTTTGTTGTACCCGGTTTCCACGAACGGGGATTTGTGCCTCCTAAGAAATAGGAGTGGGTAATAAGATTTGTACCTCCTTTGGAAGGAGTGTGTATTCGTATTGGTTTCCTCTAGTGTTTGGAGTGAGTTTCCTTGTTTTGTTTTCTCCTTGGATTGGAGAGTTTATGTTGTCTAGTTACCTATTGTGGTATCATGCCTTGTGTGTTGTCGATAGGAGAGTGGCTCTTTGTGGGGGTCTGGCACACAAAGGGGCGCCAGGGTAACCTACCTAGAGTTTAATTAAGTGATAATCTAAAAGAATTAATGGGGATCTTTCACACTAATAAAGATAAAGGATGTCTCTCTCGTGAAGCAAGTGAATGATAAGGCTCGAGATGAGATGGGACGCATAGTTTTGCGTGAGGGTCTGGCGGCCGGTAGAGGCAAGCCAGGGTAACCCAGGATGGGGGTCTGGTAGCCTAGGAAGGTTGAGCCAGGGTAACTCATGGCAATTTATGCATGACACTCTTCCTATGTCAACAGTTAATCAATTATTGTGTGATGTTCATGATCTTTGTTCTCTGGAAGCATTGTAACCTCGTGTTAAGTGATATTGTGTTTGCAGTTGTTAAGTGACTTGTGATTGTAGTTGTTAAGTGATATTGTGTTTGTGGTGGTTAAGTGATTTATTGACTTCTCTTTGGATATTGTTGGAAATAGTCTTTGATATTATGTCTTGGGTCTCATTGATGTTGTGATTATGACTTGTTGTTATGTTCTGAAGTGGGTTGTTGTTGTGCTTTGGATTTGTCATTGTTGAGTATTTAAGTGGTCTTTGATGTTAAGTTGTCTATTGGGAGTTAGTCTTTGTTATTGTTAGACGTGCTTGGTCGGGGACCCTTCCTTGTCTACTCTCAGCACGGGGGTGGTTGGGTGGAACGTGCTTCGCACCCCGTTGGGTTTCCCTTTCTGTTGCAGATATATCTTTTATTGCAGGGTTTGGCGGATGTTGATGATCTAGTGTTCTTATGTACCAGATGTATGTTGTACTCCTAATGTAATGTATTCATTGATGTATTGTCTCCCACATGTGTTGGGATGACCTTGTTGTAAATTGTATAGTGGTTGCTGAGATGTATTTTCAGACAGTTGTAATTTACTATCATTTGGATGTAATTTTTATTCAGGCCATGTATTTATTCAGGAGCGATCATTTGTAATAGATGTGTTAAGTTGGGTAATTTTTGTGGTAATATAAATGCTTCATATCTTTATAGTATCCTTCGTTGTCTTATGTACATATGTTGTGAATATGGTTATTGTATAATGGATATTTTAAATGATGTAATGGGAATGAATAGATTTACGTAATTGATTAATTATGGTTATCTTATTATCGTTGTTATGTTAGTATAGTAATGTCACCTCATGTACCCCAATGGAACTAGTCGTGTAACTTAATACATTGTTATTGGAATACTTAAGTAAGTTATTATGTTCTTTTAAAAAAAACAAAATTGTTCCATTGTTATTAGTTCCTTTGGGGTTCGCACGGCGGGGCGTTACATATTCTAAGTAAGTTTCTAAATTGATACTTGAAACTAAAAATATTTAAAAATATTTAAAAAGGAAAAGTATCTTTGATGTCATTGTAAAATATTTTTAATAATAGAATAGAAATAAAATTATAAAAGGATGAGAAACAATTTTTTTTTTTTTTAATTCTAAATAAATACATTTAAAATTGAAAATTTTAAAAACTAAATAAAAATAAAATATTCTAAATTTAGTATTACACATAAAACATATTTAATATTTCAAAAAAAACATTTCAAAAAGGAAAAATCATTTATATTGTAAATATATTGTAAAGTCATAAATATATAATATTATATTTATTATATTAGATATTATTTATTAAATAATATAAAATTATTTTTAATAATAAACATATTTAATATTATAAGTATTTAGTTAAATAAATTATTATAAAATTTAAGATTAAAATATAAAAATAAATAAATGATATAAAATTAAATTAAATTAAATAGTAATACTCTAAATCTATAGCCTATTATTGTAACACTATTTTTAAACCCCATTACTAACTCTAAATCTATATATAACCCTAACCCTAACCATACTTTTAAAATTAACACTAATTCTAATTGTAACCCTAACCCTAATCCTATTTCTCACCCTAACCATAATCATAATCGTAAACCTAAATCTAATTCTAACACTAATTATATGTCTAACCCTAACCCTAATCCCAACCCTAAAAACTAACATTATTTATATCTCTAACTCAAACTCTGAATCTAACCCAA
>VDFB02379711.1:155683943-155996443 GCA_007258455.2 Sequoia sempervirens | reverse complement strand
CCCTAACCCTAACCCTAATCCAAACTCTAACCCTAACCCTAAGCCTAATCCTATCCCTAACCTTAATACTAACCCTAACCCTAAATGTAATCCTAACCCTAACCTAATGAAACCCTAATCCTAATCCTAACTCTAACCCTAAAAAAATCAATAAACCTAACCCAACCCATACCCATAACCTTGTCATTAGTTCCCTAATTCTATCTCTAATCCTAACCCTAACCCTAATCGTAACTTTAACCCTACCCCTAATTATAACCCTAATCATATTAACTATCATATTATAATATATTAATTATTATAATAATTTAATAATAAAATATATAAAAAATAATTTATTTAAGATATTACATGTGCCGCGACTGCTACTAGCATATATATATATATTATTTTAATAATAATATATGTAAAATACACCGAGAGATATCCTTCTCGAGGTGCCTATTAAATTTTATTTTATTAAAAAGTAGACTCCTCGAGAAGGATATCTCTCGACATATTTTATATATATTATTATTAAAATAATATATATATATATATGCTAGTTATATAATATAATATAAATATTATAAATAATCAAAATAATATAGACAAGTGCCACTAGTTGTGAGTACTTGCTATTGTAGCATTGTAATTAGAGATTTATAGAATGGAAATAAAATATATGTAAATTTAATGAAAGTGAATGAAATTAAATGCATTTTTTTTTAAATTATTGTATTTTGGTTTGAATTTTGTTTTTAAAATTTATTCTAGTTTATTTTAAATATTTAACATTAAATAAGATATTTACATTACAGAAGCAAAACAAATAAAAACAACTACCACTACTAAATAGACAAAATAAAACAAAAATAAAACAAAATACAAAAATGAAAAAATACATTTAATTTTATTCCCCTTCATTAAATTTAGATATATTTTGTTTTGACTCTACAAATTATTAAGTATAGAATTATTTATTTCACTTTATACCAACTATTATCAAACATCAAACAAAAGAATTATTATCAAAACATTAATTTATTTTGAAATATCTTGTAATGGCAAAGAACTTCGTTGCGAGAGACATTGTTCTTCTAGTGGCATTCAAATTTTGTAGGTGCAATGTTAGCTTTTGGCTTTACTATTTTGGTTTTTTTTGCTAGACCTTTTTTTTTTTTTGCCAGACAATATTGTTTTCACTACTACTGATTGAGAAGGATTTGAGTTTTATGCACATACCTCTTCTTAGCTTAGTTTCCCCATTATTTGTCAATTCTACTTTGAGTGGCTTAGGCAACGACTATCTAGCCCATAGAATGCACTGAGCATGGATGCCTACCATACCATTGTTGGGTTTGGTGAAGTCTAAATTGGCAAGATTCTCAAAGAAATTGGATAAGGATGCCTTTTGCCTTTATTGGCAAGTTTCTCTCATGGATTGATTTTTCCATTTATTGTAATGGAGACCATTTTATAAATGCTCTTGTTGTGTTGAATATGTAATGTAACTTGAAAATTAATAAAGAGATTCCTTGCTATTGAAAGTGGATGTAGGCAATTGCCAAACCACTATAAAACTTGTGTCTCGTTTCTTGTTCTTATTCTATTATATTTCTTTGCTCATTTTAATATTAAAAATTGGTATCAAAGCTTGAAGCTTGGTGCTAGAAATTGGTGAAGAATTTTTGGAGCTATGGAGAAGTATTGAGCAGAGATGGAATACAATTGGATGTTAGATCCTAATGACGTGGAAGTTTTAGATGATGAAGATGACGAAGCTGATATGGAAGAGAGTTCCAACTAGGTTGATTGGGCTTGAGCTCTCATGTCTTGGTCGTGTGCCACTGATATGAGTCCTGATGAAGTGGGAGCTATTCATCATATGTTTCTGGATGAAATAAATGATGAGGCTGACTTTATTATTGAAGAATTTCTTGGCAGTTTAGATTTAGAAGATTGGGCAACATGGAAGAAGAAAGTGTCATTTGCAGAAACTGTTAATATTTTTTATTATGAAGAGGCGTATGAAAATTTGAAGAAGAGCAATAAACGTAGAAAAAGGCAGTGATCCAGAAGGATAAATAAAGAAAGAGGGGAGGAAGGGGTAGAGGAACCAGAGGAGGGAAGTTCTGAAAGTGCTCTGCAAATTATTTTGGAGGAGAGTGAATCCCCATGTGATTGGGAAGTATCATGGGCTCCAAAAGAAAATCCCATGGCCAAGCCTGTTCGTGTAGAGGAGGAGCTCTTTGAGGGGGAAGATGAACTCCGAGCGAGTGAAGATGAATATGACCCTATGGAAGAGGTTGAAAATCGAGAGGCAAAAATAATGGTTTATGGTAATCCATTATTTGAGCTAGAAGGAGAAATGATTTATGATAATCCACTCTTCGTATATGGTGGTGGATATGAACGTGATGATTGGGATAACTTCAATAGCCATGCATCCAGCCAGAATAATTCGTCAAGTTCAGAGACAGAGCCTGGGGAGATTTTGAGTGTAGATCAGTGCAAAGAAGTGATAGATTTTCATGGTAAGGTGAAAAAGCTACAGTTTGAGGCTTTTTTGGGGAAAACGGTTAAAAATGTTGTTAGTGATACACAACCTTCAAATTTAATGTTGCTTCAGTCAATTGAAGTGTAGGGTAGTAAACGACCACCAAATACTTGTGCGCAACCTCCGTATTCAAAGTGGTTTAGCCCAATTAGGTATAGATGAATAATGAGAAATGGCTGCCACGTTAGGATCTAGTGGCTTGCAGAGTGTGGGAGAGACAAATTCCCATGCCAATCAGCGACTGCAAGCTACATGTGAGAAGCTCAGGAAATTTTTAAGTGCCAGTCCTCTGGCATCGCTAATGAGGGAAACAAGTCCCAAGTGTGTACGCGGAGTTCTAAGTAAACAGGTGGAGGCTACCAAGAACCAAGTGGCCATGAATCTTAGTGACCCTCTTGTATAGGAAGAAAAAAAGCATTGGCCTTATGTGTATTGAAGATGAGGTGGAAAATTGGGCAGTTGGAAAGAAATTGATGCACTTTGATGATTATGGCACATCCAAGAAACCATTTAACCCTCCATCTAGGAAAATTTTCACTGCCACAAGGGCAGATAAGGTGGAAGACTCGAGTGCAAGGAAGAAAATTTTCTCTGAAATGAATGCACCTCTTTACTATGGAAGTAGATATGAGCCTTTCCCATATGGTAGGGATTTTGAATCACCCCGGTCCGAGGTGAAGGCAAGGAGGGTGTCAATTGAAGGGTTTTCCAAAGTTTTAGACAAATCCACCAAGGCTCTACATGTGTTTACTGTGGATTGTAAGGCTTGTTTCCTTTTCGTCGAACGGTCGGTTGTAGTGCCCCTAGTTAGGGTGTTAAAGAGCAGTGTTTTGGGGGAAAAATTGGATGATGTAGAGGGCAGAGAAGAAGAAGAAGTTTTATTTGTCGAGGATGTGTTTTCCAGGCTGCAGATAGGGACTACAGAGCATAATTTAATTCCCAGGTGAGTGAGTAGGACAAATGTGTACTCGCATTCATTGAGAAGAGTAAATTTATGTGTCAACAAATGAACACTAAGTGTGTGCTTGTGATAGGTGATAGGGAGGGGTTGGAGGAATCAATCATAGATTCTTGCTCTAAGGTCTTGCTTGCAAGACCTCCTTGGTGTTTTGCTTCACTACCTTAACCTATAGGTCCCTTCTCATGTTTAGGTACCCCTGGTTCTTCTAGCCAACCCCACTACCATCACCATTCAACCAACCAAGTCAATCTTGGTGCCATAGCTCTAACTCTTCCTTAGCCTTTAATATGCCCTAAAGACTAGCAATACCTCCAAAGATTGAACTTTCATTTGCAGGGGTGTGGAAGTGTTTCAATTCATTGAAAATCATCCAATTTTGGTTCTCAAGTATTCTCCTAACTCCATTTCTTGGTCACTTTCATCAAACCCTTGCTTGGGTCTTAAAAAGGCTACTAGCCCAAGAGCCCCAATTAGGTCTCCTCCAAGAAAACGGGTTGTCTCTTTTAATTTCTCCAAAGAACCCACAATCTTTCTTTGAGGTTCTTGCTTCAAATGGACACCTCTCAAGGATTTTTGAGGTCTTGGGTCCTAGTTTCCCATACAACGCCTCCACT
Source organism: Sequoia sempervirens (assembly GCA_007258455.2). Taxonomy (NCBI): domain Eukaryota; kingdom Viridiplantae; phylum Streptophyta; class Pinopsida; order Cupressales; family Cupressaceae; genus Sequoia; species Sequoia sempervirens. Next base: position 155,992,329 of record VDFB02379711.1, on the reverse strand, counting down.
CAAAAAGGGCAAAAACTAGGGTTTTAAGCCTTTTCTGGCTACTTTCAATCTGCTAATTGTTTCTCCAACCAAATGAGTTAGTGGAGCCTCCTCCTATTTACCAAACCTTGGTAGGACTTCCACCTACATTCTCAAAAAGGAAAATCAACAAGAAACAATCACCCCTACAAGTTATGTGCCTTCCACCCCTTGTCTTCCCTAGCCGGACTCTTCCTGGCTCGCCTAGGGAAAGACTTTGCCAACAACTCCTGTGCTCACACAAACCCTAAAACCTACCATATGTACACACATGGAGTCTAGTCACTATTCCCAAAGGGCCGTACAATTTGTACGATGGGAAAGTGATCTAACACCCCATTTTTGGAAAACTGTCTAGTTCAGACCAGCAACAGGGTTAAAGCAAACTATTTACAAACAATAAATTAAATTGAATAAAAAAGGATAAAAGATGGCACACTAAGCTTGAGAAAACATTAAACTACATCCTCCAAAAAATACAGTAATATTTTCAATCCATTAAAACTCTACTTTGAAGAAAAAATCAGTAATAACACACAAAAACATTATTTTTCTTTCAATTCATAAAACTTTTCCACAACACCAATACTTCCAACCCTACTCTCAGGTTGAGGCACACCTTAAATATGGTTCCTCAATCAGTTATTCTCCCTTGGTCAGACATATCAGTTACAAAGTGGCAAAAATTGCAAAATGCACTGTGTTTTTCAACTTTTGCCATTTTTTAGAAAACTAAGTAAGATGAGTTTCTAAACTCATCCATCCTTTCACAACTTCTATCCTAGAGATCAAACACATCCCTAAGCTATCTCATCAACTCAATGGTCAACATGACCTTCATGGTAACAAAACAAAATTTCATTCTATAATTTCTAATTACCTAGTGAAACTGCCTGTTGCTCCTTAGGTGCTCCTGCACCATTTTCCCCCTCTCTGCACAAACATTAAGGAATGTGAGGAGAGATCAATGGCACATCAATGCCCCACTTCTTAAAAAGAGCTTCATCCACCCATGTAGCTTTAGACTCTAGCTTGTCCTTCCATTTGATGAGGTGCTCCATATACACCTTATGCCTTGTAGATTTCTTCACCCTTGACTCCAAGATCATTTTTGCCTAAAGCTTGTCTTGAGTAGGTAAGGCTATCTTGCTTACATCCTTGAAGATTTCCCTACTATTTTGATCCATTTCAATGACTATTCCCTTATATCTGATCAGATCAGCTACATTGAACACTGGAGAGATGCCTAAATTTGTAGGTAGTTCCACCTTATAGGCATTCTTCCCATATTTGGCTAATACCTTGCATGGTCCCACTCTTTTCATCTGAAACTTGGTTGATAATCCCTTCTGCAATCTTTATTTGTTGAGGTGGACCGTATAACATAGTCTCCTACTACAAATTGCAAATCCTTTCTAGATACATCCACCTTCTCTTTCAACTTTTGATTAGCCTTGGTGACTGTCTTCTTCACCTGCTCCTGAATCTCCTTCATGGTCTGAGTGAAGTCCTCTGCATATCCACTCCTATGCTCCATAGCTCCAAGATCCCTAAGCTCACATATTCCTCTTGGGTGCATCCCATACACTATTTCAAAAGGACTCTTTCTTGTAGTCATGTTCACACTGTCATTGTATGCATACTCAGCCTGTGATATGACCAAGTCCCATGTCTATCCATACTCTTTGGTTAGGCATCTAAGAAGGTTACCTAACACTCTATTAACCACCTCAGTTTTTCCATCGGTTTGAGGATGGTAGGCTAATCCAAAAGATAGGTTGGTACCTAATCTGCTCCATAGAGTTTTCCAAAAATGACTCAGAAACTTTACATCCCTGTCTGATACAATGCTCAATGGAAAACCATGGATCCTCACAACTTCTTTGAAGAAAATATGAGCAATGTAGCTAGCATCATGTGTGGTCTTGCAAGGGATAAAGTGGCTCATCTTGCTAAATCTATCACCACCACACAAACACTATCAAACCCTGTCTTAGTCTTAAGGGGTCCTACCACAAAATCCATGCTAAAACACTCCCATGGTCAATTAGGAATGGGTAGTGGTTGATACAAACCTGCATTGCTAGCTCCCCCTTTGGCTTTCATTCAAGCTACACACTACTCCACATACCTCCTGACATCCCTTGGTAACTTGGGCCAATAGTAGAACCTTTGCACTAGTTCCATTGTCTTGTTGATACCAAAATGTCTACTAAGACTACCATTGTGTTTTTCTTGGATAAGATTCTCTCATTGACCCCTTTGGTACACACAACTAGTTTCCTTTGAACAAAATTTCACTTTGCAATGTATACTCTGAGAATTGATTGTGAAAATGATTCCCAAAATCAAAACATACCTTATATGCCTCTGAGAAGTCCTCATCTTCTCCATAGAGATCCTTGAAACTCTCTATCCCAATGCTCTTGATCTGTATCTCTTGCACTGTCAGCAACCTCCTACTTAGTGCATCTACCACATTGTTCATTTGTCCCTTCTTGTGCATGATGGTAAATGTGAAAGCTTGAAGATACTCCATCCACTTCAAATGTCTATTGCTCAATTTCTCTTGAGTGTTGATGTAGCTAAGTGCTTGATTGTCAGTAAACACTACAAACTCTTTGGGTAGGAGATAATGCCTCCACTTTCTAAGTGACTGCACTAGAGCATACAGTTCTAGGTCATAGGTAGAGTACTTTTTCTTGGCTTCATTGAGCTTTTCACTAAAGAAATCCACAGGCCTGCCTTCTTGGCTGAGTACTCCTCCTACTGCAACTCCACTAGCATCACATTCCATAGTAAACAACTTGTCAAAACTAGGTAATAAAATAATAGGTTGAGTTGCCACTTCTTGTTTCAATTTCTCAAAACCTTTCTCAGCTTCTTGAGTCCACTTAAACTTAGTCTTTAAGCCACCTTTGATTGTATCTAGGACTGGTGCACATATGCCACTAAAGTTTCTTATAAACTTCCTATAAAACTAAGCCAATCCATGAAAACTTCTTACCTCTATCCTTGTGGTTGGTGTAGGCCAGTTTTGGATAGCTTCCACTTTGCTTGGGTCCATCTTCAATGATCCTTGGGATACTACAAACCCCAAATACACAAGCTCTTGTTTGAAAAACTCACATTTCTCTAGGTTGATGGCTAACTTCTCTTCTTGCAACCTTTTAAGTACCATCTCCACATGATTTAAATGTTCTTCTTCTATCTTGCTAAAGATGAGTATATCATCAAGATACACTACCACAAATATCCCTGTAAAGTATTTGAGCACTTCATTCATGAGCCTCATGAATGTGCTAGGGGCATTAGAGAGGCCAAATGGCATAACTCTCCACTCATACAACCCATCATTTGTCTTAAAGGCTATTTTCCACTCATCTCCATCCTTGATTCTAATACGATGGTATCCGCTCTTGAGATCCAACTTGGTGAAGTACTGAGCTCCTCCAAGACAATCCATCAAGTACTTAATTCTAGGAATAGGGAACCTATACCTAATTTTGATTCTATTTATTGCTCTAGAATCAGTGCATAACCTCCACTTACCACCTTTCTTGGATACTAAGACCACTGGTACTGCACAAGGGTTATTGCTCTTCCTAATTAATCCTTGATCTAACAACTCCTGCACTTGTCTAGCTACCTCTAGATTCTAATCCGGTGTGAGCTTGTAAGCTGCTTTATTTGGAAATGAAGCTCATGGTATGAAGTCAATTTGATGACTAATGGCTCTCTTTGGAGGTAAGGTTGTTGGTGTTCCATCACTAACTATGTCCTTGTACTTCTCAAGTAACTTTTGGACTGCTCCTAGTATGACTATTTTCTCATTCTTCTCTTCCTCTTTGGATTGCATCATGACCACATATACTTCACCTCCTTGATGTAGGTTGTTAATGAACTCTTTGCCACTGCTCAATAAGACACTAGGGGTCTTTGACTATCCTTCTTCCTCATCTGACAGTGACTACAACTGAAATGTCTTTCCATCCTTTTTGAATGAGATAGTATTTGCCTTTCCATCATAGATGGCACCTCTGTCATACTGCCATGGTCTGCCCAATAGAAGATGGCATGCATCCATGGGTAACACATCACAAATCAACTTATCCTTGTACCCTCCAATGGAGAACTCCACCGTTACTTGCCTATTGACAAGAACACTCTGCCCTTTGTTCAACTATGTTACTTTGTAGGGATTAGTGTGGGGTACCTTCTCCAATTTGAGTTTCTTTACTGCCTCTTTTGAGATGATGTTATCTATTGAACCTGAATCCACAATAACCTTACATACTTTCCCAAGTATTTTGCATCTCACTCTAAATAAATCTCTTCTTTGTTTTGGCTCTTCCTTGACTGGTTGTTTGATCAAAACTCTCCTAAACATCAGATTCTCCCCCACTTCTGATTCAATGTGACTGACCTCTAGTGATTTAGCACTCATGGTGTCCTCTTGAGCATATGCCACTCTCTTCTCAATGCTTGATGAAGATGCTTTCTCTGAGCACCTATAAGCTGGATGTCCTACTTGACCACAGTTGTAACACTTCATACTAGCAAAGTATGAGTTACTTCTGCCCTCTCCTCTTCCTCTATTTGAACCTCCTTGAGGTCCTCTACCTCTATTATACCCTCCTCTAGAAGGTGTATCACTTCCCTGCTCTGTGAGTTTAAACTCTACCTTGGTATCCACCTCTATGTCCTCTTCGATCTCTGCCTTTGCCTCTACTTTTAGAAACTTGGTCTTGTTTCCTCTTGCTTCTTTCCTCAATCTTAATAGCTAATTGGTTACATTGGTGTACTGTCTTAGGACTTAGAAGAGCCATCTCCTCTTGAATGTTCCACTTCAAATAGTTAAGGTATCTAGCCACCTTGAGACTTTCATCTTCTGAAACATTATACCTCATACAAATTTTTTGGAACTCCTCAGTGTAAGTGTTCACATCTTGGTCTCTTTGTCTCCAGCTCTGTCTTTTCTTGTGCAACTAAATTTCATAATCATCTGGCATGTATGGTTCTCTCACTTTTGCAACCATACCTTTCCAAGTTGAAATAGGCTTCTTGCCTTCCTTTTCCCTCTCTGTCTGAATGAACTTCCACCATGTCAAGGTTGAACCTCTCAATCTTGATTTGGCCACCTCTACCTTATGTGCTTCATTGACTCCATCACATTCAAAATGGTTTTCCATTCCCTCTATCCAATCCATGACTAGACTAGCTTCCATCTTCCCACTAAACAGTGGTACACCTTCAAGTTCTTTTCCACTCAAAGCCTTCAATGCCTTCAAGAAGGGCTCCTCTTGCAAAATAGGGTCAGGTTCAGGGATCTTGTCTTCCTCTGCAACCTCTTCTTTATTTGGTTCCCTTCCTTCCAACTGCACATTACTCAATGCTTGCTCAAGTTGTTCTATTCTTTCCCTCAATAGCCTATTGTCTTCCTCCTATCCTTCAACCATCTTGGCCAATTCTGCATTTGTCACCATGATGGTAGAACCACTAGACTCAATCTCAGACATGCAATAGTCAATCCCAAATCTTTTTCTTTCTCTGATACCACTCTGATAGGGAGGGGTCAAAGGAATCAATCACAGATTCCTGCTCTAAGGTCTTTCTTGCAAGACCTCCTTGGTTTTTTTCTTCACCACCTTAACCTATAGGTCCCTTCTCATGTTTAGGTACCCCTGGTTCTTCTGGCCAACCCCACTACAATCACCATTCAACCAACCAAGTCAATCTTGGTGTCATAGCTCTAACTCTTCCTTAGCCTTTAATCTGCCCTAAGGACTAACAATGCCTCCAAAGATTGAAATTTCATTTTCATGGGTGTGGAAGTGTTTCAATTCATTGCAAACCATCCAATTTTGGTTCTTGAGTATCCTCCTAACTCCATTTCTTGGTCGCTTTCATCAAACCCTTACTTGGGTCTTAAAAAGGCTACTAGCCCAAGAGCCCCAATTAGGTCTCCTCCAAGAAAACAGGTTGTCTCTTTTAATTTCTCCAAAGAACCGCCAATCTTTCTTTGAGTTTCTTGCTTCAAATGGACACCTCTCAAGGATTTTTGAGGTCTTGGGTCCTAGTTTCCCATACAACGCCTCCACTCAAAAATGGGCAAAAACTAGGGTTTTAAGCCTTTTCTAGCTGTTTTCAATCTGTTAATTGTTTCTCCAACCAAATGAGTTAGTGGAGCCTCCTCCTATTTACCATACCTTGGTAGGACCTCCACCTACACTCTCAAAAAGGAAAATCAACAAGAAACAATCACCCCTGCAAGTTATGTGCCTTGCACCCCTTGTCTTCCCTAGCCAGACTCTTCCTGGCTCGCCTAGGGAAAGACTTTGCCAACAACTCCTGTGCTCACACAAACCCTAAAACCTACCATATGTACACACATGGAGTCTAGTCACTATTCCCAAAGGGCCATACAATTTGTACGGTGGGAAAGTGAACTAACACCCCATTTCTGCAAAACTATCTGGTTCAAACCAACAACAAGATTAAAGCAAACTATTTACAAACAATGAATGAAATCGAATCAAAAAGGATAAAATATGGAACACTAAGCTTGAGAAAACATTAAACTACATCCTCCACAAAACACAGTAACAGTTTCAATCCATTAAAGCTCTACTTTGAAGCAAAAATTAGTAATAACACACAAAAACACTGTTTTTCTTTCAATTCATAAAAAATTTCCACAACACCAATACTTCCAACCCTACTCTCAGGTCAAGGCACACCTTAAATACGGTTCCCCAATCATTTATTCTCCCTTGGTCGGACATATTAGTTACAAAGTGGCAAAAATTGCAAAATGCACTGTGTTTTTCAACTTTTGCCAATTTTTAGAAAACTAAGTAAGATGAGTTTCTAAACTCATCCATCCTTTCACAACTTCTATCCTAGAGATCAAACACATCCCTAAGATATCTCCTCTACTCAATGGTCAACATTACCTTCATGGTAACAAAACAAAATTTCATTCTAGATTTTCTAATTGCCTAGTGAAACTGCCTGTTGCTCCTTAGGTGCTCTTGCACCAACAGGGGAATATGAGTGGATTGTGAACATGGAGAAAATAATAGAGATGTAGGATCTATGAAATATTAGCATGTAAAGTAAGAAAACCTTGGTAGTTATTAACTCATATGTGCTTTGGCGGAGATTAATCCGATGTGTCGGAGAACAAAAATTGGTGAAGCTCAAATCATTGTTGTGGCTGATATAAATGCCTATGGTGGGGGAGATCTTTGAGCAGAAATTTGGTCTTCAAGTGGGAGATTTTTGGGTTTGGTGAAGTCCAAATTGGAAATATTCTCAAACAAATTGGATAAAGATGCCTTTTTCCTTTATTGGCAAGTTTCTCTCATGGATTGATTTTTCCATTTATTGGAATGGAGACCATTTTATAAATGATGTTGTGTTGAATATGTAATGTAACTTGAAAATTAATAAAGAGATTCCCTACTATTGAAAGTGGATGTAGGAAATTGCTGAACCACTATAAAACTTGTGTCTCATGTCTTGTTCTTAATTTCTATTTTCTATTCTATTTCTTTGCTCATTTTAATATTAACAACCATCATAACTAGAGTTCTTTTTTTCTCAACAACTTTACTCGCTCTCAGATTGTAGTTCACTGTAGCATGATTTCCAAGACACAAAACTATAGTTCCTCATGAAAAAATTAGCACTTCGTTGTCCCTCATCCGGTTAACTCACGGTTCTTCCGATGCAATCTAATTTCATCATGAAAATATCCCATCAATTGTGGGTAGGCTCACAATGTACAAGAATGCACAGTAGTAGCATGAACAAACAGGCACCACACTAAGAAAGCTAGTTTGAATTAATGGACAAATTTAAGAGGAAATCTAAACTTGCCATTTAATAGAGAAATCCAAAAACCAAACCCTTATTATTTTATATAATTACTTTCAAAGTCAAATGCAATGCTTATAGTTCATGTGAATTAAGAGAATTTTATAGAGCTGCATTTTCATTGAGCTGGAAGTCTAAATTTCCTTTCATTATGGGAGTTTTGGAAGTAATGCAGCAGTATAGTGTGATAAAATTGGATCAAAAGAAGAATGTGGTGTCGCAGGGACTATGGTGGAGAAGGATATTTTGAGTTTTTACTATGTGAGACATTCCATTCCAGTGGGTGAAATAATTTCTTGGTAGAAGACACTATCAAAGGACATGAATTGTTGGGAACCTTTTAGTCAACTAGTGAAGGTTTGTTAAAAAATTTATTATACTATTATACCATCACTTCATAACTTTGGATTTGAAGCATTTTACAAAATGGATTATCAACTAGTGATACCATCCTTTTTGTTGTAGACAATGAAATGACCAATTCAAGGTTTATGAGATCATCACATCTTCCATATTCACTTAACACTACATTGTTGGTGATTTTTTTGGGTCATGTCCCTTGTCTAGAAGCTCCAACTAGTGATACTTATGATAGTCATGTTTGACCCACCTTTTTTATGCCTATTTGGCCTGCTAACTATGACTCAAAATTCAATTATCCATTGTTAGTTTTCCTCTATTCCTATAAATGTACATGTTATCCATATCAACTATATGCAAAGAACTTTAAACTCAAAATCACCGTGGAGGTTCTAAGTTCTTTGCTAAACTAGATTATATTTTTTTTCATTCTTTATATATTTTTTTTTAATAAATGCCTTTAACTACCAAACTTAATTGATCAAGCATCTTCCATCTGGTTTACAAGTTCTCACTTATAACTTCTCCATTCAGCATAGTGGTATCAACTTGATCTCACCACTTATATTCTTACACATGGGAGTAGTAAGCTCCCAAGATTAGGTTCATTCCTAGATCCATTGAGAGTTCACTTACGATGACCTTTCCTACATATCCTCTATGGGGAATCAGATGCTTTGTAGTTTGTACACCAATGTTAGAGGGAGTTCATTGTTTGGGTATGTGCATGATCATGATGGGCCAAAAAGTGGCGATATGAAAAAAGTAGCATTTTGTATTCACCAAAAACCATGAAAATCCTAAGTTGAATTTTTCTTGGTTGGGTGTCAGTACATTTCTCCAAAGCAACTCCCAAGCCAAAGTAGCACAAATCATATATCCGATTTAAATTGGATATCGAATTTGTGTCAAGTTTTAAAATGTATTGTAACAATAAGATTTTGGTGTTATAAATCAGATATCCAATTTAAATCGAATACATAATTTTTGCACACATAGACCCAAGAGAGAGAGAGAGGGTTGATAGTTTAAGGTTGAGGGTAGAGGGTTGATAGTTCAAGGTTGGGCCTAGAGGGTTAACGATATAGGGTTGAGGGATTAAGGGTTTATGGTTTAAGGGTTAAGAGTTTAGGGTTTAGGGTTTAGGGTTAAGGGTAGAGGGAGAGATATAGAGGGAGTGAGTGAGAGAGAGTGAGAATTGGGAGAGAGATAGAGAGATACTTGAGAGGGTAGAGGGTTTAAGGGTTTAGGGTTTAGGGTTAAGGGTAGAGGGAGAGAGAGACCTGAGAGAGGGAAAGGGGATAGGAGGGAGAGACTTGTGAGAGAGAGAGAGAGTAGAGGGTAGAGGGTTTAAGGGTTAAGGGTTTAGGGTCTACAAGGGCAGGGGAGAGATAGAGGGAGTTAGTGAAAGAGAGGGAGGGAGGAGGGAGAGATGAGGGTAGAGGTTAAGGGTAGAGGGAGAGAGGAATAAGTGAGAGATAGAGAGACCTGAGAGAGGGAGAGGGGGTTAGGAGAGAGAGAGAGAGGGGGGGGGTTAAGGGTAGAGGGGAGAGAGATAGAGGTAGTGGCTAAGAAAGAGAGACCTAAGATAGGGAGAGGGGGTAGGAGGGAGAGACTTGAGAGAGAGAGAGGGAGTGGGAGAGAGATAGAGGGCATATGGTTAATGTTAGAGGGTATAGGGTTTAAGGGCTTATAGTAGAGGGTAGAGGGAGAGATATAGAGGGAGTGAGTGAAAGAGAGAGTAGAGGGTAGAGGGTTTAAGGGTTAAGGATAGAGGGAAGAGAGATAGAGGGAGTTAGTGAAAGAGAGGGATGGATGGAGTAGGAGAGAGATAGAGGGTAGAGGGGAGAGAGATAGGATTTATTTAGTGAGAGACTTGAGAGAGATAGAGGGTATAAGGTAGAGGGTTATAAGGGTTTAGGGTTAATGGTAGAGGCGAGAGAGATAGAGGGAGTGGGTGAGAGAGTGAGAGAGACCTAAGAGACGGAGAGGGGGTAGGAGAGAGAGAGAGAGAGAGAGAGAAAGAGGAGGGGTTAAGAGTTGAGGGGAGAGAGATAGAGGGAGTGAGTGAGAGAGAGAGACTTGAGAGAGGGATGGGGTATGAGGGAGATACTGAGAGTGAGAGAGAGAGAGAGAGGTAGAGGGTTTAGGGTTAAGGGTTTAGTGTTTAGGGTTAAGGGTTAAGGGTAGAGGGAAGAGAGATAGAGGGAGTCAATGAAAGAGAGGGAGGGAGGGAGTTGGATAGAGATAGAGGGTATAGGGTTACTGGGAGAGAGATAGGAGTGATTGAGTGAGAGACTAGAGAGAGAGGAGTGGGAGAGAGATAGAGGTATAGGTTGATGATAGATGGTAGAGGGTTATAGATAAAGAGGAGACTAGGAGGGATGGAGAGGAGAGAGAGAGAGAGAGAGAGAGAGAGAGAGAGAGAGAGAGAGGAGAGAGAGAGTAAGAGTAGAGGCAGAGGGTTAAAGGTCAAGGGTAGAGGGAAAAGATAGAGGAGGGATCGAGAGAGAGACCTAAGAGAGGGAGAGGGGGTAGGAGGGAGAGACTTGAGAGAGAGTAAGGGAGTTGGAGAGAGATAAATGGTATAAAGGGTTAATGGTAGAGGTTTGAGGGAGAAATATAGAGGGAGTGAGTGAGTGAGAGAGACCTAAGAGAGGGAGAGGGGGTAGGAGAGAGAGTAGAGAGTAGAGGGTTTAAGGGTTAAGGGTTTAGGGTTAAGAGTAGAGGGGAGAGTGATAGAGGGAGTCAGTGAAAGAGAGGAAGGGATGGAGTGGGAGAGAGATAGGAGTGATTGAGTGAGACTTGGGAGAGAGAGAGAGAGAGGGAAAGAGATAATATTTAAATATTTTATATATTAGTAATATATATAGCCATTACCTAGAACATAGAAATAATATTTAAATATTATACATAATAATATAATATATTATACATAATTGTGGAAGATATTATCATAAATTGTATAATATATATTAAAATAAACTATAAACTATATTACATTTTTTAAAATCATATATAAAATATATCGGATATCTAATTTGAATAAGATATTTGATATTTCTAACACAAACCTTACTGCCTAGGGGTTAGCCTCAGGCTTGCTTTGTAATTTGGCTAGGGCATGCCAATCCTAAGAAGTCAATACAAAAAAAATGTTTAACAACTTACCTTGCTTTTCTAGACTTTGCCCATGTGGCTGACGACCTTTTTTTTTACCTAAAATTGATGAAATGAAAAATGGTTTCTAAAGGAGATTCTCAACTTTCTACCAATATAAATTATGCTTTACTTTGAATTTAATAGATAATTATTATTCATTTTCTATTATAATTATGAATAAATTCCTAATTGTCAGGCTAATTAAAAAACATCTATAGCTTTCAAACAGTATCACATTTTTTGAATCCAAAACATACGTCACATTCTATGTTTCACATACTATAGGATTAAAAAAATGAATTTCATGAAGTTTTGACCAAGTTAATGTGGTCAAACATACAATTTTTAATATTTTTAAAAGTTGTAATAAAAAAATAATAATTAATTATTTACTTGGAAAATATTACAAAAAAATATGCATCACATTGGGACATGAGTCCTATACTTATATCTAAAATCTTATAAAATAATATTATCGTTTTATTGTGGTTAGGGTGGTTAGACAGACACCTACTTCTTCTTTTTTCCTTTAAATTTTAGTACTACTGCATTGAAATTTTAAATTTTCACTAAATAGAGTTTTTTTTAAATAAACCTAGTAGTTTAGAAACTACATTCAATTTTCTACAGATTCTATTCTTACATATTTTTGAAATAATATAGATAACTTATTCAAATTTTTATGTCAAGTTGCTTAACTCTGATTGTTCTGAATTTTCATTTCCACTTAAGGGCCTATTTTTCCCATGATGATCCTGCACATACCCATCTCATCTTATATAAGATCTTTGATTTCACCTTTTAACCGTGACTATTCATTATGCACAAGCTATCAACTTATCCAATTGTAATAGAATGATAATATTTTCTCATCAAGTGTTGGTTCCATACCAAACATAACCAAGCATTAGTGTAAACACGCCCAATTGCACATATGGATCATATCACTTCATAATCCCAACATCATACACAATGACTATCTTGAGCATACATCCCATATTCACAATGTGACTACCTCATGCACACATAAGTATAATAATGACTAGCTCATAGACACATCACAAGTACAACCGCGACTAACTCATATGCACATAACAAGTATGATTGTGATTAGCTCATATGCATATCAAGTATAACTATGACTAGGTAAAGCATACATCACATATATCTAGTGGAAAAATCCATACAATACATCACATGTTCACTTAAAGAACAACTAGTAAGGTTGAAATGAATGTGACATGCTACATGTGTCATCCCACTACCTAATTCAAAATCATATAAGCTTGTTATGACAAAAATAAAACATCTCATACCATTTGATGCCATCATTAGCAAGGGCACTAGTATAACAATGTGCACAAACTCTCGTCCATTTATACAAGTAAACATGGAGTTACTAACATGTATGCAACAAGTGACTAACACCCACTCTTTTAATTAATCTTAGATAGAAAAGAAATGTTGGTGCATTACGTACTACACCATGGGTCATATGATTTTCCTTGGTCTTCTCCAATAAGCATGATGATGGAAAGCATCCCATAGTACTTACAATAATCATTGGGTAAAGAGTAAGTAAAATAAAACACATCACAAGTAACACACACAGATTCCTCTAATACATCAATGCCCATGCAAAACTGTTGAGATGAGTAGATCTTTTTAGTCATCAATTGCATGCCACTAACCTTAAGGTTCATATGCCACTATTGGAAACCAACTAACCATCTAGTGTAGCACTAGGCACCATTGTCACATCCCTTCAATCAAGGAATAGGAACATAAAATAAAAATAAAATAAAGAAAAATTAAAATGATTTTTCAAACAAAAAGAGATAAGAAATAAACTCATATTAGTTGAGCATGGCACTAGAGAGGGAAGGGGTTTGTCCATACCATTAATAAGGAACGGTCACCTTTTCAGAGATATCCTCCACATTGCTCTCTTGGGAAACAATCATGGCATATAACAGGTCTTTCATGATGATAAAGAATTACGACTCTTATCTTTTTTTACAAGAGGAAGATTACAACAATGAGTATGTTGTTTCTACAACATGTCTAAGAATTTTATTTACCTTTTAGCATGAACAAGAGTTATACTATCTAGAGATGAACATTTCATTCTTATGTTTTATTAAATGCTTGGTAAAATAAATTATTTTCTTGGAATAGAAGAAAGCAAGAAAGTGAATCAACACATATAAAGTAGAGATAAACACAAGGAATTAACTTGGATAATCTTGTTATCTAATAAGTCTAGAAGAGTGAAATATATATATATACTTCCTTTCCTCCACTATCATTTGACCAATCATGTTGCTTCATCCAAGTTTTAAAATGTATTGTAGCTTTTCCTAGCATCCTTTCAATTCTCTATAACCTATCTTGATGAGAATTAATTTCTTATTCAATACGTTTCATGGCTTCCCTACAAAAAATTTAATGAAAATAATGTAGAATGAAAGGAAAATATCACCAGGTCTAAAAAGTGATGAATTGAAAAAACATAATTCATGAGGTTCTTAATGGTTGTAAATGGAAAAAATAATAAGAAGAAATTTATAAGCTAGTTTTTTGAAAATTGTACAAGTTTGATGAGGATTGTAAAACTACAAGGAGAGTTATCTAGAAGTTAGGTAAATAGAAAGAGAAAAAAAAATTATACAATAAAATTATAAAAAAATTCAAAAAAAAAATCATTAATTCAAGGAGAGAAGTGTTGCTATATCTAGGAAATAATAACCCATAACTTTTTTGAAGGGAACTTCAATAAAAAAAGAATTTAACAATGAATAAAATAATAGCCACTCAATGGTTTATGTATGAAGAATAATTAAATGAGCAAGAGTCAAAGCTTGAAGTACCTCCTAGGGTCAACATGATAACAAAAAAAACTTTCTTTACAAGAGATTAAGTAAGGTATCAAGAAATTATGTGCAAGAAAGGATAGGGGCATGGTTGATTTTTAGGATGAATATCTAAATTGCGGGATGAAAATCCTCACTCCTCACATTTTTAAATACTTAATAACATCATCAAACATGGGTTCAGGCCAAGATATTGGGTTACTAACTTAACAATACCCTTCATTAAAATAAGGGGTGTTAATAATCCTTCCAACTAAATTGGACCATCATAATCAATTCTTTATTTGTAAATATTTTCAATAGCATGGTTGAGCATAGAATCAACAAGTGGTTAGAAGAGAAAGAAAAAAAGTAAAAGGGTAAGAAAAGTTTAGACTAAAGCACTCAACAATTGAACACTAAATCACTTTGAGGCATATCATTTATAAAGGAATGAGATAGATGAAGCTTATTGTTATTTTAAATCAATTTTAAGAATTTTGACATGGTTTGTAGACACAAGTTATGGTGTAGAATGGAGGATCTTGGTATCTGAATACAACTTAGAGTAGCTACCCATAGACTTTATGAAAAGGTTTGGGTAAAAATGAGAACTAATACAAGTAAATAAAATAAAAAATAGGAGTGACATTAGAGTTAAACAAGGCTACTATTGAAATTTCATGCCCCCTTATAGCCCATTAGTAATAACCAATATGAGAGATCTTACCTGGGCCATATCACATATTTTTATGTATTCATTACCCTTCCTTCACCTTATCCTATTAACCGAATTGAAGAATCACAAAAATGGCTTAGAATTTAAAGGATATATGAGTTTCCTAACTTGTAAAGTTCTGAAATCCATAATTCTACTTCAGATCACAAGAAATTTGGGTGTTTTCTAATGAACTTATGAGTGATTGGAGATTTTTTATCCACTAGGAACCCCCTTTTCAAATATTTCTAGCCTATTGAGAACTCTTTAATCACCCTATTAGCTATTCCATAGGTATTGGGAACTATTAGAGGTTCCTAGTTCTCATGGAACCTTCAATGAATTCTTTTCCCATGCCTATGTCATTGTAGCTTTAGAAGATCAACAAAAACACTAGACAATATAGGTTACCATTGTCTATTGATATTAACTAAACACCAACAACAAAGGATGCAATGCAATCTAGAGCTAGTAAATAAATTATGAAATGACTTTATAATAATTTTTAATGTTTAATTTTAAAATTAATTTAATACCTAAACTATGTAATATACAAGTTTTTATGGCATTGTAATGGAGGATCATGTTCAACACTATTATGAATAATAAATACAATTTATAGTACTTTCAACTTACATTATATATTTGTAAAATTGGCTCATTGGCCTAATTATACCAAGTTTAATTATAATTGAGGTTCATAGTTTTTGACCCAAATGTTGTGTTATTAGTTACTAATTGATTCATTTTTTAAATACTATTTTACATATTACTAATATTACTCTGTTAATAGAAATCACTTAATTTTTGGTAATGTATACTTACACTCATAATTATAAGGTATTTTTTTAATTAAATTTATGTCATTATTTTCAAGCCTCCCATCTTAAGTACTCCAACCATTCCTCAACACCATCCAATCCATTCTAGCTTTCCTCTAAACTCCCATAACCCAAATAAATCCTGAATAAATCTATCCATACACATGCAATCTAAATCCATGCAATCTAACTATGAAAATATAGTGTAACATCCAAAAATACCCATTAGTTGTATTCTCAACCTTGATGCAAACCTTAATCCAAGTTACTCAAATTATCATCATCAACATATACCATTTTGAATCCTTGTATTTTTTGGGAATAGGATGCCATTTAATTGAAATCCTAAACATATTTCATGCATCTCTTAAGTCCTTGGAAAATGTTCCCTAACACTACCTAGGTTAGAAAGAGATTAAATTCAAATGAAATGAACATGTAAATTGACATTTGTAATTATTCCTAAATAAGAGCACATGGGGCTCCCACATGGAAGGTGGAACCCACCTTGCTTGAGTTAACTATTTGGAGGATTGATAACACTTCAGTAATGCATGTTTTAGATCCTAAAAGTTAGGGATTGATATATATTTACATGAGTGGAGTTTAGTTTAGTTCAATTCAGTTCAGTATCAGTTCAATTCAATTGAATTTAGTTTAGTTTAGTTTAGTTTAGTTTAGTTTAGTTCAGTTCAGTTTAGTTATGGTTTAGTTATCTTTAGTTGCATGTGGTTAGTTTGAGTTGAATGCTAGTTGACTTTAGTTGACTTGAGTTGCATGACTAATGACTTCAATTGCATGAGAGATAACAGGTGGATACTTACAATTAAGTGTGGATGATCAATCATATATAATGTTTGCATGAATTGGTGGAGAGATATGTTTCAGTTAACTAAGATTGAATTGGACCCACCTTGGGTGCCCAAGTTGGCATCTTTAAGTTAACACCTTTTGCATGAGAAGATATTTATAAGGCTTAGTTATGTGGGGCCATTCTTAGGCACAAACATTCAGGTGATGCTTATAAGATATTTTCTTTACCAACAATCAATTAAGTGTTCAGTTTGGGGTGCCTAAATTGAGGAGACTTTGGTTTTCACTTCATGTTATAGTGTGGAACTCTACTTGCCCAATCTAGGCATAGATATTTGTGAGGAACTTTATGCTCTTGTTTTGGACAACTCTTTGGAGTTTACAATTCTCATTAATTACCTATTAATTACAACAAGTTGAAGAGAGTTGTACCATGATTATTGTAGGTTAGTAGGTTGATCTTGTGCATGTGTGAGGGTTTGAAGCATGACATGGGATGTGTGGATTAATTCTTGGTCACATGGAATGCATGGATAACTTACACTGCAGAAAGTGTATGAGAGTTTATTGTAGGTTGTGAAGAAGGACTATTGAAGGAAAGGGTGTTGATGGGTGTTTTAGCACTTTATCAATGTAGGCAGTGCATAATTTCACTACCTCTATTGAAAGGAAATCTCCAACAAGTTGCTTAAAATTACCCCAAGGTCTCTCAAGTGTCAAGGACCTTGACATACTTGAAATTTCTCAGTTGTTTCAATGTGATTTTGTTGGTAGTCATAGGGAATACTTACAGGGTTAAGTTGGAGGGAATTCGGATCTTAAAATGGAGTTCCTAAGATGGGGAAGTTAGCATGCAATTGTTGCAAGTTCTAGCAATAGTCTTAAACTCCTATTTCAACTTCAGATTTGGCTTTACAATGTGCAATGAACCTTAGCATAATTTATCTATTAAAAATAAAAAATAAAAAGGGAAGGGAGGAAAAGATGTTCCTGGATCTAAAACTAATAGTGAACAGTGATCATGGAGGACCCTTCTGTAGATAGCCTTCCTAAAATAGAATTTCACTTAACTAGATTACCTCACAGTCTCATGAAATTTTTGCAAGCTTCTAAGGACTGTAGATATTCAACCATTCATTCACCATAAGCATGAATAAAAGATAGAAGTTTAGAGTAGCTTTTAGATTATGCCTAGACTAACTTTACACAATTATTTATCATCAATAAATAGTAAAAATTGTATGGGCAAGGAAAGTTGCCAACACATAATAGAATTCTTGAAAATAAATGAACAACATTAACTAATCTACTAGAATAAGCTAAAATATACAATACAACAAAGTAAATCTATTCAAATCAACTAACTATGGGAGAAGAATCATGTAACATGCAAGAAAAACCCAAGAATTCACCAAAATTCAATGAAATTCTATTAAAATTTAAGTAGCATGCCTTTACAACAACTCAACTCTCTCTTGAAAATGAGAGGGGATTCCCTATTTATAGTGTTCAAAAAGTAAAATGAATGGCTAAGATTAATTTGTATTGTGTGGCCAAAATTCACTACAAACTAGGGTTTCACCTACCCCCAAATATATTACATTTTTAAATTAAATTATTGTCCTTTAACCTATTTTGTCTTCTTGTGGTAGCACTGTAGCTCTTTTGTCCTTTTGCTGATTTCCCTTTATTGTAGCTACACTATAATGAATTTGTCATCAATCATAGGAATTCCTTCATTCCTCTTTAAGGTGGCCTACTCCACAAACTTGTCAATCAACGCCTAGAGATTTTTCCATTCCAATATATCATATTGGATCATCTGAAAAATTCAGCCTCCTTGATTTTCTCATGATGTTATCCTAGTCCTTGTCAAATTTCTACGCATTCTTAATCACCTACTCAGATTAAGTGAAGGCTCAAGCAACAAAACTCATGAAATTCAGTGTTAGCATATCCATAATCCCGTTCTCCATTTTCTTGTGAAAGTAGGGCTTTATCTTTTTGGGATCTAACTCAACGGTGGGCACATCAAAGTCTATCATTAACTTTGTGTATTCTTCACAACATCTTGTACTTCCTTGATCCAATCAATCTCAAGCTCCACTTCGTGGAGCACTCACTTCAACACCTCATTTTTGTGGTCAAGGCTCAGTTTCCATGTCTCCATGAGCCAATGATCACCTTTTTCCAAAGCAAACTCTTTTTCCCAAGATCCATCAGGTACCTTGAGGATAACCTCAATTTTTTAGTACGTGATCATGTATAGCTCAGGGAAGTCAGTGCATAATTTTCTTATTCACTCTAATACTCTTTGCAACTCTAAGAATTTGTTTTTTTTTCCTAACCGCATGGTTGATGCCCATTTTGCCATTATAGAGGACTTGTCTAAACCAATCCTCCATGGCCTTTGTCTAATTATTTATTTTCTCAAGCTAATCAATATGGTCCTTGGACAACAATTGCGGTGGCACCAAGGATGTGGTGGGGAGCTCTTCCATTGAAGACCATTGTTGAATATATGCTATCAAATCAACCACTTGTGCTTTTAGTTCCTCCTTGGAAATCTTATCTTTGTACATTTGATGCACGATGGTGGCAATCAATCCTTGGAGGTGATCAAGTTTTTTCTCTCTTATTGTTGTCCCTAGATCAAGGCTAGAAATGTTATAACTTACCCCCTCTTTATTCACCACAGGGGTGGCTATTTGCACGATTCTAGATCTAGAGGAACCCATTGTTAGCTAAGATCTTACCTTAGGTTTCTTCTTTTTCTTTTTTCTTATTTGGGCTCGGGCCAAGATGGTCTCCAACCTTGCTCTTGGATCCTTTGAGATTGGGTTTTTTTTTTCCAACTGTTTCTCAAGCCACTCAAGCATCTGAGATTCTCCCCTTGGTGATGCATGACCTCCTCCTTCATGGGTGTGTTCAATCTCCATTACCTTATTACTCAGAGTCTCTTGTTCTCTCCTTCCTTCTTCCTCATTAGAATCCTGAATGAACTCAATTTCCTTCTATGGAGACTCAGAGGTTGTATGCTCCTTAGGGTTTTCTTCCCCTTTAGTTTCCTTTCCTTCTTCTTCATCATGTTTATGCTCCTTAGGTTGTTCTACTTACGAGCTCTTATGAACTTCAAAATTATCTTCGGGTTTATCTTCTTCTTCATGTTGAGGCGATGTCTTTTCATCATGTTGGAGGCTCTTCTCTCATTCCTATTTTTCTTTCTCTTCTTACTCTCCTGAGAGAGGAATTTCTTCATCATGCTTGGGGCTTCTAGCATGCTTCCTAGTTGGAGGTTCAGTATCCTCCTCCATTTCCTCTCTTGATTCCCTTTCATCATCTAAGGGTTGTCATTCTATTTCCTCTCCAACATCCTTGAGTTGTCGACCCAACTCCTCTTCGAGGTCGGGATCGAATGTTTACACAATATACTTGGCATATGGTTCCTCAACATCTTCCTCTGATGATTGCATTTATTCTCCCTCATGCACCACCTTGTCAATTGTTAGATGTTGGTACTTGGGGTGCTCGTGGTAATCATTGGCTTCCTCTTCAGTATCCTTTGTGGCTTCCCTCTCTTGTCTCTCCAACTCTTTTGATATTTTTGTTGTGGCTTTCATCTCTGGTGGTTCTGTTGGAGGAGTATGGATAGGAAGATTGACATAAATTTGTACCAAGGCAGCTTGAATGGTTGGGTTCATCAATACCCTAGATAGCTCCACAGGAATGCTTTGCATATGGTGAGAGAATTTCTCTAGTAGCGAGAGCATGGGAATTGGCATGGGGATCCTACTAGGGGAAGTGATGTTGTTAGACACATGGAAGTAGAGGAAAGTGGAGAGGTGGTGGAAGAAGAAGAGTCTATTACCATAACTTGGGTCATTGGCGGGGTAGAGGAAAGGTGAATGGAGATGTCCACCATAGGTAGCGAAGTAGCAACCATTACCTAGGAAGTAGGTAGAGGTGAAATAGTAGCAAAAACATCTGTAATAACAGTGGCAAGAGTGGAAGAAGTAGGTGGAGACTTTAGCTACTCGACCTCTACTTCTTCTCCTTCATGAAGAGGGTCCTCTTGGATGGTATCAAGACCTCCTGATGTCTTCGGTCTATTAGAGGATTCACCTTTTGAAGCTTTTCTTGAGTATACTTTGGGCTTCGGCTGACCCTTAGCCATTTCTTTTCTTTTCCTCCACTGGGTGGCTAGAGGAGACTTTGAGATCTCTCCAACAACTATCCCACTACGACTTTCACTTGCAGGCTCTTCCTCGAGCTCCTCATAGGTCAGAGTGACCCCTTGTTGTTTTAATTTGGAAATTTTCCCATCAATCCATTCCTTTGGTCTAGCCTCGATGGGCTTTGCCAGAATATTGAGGTCATCAACCTCTTTCTCATTCCAATAAATCAGTGGTAGATGTGGGTTGGAAATTGCATTTTATTGAGGATCCATTACTGTATTTTCATCTTCTATTACTTGGTCTGGTGCGAGGAACAAGTTGACCCTCTTCACAAAATACACATTCATGCGCATATAGTTCCTCATTCGCATTTCATTATCATCTTTGCAATTGGCCCAAAAATATTCAACACTATGTAAATGTGCATATTCAGCCACAACCATCTTCTTTAGTTTACTATAAGGGTCCATTCATGGTCGGGTAGTGTGGAACCTCAAGTTATACTCCATGAGCTCTTTTTCTGAATTGTTAGCACACTGGGATGTGTGGAGTTCATATAGCCCTTTCCCGAAGGATAGTGGATAAGGGATTCTTGCCTTATGTAGTTTTTGAGAGAGTTCCAACAATATTATCTAGTCATTTGGGTACTGGGGCAGCTTGTATCATTTCTCTGAGAAACCTTCAACACAAATATAGGTAAACTTTGGAAATTGAATAAATAAGAAGGAAAACTGGCAGAGGAAAGCATTCACACCATGGGAGATCCTTCTTTCGAAGTCACCGCCAAGGAATTTGATGATGTGGCATATGAAGGCATCATTAACTCTACAATAATCCCTCTTGAAGTTCCTATACTAAAATTGAGGGTACCTATCATAAACCTTCAATTCTCTACCTATTTTAGTATCTAGGGCCCTAAATAATCCCCTATATTATGTCTTGTTAGCCAGTTCAGATAGTCAAGGTCAGAGGTCATGTAGAAGCGAGAGGTCTTCTTAACAACCATGAATTATTTATACAGGCAATTGTTGATAATTACCACCCAATAGAACTTGGTTTTACCTCAGAGGATCTCCTCCATGAAATACAACATCCACTCTTGGAATTACGCCGAAGTTGGAAGGACCATGACTCTGGTCAATAAGGTTACAAAGACATGGTAATCCTTGTAGAATTCGCTACAGAAGAGCTCCTGAGGAACCTTTGCAGCACTGCCCCTCTTCTCTTTCAACCAGTATTGGTTTATAAGTCTTTTACATTTGAGGGTGTCTTCATCCCACATCTCCTTGCCATCTTCCTTGGTTCCTTCCTCCATCTCCCCAAAGGGAGGGATATGGAAGGTCTTTCCTATTGAGTTGGTGGAGAAGTCATCCAAAATATTCCTTTCTATGTCCACAATGTTTCTAGTCTCTTCTTGGTAGGCCTCTCTATAGACCATTACAAGTTTATGGGAAATAAGAGCGGGAGGGAAGCCTGCAACTTTGGCCAAACCACTACTTCCAATCTTCCTCACACTTTTTGTTGTATGGTTGATCCAAAAAAATTTCTTCAATTCATCAATGTCTACATGTCCTATGTTTATATCTGAGACCTCCTTCCAAGCTGAGGTGACCTTGGAGTTGAGAGGTTCCCCTTGGAACTTATACTTCATCTAGTCCTTTTCTTCTTTACTTCAGGATTCTTTGGCTATTTGTTTTCCTTTATCTTTGTCCATGGTTGCCTCTAAGGGTCCTGCACTCTATTCCATAAATCCTGTGGGAAAAAGAGAGGTAAGCGCATTCAAGCATGAAATCATGGGAAAGTTAGCCTCAATCTTGTAAAACAATGTTTGATTGGATAATTCATTATCCAAGAATCCTAACATATCTTCTAGATTGTTATTAACGTTTTACTAGAGGGAGTTTGAGCAATTCAGGCCTAGGGGATCAGACTTCTTTACGCTGATGGTTGTTTGAGGTTTGTCATTAGAATGACACTAGAAAGATGGTGGCCTGTGGGTGGATTTTTTCCAGACAAGACTCGAGGCTATGGATGGTGGCAGTGTAGCTTAGTCATCATTCAAGTCATTTCGGGTCTGAAGGGGTAAGAGGACATTAGGTCCTTGCCATTTGAAATATTTGAAGTCACATGGCAGCCTGACAGGGGAAACCCACGACACTAGGTCCGAATGGAGATGGGGCCTATGTGTTTGCTTCATTCACTTGTGATTTGAAAGCTTAGCGATAAAGGTGAGGTTGGGTTCCGGGTAGCAGGCGGATGGAGATAGTTTTCTATTTAGTGCGATAGGGTCAAGACAGATTCCCATGAACAACAACCCAATAGAGGAAACCCATTGAAGGTTTTGTACTTAGCAATTTTCATCTTTTCATTCAAATAGTTGTGGAAAGATTGAAACCTGGAGGTCAGAACACTAGACATTAGGAGTTGTTAAGGACGATGAGTTCACCACGATGGCCCATGGACGAAATTTTGCCAGGCAGGGCTCGAAAAAATTATCACTTGGTCACTTAGGGGGGTCAGATGAAGTTGCATGGTAGAGGAAGACTTTCAACCAGAAAATTAGGTGTATGAGTCATGAAAGTCATGCGGGACAGCAAGTCATAGTTAGACTTCCCTAGGTAGAATTTCGTGAGGGACCTAAGGTTGGACCAAGGCTTGAGATTTTGCAAAGTTTGAACTTTATGGGTGATCAACAGGGTAGGACCCAGGCACCAGAAATCCAAAATTGGAAAGCCGTTTAGAACAACAAAGCATGAATGACACCCTAGAGATGGAATCTTGTGGAGGAAGATCCGAACAGGTTATTGGACTTCTCATTTGAGTTTGTGAGTTTTTCTAAGTTTAAGAAAAAAATCAGAGGGGTCATCCTACCGAGGAGGGCTCGAAGGGGTTTCTTTTCATTTTAAGTTTAACTCCATTCTTAAGGTTGAAAATGATGATGGGAGTGCATGGGTTTGAAGGGGATGAAAGCCCTAGTTTATGAATAGCGACCGAGAGTTAATGTTTCACAATTGACGTATGAATCAAGTTTGAGGTTTTATCAAGATTTTAATACATGGGTTTTGTGTGCCTTTATTAATTTTAGTTACTTATCAAGTTTTCTTCCCTTCAAGTTCATCAATCTTTTAGAAATTAAAGAAAACATAATGGAGGGCATGTGGGTGGAAACCCTGCCTCAAGAATCCAATGAATGAGGTGAGGAATCAACTAGTAGATGGTTTGAATCATTTGTGGGACTCGTTAGGCTCACAGGTGGCACTAGAAGCTAACTCTCTGACTTCTCTCTAATCGACTGATAGGTGAAAATGACAGCTAGGAATAGCCTATTTATAGAAAATGATGCATTAAATGTGGCCTATTAATGACTATTCAAGGAGCCAAGAGTTGGTGAGACATCATTTGAAAATGGTGGTGGGATCATCAAGGCTTGTGAGGCAAGAAGCAGTCAATGCCTGATTGTTTTGTCATTCAGTGATGTAGAGTCAGTGCTAGATGTTTCAAGTTCTACATTGTGGAAGGACCTTGAAGGATGGGTGCTCTAAAAATCAGTAGTAAGGAAGTGGCAGACACTCAGGAAAGTTCTGGAGGACAAAAAGTACTCAAAAGAAAGCCATTTCGAATGATTGTAGGGCAACGAAATCCTGCGCAAGGTGGTCCAATAGGGCAGACCCAACTAACCCCAAGGATGTCAACTTTGAAAGGTAAAGATCAAACCGCTAATGGGAACCCACAAAGGCCTAAAGCCTTGAAAATTTGAGGGGGCAAAAACACGGTCAACTCAAGATGAACTATTTAAGGATCACTGACTACTTAGAACACCAAAATAGGAGGGGCATGCAAAAAAAGATGGCGATGAAGCGAGTGGATGAAGCAAAAAGGAAGAGGGTACCCATTCCAAATGGGTTGTGTGTAATGAAGGAACAAAAAATGGTGACTCCGCTGGGGAACACTCCTGAGTGTTCTAAGGATAAATGCTCATTCAGATTCCAGAATCTCTAGTCTCACAAACTAGGGGTCAACGTCTAAAAGTGAACTAGGAGAACGGGATCCTTAGTTGATTCAATCCATGAAACATCTCAAAACTGTGTGTGTGTGTGTGTCTGAATTCATTCCCTTCTATGGAAACTGTGACAAGTGGTAGTTAATCTAACTGAGCAAGCTACATGAATTGTCCAACCCCAAAAGTAACTTGAACATTTCCTTGTTTCTAGTTAGGCGTCCATAGCCCCATTGGAGTTGTCCCTGTGACCCCACAAACATTGCTCTGATGCCAGCCGGGCATCCATAGCCTTGGTAGAGTTATCCGCACACCCATACAGTTGCTTGTTTTTGAATTTTTTCTTTTCTTTTCTTTTTTTCAATACTTATTTTAACACATTCTTCTTTTGTTCAACTGTGTTAGTATTGAAGCCTACTATGGGTTTGGGAACCACAGTGGTCACTAGAGTAGACTTAGGATTTTTTTCTTGCTAAGCCAACATAAACAACTACTGCACAACTCTTTGGAAACAATTAATGTGTTTTGTGTTGGATCTAAGATGAATGGAAAAGGAGGATTCAACAAAGGGTTGGGTTCTAAGTCAAAGTTCAAGTGAAGAAACCATTCCATGGCAGTTGTCAGAGACCAATAGTTGAGAGTGAATATTTATCCAAAGTAAACTAAGAGTGAGAAACAAAGTGAACTATTTGTTGAACGAGCATGGCCACCACAACATAAATGAAGAACACCCTCATCAAAGAAAAACAACCAGGAAATGAGAAAAAACAAAACAAAATCAACACAAAGCAACGAGACAAGACAAAGGAGACCAAAAGAAACCAAAACGAACCTGTGTACAAGTATTTACAGAAACAATTCCAAAAGAGCTCAAGCTTGGAAGTAATGCTTTAGGTGCTTCCCGTTGATAGGAAACAAGACCTCTTCACTAGTCAAGGTCTTTAGGTGGAAAGAATTGCCTCCATGGATTTTAGCAATTTGAAAGGGGCCAAGCCAAAGCTTTTCAAATTTGTCATGTCCCCCTTTCTTCTAATGGTCCTTGTCCTAGCATAGGACTAGATTAACGATTTTAAAGGCCTTCAATTTGGATCGGTGATCAAACCATCTTTTGACTATGCCTTGATGTTTGATGAAATTTTCAATAGCATGGTTACACACTTCTTCTAAGTGTAATTGTTCAACCAAGCGAGCTTCTCTATGATCCCCTTATTCTTAAAAGTCATTGATGAATTGAAGAGTGATGATTTTCAAGTGAATTGGGAATATAGGCTCTAAGTCATAGAAAAGATGGAATGGGTAATCACCAAGGGAAACCTTGTGGTGTGTATGATCTACCCAAAGGGTGAAGCAGAGCTGGGTATACCAGTCCATGGGATTCCTATCAAGCAATTTTTTTATCACCATAATGAGGTTTTTGTTAGTAGATTCTACCAAACCATTTCCCCGAGGATAGTAGTTGGAAGAAAACTTGAGGGAAATTCTGTAATTGAAGGCCTAACTAGTAAATTTAAGCAAGGAAATGGTAGGGCCATTATCACACACTAATACATATGGGAAACCAAAACGGTTTAATATAAAGCTTTCAAGAAAATTCATAACTACATCTATTGTGCATTGCCAACATGTAATTTTTTCTATCCATTTAGTACAATAATCGAAAGAAGTTAGAATGTACCTGTGTCCTGTAGATGATGGTGGTCTTGCTGGACCAATGAAGTCAAGACCCCATTGCGTGAATGGTGTCACCTCCAAAACTGGTTGCAATGGGATAACAACATTCTTTTCTCTAGTTGTGGTGGTCTAGTAGATATGGCATGTACGGATGTGGCTATGAGAATCCTTGAAAACCATTGGCCAATAATATCCTGCTCGTAAGATTTGATGAATGATCGAGGGACCAAATCCATGACCAGTGCCAAATTTTTCATGAAATTTTTTCAAGACCTGGTCTACTTCTCCTTTTCCAAGGCATCTTAGATAGACACCTTCATAATTCCTATTGTATAGTATGGATCCTTGTAACATATAGCTACTACATTTTAGACAAAGAGAATCTTTTTGAACCAATTGCCAGTGGGATGGGAACTTGTGGTTCAAAAAATAATAGACAATGTCATCGTACCACTGCCTTGAGGAAACACCCTTGAGCTAATACTGTTGAATCGTGAGCTTAGGTTCTGCTTCAACTGTTGTCTTAGCTATTATTTGGGTAAGTTCCTGTCCTCTTACTAATTTCATGGGCTGAATTTCCATGTCGTATTCTTACAGCAGGGTAACCCACTTGGCTCTTCATTCTCCCAGGTCATTTTTCATGAGCAATGTCTTCACTATTGGGTCAGGGACAATGGCGAACACTTTATTCTATAGGATGTAGTGTTTGAACTTCTTAAATCCTCTAACAAGAGCATATGATTGCTTTTACACATTGTGATATCTTAGTTTAACATCCTTCCAAGGAGCACTCATAAAGGCGATCAGGTGCTCACTTTCGTCATTGTCCTTTTGGGTTGGGATGTTGGCACATGAATGATTTGAAGCAAATGAATAAATATAGAATGGCTTCAAATAGTTTGGGCTAACTAGAACAAGTGCCTCAACAATTTCTTTCTTGATTTCCTCGAAGGGTTGCTTTGCTTCTAGAGTCCACTTGATCTTAGCATCTTGCTTTAACATGGCATTGAGTAGCTTGACAATTTCAGCAAAGCTTGTGATGAACTTCCTAATGAAATTGATCTTTTCGAAGAAAGAAGTTCCTTCTTGTAGCCTGACAGCTGAATCTTTAGTAGGGATTGGATACACTTGAGATCTATAGAAATTACTTGTTCTAAAATAACATGCCCAAGCAACTTGCCTTCTTTGACTTCGAAGATGTATTTCTTCAGATTAAGGGAAACCCCAAATTCTTGGCACCTCTAAAAGACTGTGCATAGATCAGATACATGATCACTCCTCTTCTTCAAGAACACAATCAAATCATCCATGTACATGATTATGCACTTTCCAATCAGTTCTTTGAAGGAAATGTACATTGCATGTTGAAAAGTGGTGCCAGCATTGATGAGCCCAAATGGGATTCTTTTGTATGCAAAGGTGCCCCACTTGGTGGTGAATGTTGTCTAGTGGTGATCCTCATACTATACCATCACTTAAGTATACCCAGAGTACCCGTCAAGGAAGGACATCATCTATGAACCATTGATAATCTACAATACCTCATCCAATGAAGGCACTAGATAGTTGTCCTTCTCTAAAGCTTTGTTTAGATTATAGAAATCCACACACAATATGATATCTCCATTCCTTTTCCTAATCAATACCAAGTTGGCCACCCACATGGAGTGCTTTACTAGAAAGATAATTTTGGCTGAAAGTAGCTTCTACACTTCCTTGTAAATAACAGGCTCCAAAAATGCATTGATGGGGTGCTACCTTTGTTTGAATGACCATACATCAGGCTTGAGAGGGATGGTATGTATGATAATGGAGGTATCATAGGTCTTCAAATCTTCATAGCTCCATGCTACCACATTGTGATACTTTTGTAAAGAATCAATAATTAATTTCTTTTCTTCTATAGTACACACCTTTCCAATGAACACATTTTTGAGTTCCTTAGTTGTTCCTAGGTTGTGGCTATCACACTGGTTGCTTATGCATTCCTTCTTTGCTTGATAGTCTTGATTTCTGATTTGATCTAGGTTGAATATGCACTCAAGTTGAACCATACCTCATGTAATCATGTTGATTTTGAGGTTGATGAACCCTTCTATATCAAGTTCAGCTTCTTCAGGATCAGCTTCATCAATTATCTATGGAAAACACGTTAGAGCTTGTGATGAACTATAGGATGTGTTTATCATCATTGAATACCTAGAAGTGAGTGACATTGTCTGGCATAGATGGGGTAGATGTCAACTCAATGGTGAATCTCTTGAGTCCAAATAGAGAAAGGGGCTATAGTGTGCTAGATAATTAAGCCAAGGCATCAACAATATGATTCTTAGAATGTGGGATCAACTATATATTAAATCCATCTAGACTCTTTAGGAGATCCTAGACTCTATGCCTATAGTTTTCTAACTTTTTTAACTACCAATTCTGATTCACTAAAAAACTTTCAACATTTTGACGTTCTTTCTCAAAGCCATCAGGAGACCATGTACTAATGCTTCATATTCCACTACGTTATTGGTATAATAGAACTGAATTATATGGGAAACAACTTAAGTATTACCTATGGGGTTGATGATTTTGAACCCTATGCTAGCTCCTTGCTTGGATTTGAATCCATCAAAGCACAACATCTAGAACTTGGAAGGGCTCTTTGATGTCAGGACCAATCATGTGTTCACTTCCTTTTGGTTGCATGCATACATCCATAACCTCTGAAGTAAGTATTCGTTCAACTTGATTGTGGGTAGGTTTCCCAATTGGAATCTCCTTCTAAGGAGTAACCAATCCTTTGACATGTTCCATTGCTATTTGGCACAAGCAACATTCAAACTCAGAGTGGGCAGCATTGTGAACTTTCCACCAACTTGGTAATAAGAGGTCTTGGAAATCCATCCTTGCACTTAGGCTAAGTTGATCTTGTACGCATTTCTCCATGAAGTCCTAGAATCTATCCAATAGTCCTAAATTACCATCTTCATAAGGCTCATCATCTTCTGATTCCACTAACATTTTTGTGCTTTGAGGTGCATACGCCAAGTTGGTTGGAGGACTACATTGCACCAAGAAGACCTCTATAGGTAGTTGTTCTTGAGGCCTTGCTTCTTCCTAATAAGAAAAGGGGGAATAATTACCCAATTCTGTTTCAACAAACAACACCTCAATTGTGTTGTATTATGTGATCATAAACTTCATACATGGCTCTCGATCTATTCAAATCTGGTTTGGTAGCCCTTTCCATGGCAACCACATGTGATAGAAGTCGGTTGCGGAATATCCATTCAATGCATGGGTGAAGTCCCATCCTGAGATAATTCCATATGTGTTGGGAATATCTACAACTTGGATATTGATAACCTGTTGCATGCTTGGGTCTACAACAATTTACATTGGGATACGATTAATCTCCTCAATGATGTTGACCTCGATTTCGTCCAGCTGAGTCACCTTTCTTGTGGAAGGCATGGGGGTAATCCCAAGGGATTTGCATATAGCCAAAGGAATGACATTGGCTAATGCTCCTGAGTTGATCAAACAATTGTGCAAATTCTTCCCAAATATTCTAATTGTGGTGAGGAAGGGAAATGTTTCAAACTTTCCTTGGAATAATCCCATAGGCATGTAAGCTAGGGCCACTTGATTCTTATCCTTCTCATTGGACTTTTCCTTAGTTTGTGCTAGGGTTTTCTCTTTGGTAGGTTATTTTCCAGCTTGTTGGTTGGTGGATGCATCCTTCCTATTTCCTATAATTTCTTAGATTACAGGCTCCTATCGAGGCTATTCAAAGGTGAACTTCTTGGTAGGTATTTCTTGTGTTGTCTTAGAGAAAGGGGTTCCATTAATTACCCTAGAAAAGGAATGCCTGCTTGTAGGAACTTTGAGCAACTCAAAAGTGGATAAGCTAATTTTGAATTTATTAAATTCTTCAGCAACGTACTCCCCCATTTGCTCAATTTTGGGCTCAAAGGATCTTCCTATGAACAAATTAGTTGGTTGATCCTGCATTTGATTGGGCTATTTGTTGTTGTTCAAGTATTTCTTAGGCACATGGGGATAGCTTGGGTTGTTTGGGGTCAAGTGGGGTGCTAAAATTATTGGGTGGGATGGAAGTGATGAAAGTTCCTCCTGCTTGTCGATTTCTTAAGTAGTATGGAGTGGTTCTCTAGTGGAACATTTGGACTTCATCTTTGTAGGACTCTTCTTCATCTATTAGATTGTTATCTACTGAAGTAAAAAGATAAGACAAAACTTCTTTGTTACTTACCTTTTGTACTTCTTCATTCTTGGCAAAGGAAGTCTCGATCTTGAGCTCATTAAGCTCTCGCTCTATGGGAATGGGGCTTGGTTGACCATGAGGCAAGAGGAATTGTATGGACTAGACGAAACTATGTCTCTGAAATTCATGCTTTCAACAACATTTTGGACCTCCACTTGAAATATTTTTGCAGCTATTTAGAATTTGGGGTAGTTCAAATTGGAATGCCTATTTGTCTTAGGAATCTTGCACCAACCAAATAGAGTAGCTTCAGTGAGGTACACTCCATTAGTTTCCTTTTCCATGCTAGTAGATTGATCAAGGGGAGTGGGGACACCCTTGTTGTTGGGTTTTGTGTTACATGTCCTATTCTATCTTTGGGAGGTTTTCCTCACAAAGTTCTGATTAGAATTCTAACCTCATTCATAATTCTATCTAGATGAGGTGCTTTCATTGTGGTTATCCCTGTTATCTCAGTTAAGGTTAGCTTGAATGTTGCATTGAGAAGCTTGCAACTAGTTGTTCTGATTTCTGAAATGCATCATCTTTGTGGACATCTTTTGAATAATCTCCATTAGCTCATCCAACTGATCCTTCTTTGTGTTGTTTGGTTATGGTGTTTGATTCTGAAGGAAGACAGGCTATGCCACTGACTGATTTTGTTGAGCGAGTAGGAATTCATGCCCTTGTAGGTATAAGGGTACTTAAGGCTATTGTGGATATGTTGGCGGCTACTGAGGTTGCAAGTACTGAGGCACTAGGGGTACCTGATTCATAAGCTGCTTGGGATGAGGCACTATATTTAGCTATGGTACTTGATTCATTAGGGGCATCTAATGTTGCAATGTTTGAGTAATTCCTTGAATTTGTAGTGGTTGTGCAACCTGTCCCAAGGAAGGAAATGGATCAAAGATGTTTTGACCCAAGTCAATACTAGTAATAACTACCTCAATGAAAGCATTGACTAATTGGGTCGAAGCTAGTTGCATTCTTTTCACCAATGTAGCTATGATGTTATCTAGTGTTGCATAATAAATAGGAAAGGTAGCAGAATCATTGAGTACATAAGGGGCTTGTAACCTCATGTAGGCTCAGTGGAATTGATCATTGAAGGAGCTAATCGACTCATTGATTTCCCTATGAACTGGCATGAATTGTTGATATAGCTCTAAAGGGCTAATCAAGATCTTGTACTTTTGCAAGAAGGCATTCATCAGCAAATCCCAAGATGTGATGGATCCCACTAACAAGTTAATATACCAATAGAACACTTCTTCCCCCACTGAATAAGGGAAAAGCCTACACACCACATATTCCTGATCAATCTACATGGTTTTTAGTGTTGTTTGGAATATCTTGATATGTTCTTCAGTTGTCCTCTATGGATCTCAACGATTGAACTTTGAGCAAAATATCTCTAGGTTCTTAAGCATGTCGTGGTAAGCATTGAAAAAAAATGGAGAAGGATTATTTCCTAGCCAAGCCATGAGGGGAAGCAGAGGTGGTATTTGATGTTGAATAGTGACTTGGGGCTGCATAGAGGTAGTGACAACTAGGACTACACCTTGGAATTGGAAGGAAGGGAAAGGGGTAGCACCCAGGCTGTGGGAAGCAAGTGGCTAAAATACTATTTGGGATGGCTAAGTAGAAAAGGTAGAGATGAAAGATGGAGGGTGAGTATGTGGCTAATGGAAAGGGGAAGGAGGTGAAAGTAAGGGTGAAGTGGATGGAACAGAAGAGGAGAAAAAGGTTGTGTCCCCTCTTTTAGTTCTTCTATCCCTTGCAGGAGGTTGCAATTCCTAAAATTCCCCTTTGTTTGGAGTAGACCTTAAAACTCTTTGGGACCTCTCAGAGGAGAGTGAATCACCTCAATCTAGCTTAGCTTATATGGCCCCCCTTCTAGTGTTAGTTTTGTTGATGGGTGCTAGGAGGAGAGGGGCATGTGATGAATAAAGTAATATTTTAGTTCTACCCTCCTACTAGCAATGTATTTGTTCAACCCTCCTAGCGCCAATTCTATTGATGTGTGCTAGGAGGAGAGGGGCATGCGATGAATGAAGTAATATATTAGTTCTATCCTCGTACTAGCAATGTTATTTGGCCATCCCTGTCTTGATTCAACCCTCCTTCAAGCAACAGTTTTGTTCATGAGTACTAGGAGGAGAGGGGCATGCGATGAATGAAACAATATATTAGTTCTACCCTCCTCCTAAAATTGTATTTGGTCAACATTTTCTTGATTCAAGCCTCCTAGTGCCAATTTTGTTGATGGGTGTTTTAGCACTTCCTCAACACAGGCAGTGCGTAGGTACACTACCTCTCTTGAAAGGCAATCTCCAACAACAAATTGTTGAATATTACCCCAAAGTCTCTCATGTGTCAGGTCATGACATGCTTGGAATTTCTCAATTTTTTCAATTTGATTTTGTTGGTAATCATAGGGAAGACTTACGAGTTAAGCTGGAGGGAAGTTAGATCTTAAAATGGAGTTCCTGAGATAGGGAAGTTAGTGTGCAATTGTTTTAGGTTCGAACAACAGTCTTAAACTCCTATTTCAACTTCAAATTTGGCTTTACAATGTGTAATGAACCTTAGCATAGGTTATCTAATAAAAAAAGAAAATAAAAAGGGAAGGGAGGAGAAGATGTTCCTGGATCTAAAACTAATAGTGAATAGTGATCATGGAGGACCTTGCTATAGACAACCTTCCTAAAATATAATTTCACTTAATAAGATTACCTCACAATCTCATGAAAATTGTTGAAGCTTCTAAGGACTGCAAATATTCAACCATTCATTCACCATAAGCATGAATAAAAGATAGAGGTTTAGAGCATCTTTTAGATTATTCCCAAACTAACTTTACATAACTATTTATCATCAATAAACAACAAAAAGTATGGACAAGAAAAGTTGCCAGCACACAACATAATTATTCAAAATCAATGAACAACATTAACTAATCTACTAGAATAAGCTAAATCATGCAATAAAACAAAGTAAATCTATTCAAATAAAATAACTATGAGAGAAGAATCATGTAACATGCAAGTAAAACCCAAGAATTCGCCAAAAGTCAATGAACTTCTATTAAAATTTTAGTAGCATTCCTTTACAACAACTCAACTCTCTCTTGAAAATGAGAGGATACCCCCTATTTATAGTGTTCAAAAAGAAAAATGAATGGCCAAGATTAATTTGCATTGTGTGGCCAAGATTCACTACAAACTAGGGTTTCACCTACCCCCAAATATATTATAATTTAAAATTGTATTCTTGTCCTTTAGCCTATTTTGTCTTCTTGTGGCAGCACTGTAGCTCTTTTGTCCTTTTTCTAATTTCCCTTTGTTGTAGCAACATTGTAAGGAATTCATCATCAATCACAAGATTTCCTCCATTCCTCTTTAAGGTG
Source organism: Sequoia sempervirens (assembly GCA_007258455.2). Taxonomy (NCBI): domain Eukaryota; kingdom Viridiplantae; phylum Streptophyta; class Pinopsida; order Cupressales; family Cupressaceae; genus Sequoia; species Sequoia sempervirens. The sequence goes on along the minus strand of VDFB02379711.1, from coordinate 155,958,194 downwards.
GCATACTCTACAAACTTGCCAATCAATTCCTAGAGCTTTTTCCATTCCAATATATCAGATTGGATCACCTAGAAATTTAGCCTCCTTGATTTTTTCATGATGGTATCCCAATCCTTGTCAAATTTCTATGCATTCTTAATCACCTGCTTGGACTGAGTGAAGGCTTGAGCAACAAAACTCATGAAATCTAGCATTAGCATATCCACAGTCCCGTTCTCCATTTTCTTGTGAAAGCAAGGGTTTATCTTTCTAGGATCTAACTTGATGGCAGGCACATCAAAGTCCTCATTAACTTTATGTATTCTTCACAAACAACCCAAAATTCCTTGATCTAATCAATCTCAAGCTCCACTTCATGGAGCACTCACTCCAACACCTCCTTTCTATGGTCAAGGCTCAGTTTCCATGTCTCCACAAGCCAATGATTTCCTTTTTCCAAAGCAAACTCATTTTCCCAGGATCCATTAGGTACCTTGAGGATAGCCTCAAGTTTGGGGTACCTGATCCTGTATAGCTCAGGGAAGTCGGTGTAGAATTTCCTTATTCCCTCGAATAATCTTTGCAACTCCAAGAATTTTTTTGCTGTCCTAATTGTGTGGCCGATACCCATGTTGTCATTGTACAAGACTTGTTTGAACCAATCCCCTGTGGTATTTTTCCAATTCTTTCTTTTCTCAAGCTAATCAATATGGTCCTTGGATATCAATTGCGATGACACCGAGGATGTGGTGTTGAGCTCTTCCACTGATGACCATTGTTGAATATATGTTGTCAAATCAGCCACATGTGCTTTTAGTTCCTACTTGGAAATCTTATCATTATGCATTTGATGCACGATGGTGGAAACGAACCCTTGGAGGTGATCAATTTTTTTGCTCTTTTTTCACTATCCCCAGATCAACGGTGGAAATGTTTTAACTTACCCCCTCTTCATTCACCATTGGGGTGGCTACTTGCATAGTTCTAGATCTGAAGGCATCCATTGTCAGCTGAGATCTGACCTTAGGTTTGTTCTCTTTCTTTGTGCTTATCTGGGCTCGGGCCAAGATGGCCTCCAACCTTGCTCTTAGATCCTTGAGGTTGTGGTTTTCTTTTCCAACTATTTCTCAAGCCACTCAGGAATCTGAGATTCTCCTCTTGGTGATTCATGACCTCCTCCTTCTTCACGGGTGTGTTCAATCTCCATCACCTTATTACCCATAGTTTCTTGTTATATTCTTCCTTCATCCTCATTGGAATCCTGAATTAACACAGTTTCCTTCTGTGGGGACTCAAAGCTACGTGATCCTTGTGGGTGTCTTCCCCTTTAAGGTATGTGCAGGATCAGGATGGGCCAAAAAGTGGTGATATGATGGGTATGTGGCTTATGACTTTTTTTTACCCAAAATTGATGAAACAAAAAGGGTTTTTAAAGGAGATTATCAGCTTTCCACCAATATAAATTATTCCTTACTTTGAATTTAATAAATAATTATTACTCATTTTCTATTTGAATTACAACTAAAGTCCTAATTGATAGGTTGATCGAAAAACATCTATAGCTTTCAAACAGTATCACATTTTTTGAATATGAAAAATGTGTCACATTCTATGCTTCATATACTATAGGATTAAAGAAAAAAAAAGAATTTCATAAATTTTTTGACTAGGTTAAGGTGGTCAGACATACGAGTTTTTATATTTTTTAAAATTTGTAATAAAAAATTCATAATTATTTATTTACTAGGAAAAAAATTATAAAAAAATATGCATCACATCTGGACATAAGTCCTCTACTTATATATAAAATATTATAAAAAAATATATCATTTTATTGTGGTTAGGGTGGTTAAACAAACACCTACTTAGTTTTTCCTTGAAATTTAAGTACTACTACATTGAAATATAAAATTTTCACCAAATAGATTTTTTTAAAAAAATAAACCTTGTAGTTTAGAAACTACATTCAATTTTCTATAGATTTTATTCTTAAATATTTTTGAAATAATATAGATAACTTATTCAAATTTTTACGTCAAGTTTTCTAACTTTGATTTTTCTAATTTTTTTTCCACTTAAGGGCTTTTTTTCCATGATGATCCTACACATACCCTTTAGTTTCCTTTTCTTTTTCTTCATCATGTCCATGCCCCTCAGGATGTTCCATTTCTAAGCTCTTGTGAACATCAGAATCCTCTTCAGGTTTATCTTCTTCTTTATGCTGAGGCAATGTCTTTTCATCATGTTGGAGGATCTCCTCTCGTTCCTCTTTTTCTTTCTCTTCTTTCTCTCCTAAGAGAGGAATTTCTTCATCATGCTTGGGGCTTCTTTCATGCTCCCTAGTTGGAGGTTCAGTATCCTCAATTTCCTCTCTTGATTCCCTTTATTCATCTAAGGGATGCCTTTCTACTTCCTCTCCAACATCTTTGAGTTGCTGAGCCAAATCCTCTTCAAGGTCGAGATCGAATGTTTCCACAATATACTTGGCACCCAATTGATTAGCATCTTCCTCTGATGATTATGTTTCTTGTTCCTCATGCACCACCTTGTTAATTGTCAGATGTTGGTACTCAAGGTGCTCATGGTAATCATCAACTTCCTCTTTGATATCCTTGTTGGCTTCCCTTTCTTGTCTCTCCAACTCTTTTGATATTTCCATTGTGGCTTTCATCTCTAGTGGTTTTGATGGGGGAGTATGGATAGGAAGACTGGAAACAATTTGTGCCAAGGCAACTTAAATTCTTGGGTTCATCAATACCCCAGATAGCTCCGCAAAAATTATTTGAATATGGTGGGAGAAGGCCTTTGGGAGTGAGAGTGCGGGAATTAGCATGGTTGTTGCTACCAAGGGAAGTGATGTTGTCAGAGACATGGAAGCAAAGGAAAGCAGAGAGGTGGCGATAGAAGAAAATTCTATTACCATTACTTGGGCCTTTGGAGGGGTAGAGGCAAGGCGAATGGAGATGTCCACCACAGGTGAGGAAGTAGCAACCATTTACTGGGAAGTAGGTAGAGGGGCAATAGTAGCAACAACATTAGTAAATATAGTTGCAAGAGTGGAGGCAATAGGTGGAGACTTTGGCTACTCATCCTCTACTTCTCCTTCATGAAGAGGGTCCTCCTTGATGGTATCAAGACCTCCCAATGTCTTCAATCTTTTGGAGGATTCACCCTCTGAAGCTTTTCTTGAGTATACTTTGGGCTTTGGCTGACCCTCAGCGATTTCTTTTCTTTTCCTTGACTTGGTGGCTAGAGGAGACTTTGAGGTCTCTCCAGTAGCTATCCCACTATTAGTTTCACTTATAGGCTCTTCCTCAAGCTCCTCATAGGTCAGAGTGACCCCTTGCTACTTCAATTGGGCAATTTTCTCTTTAATCCATTCCTTTTCTCTATCTTTGATGGGATTTGTCAGAATATTGAGGTCATGAACCTCTTGCTAATCCTAGTCAATCAATGGCAATGGTAGGTTGACAACTGCATTATACAAAGGATCCATTACTATATTTTCATCTTCTGTTACTTTGTCTGGTACAGGGAACAAGTTCACCCTCTTCACAAAATACACAGTCATGCACATATAGTGCCTCATTCACAATTGGAGTTCATAAATCCCTTGGTCGAAGGATAGTAGATAAGGGATTCCTACCTTATGTTTGCTACTTAGGAGGGTGTGTCCATGTTTCAGTCACAAAGAGAGTTCCATTAATATTATCCAATCATTTTGGTACTGGGGCAACTTGTATGGTTTCTCTGAGAAACCTTCAACACAAATATAGGTGAACTTTGTAAATTGAATGAATAAGAAGGAGAACTAGTGGAGGAAAGTGTTTTCACTATGGGATATCCTTCTTTCAAAGTCACCACCAAGAAATTTGATGATGTGACCTGTGAAGGCATTGTTAACTCTATAATAATCCCTCTTGAAGTTATTGAATTGCAATTGAGGGTACCTGTAATAAACCTTCAATTCTTTGCCTAGTTATGTATCTAGGGCCCTAAACAAGCCCTTGTATTGTGTCTTGTCAACCAATAGATAGACAAGGTAGGAGGTCATGTAGAAGTGAGAGGTCTTCTTGACAACCACAAATTGTTTGTGTAGGAAATTGTTGATAATTCCCACCCAATAGAACTTGGTTTTACCTCAGAGGATATCCTCCATGAAATACATCACTCTTGGAATTAGGCCGTAGTTGAAAGGCCCATGACTTTTCTTAGCAAGGTTACCAAGTCATGGTAATCTTCTCAGAAGTCACTACGAAAGAGTTCTTGGGGAATCTTTACAGCACTACCCCTCTTTTTCAACCAATATTGGTTTAGGAGTCTTTTATAATTGAGGGGGTCTTCATCTCACATCTCCTTGCTATCTTCCTTGGTTGCTTCCTCCTTCTCCCCAAAGGTAGGGATATGGAAGGCCTTTCCTATTGAGTTGGTGGAGAAGTCAGCCAGAATTTTCCCATCTCTGTCCATAGTGGTTCTAGTCTCTTCTTGGTAGGCCTCTCTACAGATCATTACAAGTTCAGGGGCAACAAGAGCGGGAGGGAAGCCTTCAACTTTGGCCAACCCACCACTTTTGATCTTCCTTGCACTTTTTTGTTGTAGGGTTGATCTAGACCCTTTGCTTGAATTGATCAATGTCTACATGTCTGATGTTTGTATATAAGACCTCCTTCTAGGATGAGGTGACCATGGAGTTGAGAGGTTCCCCTTGGAACTTATATTTCATCTAGTCCTTGTATTCTTTACCTTAGGGTGCTTCTCCTATTTTCTTTCATTTATCTTTCTCCATGGTCACCTTCAAGGGTCATGCACTTGATTCCATAAATCCTGTGGGTGAAAGAGAGGTAAGCACATTCAAGCATGAAATCATGGGAAAGCTAGCCACAATTCTACAAAATGATGTTATATTGGATAATTCATCATCTAAGAATTCTAACATATCTTCTAGATTTGTATTAACATTTTACAGGAGGGAGTTTGAGCAATTTGGGACAAGGGGATTGGACTTCCTTGGGTTTATGGTTTTTTGAGGTTTATTATTAGAACAAAATTGGCAAGATGGCAGCCCATGGGCAGATTTCTGCTAGGTAGGACCCGGGGCTCTAGAAGGTGGCGGTGTACCTCAATTATTGTTCAAGTCATTTTGGGTCAAAAGGGGCAGGAGGATGCTAGGTCATTGCTGTTTGAAACGACAGAAGTCACACAATGGCTCGATAGGGGAAACCCACAACACTGGGTCCGAACGAAGATGGGGCCTTCTTGTTCACTTCACTCACTTGACATTTGAAAGCTCAGTGGAAAAGGAGAGGCTGAGTTCCAAGTAGTGGGCGGGCAGAGACAATTTTCTGTTTAGTGCGACAAGGTCAAGATGGATTCTCGTGGATGACAACCTAATAGAGGAGACCCATTGAAGGTTCGGTACTTAGCAATTTTCATCTTTTCATTCAAATATTCATGGCAACATCAGAGCCTAAAGGTCAGAATGCTAGATATTAGGAGTTTTTAAGGATGGTGGGTTCACCACGGTGGCCTATGGATGGAAATCTGCTAGGAAAGACTCAAAAATGTTATCACTTGGTCACTTAGGTGGGTCAGATGAAGCTGCATGACAGTTGGGTGGACGGGTCATGAAATTCGCATGGGATGGTGAGGCACATTTGGACTTCCCTAGGTGGAATTCCGTAGGGAGGGACTCAAGGTGGGACCAAGGTTTGAGATTTTGCAAAGTTTTGAACTTTATGGGTGATCAGCAGGGTGGGACATAGGCATTAGAAAGCTAGGGTTGGAAAGTCGTTCAGAACAACAGAACATGAATGGCACCTCAGAGATGGAATCCCATGGAGGCATATCTGAATGGGTCGTTGGACTTCTCATTTGAGTTTGTTTCTAAGTTTAAGTGGAAAATTGGAGGGGTCATCCCATCAAGGAGGGCTCGAAGGGGTCATTTTCTATTTTAAGTTTAAATCCATTCTCAAGGTTGGCAATGACAATGGGATTGTGCAGGTCCAAAGGGGGTGGAAGCCTTGGTTTATGAATGGTGGTTGAGAGCTCAAGTTTCACAATTGATGCTTGGATCAAGTTTGAGGTTTTATCAAGATTTGAATACATGGGTTTTGTGCACCTTTGTTAATTTCAATTACTTATCAAGTTTTCTTCCCTTCAAGTTCATCAATATTTTAGAAATCAAAGAAAACATAATGGAGGGCACATGGGTGAAAACCATACCTCAAGAATCTGATGAAGGAGGCGAGAAATCAGCTAGCAAATGCTTTTAATTTTCTATGGGACTCATCAGGTGGCATTGGAAGTTGGCTTTCTGACCTCTCTTTGATCGACTGATAGGTGAAAATGACAACTAAGAATGGCTTATTTATAGAAAATGATGCATTAAATGTGGCCTATTAATGACTATATGGAAAGCTAAGAGTTGGTGAGCCATCATTTGAAAATGGCAACGGGATCATCTAGGCCCTTAAGGCGGGAAGCAGTCAACACCCGACCATTTGGTTGTTCAGTGATGTGGAGATAGCGCCAGATGTTTTGGGTTCTGCATAGTAGAAGGGCGCTGAAGGATGGCCACTCTAAAAATTAGCAATAAGGAAGCGACAGATGTGTAGTAAAGTTCTGAAGGATAGAAATTTTTTGAAAGAAAGCCATTTGGGACTACTACAGGGCAACAGAATCCTACACTGAGTGGCCCAATAGGGCAAACCCAACTAGCCCCAAGGATGTGAGCTTTGAAAGGTAAAGGGAAAACAAATAATGGGAACTTGCAAAGGCCTAAAGCCTTGAAAATTTGAGGGGGTGAAAACATGGTCAACTCAAGATGAACTATTTAAGGCTCATTGACCACTTACAACACGAAAATAGGAGGGGAACACAGAACGAGATGGCGACGAAGTGACCCGGTGAGATGAAAAGGAAGAGCGTCCCTATTTTGAATGGGGCATGTGTGCTAAAGGCACAATAAAAGGAAGCATATCAATCAAGGATTGATATAGTATTTATTGTAATCGTATTTGAAGGTTAAATAATAGAAGCACTATTGATTCTAGTGGAGTTTTTTCCCAAAAGGGTTTCTCCATGTATATGTTGTGTTACTTCTATCTTCTTGTCTCATTCTTCTACAATCTTTCATCTCTTTCTACAATTGGTAAAATTCATCTAAATAGATTAATCATGCACAAAGAATTATGGAAAAGAATACTTAATCAAATCTACAACATAATAGTTTTACAAGTATTAAAGCTACAACATTACCTTCATTTTCAACAGTATTTTTCTTATCATTAACAATGTTATCATCAAAATACATATTATTATTATTATCATGAACAGGATTATCGTCGTCATCATCCTCAATCAATTGATCATTTTCCATATTGAATATAAAAAATAAATTGTCTTTGATTTATTTCTACATGATTTCTTGTTTTCTTGTATGGGTTATCATTTCTTGTGTGGGTTATCACTTTTTGCATCTATCATAACCATTCTAAAATTTATAAATAGACTCCTCTTTTCCTCATTTTGTAATCTATAATTTTCATTTCCTCTTGTTATTTTCAGCTATTTGTGCATCAAGTTCATGACCATAATTTCCAAATCAAGATTCAGGTATGTGTAGGATCATGATGGGTCAAAAAGTGGCAGTAGGGAAAAAATTACATTTTTCATCAACCCAAAAACACGAAAATGCCGAGTTGACTTTTTGAGGCTTGGGTGTCAGTACACACCTCCAAAGCAATGCCCAAACCAAGACCTCCATATTAGATATCTGATTCAAATCAAATATCCAATCCAAATCAGATATCCGATTTGAGGCAAATATATACATAATTCGAGCCTGTTAAAATCATTTCACATTCAAAAACAGACTGTGGGCACACAGTAAGGAGGTTCTCCGCATATCAGATATCCGATTTAGCTGATTTCCATTTTGAAAAGGTTATATTTTAGAGTTTTCTTTGCTTTGATCAAATTTTCAATTAGATTTGTATAATTACAGTTAGTTTTTTATGGATTTTTTTTTCAAAATAGGGTTTTTGATTGAATTTTTATGAAAAATTGAGTTTAGAATGGATTTTGATTAAAAATGATTTTTTTATGGATTTTGATTTTAAAATAGTGTTGTTTTATGTGTTGTATTAAAAATTAGATAATTTTATAGATTTTTGTTAAAAAAGTAGGGTTTTTTTTTGTTTTTTTTTTTAAACTAGGGTATTTTTACAATATTTTCATTTATACTATCTAATTTCAATTAGATTAATTAGTTTTTAACTTTAATCAAGAATTATGGTTGCTACGAATGAAAATGCACAAATTCCAAATGCTCCACCACCTCTACAGCCATCAATTGAAGAATTAATTGGTGTAAAATTACAGCAATTAAAGGGAATTTCTGAATTTTATAAGAGAATACCTTGATTATTTGAGATGTCAAACACATTGAAGGAAATAATTAAAAATATAGAAACCCTCTCCACCCAACATAATTCCTTTCATTCGTGGTGAGAAGAAATGAGGGAATATTATGCATGTGGATTGTCTTATGATGATGTGAAAGATCTCAAAATAACCAAAGCGCAAATAGCCTCTTTATTTGTTAACCCCCACACTGGTTTTCTAGTTAATGTTAATAAACCAAAACTTTCTATAAAATGGTGCATGCATAGGGACATTGTAGATAACTTTTGGGATCGTTGGTGTATGGTTTTTGATAAACCACCAAACAACAATTGTGATATACCATTTTACTTTATTAAAAAATTATATGCTGAGTTTGTGTTAGGGCATCATGTCAATTACTTTGATATTAAACCCTTCTAGGGTGTCGGTGGAAGTATGCCCCAAGATAGACCAGAGGCAGTTAGAGTAGTCTCGTGCCCATATGTTTCCCCTCCTCCCCTTCCTCTACCATCTCTAGTATATCATCCATATATTATGTAGGATGCAGCCACACAGACTATTCACTCTTTGAGTGGTATTTTGGTTTCACATGCTTCTATAGTAGCTTAGCCACATTCTGGTGATGTTGGCAATGGATCAAGTGCTACTGCATCATCCTCGTCAGGTCCACATATTTGTGTGCCACATACTTGCTCCATGTGCCCCCATATATTCTTGGGTCCTCTTGTACAACCCACCAAGTATCCCTTGGACACTTCTAATTATGACCTCCATAATGTGGACATTATAGATCAGACATAGGGGAGTGGAGTGAACCCTATAGAGTCCTCTCCTGCTAGAGAGGGGGACATTGGAATAGTGACACAAGTAAGATTTAAGTTGTAAATTCATAAATTGCATTTTTTTTAAATGAATATTAATAAGAGATAGTATAATTTACTAATATTTATTTACATGGTCTATTTAACAGTTGATGTCTGAGGAGGAGCTCACACAGGTGACTAATAGGACCCTTAGGGCCATTTCATTTGGCGTCGACATGCACATAGTATATATTTTCGTACTCACTTGTTTACATTTTTTTACTATATACTTGCTTTTCATTTGAATTGTCATAAATGAAATTATATAATAACTTATATGTTTATCTTATTTTCCTCTTGTAGGAAATACCTAGTGCGAGCGAGGTGCAACCTTGTCCAGATTATGGAAGTGCAATGTTAGATAAGGGGAAGGTAATTTAACTAAAATTCTATTGAATTAAGAATTTTAATATCTTATATTTATTATACATACATCGACATAGATTGGTAGTTTCACATGTACTTGTCATTTTTATGTACAAGAAGTTATGAGCTATACATCGTTGTTGACAAGTGCGAGCAAGGTGTAGCCTTGTCTAGATTATGGAAGTGCAATGTTAGATAAAGGGAAGGTAATTGAACTCAAATTCAATTGAATTAAGATTTTTAAGATATTATATTGATTATACATATATCAATATAGATAGGTAGTTTCATATGTACTTGTCATTTTTATGTACAGGTAGTTATGAGCTATACATCGTTGTTGACAAGTGCCACAATGCCTGAAGGAGTACGTATTGGAACACCTGAAGGAGTAGGTGTTGAAACACCTCAAGGAGGAGGTGTTGAAAGACCCAAAGGAGATAAAGAAAAAGATCAGCCTAAAGAGGTATGTGTTTATTTTATTTTGTGTTTGGTATTTATATGTTCCTATTACTGACAATTGTATGCTAACTTAGATCAATTTTATGCTTTTGTTCACATATATAGATTGACATTACAAATTTTGGTTTGGTCAGTTCTTTGAGAGGGGAATATTCTAGGACTCCTGACCCGTTGAAGAGACAGATACTTCAGGTAATCAAGATTACAATTTTAGAGTTCAATTATAATTCAATGTTTATTAATTTTGATGTTAATTATTCAATTTTAAATCATATAGTATAACTAATCTCAATTGTGGTTTGAATTTTTCTTGTGTAGCTACCTTCAGAGCCAACAAGTGCTGCAAAGAGGCTCCATTTTGATGATCCACAAATAGTTTAGGATGAGATAGACAATTTGGCATGTAAATCTTGAATAGACATTGAGATGGCATATGCCACATTTTGTAAAACTTTGTTTGAGTTGGCATTGATGCCATTTTTGTATATGGAGATACACTCAAGATTATTGGATAATTTGATATATAGAAGTTGACAATCAAAATTTAATTTCTTCCTCATGTCCATGATTAAACTTTTTGAAAATTTAATCAATTGAGAAATGGTTAAATATAAATGTCCAAGAGCATAAAAAAGAATGGTTGTATTATGTAGTTTATATTCATATTGTTGATTACATTGCATTGCACATCTTTCAAACTCAAAGCATTATTTCACATTGCATAACTAACAACTAGATGCTAATAGATGAAAAAATTCAATTACAATATATTTTTTACAAAGTCAACCTAAGGAGTTATGCAATTACTTCACATTACATAACTAATAACTAGGAGCAACTGTCGATTGCATTTTCTTTTCATGGAATTTTATGAGACCACATTTCTTTGAGGCATTTTTTCAAACAATTCACTGCCTTGTCTATACCACCACATTTTTCATACATGTGTACCAAAGCTTTCTATCAAACAGTTCACTAGCTTGTTGTTATGGCTTAAAGCCTAAAACAAGTGCTTTCAAACAAGCCATGGATTGATGCAGAGTGGGGGTGACAACATATGTGAAAACTACCCTTGACTCCTTTGGACCAAATTTGAGAACTAATAACATACTCTTGTCCTAGGCTAGTGAATTATCCCTCTTTCACAAAGTGAGTTCCCTTTAAACAATTTATCTTCACAAGAACACCCAAAAAAATCTTGAGTTGTGTCATAAAACAACAAATTCTAAGATTATTCTACACCTACAAGTCCTTTAGCATGATGTCCCATGAAACCGTTTGTTTACCATGCAAATGCATAGGGTTTATTGAAAGTCCCACTTGCACAATTCCCCTGACCATGCCACCAACTCAAACACCTCTATTATGACCCCAATATTCTTAAACATTAAAGATATTCCCCCACTCTCATTTATTTTAACAAACCCTAGGCTAAAAGCTTCATTTTCATGCAATTTAAGCAATGATTTGCTTAGGACAGCAACTACAAGAATCACAAATCATTTCCCCTTTCTTAAATGGACCTGAACACATTCAAATAACATTGTACACATCCTCTCCACTGAGCCACATGAAAGTTACAGTAGGTGGAGGGCTTCAATAATTCATAATTTACTCAAAAATGCAAAATCTAGGTTCACTACTCGCCTTGAGAAAACTTGGCACAGAACTCACAAAAAATGAAAAGAAAGCACTCAAACCAACTTTAAAGGGGTCTCAGGCCTACTTCCCCCAAAATGATCTTATTGATTCTTCACAAAATTACATTCATCAATCCCCAAAATGACTTCCTCAACCTTTTTTAAGACTCTTGCCCACACAAAACAACTAACCAACTCCCAATAACTGACTTACAAACTAAGTTACCTATTCAGGTTCAAGGGTTTAGTTCACCAATTTGACTAATTTTTTTTGGGGGGTGGTTTGGTTTGTTTTGGGTTCATTAGTAAAAAAAAAATGTAAAAAAATTATATATATATATATATGCAACATAGAAGCATGAAATGGGATTAGAATATCACATAACATCATATAAAAAACAAAACCACCATAAACTTGAATGTCATTTAAAACATGCATGATAAATATTCATTATTGAACCTTGAATTGTGGTAGCTTGATATACAAAGTCTATTGATGCCAAAGTTCAATTTGTATGATTTTGAAAAAAGAAGCCAATTGAGTAGAGTTATCAGCATTCTTTAAAAAAACATTAGAATTTATTTAGTACACTAGCCATTTTGATGTCTTCTTACAATCTCAAACGCTAAATATATGAAGAATTTAACTCTACTTCCCACTAGTTTCCATTTAAAAGAAAGCAACAAGCTATGGTCTCATGGCTTTTTTTCACATTAAAATCAACATTGGAGTTCAGTTGGAGGGTGAAAAACTACTTGTAAATACATAAATAAATCTTGTTCTACAACTCGTATGACCTCACTAATTTTTCCATCACATCCATATGGTTATATTCAGGTTAGGTATGGTCCCCTTTCACACCCAAATCGGTCGAAGCAGTTCGAGCTACGTTCAATCATTGAAATCCCTTAAGAGTCCAAAGTGCAAAAAGGTAGAAATCTTTGATCGACTATTTTGGAAACTATGATGTCTACAAACTTTTTTTAAGGCTATAGGATTGTGTTGGGCCCCTCTATAATAACCTCTCTTGGTTTTTTCTATCTCGAAGGTGTTTTTCCGTGGTGGAAAGTTTTCAGCTAAGAGAAAAGTTGTTAGATGCAAGCAATGTAAAGTTTCCAAGTGGTGCAACTTTCATTCAGTAACTCGTATGACCAAAAAGACTATTGCAACACATCCAAATGGGTACGTTTATGCTAGGGATGGTCCTCTTTTGCACATAAATACACCAAATCACTTTGAGCTACATTGGACCGACAATTTTCCATAAAAGTCCAAAATGCTAAAAGGAAACAATCTTTGAAGGATTATTTCTTGAAAACTGTGATATTTATAGACTCTTCATTTGAGGATATGGGATCATGTTTGGCCCATCTACAATAACCTCTCTCATTTTTTTCTATCTCAAAGGCATTTTCCCGTGGTGGCAAGTTTTCAGCTGAGGGAAAAGTTGTTAGATGCAAGCAGTGTAAAGTTACAAAGTGGTGCAACTTTCATTCAGCAACTCGTACGACCAAACAGACTGCTCCAACACGTCTATAAGGGTATTTTTAAGCTTGGGATGGTCCTCTTTTGTAGCCAAATATGTCAAATCACTCTGAACTACATTGGACTGACGATTTCCCTTAAGAGTCCAAAGTGTCAAAAGGTAGCAATCTTTGAAGGGCTATTTCTTGGAAACCGTGACATTTACAGACTCTCTGTTTTAGGCTATGGGATCATGTTTGTCCCATCTACAATAAAATCTCTTTTTTTTTTCTATCTTAGAGGCATTTTCTTATGGTGGAAAGTTTTCAGTTGAGGGAAAAGTTGTCAAATCCAAGCAATGTAAAGCTGCAAAGTGGTGCAATTTTCATTCAACAACTCATACAACCAAATGGACTATTCCAACACATTTGGATGAGTATGTTTACACTAGGGATGGTCCTCTTTTACACCCAAATACACCAAATCACTCTGAGCTATATTGGACCAAAAATTTCCCGTAAGAGTCCAAAGTGCTAAAAGGAAACAATCTTTGAAGGGCTATTTCTTAGAAACCACAATATTTATAGACTATTTTTTTAAGGCTATGGGATTGTGTTTTTCCCATATACAATAACCTCTCTTGGTTTTTTCTATCTCGGAGGTATTTTCTCGTGGTGGAAAGTTTTCAGCTGAGGGAAAAGTTGTCAATTCAAGCAGTGTAAAGTTGCAAAGTGGTGCAACTTTCATTCAACAACTCATAAAACCAAATGGACTATTCCAACATGTCTGGATGGGTACATTTACACTAGGGATGGTCCTCCTTTGCACCCAAATATTCCAAATCACTCCAAGCTACATTGGACCGACGATTTCCCTTAAGAGTAGTGCTAAAATGCCATACCATCTATTGTATGGTCTATAGCTAGATGGTATGGCCATGGTACATTTTATTAGGACTGTATAAGGTGACTATGTGAGTTTAGAGAGTTGGAAACGTCTATACTTGAGTTAGTGAGTTCCCATGTGAGGAAAAAATGAGTGAAATTAGGTGAAATTTGATGCAGACACAAGGGCACAATCACAAACTCTTTGCAACCTGCCTATTTGAAGCATCTAACAAGATTATTCTGACCTCTTTGGAGATTCCAAAACTCCCTTAAAACTTGACAAGCAACTGAATACACATTTTCCTCTTTAACCCCCTTAAACCCTTATAATAGTGAGAAATTAGTTTTTGTCCAATTACTCCACAATTTTCCAAAACACCAGACCAACACATGACTGATTCAAACACACATTTCCAAGTTACACAACATATATGAGAAACAACATAGACTCCTTTGTACCAACATTGACTTCCTATACATTCACCCTTGAAAAGGCTACTCAATTAGCCCAAAAATGCAAAGCAACATACCTTCAAACACCACACAGACCCTTGAAACCTTGAGGAAGCAAATAAATTTCTAAGAAAACAAAGATTCTGCAATTGGATTCCATTTGTACAGACCTATAACCATCAAATAAGAAAACCCTTGTTTTTAGTGTAATTCTTGAGGGTTTATTGGATGTAGCACTTCTACAACCTTTCAGAATTTTCACCACCTTATACATCTTTATTTAGGCCCCAATATGCTTAGAAAACAAATAAACTTTTGGTATCTTAGATATTTTTGCAAACCCTAGGGTAAAAACTCTATTTTCAAGTGAAAAAAAACCACCATTTTTAGAACTTTAACTCTTCATTTTATTTCAAAACCTAGTTCTCCATGCCTTACACTCTATAAATATCATTTCCTAAGCCCTACCAACTCATCCCACCAAGTCACATTGGCACAAAGTAGGTGGGATGAGATTCAAGCCATTAAAATTGCAAAACTCTTATTCCCCTATTCAAGAACCCGTCTATAGAAAGTCTGAGTTTTGAGGCACAAAATGAATAAAGAAACCCTCTATTAAGAATTCAGAATAAAATCAAGACATGTAATAATGTTTCTACATAAATTTTTGATACAAAAATGCTTGAATGGCATGTGCACAGGCAGAAAACACAAGAAAAATAGTAAAATCTGAACTGAGCAATTGAAACTTTATTGATTCAAAGAAAAAACTCCTTCAGCCAAATATGTCTTGAGCCCTTGAAGACCTTAAGTACATTTCTATGCCTTGTAATCCAACTCCCAATTCCTTTAACTACCAATATTAATTTACTTTTGAAACCTTAATGACCGTTGAAGGCCAAAATACAAACATTTTTCACATTAATATGACTCATAATCAAATGTTGCAGTTTTCCACTTCTAAATTTACTAAGACCTTAATTAATGGCTTGAAATAGCATCATTACATGTTCAAAACACTATTCTTTCTTGTCCCTAAACAAATTTACTAATTTTTCCTTCAAAGGCTACAAAGCAAAAACTGGGACAAGTTGGGATATCCATGTTTTTTTTACCCTAAAACCTAAAAACTCCTAATACATGACCATTGATCGTATTAGATCTCATTAAAGACAAAAACTCAAAATATTAGCACTTTACTCATTGAAATGATCCATAATTATATTGTGGTGTAGGTGCTCTTGCACCAAAAATGGTGGTTATAACTTGCTATGTAATGCCCCGTCTTAATAACCTAAGGAATGTTGCAATTGTGTATAAAGGTGTAATAATTTTTTTTTTAAAAAGTACAATTATTAAGTTAATTAGTTGCATAAATTCATTAAGTTACGCGATGTTACACTACTTGAGTTTCCATAGACGACTTTAGTATTTCGCGTTGCACATATTTAATTATTCATAAACTTAAAAATAAACATTGCTTAACATTTGAAATACCATTCAATATAACATAAAGTACAAACTTGTTTCTTACATTGCATTTGATCTTAAGATATTACAAAACTCATTCATCTGATGAGGTAGATCAAATAATAGTTACAATTTACATTTACATAAGTTCACCTCATAAACAATTGAGGGATGTTTTACAATACAAGTTTTATAATAATGCAATAAAGAAAATACATTTGTATCCAAGTACGAGCTCTCCATCCATGAAACTCTCATTGCCATGATCTCAAACTGGGGACCCAACAGAGTAAGGTGCACGTTCCACCCAACCATGTGGTACCCGTAGGTCCACCCCTCGTGCTAGGAGATAGTAATATGGTTACCTAGACATAATCTACTAACCCTAGACACATGTACATAACTAACTGATGGTTACATTGCTTCTAGATTTAAGACAATTGAATGTACTAAATGTTGGAATAAACGAACAATCTCTAATCCAATTGTTAATCACCAAATCACCAAGATATGATACCAATTGGTGAGATACAAGGCTTTGACTACTACAATATGGAAATCTGAAAATTGTATGCAAATCTGTAAATAACTTTTCTTAATCCTTGAAATACCATGAAGATATTTAACTTCTTTATGATGCTAAAATCAGCCACTCTAACATGCTTGATAAAACCACCTTAGATGAACTTATAACAGCAATAACATCACCATAAGATAGCAGCAACAAAGAGGCACAAATCAGCAACATAAGAATGCAAGATTTCACAACACAAGGTAGCAATGGAACAGAAGAATAAACTCATAACACAGTGTTTACGTGGAGAAACCCTTGCGGGAAAAAACTCCACCAAGAAGAGAGGCCCAAGTTGTATTATCTTCAAAACAAGATTACAATACATCCACTTCCAATCTCCTCTTGAGTCTTCAATCCTGCAGCACCCTGTTACTCTTGTTACTCTCTCTCTCTCATAACTTCACTCTCAAGTCTCATATTTATACAAAATGAGTACCCACCAAAGGAATTCGTGGGAGATGGAAAAAATCCAATATTTCTATCTTGGGATACACCAAAATCATCTTCTTACATATTCCCTTACACTTGTCATAGGCATCTTCCCAATATAGGCACCTAGAACCAAGAATAGGAACTTACAAGACAATAATAGCTGTCATATGTTGTCATAGAATCTCTTACACCTTATGACAGTTGTAAGTTGTCATAGATGCTCTTACAAACTTATGACATGCATCATAATAGCCCAAAAATACATTTCCCAAAGATAGGCACCAAGATTCTCCACCTCACCTCATTTACTATTTACCAAGATTCCTTGAGTAGTAAAAGTAACTCTATAATAAACTGTCGGTGAAACTTATTCATCCCTTATGGGTAATTACAAATTAAGAATAATAAATGGAATAAATACAATATTGGGATTTACAAGGTTAATGGCACCTTATCCCAACATTCTCCCACTTGACATTATACATTGCAAATCAACCCATAGGAAATCTCAACAAGGGAATAAACATCCCTTAGCCAACCATGTACCATTGATTCTTCAACATGCTTTTCTACTCCAACAAGATACCTGCAAAAGTAACCATGATAACCACCATCTCAAGCAATAAATCCTCACATCATATTACCCATGATAGGACAAGTAACATGCCATGGTGAAACATATCAACTGTCACTGAAACCTACACCAATCTATACATGAACATAAGCATCAAATTCAAATGATAACAAAAGACTCTGAGTGACTGCCACACTCATACCAAAATTGCAATAGCAACCACAGCAAGTTGCTAGCTCATCCAAAACTATCCATACCGCAAACTAGGGTAAACAAACTATCATAGGTAGAACTTCATGCTATCAACATAACAACCCAAATCTGCAAACAAGTCCCTGTATATCCACCATCCTACAAAAGAAGACTCCAAGGTAATAACACACATAGACATGCGATAAAAAACCTCTGAAGTAACTCACTGTAGTAAAGTGTAACCAGTCCAAGAGAGGTGCTCCTCTCATACAGAACACATATACCTTCTGGAACTCCCACTGCACAAGTAATGTCAAATCTGAAAACTAGATCACAGCATTAACAAGTCCTCCTATAGCACTTCACATAGAGGATGTGGCTAACTCCTCTATCATAGTGTCAAAGAAGCATACAATGATATGCAAAATACATCTCTCATTACTAATCCAAATAACTCTCCCAAGTCCTCCAACCAATGAAGAAAGAGATCAAGGAGCTACCAAACTGTTGCCAAAAAACAATGAAGTACAAACAACAACTCATAACTCCATTCATGAACCTCAATTCCATAAGCATAAGAACCTTCAAGAAGAAGACAATATTCCCATAAAGAGATAACTTGCAAATCAAACCATCTCCTTATACCACACTAACATGTGCCAAACTGTGTAAAGTAAGATCTCCTTCAACACTCCCAAACTGAAAGGATATCAACATCTAACCATTCAACTTATAATGAAACATGGCAGAACTTAGATGTAAACCTCTCACAGAAAGTAGATCAAACGTAGCTGAACATTCCCACAACATAAGGGAATATGCCCAAAGCCACTAACCATCTCCTATACTTCTCCTACCAAATCCAAAGTTCAAGATTGCAAGGAGAACAACGGAAATACATAAAATCATGCATCTACTTCTCAACAATCCCTCAGAACTCAACTTTCAAGATTAATGCATAAGAGAAGACAAGATACATATAAATAATGCATCTAATAATCAGGTGGGCAACACCTCTTAGATCATTTACCTACCGAGTAGACCAAGAGTGGGATACAAGATTGTCCTATGCATACAACACCAAGCAATATACGCTTTCAATAAAGGCAACCTTCTCATTAGGTCAATGATGGACTCACATCCATTTCCAGGTATAGGCTCCTCGGTCTTTACTATTGAGAAACTTTTATAACAAGTAACCATTCCAACACATATCTCTTAACATAAGAAATATCCAGCCTAACCCAAGTCTCTCTAGTATCCATGAGCACCCACTAATCAATCCATGCCAACTTCAAATGCAACCTGCAAAATCATGAAGCTCCAAGCAAATGATTAACACTCAAAACCAAAGAGAACTACATCCTCTCCAAAGGAAGAACAATAACACCTTTACCAAAGACTCTAAAGGTCTTCCATGAAACAAGATGTTAAAACCTCTTCAAATCACATGAAGATAACCATATCCTACCAAAGCTCCCACTAAACTGTGATACTGAGCTATACATGGCAACAAGATAAACATCAAACCATCACTGTCAAAAGCTCCCATTGAAACATGTAACCAAGCTATCCATGACATCGTGATAACCATCTCCTAAATGAAGATCATCCATGGCCTCAACACAATCAAAGAATCCGTTGTAAATGACACAACTCCCAAAAGGTCAAGAGAACCATAATCTCCAAACCAAGAAGATAGAACACACTGTAACAGCACAAAACTCCCACTGAAAGTGATACAGAGTTGTATACATGGTGTCATGACAAACATCATTACCAAAACTCCACTAAAAGTGAACAGAGCTTTTCATGCACCATAACTTACTGTTATAGATTCTAATGAATAATTATATCAGGTACTCTAAACCATCCTTCTATCTCACTGCAATAAACATACCAATGTGATCAAGGTGACCAACCAAATACAATCCTCATCATACAATTTACAAGATCTGCACTCATGCAATATCTCAAAGGAGAAAAACATGGTCAGTGCTCCAATCTCAAATAACTGAAAAATAGATTCAACCCCACATCAGTAACATGCAGAATAAAAGTAACCAAGGAATAACATGTAGATTTCCAAGACTCAAACACCAGGATCAACTGTAGACCTGATTTGCCAAACAAATCCACATAAGAGTATCCATAGATCATAAGAACCCGTTAAGCAGCCCTGCAAATCTGAAATTGTTTTCATCCAGAATACTCTAAGAGTCTGAATACAATCTTTCCACAGATCTACAAACCACAGATTTTTGTTAACATGTAAAACCTGTAAAACCATCTCTCTGTAAATATGAAATCACATAAATATCCAGATATTCACACTATACATGTCATCTGAAAGAATGAAATATCATAGATCTACAAATCCACAACCTTTTATAACAGGAAAACTGTAAAACCTACATATCCCAAATAACATGAATATGAAAAAGGAGGAACCAGGTTGTCCAGGAGTTTCCATATCACTAAAATACCAACTCCACAACCCACATGTAACCAGTGGCAAATCATCCAATGCTTTCATGTAACCAAGGGCTAAACCCATGAATCCAACATAAGCACTCCATATTATAGTCCAAAAAATAAATGTTCTTCCATGTAACTAGGGCACCAAAATCAACCACCCAACATG
This sequence comes from Sequoia sempervirens, assembly GCA_007258455.2. Lineage (NCBI taxonomy): Eukaryota > Viridiplantae > Streptophyta > Pinopsida > Cupressales > Cupressaceae > Sequoia > Sequoia sempervirens. Next base: position 155,937,787 of record VDFB02379711.1, on the reverse strand, counting down.
AAAACCCATTCACTTCACATGACCACAAGGTAAAGGAACATAACCACCATGCAAGTGGATACTCACATATTGCCAAATCGGAGCTCCAGATCACTACCACAAGATCAACTCCATGAAGATACATAACCCTGAGCCTCAAAATCCCACTGTAGATCTCATTGACAATATCCTTCGGAGAGTTAAATACCATGGCTTCCAATCTCACAACTCTGCAAAACAATGTCAACATACAGAACATCCACTGCAGCCCAAAAACCTCCAACATTCTACAATTCCTTTCAATAGATTCACAAGCTTTACAAGCTAAATTCAAAAAAGAAGGAATACCCAGAACCAAATTACCATGAATCCATCACATGCAAGCACATGCAAGCAACATGCAAGTCCATGCAAGTACATGCAACTCACATGCAAACACATGCAAGCTCATGGAAGCAACATGCAAGTACATGCAACTCACATGCAAACACATGCAAGCACATACGAGCACATGCAAGCCATGAAACAACCTTAAGCTCTGATACCAATTGTTGGAATAAACGAACAATCTCTAATCCAATTGTTAATCACCAAATCACCAAGATATGATACCAATTGGTGAGATACAAGGCTTTGACTACTACAATATGGAAATCTGAAAATTGTATGCAAATCTGTAAATAACTTTTCTTAATCCTTGAAATACCATGAAGAGATTCAACTTCTTTATGATGCTAAAATCAGCCACTCTAACATGCTTGATAAAACCACCTTAGATGAACTTATAACAGCAATAACATCACCATAAGATAGCAGCAACAAAGAGGCACAAATCAGCAACATAAGAATGCAAGATTTCACAACACAAGGTAGCAATGGAACAGAAGAATAAACTCATAACACAGTGTTTACGTGGAGAAACCCTTGCGGGAAAAAACTCCACCAAGAAGAGAGGCCCAAGTTGTATTATCTTCAAAACAAGATTACAATACATCCACTTCCAATCTCCTCTTGAGTCTTCAATCCTGCAGCACCCTGTTACTCTTGTTACTCTCTCTCTCTCATAAACTTCACTCTCAAGTCTCATATTTATACAAAATGAGTACCCACCAAAGGAATTCGTGGGAGATGGATAAAATCCAATATTTCTATCTTGGGATACACCAAAATCATCTTCTTACATATTCCCTTACACTTGTCATAGGCATCTTCCCAATATAGGCACCTAGAACCAAGAATAGGAACTTACAAGACAATAATAGCTGTCATATGTTGTCATAGAATCTCTTACACCTTATGATAGTTGTAAGTTGTCATAGATGCTCTTACAAACTTATGACATGCGTCATAATAGCCCAAAAATACATTTCCCAAAGATAGGCACCAAGATTCTCCACCTCACCTCATTTACTATTTACCAAGATTCCTTGAGTAGTAAAAGTAACTCTGTAATAAACTACCGATGAAACTTATTCATCCCTTATGGGTAATTACAAATTAAGAATAATAAATGGAATAAATACAATATTGGGATTTACAAGGTTAATGGCACCTTATCCCAACACTAAATACACAAGGTAAACTGTTATTTTAGGTGGAGTGTCATCACAATATTGCAAAGGTTACCCTGGTGTTTCTTCCTAGGTTCTGGCCCCCAACTTGGGTTACCCTGGTAACCTCTTACGAAACCCGACCCCTATTGCATACTATTGCAGAATCGAATATCTTTTGAAGAAACAAGACATCGATTTTTCCATTCTAGACCTTCTCATCTTATACTCATGACTATACTAGCTCAAGAGTCCATAAGTGAGGCATAAACATCTTGTTAAAGATTTTAATCTAACTACTGTGTTATTTAGTTATCACTACTTACTAACTCTTTGTAAGTTACCCTGACACCACTTTGTGTGTCAGCCCTTACACAGAGCCACTCCCCTAAACATAACAAAGGTATACTAAGTTTCCCTTACTAAGGTTTACAAGGTGCACAAAATTCAATCACATAATAACAAATGACACACAACGGTCATTAAAACTTTTATTCATAAACCAGTATCAATACACCATATTCTAACACATGCACAACCCTAATCAGCTCAAGAAATACATTTGAACAATAACATCACCCTTCCTAGACAATTCATTCTAGAAGACTTATACATCTAAGACTTTCCCAATTTTCCCAATAAGAAACACGATTAAAAGCAGATTGAAAGATAAACATCTACTATTCGGATCTACTAAATCCAATCAAACAATAATTTGAAGTAAAAAAATTAATCTTCTAAGATTTAAATTTAACTTCAATTCATTTCGGATATCAAATCTACAATTGCTCGATTTCATAATCATTTACTAGAATGAAATCCTTATAATCTCAATAACAACAATTTAATCAAAACACCAATTATTTTATTATAATAATTCAATTATTAAATGTCTATATCTAAACATTTAATAAACTACCTTTAAAATATCTCATTTATATCACAAATTTATGTATTTATCTCAAAATTTTCTTAATATAAAATTAATATATTTATATTTATTTACAGATATATATTCATACATATATATATATATGTATTTAACAAATTAAATATATAAAAAAATAAAAAATTGAATTTTAAAAACATATAACAAAAGTTTCTATTTTTTAAAAGAAACTTCCATTGCAAATGGTACGCAGCAGCTGGGAGAGCCACGGCTTCCCAGTGGGAAGGACGCGGCCCTTGCCTGGGCTGCGCCCAGCAGCCACTGGCTGCTGTGCGCAGCCTTGGTGGCTGCGTCCACCAATAAGGGGAATGGGGAGGGTTTCGGCCCTCCCAAACACACTGTTTTTTTTTTTTTTTTTATTTAAAATTTGCCTGTACGGCGATCTATTAACTACGGAGTTTTAAACAAAATCTTCTAATCCGCCTGTACAGCGATGAACATGAAATTAAATGAAAATTTGCAATCCAATTTATATATGAATACATAATATATAATATATGCACATATATATATATATATATATTTAAATATATATATATGTATATATATAATATTTCACAGGGTTTCACAATAGAAGTATACAGAAATTTCTTCAGGGTTACAGTAGGGAAATCGGGGAAACTGTAAAATTTTCATCAGGGTTTTCAATAAAAATTACGCACTGAAATTCCAAACAAATACAAATTAACCCAGAGGTTTTAAATTCCTTTCCCCATTTATATAATTTCCTTTCAGTAATTTAAACATTTCCACAAAAGTATGCTACAGAAATTCTTCTGAACCCAACAAATCGGCCCTCCCAAACACACTGTTTTTTTTTTTTTTAATTAAAATTTGCCTGTACGGCGATCTATTAACTACGGAGTTTTAAACAAAATCTTCTAATCCGCCTGTACAGCGATGAACATGAAATTAAATGAAAATTTGCAATCCAATTTATATATGAATACATATATATAATATATGCACATATATATATATATATATATTTAAATATATATATATGTATATATATAAATTTCACAGGGTTTCACAATAGAAGTATACAGAAATTTCTTCAGGGTTACAGTAGGGAAATCGGGGAAACTGTAAAATTTTCATCAGGGTTTTCAATAAAAATTACGCACTGAAATTCCAAACAAATACAAATTAACCCAGAGGTTTTAAATTCCTTTCCCCATTTATATAATTTCCTTTCAGTAATTTAAACATTTCCACAAAAGTATGCTACAGAAATTCTTCTGAACCCAACAAATCTTTTCAAAACAAAAACACAGTGAACAATTTCTTTGCGAGAAGTACAAGGGTTAAATTAAACTAATTTCTTTTCACCAACATTCCCTTCCAAAAACAAACAAAATAAAATTCACAAGAAGAATACCTGTTTCCTTTGCTTCAGAAAACTGACTGGTGAAGAACTTTGCCTGTAGCTTCCACAATCCTTTCCCGAGAACCAATACCCAAATTGCAAACTAGAAAACTTCCACAAATTTGCAACAATACCAAAAGCATAAAAACCAAATTTTTTAAACAGAGCTCTGATATTTTTCCCGTGAAGAATAAGAATAGAAACTTTTTTTCTGTATTTTCCCAGATCCAAAATCATATCTGTGAAAAACCTCAACCAAAAGCAATGAATGCAACTAGCACACTTGTCGAGAAGAAGAAAATATCTTCAACAACTTCTCGGCAATCTTGCCTTTCAAGATTTGCATGAAATTAATTTATTTTAAAATTTAAAATTTCAATTTACAAATAAAATACAATTTTTATTTAACAATTCAAAATGCCATTTCTAAATAATATTTATTTTCAAATTTTATTTAAATTAATTTACACACATTTAAAACAATTTAATTTAATTTATTTATTTATTTAATTAAATAAATTTAATCTTTACGATCAAATTACTTAACTAAACAAACTAACTAATTAATTAATAAAATACAAAAACCTTATTTTTAACATTTAAAAATTAATTTAAATAACAGTAAATTAAAACATAATAAACTATTATTAAATAACAAAATTTTCCTTTTCAAGCAAATAATCCAAAGAGAACAATACAAGACAATCTATGACTCTGAACTAAAACAGACGATGTACTATGACTGGGTTATAGACTAGACTAGGATGAACCATGCTACTACCTCCCAATCAACATTTCCGTTGAGTCTTGACACGCTCAGGCCTGAGTAACCAGGTGGAGTCGGTGTCATGTACCTGCAATCCTACAATCAAACCAATAACATGCATATATATAATCCATTGTACAGACACATCGTGCGGAGAAAATCACAGACATCATAGGGCACTCGCAAGCGAGTGATGCGATTTCATTCTCCACACCAATACACGTCACATCAGACTGATGAATTAAATAACAGTTAGTCCATCATAAACATATACATAGCAATAACATCTGAAGGAAAACATCTACGCTATCTCAAAGCATATCAGAAATCAAATATCGCAATACAATGTATCATCATGTCACAAAGTGAATCCTTTGTCGCTCAAAACCAGCGATCAAAATATCCAAACAAAGTACCAAAGTCTAATAGTATAAAAACATGTAACCAGAAAACATAAGCATAAATGGAGGGGTACTACATGCTAATGTCAATGAAACGTGGGGCAGCAAGATTTAAGGTTGGATCAAGCTTATGCAAGTCCTAATAGATGTGTTTGATGAATTTATAGGGTGAAGCAAGGTTGGAAACATTAATTTCCTTAAAAACCTCATGAAAGTTGCTAAAAATGAATAGGAGATATTACAAAACTTGGTTCAAATGAGCATACCAATAGGAAAGAACTAGGAAGAAATCCTTCGGTTGTAGCTTAATTAAGTACAAAAAGTTATTATAGAATTGTTCTAATAACAATAACAAAGCATACACCTATATGACTAATTCAACCTATGAGTTTCCAAAATACATACCCCTTTACATTTTAAACATGCCCTTTATACAATGCTAGAAATTTCACCCATATTTCAAAAAAAATCTATGGGTATAGATTATGCCCATACACAATTATGACCTTTTTACATTGTTTCCAATTTTAGAATTCAAATTTTACAAAATTTTCCTATTGGAGGCATTTAGGGCACAGTCTTCCACAATAGTAGTATGTTCATGTTTTGGACTGACAAGCACCTGTACAAACCATCAAGGTAGCTTAGAATAACCAATCTATATTATTCTAAATGACACAAAATATGATGAGATGGTAATGCAAACTATAAAAGACTTTTAGAATAACCAATCTATATTGTTGTAATCTATCACATACCTCTCCAAAAGGATCAAAGTTGGCTATTGTTGCACTAGGTCCATGATCAATCATGCCAAGAATATCGCAAAAGTGGGAAAATGAGAAATTTATATTGTCACAATAGAAAATATGCTTATACTAACAAATCTATATTAATCTAAACAACTTGAATGATGATGAATTGGCGATGCAAACTATAAAAGATGCTTAGAATAACCAATCTATATTAGGTAGACTGTATAACACAACTTTTTTTGTATGTATCGAAATTATTATTATTATTTTGGTTGGATCAAGGACTTCAATATATGGTGCACTCATATTTTAAAAAAAAAAAATTGATAATCTTCTATTTTTCCACATGTGCAGAACAAAGAGCTTGATTTTCAATAAAAACCTACATTCACAAGAAATAAAAAATAAATATAATAATCAAATTAAATTTAATTAAAATTATAATTTTTTGGAAGCTTATGATAAGGACTACAGACTTACAAAAAATAAATTTTAAATGAATTCATTTGATCCCTCAAAAGTTAAATCAAATGTGGTTTTTATCAACATTGTGATAGGTGTAAATGAGACTATGTTATAGGCATGGTTTAAAACTAACGGAGTTCTATCCAAGGGGGTTTGGTCTAAGGTGGTTTGATCAAACCCTCTTCAATTGGAATCCTTTAAATGTAACTTTTTAAGGCTTAAATCATTATATTTTCTAAAAATATGTGATTTCATTCCCAGAAAGTGTAAACCACTATTATGGTAGCACCCTCATTCATATACTCATTGCACAGTCATCATTAATTTCATGGTGATGATGTCTCATTTGATTCATAACAAGGAATGCACTCTAGTGTTATTAAAGGTATACAGTGAAAGAGGTTTGCATAAAGGCATGATTGATGAAGGAATAGTTTTTTTATTAGTTGAGCTTCTAAATCCTATTGCATATACTTCTTTGAAGTTCATCTTTTTCAATGGTCAATGGTAGTGGGTGCTTGCAAGGGTATGGCATTAGAAATAGCAGTGATGTGTTTTTCTTACATTGCTCTCTACTTTATCCAGTATGTAGACAAGATTTCCATGAAGTGGTACTAGTATGCAATGGCTAAGGATACATTATTTTTTGCTTATACAGATGATACAAAGTGATATTGTTGTTGGAAAGTAAATGCATTCTTTTGATACATTTTTGGATGCACTTTTACTAATAGTGTCAAGCTTCTTTGATGCACTTTTGCTCCAACCTTTTCTTCTATCAGTTCTTTTCTTGTGAATGTGGTATCACTACACAGTGTTACCCATGCTTTTATTGGTTTGAAAATGGTTTGTGGGAGTGGCATCAATTCATTTCAAGTATTAGCCAATTGTTTAATTCTTTGAAAGTGCTATATTTTTGTCATTTAGCATTTGTAAGTGTAGTTATTTTTTTGGATAGTTGATCTTGCAATAGTTTTTTTTTACAGTGATATGCATTTCCCAGTTGACTATACCTAACTTTCATGGAGGTATCTCTATTTTTTCCAAGAGAGTGAGAAGTCCCTTTTTCATTGATGTCAAAGGGGGAGTAATGCATCTTCCTTCTTAGTAGTGCTTGGTTTTTGGTCTATAAATCACAGTTAACAATGAAAATACATTGCAAATGTTTCTTTATTAGTTTATCAGTTTGTCTTCACGGGGGGAACATTATGTATGGGTGCAAAGATTGGTTAAGTTGGCATCAATGCCAAAGGGGGTGTTTTTTGGCATGGTTTGTCATTGATGTTAAAGAACTACTTCAATGTTACTTTAGGAGTTATTTCATATCATGATGTTGAGGGTTTGATGTCTTACATGGCAAAGATACATGTTTATACATTTCATGGTTACTTGGGTTGGCGATTGGTTGGTTAGAGGTATTGAGGTATTTCTCATTCATATACTCATTGCACAGTCACCATTAATTTCATGGTGATGATGTCTCCTTTGATTCATAACAAGGAATGCACTCTAGTGTTCTTACTTAAAGGTGTACAGTGGAAGAGGTTAGCATAAAGGCATGATTGATGAAGAAAGAGATTGTTTATTTTCCAAGGTTCTAAATTCTATTGCATATAATTCTTCAAAGTTTATCTTCTTTGTCAATGTCAAAGGCAATATACTTTGCATCTAAAACATATGGTCAAGCTTCTAAATTTTCATCCCTTGTTCAAGGTCTTAAGGCTGACATATAAGTCATCTCTTCTCACTGTCAATACACCTTAATTACCACCAATAGTGATAATCTACCTTGTCTATTGGAAGGTTAGCAATTGTATTCTTGACATGATTAACACCTTAACAACTTATTTGTAATTAACTTAAAAATTCAACCATATTTGGGTATTTACTTGAACTATCTTCAAATCTGAGGCATGAATACAACCATTTGTTGAATTCCATCAAACAGTCCACATGCCTTATGTATACTTCAACCATTTGCATACATGTCTATTGGGGCACTTGTAAATGCAACCTTTGATAAAATTCCATTTTATATAATGTTTTGATGGATGTTCATGCCCCTTTTATTGTCATATGTCATTTTCTTATGATTGCTCATCCCCATTTCATTTTCCCCAAGGTTTTCATATAACAAACCTCTCTATATGATTCATGACACTCTCCTCCTCAAAACCATTGTTTTATCTTTGTGTTGCAATATTCCTCTATCTCCTTCCTTCTTTATACTCGATTATTTCACTCTTCATTCATTCCATTGTATCATAGCAGGCCTTTGCATTGCATCTTATTTGGCTTTCAACACTAGCCATGACATGTTATCTTTGATAGTTGAATGATTATAAATGATCATGGTGGTTATCCTTTCGGAATGATTGTCTCATGCTTACATTCTCCTTTTTTGTCCCTGAGAATGGTGAATTCTGTGTTGATTTTGAGAGCCATCCATTCTGATTTTGTTGTCTCTAAACTATTCTTTGAAAACCTCACCTAATGCCTTCTCAAACTCTACCCTAGCTTACTTTATAGGGATTTTCAACATCATTATTTGAATATTACTACTGTTACTATAGAAAAAATACCTTTTCAACAGTCATATGACACCACTATCATAGGTTTGACTTTCCATTTTCATACTTTGATCTTGCATAGTCATTTACACTTTTCATCTCATTTACTTTACACCTTTGATGATGAAGAGTGATTCTCATGACTGTCTTTAAGGTTGTTACTCCATAAAAGATTCATTTTCATTATGTTCACCTTCAAGATAATACTCCCATGACTTTATTGTCTAATAAAGTTTTTTGCTTTTGACTGCCATAATGCATTTCATTGATAGGACTACCCTAGGAAGAAAGGCATGTCCTCTTTTCATGGTTGTTATCATAAGGGACTGTAATAGATTTTCAAAGGTTTCCTTTTATAACTTTTTCCTTTTTGTCCTTATGATGACTATTCATTACATACCACTGTCATAGGTCTACTCTACCTTCTACTTCACCAAAGTTCTTGGCTGCTTCATGAATCTATCACCATCCACAACTAATTCATGCCCCTTCTCAGATACTAGATTATTGTTATAACCATCTCTTTGTAACCTATTGAAGCAATAACTGGTTTTGGGTTTGTGTATCTTCATATGCTTGTCCAATAGTCTCAATATTACGGTTATAGGCTTCTCTTTCTTCACTTTTAACCTTCAAAACTTTGACAGTTGCCCATTATCATAATGACTACTCTCTGCTTGAGTGTCATTAAACTTCCTTTTAAGGGGTACTTGATTGAGTTCATGTGATTAGATTTTTGGACTGTCATTAATAGGTTTACTATGTTGAATATTTTACTCTCATTTCTTAGATTTTCTAGCACCTTGATTGTCATTTCACTTTGGGACTGTCATAATGCCACTTTATTCAATGTCAACCTATCAAATGAAGAAAGTTGCAAAGAGTGAATCCAACACTCATTATTCTCTCTATTTGTGCAATCACCTTCATTATAACTTCTAGCTGATAGTAATGCTAGAAGTGTGACTATAGTTGATTAATACTCCATCAAAGTTGTGTATACTATGTTAGGAACCTGCTCCTTTAATTGAGAAACATCTACAACCACTATTCTTCCTAGTATTTGGAATGATTTTTTATGTACCTACACATAGAGTAGTACCACAAACTTTGGTAAAAGGGCTATTGGGTCACTTTTAGCTTCAATTTGATATGCAAGAGCCTTGACATAAAAATGAAAAATTATTTTTTCAACAAATTCACTGCCATTTGTCATTTTCAAATTGATGTATTTTCTTCATGATGGATATCTTTTATCATGTACCATCAAAATACAACCAAAAGATATGTAGTCTCATGGTGATGGAATTCCATGACAATCCATATGAATTCCTTGCTACTATATGGATTGTAATGGCATTCCATCACCATGAGACCACATTTCTTTGAGGCATTTTATCAAATAGTTCACTGCCTTGTCTATGCTACCACATTTTTCATACATGTCTACCAAAGAATGTTATCAAATAGTTCACTGCCTTGCTACTATGGCTAAAACCCTAAAATGGGTTCTTTTGAACAAGCTATGGATGCTTGGAAAAAATCTATCAAAGCATAATAGTAAATATGGATTGTCGTGGCATTCTAACGACATCGTCTTGGAATTCCATGACAAGCCATAGACAAGCAATAGAAACAGTTACATAGAAGCAGTTCATTTCATTGTATTTGGCTTGTCATGGTATTCCAATCACCATGGTGTTGGACTACCATGACAATCCATATTTACTATTATGCTTTGATAGTAAACACCCAATTTTTTCCAACAACCATATACATGCATAGTGGGAGGTGAGTATATGTCTACCAAAACACAGTGGAAAGCTAGAGATAAGCAATCATACATAGAAACAATTCATTTCCTTGTCTATGGCTTGTCATGGCATTCCAATCACCATGGTGTTGGAATTCCATGAAAATCCATATTTACTATTATGATTTGATAGTAAACACCCAATGTTTTCCAACAACCATATACATGTACAATATGATTGCAAGTTGGAAAATATAGTGGGAGGTGAGTATATGTCTGCCAAAATAGTGGCAAGCCATAGATAAGCAATCATACATAGAAACAATTAATGTCCTTGTCAATGGCTTGTCATGGAATTCCAATCATCATGGTCTTGGAATCCCATGACAATCCATATTTACTATTATGCTTTGATAGTAAACACCCAATGTTTTCCAACAACCATATACATGCATAGTGTGATTGCAAGTTGGAAAACACAGTGGGACATGAGTATATGTTTGCCAAAACCTAGTGGTCAGCCATAGAGAAGCAATCATACATAGAAACAGTTCATTTCCTTTTCTATGGCTTGTCATAGCATTCCAATCACCATGAGACCACATTTTTTTGAGCCATTTTTTCAAACAGTTCACTTCCTTGTCTATGTTTTTGATTACTAATATGCTTTCATAGACAAGGTAGTGAAATGTTTGAAAAAATACTTCAAACAAATGTGGTCTCATGGAATGGCATGACAAACAAATACAATTGTAGTTGCAATTATCACTCTATTATGAATGAATTGATATCTTTAAGAATAGTAGTTGGTTGTGTAGGTGAAGTTCCCCATAGTTATGGGTATAGTTTCATAATATACTATTGATACATATACTGAAGATGACAAGATATATTTGTGAGCCAATGTGCATTGCTTGTTAAATAAGGTGTTTCCCATTTTGTAACAAAATTTTGTTAGGGGCTCTCCATCTGTAATTATCACTCTAATTATCTGCAATTATTTTAGAAAACATAGTTCCAGGAGGTGAGTATATGTCTGCCAAAACACAATGGCAAGACATAGATAAGCAAACATACATAGAAATGGTTCATTGCCTTGTATATGCATTTTGAAGGAATTCCAATCACCATGAGACCACACTTCTTTGAGGCATTTTTTTCAAATAGTTCACTACCTTGTATATGTTGTTGCTTACTATTGTGCTTGCTATTATGCTTTCATAGACAAGGCAGTGAATTGTTTGAAAAAATGACTCAAACTAATGTGTCCTAATGGAATGGTATGACAAGCAAATGAAATTGGAAACTACTCCTAGTTATTAGTTATGCAATGTGAAGTAACTACATAACTTCTTAGGTTGACTTTGTAAAAAAACTGTATTGTATTTTATATTTTGTCATCTATCGACATCTACTTATAAGTTATGCAATGTGAAGTAATGCTTTGAGTTTGAAAGATGTGCAATGCAATGAAATGGAAAACATTGGGTGTTTATAAAACTACAACCCACATCACAACATACCCAAGCCCTTGTGGTTTTCAAGCATGTATATGTACGTGTGCATTACAAATAGCAAGAACACCAATATGTTTCCATTATTAGAAATAACGAATAAACTTGTTGAAAGTGGTGAAACATTGTTGGAAGACAATGGGTGTTTATAAAATAGTGTCTTTCATTACATTCATAAGGTCTAAGCTTTATGTAAGACATTCATACTATTTTGTAAAATTCTAAGATGCAAAACACTAGGTTTTACAAAACCTGCAACCCACTTAATGTTTAAAAACAATTTAGAAACAAAAACCCTCATAATTTTTTAAAACCCTTTACAACAAACAACCCCAACAATTAGAAACCCCTCACCTCACTTTGGTTGTTTTTTGTCTCACCCTACCATCCAACCTTTCACTTCCAACATGTAGAATCAAAAATTTGATGACATACAGTGTTAATGGTTGTGGGAAAACATTGAGTGTTTACAAAATGGTGCCTATCATTACATTCCTATGGTCTAAATAACAAAATATTTTCAAGACATTCATATTGTTTTATTAAATTCAAGGTTGGTAAACATTGGGTTTCCCGAACACTGCAAGCCACTTAATGTTTGAAAACCCCTTATAGAAAACAACCCACATAATGTTTTAAAACCCTTTAGAAGTAACAACCCAATTAGTTACAAACATCTCACCTCACTTTTGTTAGTTTTTCATCTCCACCAACTGCAACTCTGCCCCCTTACTCTCCAATGTTTCACTTTCAACCTATAGAATGAGATAACCCACAACACAAAGTGTTTCCCAAGAACAGTACTTGTTACAATTTAAAACATGTCTTAATCACCTCACCGCCCCTTTCTTGCCCACGGTGAATGGATAGCTTCTCGCACAAGGAAAAAAATGTTGGAGTTATTTGAAGTAATGAGAAATACGAGCTAACGCCTTTGTTATCTCCTCATTTTCCTTGTCATGACATTTCCTCTCATCTATCGATTTCGTCACTTTTATCATCCGTCTAGCAAGCCCCTCACGATGTCGTCTCATCATGTTATGTATGTTATGTGTTTTTTTATGCATTTTTGTATCTACATAGGTGAATTTTTTTGAGAGATTAGCCGCATCCATAATGAGTCATGTCAATATTAATATTCACACAAACTAATATTGCTAGTTTCTAGTAACACTCACAACATTATACAAAGCTAGTTAAATTATCTCTATCTCAACTGTAAATGGTCAATAACATTTATTTGTAATAGTAGTAATATCACTATTGAAATTATATTCCCTTCAAAAATTATTGTTGATAAGGTATGTCTAGATATGTCTCCATTAAGGAATAATTATTAATATATATTATATTATTGTTAAATATTAATTAGTATATAAACAATAATATTGTTTTTGATCAAATAAGTAGCATTTGCAAGGTTTCGTACCCTTTACACAAAGGGCCCAAAGGGCCAAAGGAAGAGAGTTCAAACCAACAAAACTAGAAACAAATAGAGACAGTTGACTGATAGTTGTAGAACAATAGAAAAAGATTTAAAAACCCTAGAACTAGAGGGGACCAATCTGACTCCCTGAACCCGAGGCCGCAAGAGGCAACAGATTTGGGAAGTCCCTTCTTCAACACAACCAACCAGGAAGGCCCAGAATCAAAATCCACCAAGCAAGGTGAGAGGAGTGGATCCACAATAGCCACCTCGAGCGAGGAGCCACCACGTAGCAAGGAAGTCGACATTGAAGAAGAGGAGGCAAGAGCAATCAAAGGACCAACAAAGTCAATCAATGAGAGACGGGCAGGAACCAACAACACAGTGACAGCAGGAGGTTCCACAGAAGGGAAATGTTAGTGTAATTAAATTAATTATTACACTAGCATAAGTTAAATTAGGTCATTCATAATTTAGTCCTAGGTTAGTTTTTAATAAATCATTTAATAATGGGGTAATGTTCCCTTCCTTATTTGTAGGGATAAGATTCCTTCTAGAATATGAGTTTTCCTTCTAGAACTTATCTCAACATTTAATAATTTTCTAGATAGGGTTCACATGTTGTTAGATCAAGACACATGGCAACATCTCATGCATCTTAGGTTTTCTCTCTTGCCTATATAATCAGGAAACTTGTTCATTTGTAACATATCAATCATATCATCAATATAGAATCTCTATTGTGCATGCCTAGTTGCAACATTTTTTGTGTGGTTGATTATCTTTCCTGGAAAAGGTCCTCCATTGAAGACTGCAGCTTCAAGGACCCTGTGCATCCATAATCTCAACATGGTATCAGAGCCAAGTTTAGTGAAACATCAACCCTTTATCAAGAAATTTGGTGTGTGAGATTCTTGTAGGCTTGAAGGTTTCCATTGAAGGCTACTTGACCCCACCCAGGGACCAAGCTGATTTATGAAGCAGATAGAGTTAGATCTGAGCTCGCCATTGTCTTCAGAAGGCCTCGAAACCCTAGGATCGCCTATATAATCAAAATCAGATACATCAACCTAGGAGCCATCAAAGGTATTTTAGGGTTTGCAAAATAAATTGTATGATCCGTACAATTTGTAGAAAAAAATCTTCCCTGTCAGTTGTTCTCTGAGCCAAAAAATTTTTACTCACAGGCACTTTAAAAAATAAAAAAAATCGGGCAATTTCTCTACATTATTTGGCAAAAAAAAATATTATACGGCCATTTTTATATAGTTTGTAAAAAATATTTGGAGAGCGACCTACAAATATTTTATATGGTCAACATTAATTTTTTTTAATCCGTAGATTTGTTTATCCGTCGGCATAAATATTATAATCATCTTTTGATTTTTTAATTGCTTTTTAGCAATATTAAAAAATATTTATTCTATTTGTTGTCAGCCCATAGTTCTAAGTCTACAGATAGAAAAGGTCGATGCATTAATTTCTTGCAAGGGACAAAGTACAGTCGATTGCCTTCATAGCCTAATAGGGGAGGTATGTCTTTCGCCGGCCAGTTGATCTTGTCGGCCCCATCATCGTCGGCCTGTCCACTCTGGTCATTATTTACTTCCTCTGCTAACCGGCGCTCCTCATTTTTTGACTACTGATTGTTTGTCACCGACACAGTCTCCACTGACCGTTGTGATCAGTGCTCTCATCGGTGTCTCGTTTGTTGGCCGATCCATTCTCGGCC
Organism: Sequoia sempervirens; assembly: GCA_007258455.2. Taxonomy (NCBI): domain Eukaryota; kingdom Viridiplantae; phylum Streptophyta; class Pinopsida; order Cupressales; family Cupressaceae; genus Sequoia; species Sequoia sempervirens. The sequence goes on along the minus strand of VDFB02379711.1, from coordinate 155,922,558 downwards.
CAATCGACGGTTCTGCTCCATCTAGCAGCACTGCCCCGGCCCCACTCTCCTCTGCTCAACCATCGCTTTGCCCGATGGCCAACATTTTTTTTGCCATACTAAAGCCCAACAGTCACATCAAGGACCAGGGGTGCCATTTTTTGTAAGCCTAGGTGCTCAAATTTTGCACCTAATTAGCCTACAAAGTGCCAAATATAGGCATTTTTTCATTTTATCATAACTTTCACCCACGGTGTCAAAAAATTAGCAAACAAGATACCATCGGAAAGCGAATTTTGTCTATTTTCTAGTGGTGGAAACCATTCTACAAAATTTTTCTTGTAAAAAATTCTACAATCAACTGAAGATAAAACCCTAATCTGGACCTAAAGGCTCGTATCTTTGTAACTGTTCATTGGATTTCAGTGATTCTAGTGGCATCAAGAAGCATTTTCAGAGCTTTTTTCATTAGTCCAAACCCCTTGATCGATTTCAGCTCCAAGTACTCTTGCATTTATTTTTTTAGTCTGGTGCATATGTTCAATAACTTGGATATCTTGAAGCTTGGAAAAAGAATTTTTGATCTAGGTAGCATCACTTCAGTTGCACATCATATTTGGAAGCTTCTATTTGTTGTTGAAGGTCAGTGTCTTTGTTTTTTGTGGAGAAATTTCATTATGGGGCTTGCATAGACACCTTCTTTGGTTATGTTGCACAAGGGTAACTATCAACAATGGCAAGATGGGATTAGCCACCATCTCCAATCACTTGATTTTATTGCCACATTTGTATGGTATAGTTCCTCATCCAAGTGAAGGTATTCATGAACTTACTTGGAGTTGCAGCATAGACGCTGTTTTGGAGATCATTTCTATGCAAGTTGATTGTGATTTTTTGAATACTATTGATCATTGTGATTGTCCTCATATCCTTTGGACTAAGCTTTGGAAGATCTATGGAGATTCAAATACTCCACCATTCCCCGATGGTCATGATTCAAAATGTCATTCCTTAGATCAGGTACCCCATAATGATATTGTTGTGCAGGAAGTTGATTTCCTTGAATCTTCCAAAGAGGTTGACAAGGTTCCCTTAGATGCTTCTTCTCCATTAGAGATAGTTGGTATCCCTTCACATTCAGTGATCCCTTGTCTAGATTCATCGATTGAGGCTTCCACCATCATCATTCTTTAGGACACATTCAATTTTTCAGACTTGGCATCACAGGATGGATTTGTTTTAGGTATCACTGACTTGGCTACTTCTACAAGATTGGAGGACATTCTTGAGGGGATATCACTCCTCTATTTAGATTCTAGTTTGCAGAGTTTTTTTGAGCCTCCTCATCTCTTCATCTCTACCTTGATTGGGAATCTAGAGACTATCTTGGAGGCACTTGGTTTCTCTTCAAATATTTCATATATGAGACTCCTTCCTTGTCATTCCATTTAGGCTTTGAGGTTTCTTCAGCATCCACCATTGGATTTGCTTCTTCCTAGTGGGAGACTTGTGGTTTGGACACATTTGTTGCTTCAGACTTCTTTCAGTGGTTTTTAGGACACTTCATTTAGGGAGGGCTATCAAGTCTCCATCATATTGCATCATCATCTTTGGATATTGTTTAGCATCAGTTTCCACATCGTCCTATTTTGTCACCCTCTTCATTGATGGTGGCATCTTCATCATTAGGCAAGGAGACACATGAGTAGAGTTCAGAGACATCATCATCCACCTTCATCCTTCCTTCCTTCAATTCCTATCCAGAATGGGAAGCATCTCTGCACTTGCATTTGGTTTTGTTTCTTCTGAAAGGGAAACAAGTTGTTTGTCAACATTGGATCTTTTTTTGTCTTTAGACACTTACCATCTCTGCAGGTGATATCATCTTCTAGGGGGGCTATATAGTCTCTCTATTTCCTCCATATGGGGGGGCTATTGTATTGTATCCATGTTATGGATGGTACACTTGGGGGATATTTGGGATTCCTCCATCCTTCTCCATCCTTCCCATCCTATCTCACATCCTTTTGCATTTTCATCTCCTTTTTTGGAGAGGGGTTTTGTTCCCATTGGGTTTTCCCCTTTTCTCTGGTTGTGGGAGATTTTATGCATCTTCATGTACATGGGTACCTAACATGGCCTCGTAGCCAGGACCCATTCATCATCATTGATCAATCATAATCATTGCATTTTCCTCCCTAAGTTGAACTTATGGGGGGTGTTAGTGTAATTAAATTAATTATTACACTAGCATAAGTTAACTTAGGTGATTCATCATTTAGTCCTAGGTTAGTTTTTAATAAATCATTTAATAATGGGGTAATGTTCCCTTATTTGTAGGGATAAGATTCATTCTAGAAGTGTTGAGATTATGGATGTATAGGGTCCCTGAAGCTACAGTCTTCAATGGAGGACCTTTGCATCCATAATCTCAACAGGTAAGTTGAAAGAGGATCCAGGAGAAGCTTTGACACCAAGGGAGTAGTAGGGGGAGGGTCACCCTCCTTAGAGGAATCATCTAAAGAGGGGGAACCAACCGTGAGATGGGCTGAGAGAGAATTCTTCCACCAAGTAGCAACACCCTTGCGGTGAGCAAGAGGGCAGCTAGAGGCCAAGTGATCAAAAGAGAAATAATGCCTGCATCGAAAAGGGAGCCCCTCATAGTCCAAAAAGTTGCGACCAAGTTCTATCCTCCACCATCAAAACTACATCACCAGGGAGATGTTTTGAGATGTCCAAATTGATTAAAATACGAGCCACCGTAGTATGCCCAAGATCCCAAGTAGAATCCACCTTTAAAAAGCTACCAACAACGTTGCCAATAGCTTCAAAGCAAGAGTACTCCCAACACTAGAGTGGAAGATTCGACAGTCAAACCCAAAAATGTCTAATATTTAGAGGCTCCATAAGAGGATTGAAAGAGAGAGACCAAGGTTGAATGAATAGCGAATGATCAGCCCACATCCACACCTTTTCCAACACTCTGTCACGATCCTCTGGGGAAGAAAAAGTGGCAAAGAAAAACCATCTAGCATTGGGAAAGAGCTCAATCTGTTATGAAACAATAGGCTTCCAGGAATTAGAAACCAATGCATCGAGATCAGGAAGGGAGGGCCACAAGTCATTAAACTTGCAAACCACACCCTGCTGCACATGATAGTCCTCATTCTCAGCGACCTCGGGCCCATAAACCACAACAGGAGAGGCCTGAGCACAAGGCAAAGGATGAGCCCTAGTCGTGGCCTGGGCACAAGCAGCATTAGAGAAAGATTTACAAATTCCAACAAAGGAAATAGGAGGGCCCCCAACCACACCCCTCACAACACCCGCAAAGGAAGCAACAAGAAGAGAGGGAGGACGCAACACCTCACTGACCACAGGAAACCTGCACAAATAAACCACACAGTCACCCACATGCACGTCCTGGCCCATAACCTACAAAATATCAAGTAGAACAAGGGGAGCCCCTACTCCCAAAGAAGAATCCATGGCTAAACCTTGTGACTTCGAGCCAAACAAAGAGTTGTTCAATGAGTCGTTTAAAGCCTGCAGACACCCGCCCAACACCCTACCTCTAATGAATGCAATAGGATCAAAGGAAGGGCACCTGCAGTCCACCCACAATGGCAGGAACAGTTGCACCAGATCACCATTCAAACCCAAATCTGACTGTTTTCTCCCACCCAGCTTCAAAATCTCTCTAGCGGATGCATCAATAGAAGCTTTCGCCATTTTTTTAACAAGTGATCAAGGGTGAATGAATGTTGTTAAACAATAATATTGTTATTATTTATTTATCAATAAATAATATCATTTCTATTATTAATATGGATTACAATTAAGTTGAATTGATATTTTTATTAAATAATCATAGTGTTATCAATAAGTTTAAGAGTTAGTTAAATGATGTTGATAGTGTCACTCTTCAATTTGATAGGACAATAATAATATTCTTGATGTTAATATTATTATTTGGGGGAAAAATGGAGGTCATATTCATATGAAATTAAATATTAATATCTTACTCGAGTTAAAATAGTAATGATAATAATATTTATTTTCTCTGATTTCTTGATTAGATTGCATTTTTTTTTTCATCAACGTTTCTAATCACACTCTGTGATCCATCATCAGGATGAAAAGAAAAGAGCTCAAGGAGAAAATGATAGTTGTAGACCAAGACCATCTATAAAAAAGGAAGAAGGGAATGGAAGGAAGCAAGAGGTTCAAGGAAGACAAGACTGAAAAATAAAACTAAAAAGGCCAAAACCATACTACTGAACTAACAAATGTACAACCTTACAGAAAATGCACAACTTAAAAAAGAAAACTACAAATTCAAGAAATAAGCAAAACAACATAAACCACTACACAGATAAAAGGGACAAATACATACACAAACAAATAGCTAAACAAAGAAAAAGGCACACAAAAATACACAAAACCACCATTAAAAGCTCAAAGAATGAATAAAACATGAAAAAGCAATACACACAAGAAAATATAATAAATAAATGAGAAAATTGCAATTAATTGAAAAAAGAGCCTAAAAGGAAAGGAGAAGACAAGCAAGAACAAAAAGGAAAATTGAAGGAACACATCATAAATAAATAAAAACAAACCCCCAATGACCAAAATAAGGGCAAATAAAACAAATAAATTCCTACAAATACAAACCTACAAGTAAAACCCAACAAACAAAAAATTACACAAAGACACATAGAAAACACAAACCAAAACAAATAACTAAACATTTACAAACTAACACAAGCACAACTAAAAACCCAAAAGACAAAACGAAAATAAATTTACAAACAAAAACCAAGCACACTAACAAGCAAAGGAAAAAAAATTTGAAAAACAAAGCAACACTTAAGAGAAACACAAAGAAAGAAAAAAGAAAAACAAGAAAGACCAAAAACCAAAGAATAAAAAACTATCTCAAAGGCTCCCAAGCACAAAAAATTAAAAAAGAAGAGAGAAGAAAACAAGGAGATATATAAAAGAAAAATGAAAAGCAACAATTACATCTAACTAACTAAACCATAAAAAACAATTACAACAAAAAACAAAAAACAACAACATACAAGCTAATCCATAAAAAAACAACCAAATACAAGTTAACACACCCAAAAACATAAAAAATAAAAATACCTACAAAAACACTAACCACATCTAACCAAACAAAATAAAAAACAAATCTAGAGAAAGGAAAAATACTCAAAAACAAATAAAAAATAAACAAAAGAAAACAAGACCAACCAAACCCGCCAAGGACAAAAAATTAACATGCAAACAAACCCAAACCCAAAGACAAAAAAGGCTAATAAGAAGCTAAATTACAAACAAAACCAAAAAACTAACAAACCTATTAGAATGACTCCAACCACACCAACTCAAAACCCCTATCAGAACAACTGAAAAACCAAAAATGCAAACAAACAAAAAAAACTTACAAACAAAGCGCAAAACAAACAAAGAAAACAAAATCAAGAAAAACCAAACCTGAATTTTTTTGAAAAACAACCAAAGACCAAGTACACAAACCAAAAATTACAACCAAAGAAAAAACCTAGCACAATAAGAATAAAAAAGAAAAAGAGAAGAAAAGAGAGACTTAAAAGAAAAATTAAAGCCAACAAAAACAACTAACCATCAAACCATAAATAGGAAAAGAACCAATTACAACAAGAACGAAAAAAAAAAAAAACCACCCCAAACAAGTAAAAACATACAAAATCCACCAAAATAATTGGTTCTTTTCCTATTTACGGTTTGATGGTTAGTCGTTTTTGTTGGCTTTTAATTTTTCTTTTAAGTCTCTCTTTCTTTTCTTCTCTTTTTCTTTTTTAGTCTTATTGTGCTAGGTTTTTTCTTTGGTTGTAATTTTTGGTTTGTGTACTTGGTCTTGGTTGTTTTTCAAAAAAAATTGGGTTTGGTTTTTCTTGATTTTTTTTCTTGTTTGTTTTGGGGTTTGTTTTTATTGTTTGTAATTTTTTTTTTTTCTTTGGTTGTTTGGTTGTTTTGTTTGGGGTTTTGAATTGGTGTGGTTGGAGTCATTCTAGTAGGTTTGTTAGGATTTTGGGTTTTGTTTGTAAGTTAGCTTCTTGTCAGCCTCTTTTGTCTTTGGGTTTTGGGTTTGTTTGCATGTTAATTTTTTTTCCTTGGTTGTTTGGTTGGTCTTGTTTGATTTTGTTTTTGTTTTATTTGTTTTTGAGTATTTGTTCTTTCTCTAGATTTTTATTTTATTTTGTTTGGCTAGATTTGGTTAGTGTTTTTGTAGGTATTTTTATTTTTATGTTTTCGGGTGTGCTAACTTGTATTTGGTTGTTTTTGTATGGATTAGCTTTATGTAGTTGTTTTTTCAATTTTTGTTGTAATTGTTTTTTATGGTTTAGTTAGTTAGATGTAATTGTTAGTTTTCGTTTTTCTTTTATAGCTCTCCTTGTTTTATTCTCTCTTCTTTTTTAATTATTTTGGTGCTTGGGAGCATTTGAGGTAGTTTTTTATTCTTTGGTTTGTTTTCTTTCTTAGTTTTTTTGTTTTCTTTCTTTGTGTTTCTCTTAATTGTTGCTTTGTTTTTCAAAAGCTTTATCCTTTGCTTGTTAGTGTGCTTGGTTTTTGTTTGTAATTTTTTTTCATTTTGTCTTTTGGGTTTTTAGTTGTGGTTGTATTAGTTTGTAAATGTTTAGTTCTTTGTTTTGGTTTGTGCTTTTTGTCTGTCTTTGTGTAATTTTTCTTTTGTTGGGTTTTACTTGTAGGCTTGTATTTGTAGGAATTTCTTTGTTTTATTTTTCCTTGGGGTTTGTTTTTTTTTATTTATGATGTGTTCCATGAAAAAAAAAATTGTTCTTGCTTGTCTTCTCCTTTCCTTTTTGGCTCTTTTTTCAATTAATTGCATTTTTCTTGTTTATTTATTATATTTTTTTGTTTGTATTGTTTTTTATGTTTTATTTATTCTTTGAGTTTTCAATGGTGGTTTTGTGTGTTTTTGTGTGCCTTTTTCTTTGTTTAGCTATTTGTTTATGTATGTATTTGTCCCTTTTATTTGTGTAGTGGTTTATGTTGTTTTTCTTATTTTCTTGAATTTGTAGTTTTCTTTTTTAAGTTGTACATTTTTTGTAAGGTTGTAAGTTTGTTAGTTCAGTGGTATGTTTTTGGCCTTTTTAGTTTTATGTTTTAGTCTTGTCTTCCTTGAACTTGGTGCTTCCTTCCATTCCATTCTTCCTTTTTAATAGATGGCCCAACTTTGTAACTATCATTTTCTCCTTGAGCTCTTTGCTTTTCATCCTGATGATCGATCACGGAGTGTAATCCGAATGTTGATGCAAAAAAAAAATGCAATCTAATCTAGAAATAAGAGAAAATAAACCTTATGGATTGTGGAAACTTGATATGGTTAAATAATAATAATGTTAATATGTGATTTAATAATAATATTGACTTAGTTAAATACAAGTGATATTAATAGTGTTAAATCGAGAGTAAATATAAATAATATTAATTGGGGTGAACAAGTTTCTTTTTGATACATAAGATAATTGTTGATTAGTCAAACAATAATATTTTTACCCTAGAGACCAATTGCACCATAAAGAAATATATTATTTGAAGGTGGTTATATAAAATTATTATCCCAAGCTTCTCAAGTTCTATTAAACATGGCCATAAGATTCTTTGTTGGTTTCTTAATGATATTTTTGTTCAAAAATATATTAGCAATCAAATATCAACATATTATCATTATAATATTCCAATTGTAAAAAAAAAAAATAGGTCCAACTCAATTATTGTTTGGTTATTAATTACAAAATAACATTCTTATCAATGTTTAAGTGTGAATCCAATAACAATAATATTATTAATGTCTAAAGCATTGATGAATCAATAATACTATTATTCATTGGTTGATGGAACAATAATATAACAGTATTATTAAATAATTAATGTTGATTATCATGAATTTTTTTAATTGGAGTATATTGTTAATAATAATGTTATATTAAAAATTAAATTGTGGCTAAATAATAATGTCACTATTGGTTAATATAATAATAATATCCTAGTTAATGTTTATATTTGATAATAATATTATCATTACTAAGATTAGTGGTTAAAGAATAATAATATCATTTTGAAGGAACATCTATGGTAACATTTTGAAAATAGCTCCAACCATGTTCTTCATGCAATAGGATTTTGCAATGACACTTAGCTTATGCATTAAGTTATATACGAATTTAATGTGTACTTTTTTAAAAAAAAATCATGTGGGTTTTCTTGTTGAAAATTTTGGGCATGACAAGGAATTCTTCAAATATGCACTAAGAGGCTATGGACAAGGGAAATAGCAAAATATTTGATTGAATGGAAGAACTCTCCAATCAAAGATGCTAAATGGGAGAATGGGGATTTTGGGATAAAGTATCCATAGTTGATAAGCACTAAACGAAATGTTTCATTGAAGAGGAGCATACTACACCCTTAATACTATAGTGTGCAAAGTGTTATGAGTAGTCAACTTGTGGCTACCTTGAGTCTTAATTAAGTTATATAGTCATTAATTTAGTCTTATATAGGTAGTTAAGTCAGCTTGAGTGTCATACAATGCACAGCATGATATATAAGAGCTACGGTTGGTTTATGATCATAGTATTGCAAAGTGTGTTCTTCTTGGAGACTTTCAAAGGTTTTCCCCCTCAAAGTGGTTAAAAATTCTCAAGAATTATCAAGTAATTGCAAAAGATTTCCTATTATACTCCTCCTATGCAAGATATTTCATTATAGTTTATCAAAATCACAACTAAGTTTATTAGAGAAGTCAAGGTTTTATTACATTGTCCATTGTATTTTGGTAAACTTTAGCCAAAAACTTTAAATCTTGCCTTGATGGCCACAATGAGGACCTACATACTTTATGGTGATACATTGTTGACTAACTCTATAATCCATTATTTGTAATGAAAATTGGTAGTCAATATTGAACTTGTAAACATCTTAAATTCTAATGTAATGGCATTAAAGGTTTAAGGGCGCTACATTTGATGTTGCAAATATCTATGGTCTCACAATGCCAACTAGGCAATTCCATTAGATGCATTATTAAACCTAGGCATGCCCTCCATCTCTATTGACATGTCTTTCTAGGAAAAAATAACACTCAAAGAACATTGTATAGTTTTACAAACTTCGATAATGTTCAAAAATTGATTTGAAAATTGTTATCATTTCATAAATGAATCCATATTTTTGTTGTTTCATCACATTCACTAAGATATTAAATCCATAAAATGTATGAAAATAAAATAAAACCCATATCATAGACTTAGATGATCAATAATTTACAAATTAGAAACAATTAATACTTATTTTTTAAAATTGTTCAAATAGTGGTATTTTCTATCTCTCACAAACCCTCTTGCATGTCTCAATCATACAATCAATAAATAAATGGTATATATTTTTTTTATTAGAAAAGGTAAAAGAGGGGTTTAGAAAGGGCCCTAGCTCTTTTACAACAAAAACCAAAAGAGATACAAAAATGTCTTTACAATAGCAAAGCTAGAAAACACAACACCACTACAACCTAATAAAAATAATAGAACAACAAAACCTCAAATAACAACATAGAAGCAAACCAAAACACAAAGAAGAAACCATAAGACTGAGCAATTACAAACCATTCAAAGTGATTATGGCCTCCCATTCCTCTTGAAGAGCCTAGTAATGAGAAATAATATACTCCATACTCACATTGACCTCAGTGTTTTTTCCAACCCTAGTGCAAGCCAAAGGACCCTTCAAAGACTACCTTAGATAGTCCTTGACTCTTTTGTTGAGCACTTGTATGTTCTTCAAGGAATTAGTGATCTTGATCTTGCTAAATTTAGTGATCTTCTACATGTTTCCTCTAATCTCCTTTATGTCTTCCAACTGTCCCAATATTTCTGCCCTAATTATCAATTTTTCCTTCATTTGGAGAAGCTCATCTCTTTTGTTCCATTCCTTGAAGAGTGTTCTTTGTATCTTATTTATGTTTGGCTCAACAAGGAACCACTTTAACATTTTGTGGTGATTGATCAATTCCTAGTGAAGATCATTAGTCTTGTTGGCTAGTGAATCAATTACAAAAGTAACATTATGTAGAGTTTAAGGTGAGCAATGGATTGCATTTGTCCAATTAGAATACCTTAGGCATAAACCTTCCACCTTAGCTATTTTACTTTCAACATGCATTTCCTTTGGATCACACATCTTCCTCTTCCCTTTACCTTTGATGTTGGCAACATCCCTTGAAAACCCATCATTATTGGTTTCCACCTAGGGGTTACCTCTAGCCTTCTTCAATTTTTGAACTACAATATCACCCCTGCATCCTCAAAAACACCCCCACTATCCTTGGGTTCATAAGAAATAAGCTTTAGATGAAAGGGACACATGTTCTAGGGAGGGTGAATAGGGTGTGGCGAAGGGGACAAAGCTTTCCTTTTAGAGGGTATTTAGGGGAGGGGGGAGGGGGGTTGGTAGGGATCTGACCAAAGGGAGTCATCATAGAGGGATTGGGCTTCAAAATAATAACATGTTTAAAAGAAAAAGGATTTTATTTTGATCTAGGGGAGAGCTTCCCTTAATTCTCTTAGCTTCAAAAATCAAATATTCTAAAGAGGCTTTTGAGGACAAAAAATGGAAGGCTTAGCTTCCTTTTATGTTGGAAATAACTCAAGAGGGAAAAATGGTAGATGTAGATTATGTTGAACCTACCTTCTAGAGTGATGTAGCACATGATTTGGAGGGAAATCTCATCCCATGGCCATGAAAGGGAGAACCTCGAATACACAATTTGATATCTATTAATTGTGTTGTCCTCCTTTAGGAAGCTTTCCACCACCTCTCACTATTGCATTTGTCCTTGAACACTTTTCTCCCTTAGATAGATAAGCAAATAACCATGTCTAGAAGCTCCTTAGATATGTGCAACTTGACACCCCACAAGATAGCAACATTGGAGTTTCAATTTTTAATGAATTACCTCAACAAAGTGCTATCAAAACCATTAAAATTCTCTAAATAGGGAGTAAGTTCACCCTTTTGAAAAATTATCCATATTATTTTGTTTTTCTCCATTGATTTGCAAGTCAAAGGTTCAATCTTGTTACGATATCCTTCCATGTTGACGCTCTTCTATTTTGTCTTCCCACTTACATTGCACCAATTTTGTAGAAAATTTTGAAAACTCTCCACCAAATGTAATTGAAGAAACAATAAACAAGCCTTAGATTTGGAAAGGAAGTCTCAAAATTTTATTGGACCATGCCAAAGAATAATGAAGCCCATCATTAATATGAGGGTGACTGAATCATTGATAACGTTACTTATCGACCAACTAAGGATAAAGGCCATTTGGAGGCACTTAATATTGTCAAGTCTTCAATGGAAAAATATAATTTTCTCACTTACATTATCATTATATTAAAAGAGAATGTTGAAATCTATAAAAAAATTCCTGCCTATTCAAAGCACAATGTTTTTTTTTTTTTCGATTGATGATAAGTTGTGGGATTAGGGCCCTGCCAAATATAATATCATATCCTTCAAACTTGCAAAGCTCACAAAGAAGTGACTTAGACCACGGGAGGAAATGGGAAAGAAAGAAAAGCCCCATTAAATAATACAAGAATCTAAAAGAACTTGGACCAAAGGCTCTCCAATCTACGTATCCATAGTTCACTAAGTGTCTTCCTCCATGGCTTCCTCTATTCCAGATGAAGATTCTCTGCATCTTGCGAGACCACAATCTGGTTTGGATAGGCAACTCATCGTTTGAGAGATTGTGTATTTCCCTGGGGAAGCCAACACCACATCATGTTCAGAAAAATCTGGTGAAATGCCATCAAGGTCCTCCATAAAGGGAAAGGTGCCCTATGAATTAGAATCATTGTCCACACCTGTTGGACGAATACTATTTTATATCAACTTTTCCTGTTCTAGAATAACAAACGAGAGGCATTTAGGAGAGGGGATAGGATCTGAAGGGATCGCAGGCACAGACCCACCATCTGGCTATGAAGGCATGAACTTGCTATGATTACGCCATTCGAAATCATCATCTGGAGACCCTGTCTTCCTGATCCATTTCTTGAGGCTAACTTTTCTTGAACCAAGCAACCTTTTAGAAGTGCAGGCCCCAATTTTGTGACCCATCATGTTGCAATGAAAGCAACCAAAAGGAAGGCATTCATAATTAATAAATTGAGTCCATGTGTCAAAAGAAGAATGTATCATGATGGAGTGAGGAAGAAGTTTTGAGATATCCACCAAGGCATAGACCCTAATAAATTTGCGCAAAAACCACATCTGAACCCACTTGATTGATCAAATTACAGATGAGATCTATATCAGGCATGATTAAAGGAAGATTGTATAGCCTGATCCAAATGGGAATGTCCGTGATTTTGACAGAAGTTGGGTTAAAGAAAGGGGTCCAAGGTGTGATGAAGAGACCTAATTGCCCAAAAAAACCAAGGGCCATTCTGAACCAGGAAGCTTCAGTCTGCAACGGAATTGAAACGAAACAAAAAGAAGCAAAAGTCCAGAATATCAACAGCAGAGGGGGTCAAATTGCTCCAAGTAACCTTGGCCCAGTCAAGGACAATCTCAAGATGGACGCTTCCTCGTAAACTTGAGAATCAAGGAGCACCTTCCAACATTCGCAGTGGCAACATCAACACGCTCATCTAAAATGTGGAAGTCCAGAGGCTCTTTCGAAAAGACCACATCTGAGTCCCTCAACGCAAAAGAGATGTCACCAGCAGGAGGGGCGGGTACCTCAATGGGGGAGGGAGGCGAAATTGGCAACGTCCCAGGAGGAGGGATAGGAGTTGCACGCGAAATCTGCTCTAGAAAAAACTTGTTGCATTCTTGGTAAGGATTGGACCTGTTCTTACACGCCAAGAGAGGCGAGGCGAGACCGTCACAGGTGAGGAAGAATGGGGAGGGGTAAGCTGTCAACCACAGGTAAAACAATCAACGCCCCCTCCTAGAGGGTTAAACGTGGGACTGGATAAAGATTGTGTGCCCTATAAAACCATTGAAGGCTTGCCAGAGTTGGATCAGAGGTGATACCACTTCCGACCCTCACCGTCTTCATCCAAATGCATGGATACCTCCTGAGTCGAGTCCTGCCTAGCACCAGCACATTTCTTAGCCTTCGTCATGCCCTTACCCTTCGCACCTCCATCGCCCCGCACCTCCATCGCCCTGCACCTTCGCGCCCATGTCCAAATTCTTCGTACAGCTACGCTCCTCCGCTCCTTCGCACATCTCCATTGCCAAATTTATTCGAAGCACAATGTTGGTATATGTAGAAGGTAAACATTTCTCGCCTCCTATTTTCTTATATTCCCACATTTATCATAAATGCTATAAATTTCTCGAGGAGGCATGAAAAACATTTATATAGGATGTTTGAGTTAAATTTGCTTCAGCCTAAATGACATGGTTAAGTTTATATCTAATATACTCCAATTGGTAAGAGAGTTGAGTTTAACTTGGTTGAGCTTGATTATTATGGTTATGTTTCCATTGTTTTGTTTAAAATAATTATTTTATTAAATTAATTTATTTTGTTCTTTGTTTAATGTTTTTTTCTTTCAATTAGTTGCATAATATTTTTCTCTTATTTGTTTTTCTTATGGTGGTATTTTTATATTATCTAGATAATGATATAAAATTAAAATTTTAAATTAAAAAATTATATAATAAAGTAGGGTTACAAATTTAAATGTAACCCATAATTATATTTAGGTGAGTTAAGTTCAACATTCTCTGGATTTAGAAAATTAATACATTTATTAGGTGAGTTGATGGTAGCTTGTTATTATACTTCAATAATTTGGTTACAATATTTTCTAAATGTAGAATATGAATAATTCTTTCACAAAATTGAAGAAAGTGGTCTGTTGAAATCCAACACCACAAGTGAATAAGTTGATGATAATCATTTTTTAACATCTTTTAGAAAAAAGGAATTTATAGTTCTTGTTTTTTCAATGTTGTCTTTGCCCTTATCCCTAACTTTTTACAAGTATATAATATTAGTCTTTGTCCAAATTTTTGGGACAAGAGAACATGGAGATGTAGGTATGTGGTTTCAAGGATGGCAAGGAACAATTATGTATATAATTTAAATAAATTAAAACTAGCTAAAATTTTAAAAAGTAAATGCAATATGTTGAATTGACAATCACAACCTACCACACCCCCTACCCCTCATTCCCCTTATTTATTTACTTTTTGGTAGGGGGTGATCAATCAGTTTGAATCTAACAAGATGTAATAAAAATGACAACATAGTTCAAACCAAATCATAGGGCAATGTTAAACTCAAGTCACTACTCAAATTACAAAATTATAATCAACTAGTACTTTTGATCTATCAACTTAGACAACATTAACACTACAATTTTCTCAATTGATTAATTGTTTCCGTAAATATACTAAATACCTTCAATATAAAGCATCTGATCTAAAATACCTTGAATATAAAGTAACACATCATAAGTATTTTTAAACTTATTATTTAAAAAAATATCATTATTAATATATATTTTATCTTCATTTGTAGCGATAGAAATATATAAACAGTTAAAAAAACATAAACATAATCAACCAAAATAAAATCATCCAACCATGGACCAAATTAAATTGAATTGATTAGGCCTATATTCTTGTTGGTGTTGATAGTGGACCAACTCCTAAATTAGTTCTCGATACACCTCGAACAATTTTACCAAGTATTTATGTCTAAATTTACTGCGAACATGATACATTCAACATATTTTGTTCTACCAATGCTACTTCTGCAATGTATTGTTTTAGCATTCCATATCGTGTACCCCATTATTTAACATAGAGTTTACTTGGCATCAACTAAACCCCAAATAGATGGCTTGTCAAGGTTTGACTCAACAATATCATGAGGTTTAGGAGGCTATCTTGTAAGGTTGCGACTTAACCAGAGTTTTATGTAGTTTTTGAATTTACCTATTTGAGCCCATGTTAGCTCTTCAATTATTTGGTTCTACATCTAGCCTATCAGCAAGTCACAAGCACCATTAAATTATGGTACCAGTAAGAAACCATATTAGTGTATCACTACAGTCCTCTTGACACCCCTATCAATGTATAAGAGCATATCTCCCCATATTTACATTAATTATAAAATTGCCATGGTGAGTTCCTTCCTTACAATACGTATATGCATGTTCAAACACAAAGATGGAAGACATGGTACTACTATAGTTTCTCAACAAATAATTATAGTTAACTAAAAAGAAAGAACAAGCAAAAATTGATTGGTCGCACCAATGTAAAACATGAAATGGCACACAAACAGCTATCAAGACCCTCAAATCAAGGCCATAAGAGGCCAACTGAAAAAATCACAGTCTAATAGAGCATTATATAATGGATGGATTGAAATATGAATTGGAAAATTACTAAGTTTTATTTGTATTAGAAACTTGAAAAATTGTATTTGGTATATTTATGGAAACAATTAGTCAAATGATCTTAAGGGCTCTTTATGCATGTCCTTGTCGAGATATGAAATTTTTGTTGACAAAATAAGTAGATATAAGTGTTCCAAACAATTTTAATTTACTAGGAGGGAAAATAAAACTGCAAATTGTGATTCCACTCTAGATGCCCCTATCACAAACAACTGGAATCATTACACACCATAATATTTGATGCAATCAATATTATTTTACAGGTACATCCTTACAAGCTATACCCCATGTAAGCTTGATTGTTGTTGTACCCAAAACAATTTTTTTGCTTCATTAAGGCATTTTGATTAAAATGGTCTAAACCTTGTAAAAGTGTCATCAAAACACAGTTTTTGGGCAAACCAAGCATGGGCTTTTTGTGGGTTTAATGTTTGTAAGATACTGGCTAAATTTGAAAATTTTGAAAATTAGGGTTTTCAAGCCCCTATTTTTGGGAAAAATCCTAAAAAATAGGATCTCACCAGAATTGGCTAAAATTAATTTTGGTTGGCTTATTTCAACTCATGATCATAGTGGTGAAGTCAAAATCAAGAAAAAGTTAGTTTAAACATAGTGGGTCATTTTCACTTTTTCAGGAGAAAAGTTAGGACCTCTGAGGTCATCAATGGCAGTTGGCCAATACCAGCTATCAAAATCTAAGCGTGAAACTCATGGTAGAAGATTCTATGGTGAAAGATGTTGAAAAAGATGTTTCGCAATGGAGGAGATTTTCAAAAGCCGAAAATGGGAAAAATATTGTCTGAAAACGCTTCATCTTACTACGTGGGAGATACTTGTGTGATCAATGTGCAAGTCAACTTTGCAGTATCCGTACACATAAAAATAGTGAAATGTAATCATGCACTCGCGTCAATAGCAATGATGCTTCAACGTAGTCAACCCAACAAGTGACACAGTGTTTGCGAAGCACAAAATGGTAAAAAGCATTAGTTTTGGAGCAAATCTACACCCCTGCAAGCAAGGGGCACCCTTGAAATTAAAGGCTCTAATCCAATTGTTCATGCTTGTGAATACAGTCATCATCTCTAAAAAATTTCCAGCTTTCCAATGAGTCATCAAGCGAATCCATCATATTTGTGAAACTCAGACAAGCAACGGAAAAAGTGGAAGAAACTAAAAATTTAAGCATCAAAGACTACAATCAAAATAGAGTTTCTATGCCCCTGTAGCCCAAGGGCACCCTTGAGTTAAGCTTGTCAAATGTTAGAATTTGCAAAAATTGTTTCTGAGGGATCTTTCCAGATTTAGCCCAGCTAAACGATGAATATGTTCGCCAATCTGTAAGACATACTGAGCAACCGTGGTAGTTGACCTTGCAAGCACATAAAATGGACAGAAAATAAAAGTCAAAATATTGAATTGTACCTACACAGGCTAGGGGTACTGAGCCTTTTGGCTAGCTAGATGAGATTTTCAGCAGTTGTCATCTTCACGAGATTTGTTCAGAATCCTCCTAGCTACTCAGTGAATCCAACCGCGGTGCTATCATAATAGTGGTTTACAATTCCTGAGAGGGACGAATTTTAGCTGAAATCACATATTTTTAGAAAATATAATGATTTAAGCCTTAAAAATTTCCATTTTAAGGATTCCAATTGAAGAGGGATTAATCAAATCACCTTAGATCAAACCCCCTTGGATAGAACCTCGCTAGTTTTAAACCATACCTATAAATGCGTCTCCTTTACACCTATCAAAATGCTGATAAAAAATCACTTTTGATTTAGATTTTGGGGGATCAAATGAATTCATTTAAAATTTATTTCAAATGAGCCTTTATCCAATGAATATAATTTTAATATGTTTTGGTTTTGTTATGTATTTGTTTTTAAGTTTTATTAAACATAGGTTTTTCATCCTTTGTTCTTCACATGTGGAAAAATAGAAGATTATCAAAAAAATCTCCTGATCCAAGTTGTTATTATCTCCATCAACTGAAACTTGATCAATAAAAACTATCTAACCAAGTGGAAGCACTAGATATCGAGTTACAAATCTAAATTTGAAAGAATTAGAATTTTATCCTTCAATCCATCTCACTTTTAAAATGTTGTTTTATGAAAAAAATCTATTTTCGTGGGAGATGGAAAAAGAAGTGCAATTTGATTCCAAAAATTTTGAAAAAAATATTTTTAGAATCTACAGACAAAATTTGATGAGACTCTAGTTTGCATCATCTTCAAATTCTTCATAGTTTAGCCGCTATAGGTGCCCGAATGTGAAGATTTAGTTAAAAATAATAATTTCAGTGTCCAGTTTGGCCAAAAATTGTAGACCACTATTATGGGATCACCCACCGTCAAGTATGAAAAAATGCACCTTCCTTGAGAAAGGTACCTTCTACTGGAGGTCTTAGAAGCATTTTTCTAGCTTTGTCACTCCCAGGAAACATCTCTGCCAAGTTGTTTTATCTCCATCATGAGATCATTGGCACACGCATTGAAGCAATCCATCTCCCAACAACAAGGTTCAAAGTGGAGCATTCCATTGAAAGTTACAAAATTGCAAAATCATTCTCAGAAGGTCAATTGTGCCCCTACAGGCTAGGGGTGCCCTTGCATTTGAGGGTCTTAATCCAACTTTCAAGACATGCATATACAGTCATCTTTTACAAAATTCTTCCAACTACATGATAGATCTAGTGTCTAGTCAACAGGGGTCATCATAGCTTGAGTTCACACAGTCCAAGCAACACTTCAAACGAGTGCAAGAGGCATTCTTAATGTACACCATGAAAAATATTGATTGAGAGCTAAACATGTGTATTTCAACAGAAGCTAAGTTAGCATTGGTAGAATGGGAAAATTGGTTCATCCAGTTCCCTACTTTGATCTACATATGTGTGTATGGCCACTCAGGTCACCCTGCCATGTTACCCCATTATCCCTTGGATAAGGTGGTGTTCATGGAATTTCTATGACAGTTGTGTGAGGTTCACTCCTATATGTTCAAGAAATGCACACCAGCTACCACTTTTCCATTACATATTTGAATTTATAGGTGCAAGACAGAAGCTTACACCAAGGCCATGAGTAATGAGATGGAGAGACTTAACCTTAAGTATCTCATTAAGAGACACTCATAAGACCTTTGGGGCCACTTTTCAACACACCTTGTCGATCGTTGTTCACACAAGCCTTCTATGGAAGCCTATTGGTTCAACTATGAGGATGAGTTTGAGTTGTGATGACGTAGCTACAACAGGTTCACCCTTTCATAGATTGTTGATTTCATGTCAGAGGATGTGGGAGGATTATCCAATGATGATGGGGATGTCACACTTCCTCAATTCTTTCAAGATCAAGTTGACATGTAGCTTCTTTGAGTCGTTGATTGCTACACCTTGGCAGTCATTATTTAGACAAGCCTTCTATGGAAGACAATTGGTTCAACTGTGAGGACAAGTTTGAGGTGTGAAGACACAACTACAATAGGCTCACCCTTTCATAGATTGCACCAAAGGATAAAAGCTTGAATGAGGCAGAAGTTGATGACTTCACCTTAATAAAGGTCAACCTTGGCAAAAACACACGCGAAGCAGAGGTGGATCTCCTCTGAGTTGCAATGGAAAGCATAAGGGAGAGAATAATAAAGGATGATGAAGATAAAGCAGCCCTCAAGGCTAAGAACCAGCAACTTTGCCAGTACATCTCCAACCTTATGCACAACACTAACAATGTCACCGCCTTGCTCCCACAGATGTTAGCATTGCTAGATGAACAAAATCAGCTAAGTCAATTGGTTGTATATGGGAAATGCCTGAAGGAATGGTAAGAGGAGTTCATCACAAGGGATCACTTTGTACTTTCAAAATTGTATCAATTGAGGTACAATGCCCATGAACTTCATCTACATATATTCAAGAGTTAGAGAAAGAATTGGCGGTAGACAAATCACGAAATGAGATCATGATCTCTCACCTCAGCACGACATATGACTCAGTCACTCAAGAAGTGCAATGTCCCCTTTTGTGGAAACCCTAATTCTTGCTCTAGAAATACAAGCTAATGCAGTTAGGTTTAAAACGTATCTACTAAATACTTTAAGCCAAATAAATCTTGGTTTTAGGTCTTGGGAACATGTTAGAATATATTGAAATATAATTCACATAATTAGACATATATAACAAATGTTTATCTATTCATTTCATGCATACATTTAAATTACATAAACCACATAATATTTATAATTCACATTGAGAGTTGGATCATTAGGGGGAGTGGATGAGAAGCATGATAGGTTTGCCCGAAGCTATCACACCAAGTCCAAGAGTGGATATACCATCCCTCTTGGCCCTCATTTGATGCACTTATTCATTCCACATGGGGTGGTCTACTTGGTGGATAACTTGTATCTGCATTCCCTATCCTTGCTATCTTATCCACCCCTCTTATGGTTGAAACCCCTTGAATCTATCTCATCAATCAATCCATGTAGAGGTTGGGAAATATCTTACTATAGGAGGCCCGTAAACATCTACTCCTAAGCCCAAGAGTGGATATCACCCCCTTGGCTCCATGAGGCGCACTTAATCATTCCATCATGGAGTGGCATACTTAGGAGGGTTTCTAGTATCTGCTCAACCTACTACTAGTCTCTTCCTCACTTCTTCCATGGATGTTTTATAAAGATAAATAACAAGATAGATATGATTGCACACACAATAATTATGATATCACAATAACATAATTAGTTATCTAATTCAAAATAACATATTAGAAATAATAAATAGTAGTGCATGCATAATCTTATTACTCCAAAATGACACTAATAAATAACATCAACTAGATAAAGATCAGCGTGAGGATGGTGGATATCTTGAGCTTGTTGATGAGCAGTTAGAGATTTAGACACTCATTCATGATATTTTCAATGATGATTCAGTTGGTTGTAAGTTGGATCAACTTACAATCATGTCAGCATTATTTGATGAGGCGAGCAAGAATAGAAGAGAATTGTAGAGTTAGATCATAGATAGTGAAGAGATGTTGTAAAGACGTCAAGTACTTCAGAGGAGTACTAGTGCTCCAAATGGTGATGCTATCAACAACCTCGTGGAGGGATTAATTGCTCGAGATCATGGCCAATGAACTACAGATCAAGATGTCCCACCTTTTCAGGATAGACATTAGACACAAGAGTTAACTTGATGCCTCTTTCTGAGTTAACTTGATGTCCCACATATCATGGCATGTCTATTTTGGAATCATCTATGTATAATTGGAGTTCTCATTTAGTTTTTAGTTTTAGTTAACTAATATTAATTGTCAGTTAACTCTTATATCAATAAGGACTTGTGTGTTGCATAGTCCAATTAGTTTAGTTTAGAATCGCTTAACTAAGGTAGTTTTTCAAGATAACTATCAAGTTGCATACATTTAGACTTAAGAATAAATTTTGCAAGCTTGCAACACTCATGTTAACTCAAGGAGATTTTAGGGTTCCCTACTCCTCCAAGCTTCTATAAATAAGAGCACCCTTGCTCATTTGTATTTTAACCTTTGATGCAATAACAAATTGTTGTGCCCACCTTGCTATGCAATATTGCTATTTGTACTTGTTCACTTTGTTAATATAAAGTCGGTTTGATCATTCATTTAAGTGATAGGTCCTTCATGCAATTTTTTGTCCCATATTTATTTGTTTCTAATAATCTTATTTCATATCTACACCTCGAATAGGGTTTCTTCTTCAAGAATTTAGAAATAAAGATTATCATTTGATATTGTTTCTAATAAGCTTCCTTTCATATCTACACCTTGGATAGGGGTTCCTCCTCCTTGGGAATTTAGAAATA
This sequence comes from Sequoia sempervirens, assembly GCA_007258455.2. Taxonomy (NCBI): domain Eukaryota; kingdom Viridiplantae; phylum Streptophyta; class Pinopsida; order Cupressales; family Cupressaceae; genus Sequoia; species Sequoia sempervirens. Next base: position 155,901,213 of record VDFB02379711.1, on the reverse strand, counting down.
AAGTTTGTTGTTTAAGTGTTTGTTTCCAGTAAGTTACTTTCAGCCTACACCTCGGATAGGGGTTCCTCCTCCTTTCGAATCTTGAGAACTAGCTTACCATTTGATGTTTCCAATAACCTTTACTTCATCCTACACCTTGGATAGGGGTTCCTCCTCCTTGGGAATCCTAATTTAAAGTTTATTGTATACCAATTCCCCACTCAAGGGCAGCAAGCATTTCCTACACCACCACCATATCAACCTCAACAGCCATACTAGCCGAAGAGGAATAACTTCTGGCCTTTCAACAATTACAAGCTAAGTTTCCACCAATGCAATCGAGACAACCTGTTCATACTAAGAAATCTACAGCCTGTTGCTCTTTCCATGACATTGATGCACACATGAAATCCATATGTCCAAAAAATCAAAGGATGAACTAGATTATGGGATTTGTTGATGCTACTCCAAGTACAAGTTTTGTGCCTTCACCAAATGAAAATGTTGTCTCACCACAAACAGACAACTTTGATGATAACTCTGCAATAGGATACTTCAACAGAGAACCCATTAATGAACAAGAAGAAGAATATCATCAGTGCTCTCTATCAGTAAATCATGAAAACATTTCATCACCTATGCTCACATGTGCACAACACTTCTTGAAAGCACAAAAAGAAGAGGAAAAACATAAAACAAATGAAAAGGGAAAAGAAGTGCCTTCCACTTCCAATCCCAAGTCTTCACAAGAGAACACCATGTCGGTTGCTCAAGATTCATCTTCAGCAAACTTTGACATTGTGTCTTCCATGATGAAGACGAAGGTACAAATTTCACAACTGGAGTATCTTCTGGATCATCTAGAGCAGTTGGAGCAGATCCTCAAGGTTGTAAAGAAGGTTGCAATCAAGCCTACATTGCTAGAGTCATCTATGCCAGTAGAAGAAAAACCAAAACCATTCTATATATCTTTGCATATAGGAGGTTTTAAACTCAGCAATTGTATCATAGATAGCAGAGCTTTGAACAATGTTGTGCCCTTGCAGATCATGAATGCGTTGGGACTCTTATGCACCACAACTCATGACAAGTGTTACCCACTTGAATCAAAGCCAATGTTGTTAGTCAGTCAACTTAAGGATGCACAAGTAAGGCTAGCGTCTTGTCATAAAAAGAAGATTATGATGACTATCTTAGTAGTTGACATTCCAACCAATTATGGGATGTTACTTAATAGAAGCTTTTGCAAAGACCTCGGAGGAAAAATTCAATTGGATTGGTTGTTCGAAACAATCCCATTGAAGAAGGATAGTTTCAAGCTGGAACCTGAGGCCAAGTCAAGATTTACAATGGTAAAGTCCCAAGACCCCCAGGCACAAGTGTTATATCAAGACACGGGTCCAAGCACATATGCTATGATGTCTGAGGTAACTGAAGACAGTTATAAGTTTGCACTTTCCACAAACACATCATATGAAGAATCAAAAGTGTGGACAATGCAGTTTGATGGTAGTTGCTCAACATCAAGCTCGAGAGTAGGAGTGGTCATCACTTCTCCCGAAGGTTGTATTTATCCTTTCACATACTGATTGAAATTAATGCACCAATAACACAGTTGAATATGAGGCACTTTTACTGCGTCTCAAAAATGCAAAGGATATGGCGATCAAGTGAGTTGAAGGAGATGCAAAGTTGATGGTCAAGTAGATCAGAGATCAATTCCAAGTTAGGAAAAATTTCCTTCAATCCTACAGGCAAAGGGTGTGGAATGCCATCAACTAGTTCAATTCATTCAACATCAAATACAGAAATTAGCAGATCTAATGCCCTCGCGATATCAGTCACTTTATTCATGCCACATTTTGACCATTAGAATTATTTTGCTATTGAGTTGATTTATAGGCCAATTGTTCCAGATAATTCTGACAACTGGCAGATCTTTGACAATGATGATGACATTGAAGAATTTCTTGTCATGGGAAACAACTACAAAGAGTTGTTCTTTCAAGGAAGTTCTGCTCCTTTTAAAGAATCACTGACAAAAGACTCTAAAGCTACAGATTTTGGGATCATTCAATTGAGAGGAAATCAAATTCCCAAGGGTCTTGTCTCTTTAGAGAATATTTTTGCAAGCATGATAGATACATCCAAGATCAAAGGAATTCAAGTGATAATACTTATGTTGAGCATTATCGAGTGAACATTGGCACTGAAGACAAGCCTTGATTTGTCAACTTAGGCAAGTGTTGTACTCCAGAAGAAAGCGAGAGGTTTATCGCCCTATTCAAATAATACAAGGATGTTTTTTCCTAGTCTTATGAAGACTTGAAGTTCTTCGCACCCATTGAATTGTCTCATACAATTCCTCTAAAGTCTAATGTTAAGCATTTCAGGAAAAAGAAAAGACATTATAATCTGTGGATCCAAGACACTATCTACGTGGAGATTCGGAAAATGGTGGACTCAAAAATAATTTTTCCCATTCATCACTCCACTTGGGTGTCAAACATAGTTAATGTGCACAAAAAGAAAGGTGAAATCAAAATTTGCATGGATTTCAGGAATTTGACTCAATCGTCCTTAAAGGACAATTATCCCTTACCGATCATGGAGCACACTTTGCATGCAATCACCAGTTTGAAGATGCTATCACTTCTTAATGGTTTTTCTGGATACAATCAGATTGCAGTGGCAGAGGAGGATCAGATCAAGACAACTTTCACCACCCCACGAGGAATATTTTCTTACAAGAGGATGCCTTTCGACCTAATCAATGTCAGTGCGACTTTTCAAAGGGCCATGGATCTCGCTTTTGGGGATCTCAAGAATAAAATAATAGTCATCTATCTTGATGACCTGACCGTTTTTCAGATAAACAACAAGATCACTTTTCAAATCTCATGAAAGTGTTTGAAAGATGCAGGTACCACAAAATCTCATGGAATCCCAAGAAGTCTATCTTTGTGGTGACGAAGGGAAAGTTACTTGGCCATATCATTTCCAAAGAGGGGACTAGGATTCACCCAAATTGGGTGGATTTAATCAAAAACCTATCTCTTCCAACAAATAAAACACAAGTGCATTCCTTTTTCGGTAAAGTCAACTTTATCAGAAGGTTTGTACCAGATTTTTCAAAGTTGACGAAGGAGATTTCAGCTATGATGAAAAAGATGTCCACTTTTATATGGACAAAAGAAGGCAACCAAGCTTTCACCAAAATCAAAGAAGCTACTACTAATGCACCAGTGTTGGTTCATCCTAACTTTGAGAAGGATTCCTTTATTGTTATGCATTGAAACACACTTTGTCTACTATATTGACACAAAAGCTCAGTGAAGGGGAACCTCCAATAGCTTCATGAGCAACAGTTTTAAAGATAGTGAATCGCGCTATTCTCAAATTGAGAAGAATGTGTATGTTGTCATCAAAGTTGTTAGAAGTTTTAGACTCTATTTCTTGAATTCTCACATAATGATGTTTGTCACCGATCTAGCAATTAAAAGTGTGCTAACTCAATAGGAGATGAGAACAAAAAGAGGAAATTGGATTGCTAAAGTTCAAGAATATGATTTGGAGATCAAGCCAACCAACCTCATTCGTAGGTAAGGCCTTTTTCATTTGTTGGCAGAAGATGGAGATCAAAAATACCAAAGCAATGGTGGAATTAAACCTGAACCAGAAATTGGAGAGGACCTTCCTTTGGTCCTACTAGTTGATTTTGTGAAGGAATGGTACACAGCTCTATGGTATTATTCAACTTATGGAGAACGTCCACGTCACATGGACAAATAGCAAAAAAGAACTTTGAAGCTAAAAGCACAAAACTTCGTGCTTATCAATAATGTTTTGTACAAGTGTGGCCTTGATGGAAATTTCCTATTATGCATCAGTAGAGACCAACAATAGAGATTGTTGGATGCTTTTCATAGCCAGGCATGCAATGGTCACTTCTCATCAAGAGTCACTACATTCAAGATCCTGCGAGCATAGTTCTATTGGCCAACTATGTTTTGTGATGCATATGAATGGGTGTACAAGTGTCAAATGTGTCAACAATTCACTAGCAAAGTCAAATTGGTATTCCTTCCACTCAGGCCAGTAATCATCGATGCTCCATTTCAGCAATGGGGTGTGGATTTTGTAGGTCCTATCAACCCACATTCCAGTAAGGGGCATGTCTATATCCTTACATCAACATATTATTTTAGAAAATGAGTTGAGGAAATTCCTATCAAGCAAGCCACCTCAAAAGTCGTATGCGACTTTTTGAAAGAAAATATCATTTCATGCTTTGGGGTCCCTCACAAAATTGTGGCTGATAATGCAACTTGTTTCTTGTCAAAGGAACTACTTGAATTTTGTGTTGATCACAGCATCACATCATCACACGCACTAGATTATTACCCTCTAGCTAATGGACAACTCGAATCTTCAAACAAGAATATAGTTACAATTGTGCACAAATTGGTTGATTCAAATTAGCGAGCTTGGCACAAAAAGTTATATGATGCTCTTTGGGCAGATAGAATCACTCCCAAAAGAGCCATCGACACCACGCCTTCTACTCTTTTGTATGGTACAAAAGCAGTGCTATCAATCACACTGGAGTTGTCTACTTTACAGCTGGCATCCACGGTGGAAGATGAAGAATTTAAAGATCCAATCGAGAAGCGGATTTTGTACCTGACGAAGCTAGAGGAAGAAAGGGTGGATGTCGTTGACAAAATCACTAAACATCAAGAGTGAGTGAAGAAAATATTTGATAAGAAGGCTCGTCAACAAGACTTTGAGATCGAAGATCAAGTCCTGTTATAGGACAAAAGGCATGAGCCCAAAGGAATGCATGGAAAATTTGATTCATTGTGGCTAGGGCCCTTCCTGATCCATGAGTCTGTAGGAGAGAGCACTTACATTCTCTCGCATTTAGATGGAAGGCTCCTCCTGCTGCCATACAACGAGCAGTATCTCAAACACTTCATCCTTTCAGGGGAGGAGTGAAATTTTGTAAATAATTTATTTATGTTTTTTGTTATGTTGTAATGTGTTTCCCCATTCTGTGAATTTTTGTCATGTTTTAGGTGATTTCTTAGGTAGTCTTGTTTTTAGGTGATTAGGAAAAACTCCAAAGTATTAGGTGATTAGCAAAAAGTCCTGACTTCAATGGCCAACTAATATGACACTAGTCTACAAAAACTCAGAGATTCTTTGTTCTCCTATGTCGTAAGTATCCGACATGGTAAACAAAGAGAGCCTAATGTTGTACCCAAAACAATTTTTTTGCTTCATTAAGGCATTTTGATTAAAATGGAATAAACCTTGTAAAAGTGTCATCAAAACACAGTTTTTGGGAAAACCAAGCATTGTCTTTTTATGGGTTTAATGTCTATAAGATACTAGCAAAATTTGAAAATTTTGAAAATTAGGGTTTTCAAGCCCATATTTTTGCGAAAAACCCTAAAAAATAGGATCTTCCTAGAACTAGCTGAAATTAATTTTGATTGGCTTATTATGCCTCACGATCACAGTGGTGAAGTTAGAATCAAGGAAAAGTCAATTTAAGCAAGGTAGGTAGTTTTCACTTTTTCAAGAGAAAAGTTAGGACCTCTGAGGTCATCAATGCTAGTTGGCCAATACAAGGTGTCAAAATCTAAGCCTGAAACTCATCATAGAAGATTATGTGGTGAAAGATGTTGAAAAAGATGTTTCACGACAAAAGGGATTTTCAAAAGATGAAAAATGGGAAAAGTATAGTCTAGAAACGCTTCACCTTCCTACGTGGGAGATACTTGTGCAATCAACATGCAAGTCAACTTTGCAATGTTCATACACGTAAAACTGGTGAAATGCAGTCATGCACTTGCGTCAACGACAATGATGCTTCAACGCAGTCAACTCAACAAGTGACACAATGTTCGCGAAGCACAAAATGGTGAAAATCATCAATTTTGGAGCAAATTTTCACACCTGCAGGTTAGGGGCACCCTTGAAATTGAAGGCTCAGATCCAGTTGTTGATGCTTGTGAATACAGTCATCATCTCCGAAACTTTTCCAGCTTTCCAATGAGTCATCAAGCGAATCCAACAAATTTGCAAAACTTTAGCAAACGACAGTAGAAGTGAGAAATTGAAAATTTATGCATCAGAGACCGCACCCAAAAATATAGTTTTTGTGCCCCTATAGCCCAAGGGCGCCCTTCAGTTAGGCTTGTCAAATGTTAGAATTTGCAAAAATTGTTTCCGGGGGATCTTTTCAAATTCAATCGAGCTTTGTGATGAATTAGTTCGCCAGGCCATAAGACATACTGAGCAACTGTGGTAGTTGATCTTGCGAGCACATAAAATGGAGGGAAAATAAAAGTCAAAATATCAAACTACATGTCAGGGGCGCCTAGCCTTTTGGCTAGCAAGATGAGGTTTTTGGCAACTTAAATTCAGGATGAATCTATTAGCTCAACTTCAGGATCAACCAGGCATTCAAACTTGTTCTAGCTACATGATGAATCTGTCAGCTCAACTTTAGGGTCAATTGGGCATTCAGAATTCAAAACCAAACAAAGGCTTCAATGACATTTGTAATTGTTAAAAATTTGAAAAAAGTTTGTAAGTCTGAGTAATGGTGTCTAAAAAGTCAAAAATTTGACTTTCAAAATTGAAGTACATGCTTTGGCCACCCGATAATGGTGGATTCAATTAACTAAATTAAAATAATATTAAATCTTCTATTTTAAATGCTAGTTTTACTTGCAGGTGATGTATTTATGCCTTGCATGCTGGGTGCACCCATTTCAAGGCTCAGTCTTTGTTTTTGTTAACTAAATGTGATCCAATGTGATAATTGCGTCTAAAATCTAGGGTTATCTCTTGCATGTGACACCTTAACTCTCAAAATTCTTTAAATATGCATTTGGGCGTCCATTATTTTCACAACAAGTTGAAAGAAAACACATTCTTCCTCGTGCAAGCAAGATTTGAAGGCGCTACAGGAAGAATTTGTCAATGTTCTTCGCATCTATAGGTCTAGATTGTTCAACAAGATAATTTTGCATACTTCTTTTTTCTGGAAAATTCTTGGCAAATTTTATCAAATTGAGACAAGGAGGTGAATTTCTTGAAGATTTACAAAGGCAGAATATAACTTCTATTTCTCACCTCATAATTCTTCTATCCTTGTCTTAGGTTCTCTCTTGCATGTCAAAGTAAACATCTTTTTCAATATCTGATTGTCTGGGTTTGCTTAGAATCACTCTCTACAAAACCCATGTGCTAGAATTTTTCAAGAAAAATTGCCTCGTAGCTTCAATTTTTGAAGCTTTGCTTTTTTCTTAAGATTCCTTCACATGGTTGAGAAAAAATTAAAATTTTGAAAAACAAAGAATCTGGGTGTAATCACCACATTGGCAGCAACAAAACCCATATGTCATAATTTTTCATCAAAAAAAGCTATTGAAACATTGTTGCCCCTACTACTTCTATCTCGAAAAGTCTTTGCATGTCAAGCGAAAAAACATTTTTTCAAATTTCAGGCATTGTGGGTTTGCTTAGAATCAATTTCTTTACAAAACCCACGTCTCGAAATTTTTCTTTAAATTTTCCCCTCGACAGGCTATTTTTAGCCTCATTAGGAGCCATTTTAGCTTTCTAGAAGAAGTTGTCAGAATATAGTTGTGTTTACAATCAATGAGCGAGTTTTCAAAATGCAATTCACTTAGACTAAATTCAAGACCAAATCAGTCTTAATTCGTGATTTCTTTAAAATGACTAAGACAGATTTGCATCATGTGGATCCAAAATTTGACTTAATAAATGCTTCAGAGATTTGACCAGATCACACTTCAGAACCTCGAGGAATCTGGGTTGCTAGAAGCGGCTTCACTTCCCATCACAGCAAAGTGTATAGAGTTTGTTATGGCTTGTGTAAAGCATTACAACTCTACTACACGAGAAATTCAATTAGTGGATGGGCAGATGATATGCAGTCTCAAGCCCAAGGACATCGTGAAGTGCTTCAGTATTCCTCTGAATCCAAATAATTTGGTCATTTCCATGGAAAAGTGCAAGAAGGCGTTCAATGTTGATAAGGAAAAGTGTCACAGAAGAATGGCATAGAGATGGCTCAAACAGAAAGGGGCTAGTTTGCTAAAGAATGTGGGTCATGGAGAATTCAAAGATGAATTTGTTGTGATTACCCTTAGAGATGAATTTGTTGTTATGATTACCCTTCTTAACCGTGTCACTAGTCAAGCAAATGCTCACAAATTTCAGCATCGGGTGTATTACGTCATGGCTCAGATCATCAATAGAAAGAAGCATTATAACTGGGCATCTTTGATTAGCGATGTTCTCGACAAACAGTTGAACAACTTCTTGGTCACTCACGAGTTTCACATGTGTTCATACCTCATGTATTTGATAGCCTTCCAAGGCTAGTTTAGAGGATTCAATACAGTGGTAATTCAAAGTGTACAAAGGGTTCATCAGTACTACTCACAACTTGAGTTCACATAATCCGAGCGACACTTCAAGTGAGTGTACACTGTGAGAAATCTTGATCGAGAGCTACACGTGCATATTTCAGCAAAAGCTACGTCAGCAATGGTAGAATGGGTGGATTGGTTCATCCAGTTCCCTACTTTCACCTACATCTACGTGTATGGCTACTCAGGTCACCCTGCCATGTTCCCTTGTTATCACTCGGATAAGGTGGTGTTCATGGAATTTCCATGGCAGTTGTATGAGGTCCATTCCTATCTTCAAAACAAATGCAAGTCGACTGCCACTTTTCCATTACAAATGGGAATTTATATGCGTAAGACAACAACTAACGCCAAGGCCATGAGTAACGAGATGGAGAGACTTAACCTTAAGTATCTTGTTGAGAAACGCTCATATGACCCTTGGGGTCACTTTTCAGCATGCCTTGGCGGTTGTTCTTCACACAAGCCTTCTATGGAATACAATTGGTTCAACTGTGAGGACAAGTTTGAGGTATGAATACGCAACTACAACAGGTTCACCCTTTCACAGATTGTTGATTTCATGTCAGAGGATGTGGGATGGTTATTTGATGATGATGGGGATGTCACACTTCCTCAATTCTTTTAGGATTAAATTGACATGCAACCTCTTCCAATCATTAACTGTACGCCTTAGCGCTCGTACTTCACACAAGCCTTCTATGGAAGACTATTAATTCAACAGTGAGAACGAGTTTGAGGTGCGAAGATGTAGCTACAACAGGTTCACCCTTTGACAGATTACTAATTTCATGAGAAAGGATGTGTGAGGGTTATCCAATGATGATGGTGATGTCACACTCCCTCAATTCTTTCAGGATCAAGTTGACATGCAGCCTCTTCCAACCATTGATTGGCATGCCAAAGAATGCACATCTATAAAGGAAAGAACAAGCAAATTTGTTAGAAATAACATACTTTACATGGATAGCAAGAGGATGAGGAAGGCAGCTATGCCAAACATAGACCTGCATCAATGGTCACTTCACTGCCTTCCACATCAAAACCAAAGCCCAGACAGAAGACATGGAGTAATCCTCCTAAAGGAAGCAAGATGTCAAGAAATAAAAAGGGAAAAGCACTAGTTGTTGATCTGGGCCAACAAGAGCATCATGTGGAGATAGCTACAGATACGATTGAGACCATCCCAAAAGCAAAGGTAGAGCCTCCCATGCCATCACCAACATCACAACAGTCTCTGATTCACATTGATTTGGACTCGCCACCACGTAGCAGTGCTTCTACACATACTCATCAAGAGTTACTACGACGAGCATCGATCCTTCCAATGAGATTAGTCGAGACTCATCTTGGCTTGAGTCTCAACTAGGTAGGAAGAGGAGGTAGCCATCCTGTTAGTTGGATTTCTCAAATTTTAATCATGTCTATCAAGACATCCCAGATAAAAAGATAAAGAAGCAAATTCATGTGGAAAGGAACATTGATAAGGATATCATCATTGAGATCATTGCGCCACCAGAGGATAAAAGCTTGAATGAGGTAGAAGTTGATAACTTCACCTTAATAAAGGTCAACCTTGGCAAAAGCACACACCAAGAAGAGGTGGATCTCCTCGAAGTTGCAACAAAAAGCATAAGGGAGAGAGTAATAAAGGACGTGAAGATAAAGTAGCCCTCAAAGTTGAGAACTAGCAGCTTCGTCGTTACATCTCCAACCTTATGCACAACACTGACAATGTCACCACCTTGCTCCCACAGATGTTAGAGTTGTCAACAAAACAAAATCAACTAAGTCAGTTGATTGTATATGGGAAACACTTGAAGGACTAGGAAGAGCAGTTCGTTACAAGGGGTCGCTTCGTACTTTCAGAATTGTATCAATTGAGGTACAATGCCCATGAACTTCGTCTATAGATTCAGGAGTCGGAGCAAGAATTTGCAGTAGAGAATCCACGAAATGAAATCATGATCTCTCTCCTAAGGATGGCATATGACTCGCATTAGGAGAAATTTACATAAAAAATGGGCCTCCTAAGGACGACATCATTAGCTTTTTAAGTTATCAAAAATCAACTAAAAGATGACATCAACATGTACAGTGACATTATCCAAAATAAAAATAAAATTATTTATTTTATAAAATAAAACTTTTTAAAATCTTATGAATTAACTCATAATAGTTAATTTAACTCTACATATCATATTCTATCACATTCATCTTTCTAAATATAAAATATTCTTTTTGTTTTTTAGATTTATATTCTTAAGTTATATTATAGAAATTTTTATATTTTTAAATATATTTTTATTCTTTAAGAAAAAATATTAAAAATATTTTAAAAAACATTAAAAAATCATTAAAAAATCATTTATGAAGTGCTGCAAAAATAAATAATTATTTTAATTATTTTTAATAATTTCAAATATTCTAATATTTAAATATAATATTCTAATGTTTAAATGTTTAGCATCTACATGTTCTAATATCAAAATTTTATTATTCTAAATTTCTTTAATTATTTTTAATAATTTCAAATATTATGATATTTAAATATTTAGCATCTAAATATTCTAATATCAAAATTTTATTATTTTAAGTTTTTCGGTGGCCTTTTATAAGGGTGTGCTCACTTTATGTGATGCACTCCTTTTAAGGGGGAGCACTCACATTTAGTGGGCCCCCTCATTTTATTTTATTTTTAAATATATTTTAAACTTTTCAATATATTTTTATTTTATTTTTTAAATATATTTTAAACTTTTAAATATATTTTTTATTTTTGAAATAAAGACCTTTTTACTTTTTTTTGGCTAATATTCATTATCTTTTACTTTGCCACTTTTTAAATAATTTTAAAAAACAAATAATTAATAAAAGAAAGTGAACTCGACTTTTTTAATAAATTATAATAGAAATATATAAGTTACCAAACTTGAGTTTAAGAGTTTTTAAATAAAAAATAAATAATGAAGAAAGTGAACTTGAGTTTTTTAATAAATTATAATAGAAATATATATTACCACTTTTAAAAAATCATGGACTTCAATTTTTTAAGGAATTATAATAGAAACGTGTGTCCCCCTTAACTCATGTAGTTAAGTAATTTATATTTTTTACATTTAAATAATTTGTATTATATGAGATAATTTTTGTTTTTTTAGAGTTCATTTTTTTTAGAGTTCCTTAAGAGGCCCATTTTTTATGTAAATTTCCCCTAATGGGCCACTGAAGAAGAGGATAAGGAGGCAATCTTTACTTGGAGAGAGCAATTAATTTTCAAGGTAAAGGTACATGAAGCAATGTCTACAGAGTTGGCCAAGAGCAGAAAAAAGGTGACAAGTGTTATCAAGATGTGAAAACTTTCATGTCACAAGTCTCGTGCTAGTATCAGCGTGAGGATGGTAGATATTTCAAGCTCATTGATGTACAATCAGAGATTCACTCATTCATGGTATTTTCAGTATTGATTTACTTGGCTCTAAGTTGGATCAACTTACAGTCATATCAGTATTATTTGATGAGGAGGCCAAGAATAGAAGAGAACTATAGAGTCAAATCATAGACAGTGAAGAGATGTTGTGGAGACACCGAGTACTTCAGAGGAGTATCAATGCTCCAAATGGTGATGCTATCAACAACCTCGTGGAGGGGTTAATTGCTCGAGATCACGACCAGTGAACTACAGATCAAAATATACCACCTTTTCAAAATAGACATTAGACACATAAGTAACTTGATGCATCTTTCTGAGTTAACTCGTTGTCCCACATATCATGGCATGTCTATTTTGGAATCATCTATGTACAATTGGAGATCTCATTTAGTTTTCAGTTTCAGTTAACTGGTATTAGTTGTTAATTAATACTCATATCAATAAGGACTTGCATGTTACGCAATCCAATTAGTTTAGTTTAGAATCAGTAAACTGAGGTAGTTTTTCCAGTTAACTGTTATGTTGCATACTTTAGACTTAAGAATAAATCTTGCATGCGTGCAAGACTCATGTTAACTCGAGGAGATTTTAGGGTTCCCTACTCCTTCGAGCTTCTATAAATAAGAGCACCCTTGCTCATTTGTATTTTAACTTTTGCTGCAATAACAATTTTTTGTGCCCACCTTGCCCTGCAATATTGATATTCTATACTTGTTCACTTTGTTAATATAAAGTCAGTTTGATCATTCATTTTTGTAATAGGTCCTTCATGCAATTTGTTGTCCCAGATTTATTTGTTTCTAATAATCTTTTTTCATATCTACACCTCGGATAGGGGTTCCTCCTCCTTGGGACTTTAGGAATAAGGATTATCATTTGATGTTGTTTCTGTTGAATTAAAGTGATCAGATTGTATGCACAGAAATAAATTCGAAATCAGACACAATGACACAGCAGATACCCTGGGAAAACCCTCCTCTTGAGGGAGAAAAACCCAGCAACAAAGATCTCTCTTTTATATATAAATCATGGCAACAATTCTCTTTACAATGAGGCCAATCACAAGGCCAATATTCAGCATCTACACTAGATGCACAACAGATAATAATCTGCCCTCCCTAAATCTGCACTTACAGAAATTCGCAATCTGCTCTTGAAGGAATTCGCACTTGAATGAAGGAATACATCAAACTTGCTTGATCTTTTCTACTGCAAAGGACAGATGAACTTGAATATATACAACTTAGAGAGGTCGCACCTCTTCATATCATTAGGTCGGCCAAGATACAAAACAATTGCAATTATAAATGATGTCGGCCCCAAGAAATCGCATTTCTTCATAAATGGAAGTCGGCCACAATAAATATTGAATGTCTTCTAATAGAAGATCAAAATGAATTCGAATCTCCTCATGTCGGCCATACCATATAATACAAAATAATAAATTGAATAGCCAATGGCTATCATTCAATTTATGTCTTCCATGAAAGAGCTGAGCTGGAAGGAGCTACCGAAGCTGCTATATCATTAACAGTTTCTAATAAACTTTATTTCATATCTACACCTCACATAGGGGTCCCTCTTCCTTGGGAATTTAGAAATAAAGTTTGTCATTTAAGTGTTTGTTTTCAGTAAGTTACTTTCAGCCTACACCTCAGATAGGGGTTCCTCCTCCTTGGGAGTCCTGAGAACTAGCTTACTGCTTGATGTTGTTTCCAATAACCTTTACTTCAACCTACACCTCGGATAAGGGTTCCTCCTCCTTGGGAATCCTGATTTAAAGTTTATTGTATACCAATTCCTTGCTACGAATTCCTCTTGTTTTGTTTATCTAGAGATAGGATATTTTTCGCATTAACTTAATTGTAGTTAAGATCTGTGGAAACCAAAGAAAAACCTTAGCTGCAATGGATTGGGTTTCTTAACCTTGTGCCTCTACCAGCTGAGTCAAAAAGATAGGATTTAGAATATTTTACTTTTTCATGCATATCAACAAAAGAGGAAGCTTCCCCTCTTAATTTGAAGAGTAGTTAATATTGTGCATAGCTGTCTATTGCCAATACACACTCCAGAGGTGTGAATTGTAACGCCAACAATCCTATAAGTAGATAGTATCTTGGCAGGTGAAAAACAAACTTATGGGCTGAATTTCTGGAGCTATTAAGATGTTTGTGTATGCATTGTTTTGCTTTCACAAAGTTTACTTGAACAACCTAGCAGTGAATAAAATCAGTCTATTCAATTTTAGAATTTACAGTTTCTACAAATTTTAAGCAGGTCCATAACATTAAACACAAGCTGAACCAAGACTACCACTTTTCAGTTTTCACAATAGGTATATGATCAATGCACACACCATTAGTGCAGACCTGCAATCATATTTTCTTAGTGTGATAATATTGGAGGTTAATATTTTATTTATAGTCTTACAAATCCTTCTTTGTAAGAGGTGATACACTTAGATTCAGAAAAGATAAATTGTCCCATACCACAAGGAAATTCGAACTTAGCTCAGACTCTCCTTGAAGGAGAACTAAAGAAACTGAAAGAATAAGGAACTAAGTTATGGAAGAAATAAATATTACATAAGAAATGAGGAACAGGTTATGTTTTATCCAATTTTGTAAAAAGAAAATTGGACTCTTATTGTTGATGTTTGATATAACAAGCCATTTCATTCCAGACTGCAGCAATAATTCTCTACTTAAGAAAGATGTCACAAAGCTTTCATGCCAGCAAACTCTCGCATCTTCTCATAGACAAGAAAGGTAATTGCAGTCTGTGGACCCAATCTTGCAAACAATGCAGCACCCCTGTTTCCATCCCATTCTCAGAAACAAAAGAAGATAAACCGTGAAAAAACAGGTGCATAAATGATTAAGAAACAAAAGAAAAGTAGACAAATGATTACTTGCATAAAAATAAATGCAGATGGGATCTTACAGGAGCCCAAAACTAAATAGCAAGCAAAAATTAGTAGCGCCTAACAAATATCCCTCCAAGAATGTGGTGTTCAATAGGAAATCCAAATTTCACTAATAGTAAAGGGCAGACAATCATCATTACTACATTTGTCAAAAGCCACTAAAGGTTGGGCTGTAGCTGAAGGTAAAGCCAGAAATGCTAGATTGAGAAAGTCCTCAGAAAATTATTGGAAAATATGAACAGCCATATATGTAAATGAAATGGAGAAAAAAAAGTAAAGTACCTGCAAACAGGTTACTGTATATAATGAACCACTACAGAAGAAATCTCCAACCATAACTGGATTTTGACATAATACCTAAGAAGATTTAGGGAGCAACCAATTGCTTGGACCTATTGAACCAACATGGTCCATCAACTGTTTATTGACCATGTATAAGGAACAAAAAATTTGAAAAATTTGCAGCTGACTGGGACGCAGTGGGGCCATATCAAGGTGCAGCATAAGCAGCCTAACTCTTAAACTTTAAGGAAGCGTTAGATATGATCCATTAGAAAAGAAATTGTGATATTGATCAGCCAGTTATTATCCAACTTTACATTACAAATGCAAATATTTCCATATAGCCTGCAATCATAGTATTCATTTACTGTACAAAATGGAGATGATATACAAGCCACAACTACATCTGGAAATAACATTATTCTGAAGCTTAGTGTATTGAATTTATGTTTGATACAGGATGGCTATGGAGAACTTACTAACTTTAGTTCATCCAGTTACAACTTGGTTAATAAGAATTGAAGTATTAGTTCTCTGTACAACATTTGCTTGAGTCTCAAAGCAGATAGTCTAAGATCCACTAATTTCTGAATGTTGTACAATCAGCTTACTTTGGAGTTTACCTTCGCATTATATTTGAACCTGTTAAAGTCCAACATTACTTACATGCACTGAAAATGTCCTAGCTAACATTTATCACAAAAGGTGCAATGGTTTCTGCTTCCATCCCTCCCAAAAATCCTACCTTTTCTGATACTGCAGCTGATGTTTCCATTTCAGGACTGCAGGGTATGAGTGCAGATGGTGATCTGTGTACTGGTCCTGTGGATGTTTCAAGCATGGTTCGAGGGATTGTGGCCTCCATCACACCAGGTCATGCGAGGTTGCTTCTGTCTGCATATGGATCAGCTAGGGTGCACACTAAACAGTTCTGTTTTCCCACACACCAGTGCTGGGTATGATGGCATCAGCTGATGGTGATAAGGTGGACATTGCTCTCCTAAATGTGTTGGGATTTAGATCCCTGTCACAGCCAACCAACATACTAGGATAGAGAAACAACTTAGTTATGTAAACAAAACACATTTGTATAGTATTACAATGCATCTAGCAACATCAAAGGAAGCACAAGAAACACAATAGAACCAAATATATGTGGGAAACCCTTATGAGGAAAAACCCATCAGCCAAAAAATTGTCACAGGTATATTATTCAAAATCAAAGATTCAGTACAGCAAATCTCTTTACAGAGTTTCAATATATTGGCTTACAACATACCCTCCTTCTGCAATCATGTCAAACTTCACCAGCTTCACCATGCTCAACCGACTTTCTTATCATATAACCTTGATAGATTTGTACACAAAAAAAGTTATAGCCACAAGACCGTCCAACAAGGAATTCCAAATGTCTAACTATCCAACTATCACATTGAATACCAATAATCACACACCCATATCATGCCATTAGCATGCCGTAAATTACATATAATGTGACTTCTCCATGTGCATAAAGAAAAATATAACAGGCCAATACCACTTACATTTGGTCAAAGGTTGTTGACCTAGTCTTCTTGAGCTTTATTGTAGTCTTCCTACACTACAACTAAAAACTACCCATGGCTTGCAATAGTAGAGACAAACTTTGTAATAACCCACCCTTAATTTTTTCCAAAAACTTCACCTGTCAATGTTAGCCAAAATGCAATGATAAACAACTGTGTAAGCAACCCTCCACTTTCTGATCACCCAAATCCCGACGTGGGTAAGGTGAGAGCATACGGTGAGAAGGGGATCTTGCATTAAATGGGAATTCAAGCTAATGGCAAATCTACTTGCTTTTTGGCCCATTAAAAGAGTGAATTGATCGCTTTTCAGCCATTTCCATGAGAATTCAAGAGCAGAAAAGTGAAGACGAACTTTAAGTGAAGAAAATTTGAAGAATTAAGTGCTGATTGTCTCAGGTAAGTTAATTTCATGCACCCCTGTGTGTATTTTCTAGCATTGGGTAGTCTGAAAATTGGGATAAATTGTAGGGTTTGCAGCTTAGGGTTGTTGTTCTCTCTATTCAGCAAAAAAAATTTGTAGTTTCACGTAGGGCTTGAGGAGTGGGGTAAATAATTGTTGAATTTAAGTGTCTCTGAGTTTGAGAATAGAGCCTTTAGTTCTTAGTTAATTTGAAACCCTAGTTTCTTAAAACCTTGCAAAATGAGTCAGCTAAGTGACTCTTCCAAACCGAATGTGAAACCCAAACAGAAAAAGGTTAGAAAAGCAAAACCTAAGGATGATGTTGCAAAGCCTGAGGTGTCTGAAGCATTTGGGGAGAAGTCAATAAAAAGAGACTATACCAGATTTATGTAAGAAGCATTCAAGGGTTCTACCTCAGAAGTGAAACCAGTTGGGAAGAGGGCAACTGGTGAATGTGTTCTAACAAGCCATTTTCAAGATTTGGCATCTAGAGTAGGTGATGTTGTGCCTCAAAGTGGTTGGGAGCTCTTCCTCTATGCTTTTACCAGGAGATTTGCCAGTCATCCAACATGTCATCTCTGGACATATGACATAGGCAAACTAATTGTTCCAAATGTTTTCATGGTGGTTGATTTGATTCTAGAGTTGGCTAGATGTTATGACCCAAATGACAGGGTAATTAAGAGGTTCAAGATGGAGCCCCCATGCTAGATATTACAAGAAGTCAGATTGTTGAGGTTTTTCAATTTGAATCCCTCTGCCACTCATTCAATCAATTTTTGTGCCCTATATCAAGAGTATGAGCAGAACAAATATGGGTATAGGAAGAATGTGCTACCAAGGCACAAAAGGCATGATAAGAAAGGTGTATCTTTTGGACCTAAGGATATTGAACCTTTTGATGTGATGTGTTTGAAGACTATTTCAAGAACACAGATTATGGGTTGTGCCAAGTTTTGGCCAGGAAAATGATATAAAGATGGGTATCCCTTTAATGGTTATGGCCATTGACATGCAAAATGAATATCAAAACAGGATGTTTGATTATGCTTCCTATATAGCAGATGAGCTTCATAATGATTTGGTGAATTTGAAGGATGTAAAACCTCCTCTATCTTGCTGACATTATTCACTGTTAATGCATATGTTGCTGTGGAGAGGTAGGAAGGTATGGAGAATTTTATGAGGCTAAGAGAAAGGGAAAGCCAAGATAATGAATTAACCGTGCAAATGTGGACCCACATTTGGGATATGCACTGTCTCGATACGAATTATGCTGCTTTCTGCAATGGGTTCAGGTTCGGTGTGTTGGAGCAGTTGGGTTTGAAGCCTGTGTACAGGGTTTCTAGGGGTGTAAAGGAAATTTTGAGGCCCTTCGAATTTCAAGAAAATACAACACAAAAGTTTAACTGGGGAGACTGGTATTTGCATACTGGTTACACTACACTCAGAGTTTCTAGAGCTTTAGTGCCACCCCATCAGCTACTAGTATATGTATCAGACAAACTTGCGTTTATGGAGATAATGTGGCAATTGGATGCCATGGATAAAGAGCACTTCAGAAGTGCTAGAAAAGCATCCCTAATCAATCCCAAATGTGCATTTTCACGTTTTGGTGTCAAATCAAAAGAGGGTATTGAGAAGTTTGGCACTCTCCTTAATAATTACAAGATGAAACAAGATCAAGTAAGGTATTGTGATCCTAAGGGAGTGATTGATGTGAAGAGGAAAGCAAGAGGAAGGTCTAGTCGCCACCATCACTTCTTAAACACAGAAGATGTGATTAGAAATTTATCCTTAGATGAGGAGGTTGTTGTAAGGAAGAATGTGTGGAGGAAAATTTGTGCTATTAAAGAGAAGATACTAAAGGAAAACCCTTCTATGTGAGTCCTTATGCTGAAATAAAGGACCGGCATATTCAGGCTAAGATGATGTTGGGGGA
Source organism: Sequoia sempervirens (assembly GCA_007258455.2). Classification (NCBI taxonomy): domain Eukaryota; kingdom Viridiplantae; phylum Streptophyta; class Pinopsida; order Cupressales; family Cupressaceae; genus Sequoia; species Sequoia sempervirens. Next base: position 155,882,209 of record VDFB02379711.1, on the reverse strand, counting down.
CTTCAATGATAAGAGCTTTTTTGAGAAGGTAAAAGAGGCTGAAACAAAAGCATAGGTTGCCAAGGAGCACCATGATGCATAGCTAAGGAGCCAACCAGCTCACTCTATAGCTCAAGGCACACAATTACAAGTAATCGCGGTAGGTGATGAACTGAGAGCTGCACCATTGGTGACTTATTCTAAAACGGAGTCGGGTGGTGGAGACCATGCACAAGAAGAATCTGCTAAACATGTTCCTATGGAACAAGAGGTTGATCAAAGATTTTCCTCCCCAGAAAAGGAAGATGCTCTAAATATTGTTGTCCTTGCTCACAGAATAATTAAGTGGGGGTATGTTGAGGAAAAAAATGATGATGTCAGAATAAAGGCTTGCAAAGATTTCATGAGTGATGACACATTTGTCCAAACTAAGGAGTTTAAAGACTTTGTCAGCCTCACTCAAAAGCAAGGACATCAAGAAAAGGATTGAAGATGCAAAGGCAAAAGTTGACTCGTCATTGCAATAGGAGGCTAAGAAAGATGAAGAAGATACAATAATGAAGGAGATTGTTGCTATTACACCCTAGGAGGCAAAGAGTTTGGCCAAAGGAAGTGGTATTATGTTGTTGTCAGGGTGGGATCTCACATCAGCTATTGCATTAGATGCAATAAGGAAGGATCCTAATGCTTCTATTTCTAAAGAGCACTTTGACAATAAAGTGTTTGGTTCGGGTTTTAGCCCAAAATTGCATACCCTTGCAATATGGTCTATGGCACCAAATACTAGGAAACCTAAGGTTGTTAAATCAGTTGAGGAAGTAATCAGTGCTATGGTGGTGAAGAGAGCTACCGAGATCACTCTTACTAAAGCTACACAATTGACCATGCATGCTCCCATGTTCAGTGTACATACTGTTGATGTTTATTGAGCAGCGTCAGTAGTATTCTTCCAGCAAGCTCCTTTACCTGAGATAAATTAAATTATAGCCTATGGCTATTTAATTTATTGAGTCATCAAGAGGCACGATTATTAAAGAGTTGCATTTATTTGTTAAGACCAACATGTTGTTGTGAAGAGACATCAATTACATTTATTAAAGAAAAGGCACGATGGATGAAGAGTTACAATTTAATGAGGCCAACCTCATTCTTCATAAGGACGCGATTTTCTAGAGTCGTCCTCCTTCCTTTGGGTCACAATTCTTAGATGAGATGTGTTCTCTCTTGTGGCTGATTTGTCTTGAAAGGTCGCGTCCTTTCCCCACCATTCGTATATATATTCGATGATATCTCCCATTGTGTATCATTCAGATTTCATCCTAGTTTGTTATCCATCACAAGTGCGAGTTCTTCTCAAGGCAGTTCGATATTATTAGAGGCTGAGTTTTTCATCAGTGAATTGTCTCCTTGTATTGCTGTGTTGCATCATTCATTGGTGCTTGTATTTGGGCCTGCATATCGGCCTCTTGTAAGGAGATCATTATTGTATTGATTCAATATATAAGAGATATATTGTTGCTGGGTTTTTCTCCCTCAAGAGGAGGGTTTTCCCAGGGTATCTGCTGCATTATAGTGTCTGATTTTTTAATTAATTTCTGTGCACTAAACCTGATCATAAAACTAACATGGTATCAAAGCGGGTTTAAAGAAGATCGTGATCAGATTTCTTATAACAGCGATTACTCTTTTCTCTCCCTCTCTTTGTTGTTTGTCTTTATCCATTAGTCAAGATGGTGAATGGTCTTAAGATTGAGGATAGACTCGAGGGAGCTTCAAATTATACATCATGGAGGTTTAGAATCATGCTCACCTTGGAAGAGAATGATTTGGTTGAGTTTGTGGAGGACAAAGTTCCTGAACTAGCGGAGGAAGAAGAGAAGTTGCAGTGGAGGAAGAAAGATATCAAGGAAAAGAAGATGTTGGTTGATTTCATTAAAGATCATATTGTTCCGATTGTCTTGAAGTTGAAGACGGCAAGGGACATGTTCAAAACATTGGAAGAGATGTATGAAATCAACAACACCAGCCGGGCACTTGCACTGAAGCAACAACTACACCATGTGAAGATGGTGAAAGGAGAAACAGTGATTGCTTATTGCATGAGGATTTCGGAATTGAGAGATCAGCTCTCTACAATTGGTCATGTGATTGATGATAAGGACTTGACCATGCTTGCTCTCAATGGTCTTCCTTTATCATGGGAGTCCTACATTTAGGGAATTATTGCAAGATCCGAACTTCCTAAGTTTGATTGTTTGAGGGCCGACTGCATTCAAGAGGAGTCAAGGTTGGTGGCTAGAGGCGTTGGTCAAAGTTCCACTAATGAAGATATTCATGTTCTCGCTTCTCACTCTTTGAAGAAGAAAGGAAAAGATGGGAAGAAAGGATTCTTCAAGAGGAATCAAGATAAAGGAAATGATGGTGCTCCTGCATTCAAAAAGAAGAAAGACTTATCCAAAGTCCAATGCTTCAAGTGTGACAAGTATGGTCACTTTGCTAAGCATTGTCCATCCAGGCCTAAGCAGCAGGCCACCATTGCAGATGTTGATGATGCCTCTCCTCAGGAGGACTCTTGTGAATACTTGTTCTATTCAACATTGTCAAGCAATGTAACTACAGACACAAACACTTGGCTGATCGACAGTGGTGCTTCTTGACACATCACTAGTTTTAAGGAGCATTTATCCAACTTGGTGGAGAGAAATTCTACTAAACAAGTCATTATTGGAGTTGATGCTAGCTACTCGGTGAAAGAGATTGGGAACTCTACTCTCCATTTCAATTCTAGCATTACACTACAGTTATGTGATGTTCTTTATGTTCTAGGAATCAAGCGTAATCTCATCTCCATTTCAACTTTAGAAGATAAAGGATATCAAGTTGCCTTCTCCAAAGGTAAAGTACTTGTGTGGACGAAGAATTCCAACTTCAAGACTGCTCAAATAATTGGTATTAGACATGAGAGCCTCTATAGGCTATGCACTCATCCACTTCAGGCAATAGTTCATGATTCTTCAAGCTTGTGTGATCTTTGGCATCGAAGATTGGCTCATCTTCACTTCGGAGCTCTACCTATCATGGAGAAGATGGTTACGGGCCTTCCAAAATTCAACCAAGAGCATGAAGGTACTTGCAAAGGGTGTACAATAGGTAAGAATACAAAAGCCCCATTTCATAGTAGAGAAAGTAAATCTAAATGTATTCTAGATCTCATTCATTCTGATTTATGTGGTCATATGTTTGTTCCTTCTTCGAGTGGTTTTTTGTATTACATTCTTTTTATTGATGAATGCTATAGAAAGTCTTGGATTTATTTTTTGAAAACTAAAGAGTCTGAGGAAGTGTTATGAAGGTTCAAGGAGTTCAAAGCTCAAGTAGAAAACCTTTCCGGGAAAACAATCAAAGTCCTAAGATCTAATAATGGAGGAGAGTACACTTCTGACAGCTTTCGGAATTTCTGTGTTGAAGCTGGGATTAAAAGGGAGTTTTGTATTCCCTATAATCCTCAACAAAATGGTGTTGTTAAGAGAAAGAACAAATCGATCGTGGAAGCAGCAAAAGCCATGATCCATGACCAAGATCTGCAAACCTTCCTATCGGTAGAAGCTTTTAGGACTGCAATCTATGTTCAAAATAGAAGTCCTCACAAAATCTTCGAGAACATGACTCCTGAAGCCTTTACTGGAAAGAAGCCAGAGGTGAGTCATTTAAGGATCTTTGGATGTCTAGTTTATGTCCATATTCCAAAGGAAAAGAGAACAAAGTTGGAGCCTTCTAGCAAGAAGGGAATATTTGTGGTCTACAGTGAGACATCAAAAGCCTACAGGATATACATTCCAAGTCAGAAGTTGATCAAGATCAATAGGGATGTTGCATTCAGGAGATCCAAGGGTACTCATATGGAGATTAATAATGAAGAGTCTCCTTAGGATATGGAAGTTGACCATACTCCTGAGATTCATAGGGAGATTTTAGACCCAAAGGAAGATATTGATCTAGTTAAGCCCTTGGAACCTACTGATGGGCCTACTAATATTGTGATTGGAAGAAAAAGACCTCTTTGGGCTAGGAAAACTATGCAAGAGGCAGAAAGGTTTGCAACTCCTAGAGGTACCTTCAGAGAAAGCAAAAGGCCACATAAGTTCTCCAGTTATGTTGCTTTGATGAGTCAGATTATTGAGTATGAGCCTTCCAGTGTTGAGGAAGCTTCTAGTCAACAAGTTTGGAAGGATGCTATGAATGAGGAGTATCAATCAATTCTCAAGAATGATGTCTAGGACATCGTTCCTAGACCCGAAGGCAAATCTGTGGTATCTTCAAAATGGCTCTTCAAGATCAAACATGTTGTTGATGGGAGCATTGAGAAGTACAAGGCAAGATTCGTGGCTAGAGGGTTCTCACAAAAAGAGGAAGTTGACTATGAAGAAACATTTGCTCCTGTTGCTCACTATACTTCTGTCAAAACCATTATTGCCATTGCTACATCTAGAGGATGGAAGATTCATCAAATGGATGTGAAGACAACTTTTCTAAATGGTGTGATTGAGGAAGAAGTTTATATTGAGCAACCTAATGGATTTGAGGTACATGGGAAGGAGTCTCATGTTTGCAGGCTGAAGAAGACCTTGTATGGTCTTAAGCAGGCACCTTGTGCATGGTACAAAAGGATTGATCGTTACCTGTCAAGCTTGGGCTTCCTTAAGAATGATGCTGACTCAAATCTATACTTCAAGGTAATTAATGGTGAAGCATTGATTTTGGTTCTGTATGTTGATGATTTGATTCTTACTGGAGAAGAGCACTTTATTCTCAAATGCAAGGAGTTGGCTTCTAAATTTGAAATGAAGGACCTTGGGCTCATGCATTACTTCCTTGGCTTAGAAGTTTGGCAAAAGCCAAATGAGATGATTCTAAGTCAAGGGAAGTACACCATTGATATTCTTTAAGAGGTTTGGTATGATGGATTGCAAATCCATGTCTACACCCATGGAGACCAACCTACATAAATTAAAAGAGGTTGCAACTAGTTCAAACTTGGTGGATCCTATGATGTACAAGCAGTTTATTGGATCTTTGATGTATCTAATTAACACTAGACCAGATATCTGTTACACTGTGAGTGCACTTAGTCAATTCATGTGTGAACCGAGACAGATACATCTTGTTGTAGCAAAACATATCCTGAGATATTTGCATGGCACAATTGGATATGCGTTGAGATATTCTTCAGATGTGGACTTGGAGTTGCATGGTTATACTGACTCTAATTGGGCAGGGAGTGTCACTGATCGGAAGAGCACCTCTGGATGTTGCTTCAGTTTGGGATCTACTATAATTTCCTGGTGCAGTACGAAGTAGTCATTTGTAGCATTGAGTACAACAAAGGCAGAGTATATTGCAGCTTGTATGGCAGCTCGGGAAGCAGTGTGGCTTCGTAAGCTCCTTGCAGGATTGTTTGGACAATCAATGGAGCCTACTATCATTCATTGTGATAACCAGAGTTGTGTGAAGCTTTCTGTCAATCCTATGTTTCATGACAGAACCAAGCATGTTGAGATCAAATACCATTATATCAGAGATATGGTATTGAGGAAAGCTATACAGTTGAAGTATATCAGCACTGATGAGCAAACGGCAGACATTCTCACCAAGCCTCTCTCCAGGATAAAGTTTGTGTACTTTCGAGATAAGCTTGATATGGTGGAGAATACAGCCTTAACCGAGAAAGAGTCTCAGTATCAGTGATCCTCTTTAATGAGTTCTTCTCAGTGAGAGAAGTTCGAGGTGAAATCCCTTGTTAATGAGTTCTTCTCTGTAAGAGAAGTTCGCGGTGAAATCCCTTGATTCCACCCTTTGGGAGAGCCATGGTGGATGTCATGTGTGTGACTCCATGATAGCATCATGTGAGAGAGTCCGTGATGATTTTCTTGTACTTGTGTTTTCACCCTCTAGGAGAGCCATGGTGAAAGTCATGTTTAGGTGACAACATCACGCAAGTGATGAACACTTGTACATACCATACATGGTTGTAGCCATTATGGTTGATATCATGTTGAGGTGATATCTAATATCACGATGAGGTGATATTCTTCTTTTCCACTTATGGTTGTAGCCATAGTGGTAGACATCGATGAGGTGATATGTCTTGTGTAGTAGGAAGTATATCCCTAGCTGAGAGGGAGTGTTGATGTTATTAGCAGCGTCAGGCTGCTTCTTCCAGCGATCTCCTTGTGATAAATTAAATTATAGCCTATGGCTATTTAATTTATTGAGTCATCAAGAGGCACGATTATTGAAGAGTTACATTTATTTGTTAAGACCGACATGTTGTTATGAAGAGACATCAATTACATTTATTAATGAAGAGGCACGATGGATGAGGAGTTGCAATTTAATGAGGCCAACCTCATTCTTCATAAGGACGCAATTTTCTAGAGTCGCCCTCCTTCCTTTGGGTCATGATTCTTAGATGAGATGTGTTCTCTCTTGTCTTGTCTTGAAAGGTCATCCTTTCCCCACCATTTGTATATATATTCAATGATATCTCCCGGGCTGGATTGGGCTTCAAAGCTCTTGTTTTGCGCACCAGACAAATTTCATCTTGGGCGCTGCCCGGGCCTTTTTTATGGTTTTCTTAGGGCTTGTAGGCATTTTCTCTCGCTTCTGCTTTTCTCTTGAAAGCGATTTCTCTTCATTCTAGGCGATCTTCAGACTTGTTTCAACTCTCTTAAAACGTGATTTCAGCCTTTGTTTTGGGACGGATTTCATTCTCTTTGAAGAATCGTGGTCGGCCCAAGGCTTCTGACAATTTTGTGCTGCAATTTCAAAAGAGTTTCAAGATTTTTCTATAATTTTTGAAGTCTCCCATGGCCACCTAGGGTTTTTGTGCCTTTCAGCCTAGGGTTTGACCCATAAGATTGACCGTGAATTTTTCAATTACAAATTCTTGGTGGGTTTTTCAGAATCTCAACTGGGTTGGTTCCTCGAATTTTTTGCAACCATTTTGTGCCAAATTTTGCGTACATTGTACTTTCTCCATCGTACTAAATCTGCCTCTGTTTTTGCAATGGAATTTGTGCCTCAAGTTTCGTGCATCAGCGTCTTCCCAGTACCTCATTTTTTGTGCCTCGGAAAGCGTGAAGATGGCCAATTTAAATACTCTGATGCTGGAGGGCAGTCAAAGATTCAATGGCAAAAATTACAACACTTGGAAGCTACGGATGATGACAATCTTTGAGTGTCGTTGCCTCAATCAGATGATCCTCGGCAAAGTTACTCGTCCCACATCGACGGGTAAGGATCAGGAGAAGTTTGATGCGCATAATCATGAGGCGATAATGCTTATCAAGCTTTCAGTCACAGATGATTAGCTCCCCCAGATTCTGCTTGGAAAATCAGCAACGGAGATTTGGGATCATTTGAAGGGCTTGCATGAAACTTTTGACAAACACTGTGCTTTTTTTCTGAAGAATATGTTGTTTTCCATTATGATGGATGTGAAGACAACTCAGCAAGTGCACCTGAATAAAATCCAAGAGATCAGAGAACAATTGGAGGCGATCAGTTAGAAAATGGAGGAAGACATGGTCGTGATCACCCTGAAGAGTCTACCGAAATCCTATGAACACTTCATAGAGACTCAATATTACATCTACGAATGTTGATCTCAAGTTTCCAGAACATTGCACTATCCTCTTGCAGCAAGATCGCTGGAGACAAAAGTTCGGTAGTAGTGCATCATCATCCTCCATGGAGTGGGCCTTTGCAGCTAAAACCCAATAGAAGCAAAAAGGGAAAGGTCAGCCTTCACAGCAGAAAGGCTCAAGTCAGAGCTCCACCAGCCCGAAGAAGAAAAATGTTCAGTGCCTTTTGGAGAAATATTAAAAAGTAAATAAAGTACCTTTATTATTTTTTGAGCAAGAAATTAAAATAAGAATTATAAAAAGAGTTTTGGAGGCTCATTTTTATTATGCTTGGTTTATTTCTCACATTCACTTTTGGAGAGCTCTTGAAGTTCTTGGTCTTGGGGACAAGGAAACCCTAGAGCACTCGGTTTTAGTAGTGAAACGAATCCACCCTAGCTCATTTGTAGAGATCATTCAAGTCTTCTACTTGGGCGATATTTGCAATTTTGTGAGTCTCTTTCAGAGACAAAATTGGAGCAAATCGATAGATATTTCTGCTATCTTGGTGGCCATGATGGGTGTTCAATTGGAGATAGTTTTCATTTAGTTTCTTAGCGTCAAAGTTGCATATTCTGAGGTTATTATTAGATTCTATCTACTGATGTGTAGATATGGTGGCTATGGGACATTTGAAACCCTAGACGTCATGGTATGTTCAAAGATTAAGCAAAGTGGAGGGTTTGTTAGGTCATGGAGTTCCATTGGAGTTTATACTCCTAAGTATACCCAAGGAAAATCATTTGCAGTGATTAAAGTGCACAAGGAGAAGTGTTGGTTGGACATGAGCTTCCAAGAGAGGTCGCAGGGCTTTGACAAACCATTTATTACACTAGGTCATGATTACACTCAGAAGGGACATGAGCTGGGTTGAGGGCTTAACGTGAGTTTCCAGTACCTAGTGCACCACTATTGCTACATTCACAAATGAATTCAAGCTGCACATGAGGTTTTGTTCATGTTTCAGATCCTTGAGGAGGTCGCAATGGGCTCCATAGATGTTGGATGTGGTCATATCTCAAGGTCTAACATTTCAATGGTTGTTGTTATCAATTTGCAGGCCTGTGAATAGTCCCAGGTTTGAGTAGTTTGTAGACTTCCTATCTTGTTGTATTCAGTCCTTAATATTGTGAATGCCAGTAGTACTCAGTTGTAAGCAAACTGAGTTATCTCAGACTATAAGAATTGAATGCAATGCTATCCTAGTGATCCGATTTAGAATTGAAAGCTATTTCATATTACTATCATAAACTGGACTGTCACAAAGTGGAAATTAAATACTAAGTTACTATGTTGAATGATCAACTATGAAATTTGTACATTGTCATTCTTTTGTATGAGAAATCTAAGGTCCGTTACTTGCATCAGCTTTCATGCATGCCATTATGATAAGAAATGAAAGAAGTTATATGAATAATTTTCAAGTCTATTCAAGCATTACTTTGAGCACTGCTATACTATTTGCATGGCAATAAACTATGTTTGTCAAAATGGAACATCTTACAAACTGAATTAATCGCAAAAACTTCATACAATCTGGAAGGTATTCTTACAGTATCTCTCTACTCCGAAACTAGAACAACTTTGAAGGTTTTCATCTCCAATGCCCTTGAGGGATTCAATCCTCACTCTAACAGCATTTCATTGTCATCAATCAGCATAACCAAATGAGAGAAAATGAGGGAGTATATGTAACACTTCAAGACCCAGAAGTTTGAATTCCTTTTACGTCCAAAAGGGGATGCCACACTTGGGGAGAAAATATGCTTTATTAAAATTCACTTAAAACATTCATTTTTGGCGTCCACTATAGCCATGCATATAATTTGCTTTTTAAAAACAACTTCAGTTGTCAAATGCTAGGCATGGTGGTCCAAGGGGCCTTTTTTGACTTTATGAAATTAACTTAAGTTGCAAATATTTCCTTTTTCAAACTCCAAGACTGTTGGAAGCACAAACTGCCAAAAGCAATAAGATACCAACAACTAAAGCTGCCACCACTGCCAAAAATAGAAACCCTGCACTAAACTACTACCAAGACCACTACAAGAAATAGCACTTACTAAAAATGGCATACTGTTAAAGTAGTAAGTGTGTCCAAACTCAAAATAAGCACATTCGGAGATGCAATTGTGACTAAAAATAGCAATGGCTGCCCATTAAGGATCTCAAAAAACACAGAAAGACCCAAAAAACTTTCTAGCAAACTCTTGCAATATCCTCCTGAAAAGTAGACGAGAAACCTCCAAGAATCTTGGAATCCCTAAAAACACCTATGAGTAGCCTACAAGACTCCAAAAATAGGCTAATAGTCATTGGAAAGCTTGGGACCCAAAAAGCGACATTACAAACTCACAATGAAACATAGCTACTTCCGATATCTCTAGGCATCTCCCCAAACATCACCATGCTCTTGGCTTTCATTGCATGCATTCAACAGCACCACAAGTGCACCTACTCTATCATTCATACTTATAGTGGTATACCTACAACTATTTAGTTGAGAATTCTCCAAATGACTTACAATCAGGAACAAGCACTAGTGGACTAAGACAAGCCCCATACCAAATGTGTTGTCCCCTTCTCGCACATGAGCAATTATTTTGCCATTAGCTTATTTTCCAAAGTTTCCCATAAGCTAATTGGCATTGGAAAAGGGAAAATAATTTAACTAATTAAGTTGCCAAAAACTTACCTTTTAACATTTTAATTGACAACTTACAATTAATTATTCAATAAAAGATGTTTTAAGTGTGCAAATAAAGTGTCGCTAGGCTCAAAGTGATGAAAAGTGGTCATAAGGACACTTTATATCATTTTATTGAGGAAAAAGCAATGAAAAAGTTAAAGGTGCTTTTCTGGAAAAAGTTTAGAAACATTTTTTTTGGAAAAACTAATGAAACAAAAAATCTCTTTTTTGAAGAAAGCATGAAAAAACAAAAAAACTCTTTCTAAAAAAAGTAGCAAAAAAGCTATAAAGCAGGTTGGGTCTGGAGAAGAAGTGTTACTGTTTATTTCATTTTCTCTTATACTCTTAGCAAGAACAAATTTCTTCATATTTCTTGAAGACAAAGCCCCTCTTGGGGGATGAAAAACCCTCCTAGTTGGATTTGGTGATTTCATCATAAATTCACAAATATGATGCAAAGTTGAGTTTGATTTCTAACTGTTGTTTCAATGGAGATTTTTTATGTGTTTTAACATGTTTTTGGTGTGTTAAATTGCGTTATCTGTTGTTTCAAGTTTGGCAATTTACATGAGTTTTCTCTGAGTTTCTACTTGTTGTACCTACTATACCAGCAACCATTATGCCCTATATCAGACCTGCAGCAGTATAATATGTCTCATAAGTTTGATCTACATTGATTCCAAGGAGAAATAAGTATGTTTTCAGTACTGTTTCAGTTCTCATTGGAGTTGTGTGCATCTGGGCTTTGTCTACAGTTGTTTGGGGTGTGTTTACAGAATGTATCAGTAATTTGACACTGTGACAGTAGTATCAAAGTGTTATCAAACTTGAATCAGCACCTTACATCATTTATAAGAGGTATACTAAAATTGGTTATGTGTTTGGCTATTGTGGGAGTGATATTCTACGCTTATTATGCATCTTTCAAGCTAATTTGTGTTGCTACAGCTGTCCAATTTTATAATCAAAATATTATATCAGCTTGTTTCAGCAGTGTGCTTGTTAATTTTCTATATTGTAATGCATCTAATATACATTTTGTAGACGTTAATACTGCTGGAGGATCATATTATTGTGTGCATTTCATTGTAAGATTTGATGGTTTACCACCAATCATTATAGCATATCATTCAGCCCATTTTAGCATTAGGCAAGCTAGCATTATCAACTATTTTGGTCTGAGTCAAGCTTAGACATTTTGTTAGTGACCTGTATTGCATTCACACAATCCACCAAAGAGAACTTATTTAGGTCAACTCGGTTTCTTGTGTACTCTGGTCGGCTTGCTGCCATTCATCTTCTTGCATACATCATAGATAGTGGTGTAGTCAAAGCACTATATGCTCTCACCTTGCCCACTTAGGGATCTAGGTGATCAGAAAGTGTGAACGTATTGCATGTGAATTTCTATATTGCAAATATATATAAAAAAAGTAGGGTGGGTTGTAACATCAAACCACAACACCTATAGCTTATTACAACATGCTACATAAACAAACAAAGTTGTTTCGATAATCTCTAGAAAAGATATGTTCTAGAGCTCTATGCAAATGTATAGAACACCCTAGTTTCAACATTCTCCCACTTGATATTTACCATAGGAGAGAGTACAATATTTAGCAGAAGAAGTCAACCTCATGCATGAAAATGGGCTAGTTCCATTGCATCCCTACACCACAAAAAAACTTAGCAATACTCAACAATTTAGTCAAACAATTAGTAGTACTTACCTAAGTGTCAATTTTCTCAATCTAAACTTTTCCTTACCCTACCATCTCTCTAATAAAATGATATTGTACATCCACTATGAAGTGCCTTATAAAATCTGATGTAAAAATCCTGATTTTGTGCCTTAGTAATTTGACAAACACTTTTCATGCAACCTTCTGACTTGCTGTTTTTGGTTTCAGTTTGTACTCGAATTGCTTTTGATGAATGCAAATGAAATATAATGGCTTTTCCAATGATAATAAGCAACTATCCAATGAACTAAAATGATGTACAATGTGTTCTTGTATTTTCAAATGCATATATAATGACTTAAACTATGCAAATCAGCACCTACAGCTAGGAGACAATTCAACAAACACTTTGTGTGCAAACTACCTATGCAGATATCAAAGTATAACTACTTGTCATTCTGTCAAACAATTGGAAGCCAACCCAACTTCCATCATTTGATATTATGAATGAGTTACAAGGGAGTACAAGTGATGCCAAACCCAACTTCCCCTTATCACAAGATGACTGCAGATTACATTGCCATGTTGCTGCTCTAAGACAGCGACTATACTCGTGCAAGGACTGACATATGATTGCATATATTCAATGATTACAATAAAGATTTACTGTAGGAGACAGCAACTTAGACTCTAAAAATAGATGCAAATAGATATAAGAAGAGAACCTGATATTATATGGCAGCAATCATAAAAATATTCAATTCTTCTCAAGTGTTGCTTGTTCACCGTGCTAAGGGTAGCGCCTTATTTCCTTGATGCCCCACGACTCTGCCAAAGGCCTGAATGAAATTTTGATGCTCCTCTAACACAAAATCACACCTTGTATAAATGTGTCCCTGCTAACAATGAGTTCTGATTTTTAGCAGCCTTCTATGACAAAAATCGCACCTTCTTACTAGTGCACCCAGCAATGCATAAGACTATGGTTTCTCCAGCAATTTGATGAATCAATCTCCTTCCAAACACAAAATCCCCCTCACCAAGGACTGAAGATTATCTCCACAAGCTGAGAATATATTGCTTCAATCGATTTTTCTCCAATGCTGCAAATTTGGCCAAAGGCCACAAAATTTGGCTCAAGTGGAAAGACTGCAGTATCTTCCCCAATCTCCAGCTAGGATTGGAGTTTCACAATCAAAACCGGCATCCAAGAGGATTCAATCCCTCAAACAATGTCAAGCATTCAAGCTCTCCAATGATAAGAAAATGTATTCAACTCCAGATGTTCTCAAATGCCCTCCAAAAGATCCTTTTAAAGAATTCACAAACATCTCCAAGAAGCTTCTAGAATAAAATATTAATTTATTCACTTAAGTGACTTTTTCATATTATTTTATTTTTAGTCACTTTAATATTAAATTAATTAAATATAAGGTCACCTTTCAATATTTATTTATTTGATAACCTTACAAATAATTAATTTAATAATTTCTCCTTATCACTCCAAAATGGGGACATGACAGTCCTCCCTTCCCAAAGATTGCTTGCCCTCAAGCAATCTATATCTACCAATCCTTCACAACTACCACAGCACCTGTCCACCACCACCTGGATCCCAAATGAGCCTGAAAAGAATTCCAACCAACATCCACTGAATATAGTCGAAGCTCCTATCACTGACATACCCTATCAAGTTGTGAGGCCAATCACTCATCAAGGAAACTCCTGAACCCCAAACCTCAGCATGTGGACCCCAAGTATTGCAATGATAATCCTCATACATCGAAATGCTCAAAAAACAATCTCCACCTGAATCACATGAATCCGACTTCCTGTTCTTCAACCCACCCTTTTGATGTGAAGCAATAAAAAGAATATTTCTACGTTATAGTAAAAGAGAGGGAGCAGAATATAAAGAATAAAACTGATTTATTTCAAGAGCAAGTATATACCTATTTGTGAATAGATTTGTTGGTGCATAACAATAACCAGATTTGTGAAGGAAGAGAGTGACTAAATTTGGACCAGAATTGTGTGAAGGAGAATATCCTATCAGCCATTGAAGGATTAATAAAGGTTGAACCCTCTTGCTGGGTTGGAGCTCAGTTAGTGTGGGGATTGGAGCCTATCAATTAGAGGTTGAAGCCTCTAGTTGAATTGGAGCTCAGTCTGTGTAGAGATTGGAGACTTTGATACTAAGTTGGAGCCTACAAGAAGAAGAAGATTGATCTATAATATATAAGCAATATTGTGTCGTGGTTTTCTCTCGAAAGGGTTTCCACGTAAATTGTGTGTTCTCATTGTGTTCCTAATTGCTAGATCTTACTTGAAAGTTCTTATTGTGATTGGTTAAGTTTTGAAAGTAAAAAATTGTTAGATACTGATTCACCACCCCCCTCTTCCCCCCTCCCTTGTCTCAGTATCACCATGTGCTCACTAGTATTACTACTGATTGCTTTGACTAAGTTTTCCAATGAATCAATTAAAGGATAAAGTAACAAACTATATTTATCCTCTTCATCCAATTTGACTCCTATTGACAGACGTTGACTTAGAATAAGATCAAAAGTATTATGGTGACCATTTACTAAGCCTCCCTCTTTCATCTTCAAAGAAAATAACTTTTTTTCAAGACATCTTTATTTACAAGACTTTGGGACTAATACAAGTTCCCATCTTCATCCATAATGAATGAGCAATCTGTTCTTTAAACGCATTCACCAACAAAATCTGAAAGACAAACAAATTGTACTTCTAGCTTTCTTATCTAATTTACTCTCTTTATCAAACATACCTGAGGGTTTAGCCGAAGATGACACTTAAGTTCATTGATCTCTTTCAATTAGAAGATATTCCGTTTTCAACTTCCAAAACTCAAATTTCTACCCATTAAATCATTCAATCTCAAACCTCGATGTGCTAGCCATAGATTCAACACCACACTATCTTTTCAAAAAAATCCTTTAAAGTTTTCCTACATGACTAGTTATACATGTAGTGTGACAAAACACCTCATTCCAAAGAACTTGTCTTTGATATCAAATGTTGAGATTTAGATCCATGTTAGAGCCAACCATTATAGTGAGATAGAGAAACAACTTAAAGTTACACAAACAAAACAGTTATATAGTATTAAAATATATTTAGCAAAATTAAAGGATGCACATGAAATGGTACGCAAACCATAAGAAACACAAGAGACACTACATATACATGGAAAACCCTTACAAGAAAACCCACTAGCAAAAGAACTATCACAAGTATATTATTCAAAATCAAAGATTCAATAAAACAGGTCTCTTATAGAACCTCAATCTATTGTCTTACAACATATACTTCTTCAATTATATCAACCTTCACCAAATTCACCACATAATCAACTGGCCTTCCTACCATCTAACCTAGATACATTTGTAGACACAAATGGTTATAGCCGTGAGAACATCCAACAAGGAATTCCAAACATCTAATTGTCATGTAGAAATATCAACAATCACACAACAATTGCATAACCAATATTATGGCATCAACATGCCATACATTACATGTAAAGTGGATTCTCCATATGCGTAATCTTTGCATATAATGAACCACTACCACTCATATTTGGTCAAAGGTTGTTGATCCGATCTTCCTAAACTATTCCATTCTCTTTCTACACTATAGCCAAACACTACCCATGGTTTGTGGTAGTAGAGACAACCTCCTAATGAAAAATAGTTGCTGCCAGTACCTCTAGGCATCCACTTGAACATCACTATGCTCTTGAAGATCAATACGTGTATTTCACTAATGTCACAAATGCATCCACACTATAACATACACATTTACAGTGACATACCTACAATTATGCAACTGTGAGTTTTCCAAATGATTTGCAATTGAAAGCATAGCACCAATGGACCAAGACAAGCTCCCATACCAAACCACAACACCTATAACTCATTACAACGTCCCACATAGACAATTCAAATTGTTCTACCAATCTTCACATAAACTCTATTCAAGGATTTTCCGCAAGTGAATAGCACACCCTTGTTTGACAAAACGTATGGGTGTGATTTCCTACATCAAGACTCCTATGGTATTTTTGGCATCTAACATATTGTATGAAGAAAACAACCATGCCCAAAATGCTTTGCAAGCTTTTGTAAATGCCTAAAATCATACAAACCTACATGGCAGTTCGATGAAGATCTAATGGTTCAACACACAACCCATAACACATGGTTGACATTCTCTTGACTTATCCAAACTTGATGGAGTGGCCAAGTCAGCTCGTAGGACCCTCCCTTGCCTCCTTTTCATGTTTGTTAACCTTTTAATATGCCTATGTGCCTTGTTGCATTATGAAAATTAATGCTTTGTTCCTTAAGTTATAAAATCATTTTTTTGTTGAATCACCCTAGCAATTTGTCAATCACTTGGGAAATTTTTTGAATCACCCTAGAAATTCCCTACCAATAAAATGGGTGATTCACAATTAAAATCCAACCCACATAATTTCTTGGATTGCATCATTTCCACTCCAATGTTGGCTTTTGAACTTGAGTTTAACTCACTCTTAACTACACATAGAATAGGAAATATTTGTCAACCACCCTAATTGTGGATCTGGCCATATTTATATCCCTTTGAATGGATTCGCACAGACCCTTTTGGTGGCTTCTTTTTGGAAAATTCTTGCTCAAGCTTTCTCGCACATAGCTACAGCAACAAGCTTTGTTGCCAAGTCCCTGAAGAATACAAGAATACATCTAGAGTCTATAGCTTTTGCATAAGCTTCTCATGCTAAGCCTCTCTACAACCTCCATGTTTTTCATATGACAGCTTCCAAGCCACATAACCAGCAATTGCAACAACACTTCGGTTTACTATTTTGCTCTAGCTTTTTTGTCTTAACTTTCAACCTTTCCTCTATCAACTGTAATCTTCATAGCTGAGAGAAGAGAGAAAGGAATTAAGTTTGATGAATGAGACTCAATAGAATTTTGAAATTTAAATTCATTTTCTATTTTATCAACATGTTTCTACCAAAAAAATTGCAGTTCCTCAAATTATTGCTTCAATTTCATTTTTCATTTTCATAAACTTGCTTCCACCAGGGCTTCATTCTGCTTCTATACTACCATTTTAATAGACACATTTGACAAGTTCCCTAGAATTTGAATAGACAAGTGACCTGAAATGTCAATATGAAAAGAATAAACCAACCCAGTTTCCAAAAATGTGATCTGTACAAACATGTACAGAAAATTAAAAAATTCACCATAATCTAAAATAGTGATTTGTTGCAAAAAAAAAAAAAATTTAAAATCGCTTGTCTTACACAATCTAGAATACCTTATAAATGCATTTCATCCTCTTAATAGTTACATGAAACAGTTAACTAATACTAATATGTTTGTGTAAGAAGAAAAATCTCACCCCTTGTAAAGTCCTCGCAGGCCCTCACTCAGCATTACCTGCAATTAGCAATTTAGCATTGTCAATACAAAGGTTAGCTAATGTTGTGTTGTGCTGCAAAAGAAATACTTTCATTTGGTGCATGTTATCTCTTCCACTGCTTATGGCTAATCCTGCAGTCCAATTGAACATAGAAATTTGTTGATCACAGTCTTGTTCAGAAACAGGGAGGGAAAACTATTCAGTAAATTATCTCAAGTGGAACTAGACTATTAGAAGCAATCAGAGTTCCACCCTACACAGGTACACATACCTAGGAGGAGGATACCACAAACTCAAGAATTTTTAAGTTTCAGGTATGTCTAAATTAAGACAAGACATGTACTAAATATACCAACTGTACCCATGGTTTGGGAAATGTTATGGACTGGTCTCCTTGTCCCTGGACATGACATAATGTGCACAAATATACTTCATAACTAGATGATTATATCATTCATGTGATGAAGAAACCTACTGAAATCTTCAAGGGATAATAAGGTTTATATGCAACCTAATCCTTGTGGTAAGGAACCATTTTACTTTATCACCAATCCTCTAGCATTAGGTTGCCTAGATTATGGCTTCAACAAAGATTACCATAAAGTATAAACCCTGTACCCATAATTCAGTAAGGTGAAGAAGATACTTTTCAATCAACATCCTCTGTAAAGGCCCCATGCGGACCACAGATACTTGGTGGTTCTGCATGGACCCACCATGTAAATAACAGAGATGGAGATAGAACATTCCTTGCAGGGCAACCAAGCAAACTGCCATGGCCAAAGATTAGAAATTTCAATAATTATAATGAGATACTAGCAAAAATTCCATGCACCCTCCTAGTGATCACAAGACACTAACATTATGCACTAATCATCACACAATGACAAGTTGGCAAGTCATATACAAGTGCAAATTGCCCCCATAATCCTCCTCCATGTTAGATCCACCAAACTGAAGTGTCCAACCCCAAATGGGACAAACTTTTTGCAATTTCTTTCTGATTTGTCTCAGTTTGGCATATTGGACATTTTATGACTAATAAATGAGGTATTTGATGCCACTACACACTCAAATGATAATGCCAAAGGAAATCAGAAATATTGCAATATCTTCTAACTCAAACCCTTGCTTGGCAAACACCCAATAATTACTTCGGAACTCTGAAATTTCCTTACTTTGCTAATGGTGCATTAAACTCAGATTTCCTGAAAATATCTTCAATCCCTTATTTTGAAACCTTTCCTGAAAATCATTGAAGCACAAGCACAATCCCTAAAATGGAATTGTCTGCAAGCTTGCTTGGGGGATCTCTAACTCCTGTACCAAGCTGTTCATCCTAAGGGGCTATGTCCTCAAAAAGCTTGAGATTTTTAGACTCTCCAGTCTACAGCAAAACCCTTATCAAAATTCTTCTTCTTCAACAATTGAATGAATTAATGAATGTGCAAAATGAGCTTTCATTGCCCTTTTATATTTCCATGCTCAATTTGCATTTGATTTTCATTTCATTTCATTTACTTTTCCCACCTTATAACTCCTTGAAATATCTTATTTAATTGGGCACAATACTTTATAAAATAAATTATTCTTTTAAACCATTTAAATCCCCTTTTAATCAAGTCCTTATGTCTCCCCTTTAAATTTGCACTTAACTCTATATTATAAAGTGCACTTAAAATCACTTATATCCTTTAAATATAAAGTCCCCTTTTATGACTTATTTAATTGACCTCATGATATAATAAAATCATATAATATAAAAAGGCATTAGCATCATTAATGATATTCACTTAATATTTAATTATTATTAAAGTTAATACTTTAATAATAATCAAAAAATCATAACTCCATAAATATCAACATTTAACTGATTTTGTCAACACCATGAGGTTACCCACTGCTCATCAAAATGGCTTACTATGAATATTAAGGTTGGACCCAATGCACAAGTGACTTACTAAAAATAGTAAGTGTGCGTCAAATGGTCTTAAATGGCCTCCGGAAGGCGCACCACAAATTAATTGTGACACTAAGCTAAAGAATATTGAGATAAACACCAAAGGGTTTGTTGAAGAGCCAAAGATTCCCCTCACAAGGGTCCTCTGAACACCCTATTAGCCTACGAGGACCAGTTGGTAGACTAACTACTGCATCTGACCATTGCCTAGGAAAAGAGGACATTACACAAACTCAATTGAGTCTTTGATGGCATCATGGTGGCCTTCATAATGAGTCTATGACAATTTGGATCCCTTCACCCTTGACTAATTTGCATAGCTACCTGAATCAGTGCTCCCCAAGGACAAATCCCCTACCAAATATGACCCTGTCCCTTATTTTGAAAAAAAATTAGAATCATCTTCGGTATGAACAATTTTTTAGGGAATGCCTTGGTACATTAGGGGACAGCCAGGGGACATCCAAACATCCCCCAACCATGAACAGCTAGCTGTCCCCTACAGCCCAAGAACATTTTTGTTACTATTTTTTTAAAATCTTGCAACCTTTCAATGCATGTTTGGTTTATGACATGCCCATCTAAGATTTGCTAAAAATCATGAAGCATTTATGTTTATTAATCCTCTATCAATCAGGATTAAGTGCAAAGGTCATGCCCCCATGCTAAAAGATATCATGGCTAGAACTTTAACAATACTAACACTTAACTACCAGTAGAAAGATCAAGCCTTATTGTCTAATAGAGTTTGTGATTTATTTAAAGTTTTATAGTCATGTCTATACCTTTCTGATAATGATGCAAAGACAACTCACACTCATCTTTTATGTTGTATCTATGTGATCAACCTTGATAACTGGTTGTTTTAGAGCTACATATCACTTAGCATGATTCACAAGAATTGTAACCATAAGTCCGACCAAGTAATAGACCAATGATCAATCATGATCACCACATCCACAAAATACATATCCTCTGTTGCAGATATTTGCATCTTCACATTTAAAGTCACAGTCAAGGATTGTCTTGTTTCATACATTGGACGACATGTTCAGTATACAAGGACTTGCGTAGACAAAGTTGGCATGCTAATCATTATATTGCTGAATACGAGTTAAGTCATAGTCAGCAGGAAATACTGCTACCATAATGCAAAATATATCAATCATGCTCTACACAGACAACTCGTAGAACAATCCCACGTATTAATATCTTCGCTAAGGTCAAACTCAAACATAACCAATTATCTTTTTACTTAACTATTCTTTGTTAATAAGTTTGACAGCAACATGCAGTTTTGAAGTCTTCAAAGGAAACTTCAGTAATAAATCATTCACCTAAATACACACACAAGTCAAGCATGTCTTTATTAACTCATGTTCTATATATATATAAAGAACATCATAATTCCTATTCAATTACCCATGCTTTCAAAGGTTCTACAATGTCTATAAAAGATGCTTGAACAATGTTATCTTATGAATAGTTGAAATTTTCTTACATTTAAGAAAAAAGATCCTTTTTTTTAATAGTCATCCCCTATTGTCCCCTAAAAAGTGGCCTGAAAAAACACATCCCAAAAACATGTCACCCTATCACCTACCATCCCCATCTCAGAAACTCGGGGGAGTGTTGTGACCTTTTCACACATCACCCCATTCAAAATGGGGACCCCCTAATTTTTTTGCTCCATTCCTCGTCTTTTGGCTTTGGTTTTGTCTCGCTCTCTCTCTGTCTCTCTCTTCCGCTGACTGCCTTTCAGGGGTGTGCCCGTATGTGAGTTTAAACGTGAAATTTGGCCAAGTCTGAAAATTAGGGTTTTGAAATTTTCAGCTAATTTGAAGTCAAACGAGGTGAATAAATTGAGATTTGAGATTAACATTGATGTTAGTATGCTTCCAACAGGTTTCCACTGAACTTTCATCAGATTCTGACGACTTACTATTTTTAGAAAGTATGCAATTCAGGGCATTCTCTCAGCATTCTTGAAATTCCAACAGTCGTGCTGCATCCAAAGCATACCAAGCTACTCACAGGCAAAATTTGAACTAAAACAGACAACTTACTATTTTTAGCAGTTCAACTTCCGAAGCAGATTTCAGGGCTTATATGCAGAGTTTTTCAGTGCATGTCTGGAGACTCCTTCTGGGTTTTCAGAGACCTTCGCAATGGTGTGACATGCAAAGCAAGATAACAACTTTCAGAATTCAGTCTTCCGAGGCTATTTTTAGGGTTTGCATGTCAGGATTTTCTTTGCATGCCTGCATATTCCTTGTGGGTTTTTCAAGAGCTTCGTGATGATATGACATGCAAAGCAGGATAATCACTTCTTCAACAACTTACTATTTTTAGCAGATGCATTCCAGCAGCTGTCTCCCAGCACTTCAGAATCACAAACTGATCGCAATGCAATAGAAACGAGGACAAACGGAGGTAATTTGATATGCATGCAAGTTAAATTAGGGTTTCCAGCTTTGGGACCCAAAAAGAGGCGTAGAAGCTCAAAATTCTCGAAAACCGATGTATACCACCGTGATCAACATCTTTCAAGCTATTTGCTGGTAAAATTTGAAGGCAAACGGAGCACTTACTATTTATAGTAAGTCATTTCAAAAACTGGCTATAAATAGAAATTCAACATCAGGCGCCAGTGTCAACAGGCAAGTCATGTGGTGAGGAGCACGTCATTCGAATTTCAAATCAAACGGAGTTGTGGAGGTCTTGGAAATAAGCAGTTACTATAAATAGCAAATCACCTTCAGAAACATGCTATTTTTAGCAAGCCAACTCAGAATAGTAGTGTCAACAGGCTAACAAAGTCATGAAGATCCAATGTTCAAAATTTCAAAGCAATCCGAGCTTCAAAAATGTGAAAATTAAAGGACTTACTATTTATAGTAAGGCATGAAGAAGCTGGCGATGACATGCAAAATAATTTCTAAGTATGAAGTTTATCCACCTTCCTAGGCCAAATGCGCCCAGCTCAAGGTAATGGCATGCAAAATAATTTCTAAGTATGAAGTTTATCCTTCTCCTATGGCAAAATGTGCCCACTCTAGGAGGGTTGATAGCAAAAAGTTATAAGTGAAAAGTTCATCCTCCAACACATGCTAAATGCGCCCACCCTCAAGGAGAAAGTTTAAAAAAATTCTAAGGCATAGCTTTATTCCTCTCTCCCTCTCAAATGCGCTCAAATCATGTCTAGCAAGGGGAAAGTCAAAAGGTCAATGATGCTTCATCCTCCACCACCCTCCATTTGCGCCCTCCTCACAAGCAAAATGCTAGAAAGTTTTCTAAGTAAGAAATTTCATCCTCCTCAACCATCAAAATGCGCTTACTCAAAGTCAAGCACACAAAAAGTTTTTAAGTATTAAGCTTCAGCCACTTCACCATGGAGAATGCGCCCAAGTTTAGAAGGTGGTCAAAGGCATTGAAGAAATTTAATCCTCTTGCAATTGCTATATGCACCCAGATGAAGGCATGTGAAGACAAAACCAAAGGCATGCAAAGTTAGAAAATGACAAAACGTCTCCATGCAAAAGTAAACATGCAAAGGCATATAAAGACAAAAGTATCCATGCAAAAAGGAGGAAGAAGACAAGGCGTTGAAAGCACATAAAGACACAAGCCAAAGGTAGAGTTGAAAGTCAAAATTACCCTCAATATGCAATATGCACCCATCTTGAAGTTGGTAGAGGAAAGGTGCTAAGGCGTGGAAATAAGGTGTTAAGATGTTAATCCTTCACCATGTGTGAAATGCGCTCAAGGTTGGATGAGTGAAGGGTGAAATTGGCTAAGGCGTGGCTAGTAATTTCTTCCAAGTGTGAGGTGCGCCTAAGGGGGAGATGAAAATATGCTAGGCGTTGGGTTTTAAAGAGATATTTATTCCTCATGAAAGGTAAAATGCGCCCAAGACATTCAAAAGAAAATTTTTCTAAGTGAGTTGAAATAAAATTTTCCTCACCACCGGCAAAATGGATTGAAAAATGAATAAAATTTTCTAAGGCAAAAAAAAAAAATTCAAAATGCTAAGTGAGTAAAAAAATTTCTAAGGCACAAAGAATTTCTTCCTTAGGAAAATCACGCCTGGACTTGGAAGTGTGAAATTTTTCAGAAGCACGAATGAAGTTGCTAGTGGAAAAGTCAATGAGTGCTTGCTTCACAAGGTAGATAAAATATTTTCAAGTCAGAGCAACAAGAAATGTTCATAGATGTGAAGAACGGGATTAAATTTGTTAAAAGTTATTTTTCCAAGGTTCAAAATTCAAGAAAAATTAAATGAACCCGTTCGTTGTATACCCATGAATTCGACAAATTCTGAAGAAAATTTTCTTCTAGGTATTGAAGATTTCCGACAAGGAATGGATTTTAAAGTCTTCCATGCTTCGCCAAAGCCTTCCGAGGTGAAGAATTTTGATGGGCACCGGGTTGATGAATTTCCTAATGAATTTCCTAAGGAAAATTTGAGAAATTTTCTAAGGCAAGGAAATAAATGTTTGTGAAAATAAAATGCCTCAGCGGATGAATTTGAAGTTGGGTGCCTAGATAGTTTTTGATCAAATTCCTGATGAAAGCATTTTTCTCGAGCCTGAGTTGGATGAAATATCAGAGTGAAGTGCGCCAAGCAAAATACAAGATGGGTTGGAAATTTGGCTAAGGCATGAAGAATTTGAATGCGAAGTTGGCTAGAAAAAACGATGAACCCTTGGAGATCAAAACATGAAAATCAGGTAAGTAAGCTGAGTTTATATTATGAAGTGTCCTAATACTCTTCTCCTTGCTTGTTTTGCAGGAGGAGCGTCGAGACCAAGCGGTGATGACTTAAAGTGATGAAGAAAGTAATCCAAGATGACATTTCAACCTCGAAGGAAGAAAAGTTGCAAAAAATGGCTAAGTGTTGAAACTTCGTATGTGCCCAGCTCAAGTGACAAAGAAGAAGTTGAAGAACAACGTCAAGTCCAAGAGGATCAAGAAACAGTGCGAACGCGTTTCAAAGCTGGAAACTTCTAGAAGGATGATGCACATTAATGGCTCATTTATTACCCCACCCCTCTTGGTGGCGGTTTTTAGGGTGAATCTTGTTTAGGGCTGAGGTGGCACGATCCTGGCCATCCAGCCAATTGTAATCTGAGCCGTCCGTTGGACTTGGCCAGCTATAAAAGGGGCATTCCCCCCTCATTTGTATCTAATTAGATCAGAGTTAGGATAGCAAAGAAGGAGTAGAGAGAAATTGATAGAGTAGAAAGTAGAATAGTTTGATAGTATAGTTTAGATTGCAACGGAAGGAAAGTCTTCCCTTTGAATACTTTGTAAGAAGTTGTCGTGAATGCTTTCATAATGAAAGAGTTCTTCATTAATGGTGATTTCTTCTTTGTTATGAGTAGTTGTCGAGGCTTCTTCATCCTTCCAATTCACGTAGCAACTTGAAATAGCTTAAAGTAAAGTAGATTTCATTTCATGTTAGTACTTAGTGATTGTGGAACGTGGTCTTCAATTTGAGCAAACTTCATCTATCCATACCACTAGTGTGTTCGCTGATGGTGAATGCGCCTTGTGTGGTCAACTAGAATATCGTGTACTTAACTTCGATCATGATTTGTATGCTTATATGCGTCATTGTGATGGTATTTTCATGCTAAGTTGTGATCTGAACACCTTGAGCTACTCCCCTGAAGATTGCACCAATTCTGTGGAAGTTGTCCGAAGCGAAGCAAAGCAGAGCTTGGTTGAAGTTTGTAAGAATTGATCGCCATGTCCCACGCCTTAGAGTAGAAGATAAACTTCTTAGGCCCTACACTCATTTAATTTCAGTCCATTTTTGGCTAGAATTAGGAAACTTGTGCTCACTTGCCAAATCATTTGAACCACGTGAAAGCCCTTAATCTACTGTCTATTGTCAGTTGTCGAACAATTGTGTAAGTCCCCTTGAAATACCAGCAAATCACATCAAGCCAACTGAGACTATTCGCATTAAAGGAACCTTGGAGTTAAATGTATGATCTATCTCGCAATCTTAGCATGCAGGAAACTTTGTTCAAGAGAGGATAGAGTATCTGTTGGAAAACTTTATTCTGTGTTGGCACGGTCACGAAAAACACGTCAACAGGAAGCATAGACCTAATTGCATCAATAAGGGTGCACGTGAGGGCGCTGTTATACATTATTCAAAATTTAATTACATGAGTTTGTATCCATATAGATCATGATTAATGTAGAGAGTTTGGACATGTTAGCAAATGCAAACAAGTATCTCCTCACATCTTTTTCTCCATCTAGCACACAATGTGTAATCATTCCCAATATAGCTACCCAACCCAAGAAACATGTCCCTCATACAAGGTTTGTTTTGTGTAGCCTTCAATTATTTCATCCAAGGCATGTCTACCAACTTCAACAATGATTTGGTCACCCATATGTTTATCCTTTGGTCCTGTTTGTCCTTATGGATCGGGACATGGGTTTCTTCTTCCTTCTTTTGTTAAGGCTTGATATTCCTTCTAACAACTAAACTGAAGCTATATTCCATTATGTAGAAAATAATATGTTTGAATCTTATGTAGAAAATAATATGTTTGACTCATTTCTTCCATCATGTTAATGCGTTGGCATCTCAGCATTCCCTTGATTTTCTTGTCAACTCCAAAAGATTAACAATTCATTTTCTTTGATATTTTTATTTGTCCATCTAAGAGATAATCATGTCTCTAGTTCTCAACCTCTTTCTTTATCTAGGTCATTCTTAGTAGATAATAAACTTCTTATTAACTTCCTTAACATCTACATAACTTGGAAAAACGTTTCAAAATTTTAGATGATGCATAGCTATGTTGTCAATTGTTGACCTTGGGCCCTAGATCTAGGTTTGGTTTGAATCTAGTTCATGATTTGGGTCAACTAATCATGGAATGACTTGGGGGCATAATCCCTATAGATTCTTCCCCAACAAACCCCAATGAAAGCAAACTGAATTTTGCAAGTTTTGATTTCTTTTTTAAATTTAAATGATTTTATGTTTGTTTTGGGCAAACCCAATCTTTTTTCCATTCAAATCTGCCCCAAGAAACGTCTAGGTCAGCTTACTCTTCATGTAGGAAATTAAAAACCCTACATGGATGTCGTTTCTCAGCTAAGCATACCAGTCATACACAAGATGTCATTGTTCTTTGTTTTGGAAAAATATTAAAATAATAAAAGTTTCTACCCTACTCTATAGTGGGATGGAATCTTCTGACAAATTAGGAGCAAAATACCCACTACATAGGTATTTGGTTGCTGCTAGGTTGATCTCAAAGCCAAGTATCTATAAATATTAAACCAATTTCCTGCAAATAAAGAGCTTTATTATCACTTCACACAATTTTCCCCTATAACAATATTAGTATTAAATTGTGATGAGGTAATATTGTGTTGGCGTTTAAATTAGCGCCTCTAGAGTGTTGATTGTAAACGTTCAGTTATTACAAATGTTTTGCAACACTTCTTCGTTTTTTAAAGAGAAGTCCCTCTCTATTGATGTAATGCATAAGGAAGGGTAGGGTAAATTATGGTTTTTGTTGATCTTAACTACGACTATTCTAACTTTTAATCTATCCTATCTCCTCAAGGTAAATAGAGCATGAGGCCGTAGGAGCGGGAATGGATGGGTTGGATCACTTGAATCCACCGTCTCCTTAGAATATGGTTGAGGCTCTAAACTCTCGGATATATACGTTGGGATAAGGTTTTTATACAAGCAAACACTCTTTATGATAAGTTGGATGTTCGTCTTGCCAAGGAGGAGGAACCCCTGTCTAAGGTGTAGGCTAGAAAACAACTTACTAGAAACAACAAAGTACAATGTTTTGGCTAACAAACTTGCTAAGGAGGAGGAACCCCTATCTGAAGTGTAGGTTGGAAGTCTATCCATTAAACGACATAACACAATAACCGCCAATAACAAATATCCAAGGAGGAGGAACCCCTTTCCAAGGAGGGAAACGAAACAACAAGCTATTAGATACAAAACGTAGAAGGAACTCAAATAGGTAGATCAAAATGCAAACGCCTTCTGATTTTCTTCTTCAAGCTTCATCAACAAGTTACAAAAGAATTGGGACAGCAAAGGCACAAAATCATGCACAATTACAATCAACCAATCAACTCTCATCCAACAAATAATCACTTTCAAACTTGTTGGCAACAATCGCGCAACAATTTTGCATAGTAAGTAAAGGTTAAACAAACAATGAGCCCAAGGCTCTTATTTATAGAACTCCAAGGAGTGGGCAACCCCAAAATCTCCTTAAGTTAACAATGAGTTCTTGCCAATCAATTAGCAAGATTTATTCCTAAAAAGGGGGAACAAACAGTTAATAGGAAATCTACTTCAGTTAACTGAAACTAAAAAAAGAGTCAACTAGAAACTACTTCAGTTAACTAAAACAAGACTAAAAGTGAGCTTTAATACAAAGTATCCCTCCAAAATAGACATCCACATTTAATGGAGATCTAAGATCCACAAATTATGGAAGCCAATTAGACATCCTTAATCAATGGGATCTGACAATGCATGATTTATGGGATATGGAGTTAACTTGGAAAGAGGCATCAAGTCAAACTCAAGTATCATAAATGTCACTTGGAGGGTGTAGGACATCCTTCTTTGGTGCCTTTACAACTCACCATTAATCAATAGTGTTTCTATCCATTCGTTGACTTCTTCAACCTCAAGGGAATTAATACTCTACAAAATGATGACATGGCGCCTGAGCATTACTTCGCCTATTGTGAGCTGATGCCCGAAGTCTATACAATGAGTCGCTGCCTCTTCGAACTTGGTTGCCAAAGCTGCCACCTTGGCTAACTTGCAACCGTCTAGATCATCAAGAAAGGTACTGCGGATGACATCTCTGAACTGATTTTGTATAGTGACCATCTCAATGTGTTCTCCTCCCTTGTGCTGGTATTCTATGTGAGGGAAGGATATTACCAACACTCTTGCGAAGTTGATAATATTGGTGACCACCTGTAGGTAATCAATCAATTCTACTGAATGGGCATCATAGGCTTTCACCTTGTACGCCAGTTGTTCTTTCCAAGCAAAGAGATGTTGCTTGTTTTCCTCAAAGTAGACTAATTGATATGCCAATTGCAAGTTTGCAATTGTGGTCTCATCTTCTAGCCTCTTTCCTACAATTCTTTGTTTTATCCCAGAACTCGTAAAGATTTGCCAGTATACATCTACCTTTGAGAACAAACTCCTCCACTTGATCTCTCAAGTGTTTTTTGTATGTTATCAGTTGTTGATGATTTTGTTCTACGGGGAGATCTGAAAATTCTGCTAGTAAGGCTGAGACGTTCGGGGTGCCATGCATCAAGTTGGAAATGTATGACCTCAATTGCTGGTTTTCAGCCTTTAAGGCTGCTTTGTCTTTTCCATCCTTGGCCATCCTTTCTTGTGCGCTCACCGAGGTGATTACGAGAAGGTCTGCATCCACCTATCGCGTGGTCTTTCTAAGGTTAAGTTTAGACAATGTGTAGTCTTCCACTTGTACCTCATGTATGCTTTTCTCTATTGGTGGGGCAGCAGTCTCTATGATGAGTTCACAACCTACATTCCTTTCCATTTGAACTTGCATCTTCAACTCCTTCGCTGGCATGTCTTGTGTGACATGGTTGACTTCAATGAAGTCAAGTTCATAGGAGGGTCTTTCTCTCTCCCTGCCTAGGAAGCCCTCAAGCCAGATAGAATCTCGGCTAGCTTTGCTAGAAGGAGGAATGTGGGGCCCTTGAATGCCCGAAATGTGAGACTACACTGGAGTGACGTCTCTTGGTGGCGAGTCCAAGTCAATGAGGACTTGCGACTGCTATGATGGTGGTAATGTATGTGGCTCTATTTCCATAGCAAGCACCATTTCTATTGTTGCTTCTTCTACTGTTAGCTCTTTCGCTTCCACTGCTTCTGTTGCTGGTTCTTCAGCAACTACTACTATTGGCTCTTGGGCAGCAGTCTCTATTACTGGCTCTGGGGCAACAATACCCATGACTACTTCAGGACTATGTGTGGCTTTCCCCACATATGTCCCCTGTGTTCTTGGCCTTGTATGCTTCGACATCCTCATCCCTTGGGGAGGATTGCACCACTACTTCTGCCTACGCTTATTTCTTGAAGTGGAAGGTGGTGTAGACTGAACTTGTGGTGGCTCTGTTATGTGAGGTACCACTTTCCTTGATTTCTTGCTATCGAGGTAGAGTTGGTTGTTTCTAACAACTCTACTCATCCTCTCCTCTCTAGACGTGTTGTCCTTTGCATACCAATCCACTCTTGGGAGTGGTTGGAAGTCAACTGAATCTACAAAGAATGAGGAGAGAATGACTTCCCCTTCATCGTCAAATAAGCCCTCGATGTCTTCTGACATAAAGTCAGCAATTTGCGAGAGCCTAAACCTGATATAGTTCCTTCTTCACACTTCATACTCATCTTGACAATTAACCCAATAATCTTCCATAGAAGATTTATGTGACGAGCCTTGCTTGAGATGTGCTGCATAGACCCCTCCGGGATCATAGGGCCTCCTCTCAATGAGGTACTTGAGATTAAGCCTCATTGTTTCCTGGCTCATCATCTTAGAATCTGCCGCAAACCTGCATCTATAAAGTCCCATCTCAACAGGAAAGTTTACAGCTGTCTTCTTCAAGCGCAAGTAAATGTGAACCTCGAACAACTGCCTTAGGAATTCCATGAAGACTACCCTATATGAAGGGTACCATAGCATCATGGCAGGGTGACCAATGTAGTCATACACACATATGTAGGAGAACGTAGGGAATTGGATGAACCAATCCGCCCAATCCGTCATTGCCTCTCTAGCTGTTTGTGAAATACGTTTGTGCATCTCATGGTCTAGATCTCGTACGGTGTGCATGATAAAGTGATCACTTGTTCTTTTGAAGTGTCGCTCCGCTTGAGTAAACTCAAGACGTGTAAAGTGCTCATGAACCGTCTAGACACGTAAGGTTCCCACATTGTTTAATATTCTGAACTCGCCTTGGAAGGCAATCAAGTATACCAGGTAAGAACACATGTGAAACCTATGAGCTTCTAAAAACCCGGTAATACGTTGATGGAGTGTATCACTGATCAGAGTGGCCCAATCATAATGTTCCCTCTGGCCGATGATTTTTGCAATGACATAATACATCCATGACTGGAATTGATTGCCATCTTCCTGTCCAGTGATTCTATTGAGTAGAGTGATTAACACTGCATACTCATCTTTGCATTCTCCTCATCCGACTAACTTAGGCAAGTTACCCTTTGTCACTTTCAGCCATTTTTCTGCCATTAACCCTTGGCATTTTCCCTTGGATGCCTCAAATGCCTTTTCGCATTTTGTCACTGATATGACCTTACTGTTAGGACACGGTGGAATATCAAAAAACTTTTCTATACCCTTGGGCTTTAGATTGCAAATAACCCTCCCATCCACTGATCTGATTTCTCTCGTGGTAGGATTGTAATGCTTAATACAAATGATTACAAGCTCCACACTTTGTAATGTGATGGGGATGGACGCAGCCTGTAGCAACCCGAACTCTTCTATGTTTTGCAACGTGATATGATTCATGCCCTCTAACTATTCTAGATCAACCACCGGGTTTACTTGTTGTAAGTTCGTGTCAGTCGTTTTCAGGTAATCATGAAATAAGGTCGTCTTGGTCCTATATTGTACTTGAGAGTACTCCATCCTAAAAAACTTAAACATTGACTGCACACTTGACCTTGTTTTGCCAACTTTCGAAAACCCCTAAAAATAGTGTCCTGCTGAGAAGTATTTTTCCGGAAAAATCTAACACATGGGTTTTGTTCATGCTTCAATGCTGAACAAACCCAATTCTTCAAAATTTTGATTCTGAAATTTTTTGGAAAAATCCTCAAAAATAGGGGCAACAAGTTTGTTGATTCTAGAAAATCTGACGAGATGGGTTTCACTGGAAAATTATTTTGAATTTACCCAATTGATCAGATATGTGATAGCCTCTTGCTTTGTGTGGCATGCAAGAAAACCTAAGGCAAGAAGAGAGGAAGTATACAAAAGATGGATTGGAAGTTTTTTAATCTAACTCCTTGAGAAAATTTGTCTCTGAATCCAGCCTTAGATTAGCAATCTTCCTAAGCCTTTGATCTTCAAGAAATATCGAAGAACAGTCAAAAACCTTGGCCAGATCTGAAAATGGTGTCCTTGAGAGTTATGGTTGTTCTTGATCATCAACCTACAATGAAATAATGAAGAGGGACGCCTAGATCTCCTTTATATAGACTTAAGCCTAAAACCCTCAAGTTTGGGATCCTAAGTCATGATCTAAAGCTGATTTGGCTTGATCTAAAGTTCAAAAAGGTGATTTCCACTAATCGTGGAGTGAGTTGGCCAAGTTTGTCTCAAAATATCTTAACTTTAGGCGTCCCT
This sequence comes from Sequoia sempervirens, assembly GCA_007258455.2. Classification (NCBI taxonomy): domain Eukaryota; kingdom Viridiplantae; phylum Streptophyta; class Pinopsida; order Cupressales; family Cupressaceae; genus Sequoia; species Sequoia sempervirens. The sequence continues at coordinate 155,850,323 of VDFB02379711.1, read as the reverse complement.
TTTGAGTTTTGCAAGCTTTTTCATCATTTTGCATTCTGAATGACCTCTATTTGATCCTTGCTCCAAATGGATCGAATGATGCTAAGCAATTGCTGGAACATTCACTGTCAAGCTGGATCTAAGCTGAAGAGAAGTGCATGGGAGGCACTAAGCTAGAAAGTTGAGTTTGTGACCTTGAAAAGAAGGGCACCTTTCTCAAGAAAAGGTGCTTTTGCCTTTGCCTTGGTCAATTTTCAGTGTTTGTTCTTCAGTTTTTGTTCTGACCTCCCGTGCTTTGATTCGGAATCCCCGTCGATCGGAGGATCGGATGGTCTTGTTTAATATCTCATCAGGTAATCAACTCTGTTTCGCAGAAGATGACTGGAGTTTGAATTCCCAGAAGTCAGTTAGAGGTCCCTTTATTCAAGGGCGCCCCTCATTGAAAAGGGCGCTTTTGCCTTTTGCAATGTTTTTTATCCCGAAAGATGCTCCAATTTGATCTTGATTAACTAGTGATTGACTTGTCAAAAGTTCATGCTTGCAGTTACGTTGTCGAGATTGACCTAGATTGAGAAGACAGTCTTGGGAGGCCTTCGAACATTTGACAGCATCTAGAGGTTCAAAAAGGAGGGCGCCTTTCCTTGGACAGGGTGGCTTTTCCACCTTGATAAGCACTTCGACAACCATTCCTGATATCTTCGTCAACTGCCTCTTTTCACTTTGCTGACAATTGTCGGTGATCAATTCGCCAAATGATCTTGCCGATTGTTTTGTTGTCGAGCCAACAGGAGAACGTCGAGGAGGACTGCTTTGAATGATTCATCAGGTTGTATCTGACCCTTGAGAATCAAGGGCGCCCCTCTCTAAAAAAGGCTCTTTTTGCATCGTGAACTGACCTCTCCTTCGTAATGTTTCTAGAGTTAGTCAAATTTTGACCTTTTATGGTTTCGAGAATCTCCTTCATCAAGCAACATCTTTTTAGACCCTTTTCTCCATGGTTGCTTCGTTGAAGCCTTTTTGAAACTTAGCTTTCAGCACCTAGTACTAGCCAATCTGCCATTAATGGCTGCGAAGCTCCTAACTTTGTTCCTAAAAAACAAAAATAGACCCACTTGAGTAAAACGTGTCTTTTGATTATTCTGACTTGTCCAATGTGATCGTGAAGTCATTTAATCCTATCAAAATCATTTTCAATTATTTCCGGAAAGGTCCTATTTTCAGGGGTTACCCTAAAAAAAAACCCTAATTTTCAAATTTTCAGAATTTTGCACGTGTTCCTTGACAAAAACCCACAAAGACCCTATGTTTCATTTGGCCTAAAACAGACTTTTTGGCGGCATTTTAACAAGATTTAGCTCAATTTAAGCAGAATGCCAAAATTTATTTTGGTTACAACATATTGTTCACTCTAACTATTATTAAATTTCAATTGTATGACTTTTATTTAGATTGCTTTTGATTAGGGGAAAAAAAATTTAAGGGGCACAAAACCCTATAGAATAAGAGACATCCAACACACATCCAAAAAATAGCAAAGAATAACCAACAAAGACAAGCTACTGCAAAACAATAGCCACGCAGTCACACACAAAATGCAGCCAACCACATATACAATTAAACCTAAGCTACCAACAAAACAAACTAGGGTGGCCAATTATGACACCCTTGGACCCTTCCTAATGCTTCAAGCACCCAAAACTTGGTTGTGGGAAGCACAAACATGTTTAGGAACACCATGTTTCCTTCCTTCGACAATCTTCCATGGAATATCATCCTCCAATGACTCGAATTGAGGGGGGAGGGGAGGGCTATCCTCCACTGCCCACAAATGCGATAAAACAAGAGTTGTCAACTTTATTGAAGCATCCAAAAGAAATATGATCCTTAGATTCGATACTTGGCAGCAAAGATTCCAAAGGTGGAATGGCCAAAGTCCCATGGAAAATAACCTATCAAGAGTCTCAAAAGTTACCAAGGCCCCTAAGGCCGAGTCCTCCTCCAATGCCTCATCCTCAAAGTCAATAAAATCCCCCACTGTCAAATGCTCATGTTGGGCATTTTTCCATCTAGTCGCCTCAACCTTTCTTGTGGCAAGAGCTAGAACAATTCAAAGCCAAGTGTCCAATAGCAAAGCATCTTTTGCAGCAAAAGGGAAGACCCTCATAGTCAAGTGTTTTAGTCCACAGTCTATCCCCAACAAGCAAAACAATATCTCAAGGCAAATACTTAGAGGTGTCGATGTCTACAAGAGTGCAAGCATAAGTAGTATGGCCATAGTTGACTGACATAGCATCTTTTTGTAAAAATTGGTCAAGAGCATTGCCAATAGATTCAAAACAAGAAACTTCCCATAATTGAAGGGGAAGATTGTGACGTCTAACCCAAATAGGCAAAATACTTAAGGATTCTATAAGAGGGTGGAAGGATGGAAACCAAGGTTTGAGAAATAGGAAAACCTTTCCCCACAAGAAAACCCCACCCTCCAACACCCACATCCTATCAACACCCAACTAGAAGGACAACACAAAAAAAATCCTTGAGCACAAGGATAGTGTTCTCCAAGCATCCAAAACTCATTTATTCAAATTGATTTTATGATTAATTATCAATAATTCTATATTGTAATCAATAGTAGAACATTATGATACTGTTATATCTTTTGTGGGGTGGAATTATGCAAGATAGATGATGGAGAGTTGTACCCCAAATTAAAAAATTTGCTACACTTCAACATTTTGCAAAAATGGTCAAAAGTCTTGTCAAAATCTGTCAAAAAGGTCAAAATTGGGGGGCAAAACCTTGTAATTTTCAAAATCTAATGATCTGAATTCGTTCAGAATGACCAAATCTACAAAACCCAGATCTCAGTTTTTCAGCCCTACTTTTTAGGAAAATTGTTATTTTTAGAAACTTCCTAAAAATTAAAAAATTTCTAGGTTTCTTTTGAAACGGATGCTAGCAAAATTTTCTAAAAATAGAAAATTTGGCTTTTAGGGTTCAAACTGATTTTGATTGGTCGAAAATACTTCCTCATCAAGTTAGTGCAGTCAGAACACAAAAAGAATAGTTTTTCCCTAGTGGGTCTATTCTACTTTTTCATAAGCTTTTCGAGAGCTTCAAAGCCATTAATGGAGGTCAATTAGTTGTCGGGCATCAAATTCAAACATTCAAACACTCGACGTGCACACAGATCAAAGAAAAGCAAAGGCAAGCACGTGGGACAAAGGAGAAAGGTGAAAATTGCAGAATAAAAACTAAGTCTGGAAGCCATGGGCGCCACAGAGGGAGATAGGCACCCAAATTTTCAGGGCATCATATGATGAAATTAGGGTTTGTGCTCCTAAGCAATGTTATTTAGAATCTCCTTAGCTCTGCAGTGAGTCTAGCATCGTAGCCAACAGATCAACCGGTCACTCTAAAATCAAGATCAAACACAAGAGTTTCATCCAAGCGGTAGAATGCAAACAATGAAAATCAAGCAAAAATAATCTAAGTCTGGGATCTTTGGGTGCCCTAGGTGTCCAAGGGCGCCCAGCCTTGTGGATGATCTACTCCAGCAGTTAAGGTTTGCAAATGGGTTCAATCTCTTCAGGCTTCTGTCAGCTTCGCAGTAGATGTCCTTGTCAGATCATCAGACTTGTCAATCACCAGCAAATCCAGATCAAGTTGAAGGAATAACATGAAGGTCCAAGTGTGAAGAATGAAAATCTTGCAAAAACGGCTAAGTCTGGAGGTATTGGGCACCCCAGAAGGAGATAGGCAGCCAAGCTTTTAAGGGCCTAAATGGATGAATTTGCAATCGACACCTCCAGCATGAATTCTTCAAATTTGATCAAGCTTTCCAACAAAGCCACTAGCATGTCAATCAGAGTTGGCAGCCATCAAATATCGAAAGAGGAACAGAGGGAAAAACATGAGCAAAATATCAAAAGACAAAAGCAAAACACATAAAATAAACCAACTCTGGAGGAGTTGGGCGCCCCAGCTACCCAGGGGCGCCCAAGCTTTTGATGGATCAAAATCAGTTTTTAGGGCTTGGCCTCTTTAGAATAATCTTCTCATATTCAGATAAGCTACACAACGAAACTATTAGCGAGATCATCAGACCTCCCGAACCCCCAAAATCATGAACTCGTCAGAAGAACAGAAGAGAGTGAAAAGTTGGGCGCCCCAGCTAGCCAAGGGAGCCCAAGGATTTGAGGCCTTGAAATTAGTTTTCAAGAGATATCACTCCCAGAAGACCCCCCTCAGAATTCATCATGCTATCCAACAAGTCTAGCCATCAGCTCATAGGACGCCCTGATCAACCAGAAACGAGAATTCATCAGAAGATCAAGGAAAACATAGAAGCTGAAGAATGTCAAAAAATGGCAACACTGGCAAGTTTTGGTGACCCAGGTAGCCAAGGGTGCCTAGCTTTTTGAGGGGTCAAATGAAGTTTTTATCAAAAGAAGCCTCTAGGACAACTTCGTCAAATTTAGTTAGGCTTCGTGATGGATCACTCCGTCAATTCAAAAGATCCTCCAAGCATCCAGAAATCGAAGATCAAACAGAGGTTTAAATCAAGCAAAAAACTTGAAAATGTTGAAAATTTGGCTAAGTCTTCCAAGCAAAAGCGCCCCAATCCAAGAGAGGCACCCAAGAATTCATGCCTTAGTCAAATTTTCAAGTTTCATCCTCCAACATCCAAATAGTGTCTACGTTCGATGAACTTGCTCAAGATAAGCTCCAAAGGATTTATAGCAAAAAGAAAGCAAATTCTCTCAAACCTCATCTTATTTAAAGACAGTTTTAGCTTTCATTATTCATTATTGCAGGTCGGCGTCCAGAGCAAAAGATTTTCCCTTTTCTCTCAACAAAGATTTGAAGACCCAAACTACATGCTTTTTCGATGTTCTTTGTGGTTTCAAGATCAATGAGCAGAGAGGAATGTTTTTTTGTGCGCCAAACTTCTAGGGTGTTGCTTTTTCCAAGCAACCACTCAGCTTTTTCCATTTCTAATCACATGGATCTCTCCACTTTTACATCCTCTTCAATATTGAGAAAAATTTCCCTCTTCTAGAAACTGCTTTTTGGCCGCTTTTTCAAAATAGATTTTGCTTTTTTAGTTTATGAGCAACTAGGTTTCTCCGAAACATGATTTTCTACAAAACCCAGGTCCCATCTTTTTTCAGAGAAATTGTTTCTTCAAGGCAGATCAGCATTGTATTTTCAATAGACTCTCCAATTAAAAACAAAAAACAAATCAGTTTTTTGGCAGATATGGATGAGATTTAAAGCGGCAATCATCTAGAAGATTTATTTCCGTTTTCTTTCTATTCTCGTCTCAATTCTTATCTACTCTTTGAAGAAGAGAACGAGAACAAGATTGTAATAGTTGGCATTTCCTGTTTTTATGCTTTATTAGGTGTTTAGATGTTTATCTCGTTTAGTCTTAAAAAATAAAGCTTGCATGTTGGCAAGCCTTAGTTGTAAAAGCAAGAAGATTTTAGGGTTCCCAACTTCTCTGCTTGTGTATAAATAAGGGCAGCCTTGCCCATTATTTGACTAACAATTATTTTGGTAGCAAATTGCAACCCTGTAACACAGCAAATTGTTATTCAGTGTGTGTTCACTTTGTGTAAGAGCAAATTTGCAAGCCTCTTTAGCTGCAAGTTGTTGTTCAGTGCATGTGTCTTGTGTCAATGTATTCTAATTTGATGGCTAAACTATAAGCCTATTTTGCTACAATTCTGTTGTCCCAGAAGTGTAATATTTTGTGCCTGAAATTTGAAAAATAAAGTCTTGTGCCTGCTTTGCTGCCCTGATATAAAGTCTCAGATTTCCGTTTATTGTGTTATGCTTATATGATCTCCATTTCAGCTTGCATTGAAAGTAAGTAGATGTATGCTGGAAGAAGAGTTTATCTAAGTATTTTGTCAGAGAATCCTTCCTTGTCCACTTCTAATTCTCTTGCTTTGCGTTTACTTGAGAAATTAGAAACATCATTAGAGTAGGCTAGTCGTTGTTGAAATTCTAAAACAGAAAATCTCAGTTGCAGCGCTTGAGTTTTATAACCTTATGCTCTTAGCTGAACAAAAAGATAGGCAAATTAGTTTTAGTTTACTTCTTTTTAATAACATCAGCAAAGAGGGAGCTTCCCCTCCTAATTTGTTACTGCACATAGCTGTTTGTTTCCAAGTCGCATACCAGAGGTGCGATTTGAAACACCAACATGGAGTCAATGGGGATCTTACACTAAAGGATGAAATGTTGTCATACATGGTGGTGACTATATGTGAAGGATCAAGACTTGTTACAATGAGCAGTGAGAAAAGGATTGCCCTTATAAAGATTGCACAATTATCTACATGCTTCAAACCACATACAAGCAACCAAGTAAATGTTGTTAGCCATTTCTTATCCCTTTAAATCATCTATAAGATTAAGTGGCCTTTGCAGTTACATGCTTAGCAATCTCATTAGATAGCAATCTGTTATTAACATATAAAGCTACTTCATCTGATGTGTCCAAGCCAAATCCACAAGCATCTAAGAGAATATGTGCTTCTCCAAATCTGCTCATCATTATTGTGTATGAGTTGGAATTTGGGTGCCACATGAATTGCACACGTGGCATGCGTGTCAATAGATCACTCATTTCACAAGGCACAAATCAGTGGAATGAGGAAGTGTCTAGAGGAGCATCCTCTCCATCCTCTTGACAAGGAAGGAGTGTCCTAAAGGTGGAAACAATATTTGTATGCAAGGGAGTTGTGTTAATTTGATTGCTCTCTTGAACAAGAAACGTTTGGCAATAGATGTGGGTGTTGATTTGTGGTATGGTGGTGGCAATGTGGGGATGTGTTATGGCAAACCTCTAAAGAGGTGTGGTGACGATAATCCTTATATGATTATCTATTGTTTGCAAGGAGTGCATCACACTCTTGTTGAGCATTATCAATAAAAGTGTTCAATCAACAATTTCTTATTTCAAACAACTCTTCTAAGAGGCCTAAATCTAAGGCTTGTCCTTGATTTTTTGCTTCCATCTATGTAAGATGTGAATTTGATCTTGGATTTGCTCTTGATCAACCACTCAAAGGTTGACTGAGTTGCCCTGAGCTCACTTAGGATAGATACTATCGAGCCCTCTCTAACTTAAGACACACGAGCTTGATATGCTACATGTGTATGATGCGCTTTGGAGTTCTAGGTCAAGCTTTCATGTCTTACTTTCACAATTATTTTGTTTCACTTTGGTGATTACATTGATTGTGATTCGCTTCATTGCTTCATTGGTTTGGTGTCTTGTCTTGCTTGCAAGGACTTTGTTGTTTGTTGGGTATCTAAGTTTGGAGGTTCAAAGCCTAAAGATGCAAGGACCTAAGAATTGAGTTGATGTTTTTCTTTGAGCTTATAAATAAATCTTGACAGATAAAATGAATGATAATGATTTAATTTGTCATGTCCCCTTTCCCCTTCTCAAGCATAATTCCAATGAAGACTCACCCTATAAATTTTACTTCGCATAGGCTAATGGGATGGTGCAAGGGAAATAATTTAGTAATTTGTTGGCGTTTCAATTCGCACTTCTGGAGTGCACCTTGGAAACAGCCAGCTATGCACAGTTAGACTGTGCTTCAAATTAGGAGGGAAAGCTCCCTCTTTTGATGTTTATTCGTAAAAAGAAATGTAAACTAAATTCCTATCTTTTTACTTAGCTATAAAGGACAAGGTTATAAAACTCTTTGCATTGCAGCTAAGGTTTTCTCTGGTTTTGTAATCTCAACTACAACTAGGCCTAAACTTATAACACTTCTATCTCCTCAAGTAAATTCAGAGCAAGAGGATTTAGAAGTAATGGGGAATGATTTGGCTAACATAAACAAACTTTTTCCTAGAACTCATCTGAAAGCTCATTGCTCTTTTAGATTTATGCTGAAATTAAGCTTATAAAACTAAAACATCAAACGATAAACTAAACCTCGAGATTCCCTCGAAGGCTCATTGCTCTTTTGAGGTGCAGGCTGAAATAAAGATTATAATAAACAACATCAAACGATAAACTTAATCTCCAAATTCCCTCGAAGGCTCATTGCTCTTTTCGAAGTGTAGAGTGAAAAAAAGTTTATAGAATCAATAATATTTGAAAGATCTTGAGATTTTGGATCAAAGACTCAATGTAGTTTTGATTTTATTTCCTCAAACTCGATCAATGGTTACACATTTGGGACAGCAAATGGTACGAAAGAGGACAATCATACAAGATACGATCAACCAAATTACACTTGAACAAAGATTGAACACAAGTACATGAACAACAACAAAGCTAGCAAAAATAGCTCAACGTTTTGTTATCACATGTATGGTTAAAGAATAATGAGCAAAGGTTGCTCTTACTTATAGACACTCAAAGGAGTAGGGAACCCTAAAATATGCTTGAGTTAACATTTAGTTCTTGCCAATCTACAAGATTTATTTCTATGTCTAAACAAAGTAAACTAACAATTAACTGGAAAGACTACTTCAGTTAACTGATTCTAAAACTAAAAATAACTCCATTGTACAAAGGTGTCTCCAAAAATAGACATGCATGAATGGTGAGACGGGGAGTTAACTTGGAAAAGGCGTCAAGTTTAACTGTTGTGTTAAATGCTATCTTTGGAAAAGTGGGGCGTCCTAATTGGCAATTCATTCTTCATCAACAACTAGGGCAATCAAGTCCTCCAAGAAGCTGTTAATTGCTTCTGCATCTGGACAACTGATACTCCTATGAATGATGTCATGCCTACGCACCATCACTTCACCACCCACAACTTGATTCTGAAAATCAATTCTCCTTACAATTGTATCATCAATCCTTGTTGACATGGCCGCAACTTGACTCATCTGGCAATCAACAGGGTCACCATTGAAACTACCACAGACGAGGTCTTGAAATTTTGTTTCTCCTATAGCGAGCTCAATGTATTCACCATCTTCACACTAGTATTGGCAAGGGACTTGTGACACGAAAGTTCTTACAAACTTGAGAGCACTCGACACCTTTTGTCTACACTTAGTCAATTCTACAGACATTGTATCATAAGCTTTTACCTTGTCGACAAGTTGTTCTTTCCAAGTGAAAAGCTACTACTTGCTCTCCTCTCCAGTTACTAAATCATACGCCATTTTCAAGTCTGAGATGCTGATCTCATCTCGACGCTTCCTCCCTGCTATGCTGTGCTCTGATTCCTAGATTTTTGAGCGAAGTTCATGGGCATTGTACCTCAACTGTTACAACTCTAAAAGAATGAAACGGCCCTTGGTGAAGAACTCTTCTACCCAATCTTTCAAGTGTTTCCCATAAACAACCAGCTGGCTTAGCTGATTTTGTTCTATTGGTAACTCTAGCATCTACTAGAGCAAAGTTGTGACATGTGAAGTACCATGAAGGAGGTTGGAGATGTATTGTTGAACCTGTTGATTTTCAGCCTTGAGGGCTGCTTTGTCTTCACCATCTCTGACCACTCTATCCTTCAAGCTTATTGCTGCAACCTTAAAGAGGCTTACATCAGCGTGTTGTGTACTTCTACCAAGGTTGGCTTTGACCAATGTAAAATCAACAGCCTCAACCTCATTAGCGTTCTTGTCAACTCATGGTGTTGCAATCTGAATGACAATCTTGCTGTCAGCAATTTTCTCCACGTGGATTTTCTTTTTCAGTTTCTTGTCGGATGTGTCTTGATAGACATTATCGAACTCAGCAAAATCTAATTGGTAAGACGAATTTCTCCTCTTCCTACCCAGGAGGTTCTCAAGCCAAGATGAAGAATCTCAACTAACTTCACTGGGTGGATTAGTTATGGTTTCATCAACTCCTAATGAATGAGAGATGTCATGAAAAGGTGAATCAGTCTCCAAGTCACTATGAATTGGAGACGCCTACGGCAATGATGGATGAATAGGAGGCCCTACTACTTTTGGCACTACCTCCACTATATCTGTGGTTGTCTCCATTTGTTGTACTTGTTGATTTATATCAGCAACTTGCATATTTTCCCTCATATGTCATGACATTCTGCTTCCTTCAAGAGGGTTACTCCTTGCTTTCTGTCTAGGTTTCCACTTTGAAGTGGAAGGTAGTGTGGTGGTAACCAATGGCAGCTCTATAATTAGAATTACTACCTTCTGCATCTTTTTGCAATCCAAGAATAGCTTGCTATTCCTTACGACTCTCCTTGATCTTTCCTCGATGGAAGTGCTCTCATTGGCATACCAATCAATGGATCAAAGTGGCTGCGAGTCAATTTGATCTCTAAAATACGTGGGAAGTATGACTTCCCCATGATCATCTAATAAACCCTCCACATCCTCTAAGAAGAAATCAGCGATCTGTGGAAGAGTGAATCTGCTGTAATTGCGCCTACGCATTTTGAACTCGTCTTCACAGCTAAACCAAAAATCCTCCATGGAAGGTTTATGTGAAGAATGGTGGCCAAGGCGAGCTGCCAAATGACCCCAAGGATCATACAAGCGCCTTTCAATGAGAAACTTAAGATAAATTTTTGTCATCTCATGGCTCATTGACTTGGTGTCAGCTGTTGATTTGCACCTATATATACCCATTTGAAAAGGAAAGTTGGCAGCTGACTTGTGTTTATTGCGCAGAAAGGTGTGGACTTCATGCAATTGCCTTAAGAACTCCATAAATACCACCTTATCCAAGGGATAACAGGGTAACATGGCTGGTTGACCTGAGTAACCATATACACGAATGTAGGTAAACGTGGAGAATTGGATGAACCAATCAGCCCAATGTACCATTGCCACTCTAGCTTCTAGTGAAATGCATATGTAACTCGTGATCAAGGTCCTTCATTGTGTGCATCAAGAACAAGTCATTTACCCGCTTGAAGTGTCGTTTTGACTGTGAAAATTCAAGCTGTGAGAAATGTTCATGAACTGGCTACACACCCTATTCAACCTTCTAAACTAGCCTTGAAAGGCTATCAGATATACGAGGTATGAAACCATATGGAATTCATGGATTTTGAAGAAACTTGTCATTTCACTATGAAGAGTGTCGCTAATCAAAGTAGGCCAGTCATAATGTTCTTTGTTGTTAACAAGTCGAGACATGATGTAATACATCCATGGCTGAAACTTGTTTGCTTCTGCTTGACCCGTGATAGGGTTGAGTAGAGTGATCATGATAGCATACTCATCTCTGAATTCTCCACATCCCACGTTCTTTGGTGAATTGTTTATTTTCTCTTTGAGCCACTTTTTTGCCAATTTGTTTTGACATTTTTCCTCTGACATGTTGAATTTCTTTTCACACTACTCCATTGATATGACCAAGTTGTTTGCAAAAGTTGCAATAGCAAAGCATCATAAATGCAAAGACCAACTTTCCAGCCCCCCAAGATAGTGCACATATATGCAAGAAAAAAGAGCACTGTAAAGAAACAGTTGACAATTGCTACTCCAACACAATCAGAGGAATCTAGAGCACCCTCTCCATAGCAACAATTGCCACAATTGTCACCACCACATTCCTCTACCCCTAAAATAATTGAGTTGGATTCCTATTGTGACCTTTTCACACATCGCCCCATTCTAGATGGGGACCCCCTAATTTTTGCTTCATTCGGGCCTTTTGGTTTGGTTTGTCTCTCTCTAGTCTGTTCTTCCTATCTGGTAGTGTACTTACTATTTGACCTGGATTTGAATTTTAGCTAAGTCTGGAGCAGTTTCTAGATGAATTAGGGTTTACAATCTTTAGACTGCTTTGAGGTCAAATTGAGTTGGTTAGTCAATTTTTGAGCTTAGCGCTGCCGTTAAGACGCTTCTGGTGGACTCCCTCTAAATTTTTACTGAATTTTGCCAACTTTCTATTTTTAGTAAGTGTCAATTTAGGGTTTGTTTTCTCAAGATTTTCACATTCTGACAACTGCATTACATTCTGAACACTTTGAACTCATCACTGGCAAAATTTGAGTATAAACGGACAACTGGCTATTTTTAGCAATTCTGCCTTTGAGAACCAATTCCAGGGTTTACATGTTAAATTTTTAGATGCATGTCCGGAGATTCTTTGTGGGTTTTTCAAGACCTTCGTGATAATATGACATGCAAAGCAGGACGACGACTTTCAGTGCTCAGCCTTCGGAGGCAGATATTAGGGTTTGCATGTAGGTTTTCTCAGTGCATGTTGGCATATTCTTTCTGGGTTTTCCGAGAGCTTCGCAACGATGTAACATGCAAAATAGAACTGGTCACTTTTCAGAAACCTGCTATTTTTAGCCAGTCCTTGCATGTTGACAATTTTTTTGGGTTTTTCAAGATCTCTCAGGCAGTGTGACATGCAAAATCATCTGACAACCGGTTGGCCACCTTTTCAGCCACTTTCTATTTTTAGCAGGTACGCTCCGACAGCTGCCCGACACCTCAGAATCACTAACACGGTAACATGCAATTGAAACAAAGTTGAACGAAACCCACTTGAGGCACATGCAAGATGAATTAGGGTTTCGGGCTTCGGGACTCAAAGTGAGGTGTCAAACATCCAAATTTCCAAAATTTAAGTATCCAACCAAGATCAGTATCTTTCGAGGAGTCTGCTAGCAAAATTTGAAGACAAACGGAGCACTTACTATTTATAGTAACGCGTTCCTGACACAGGCTATAAATAGAAAGTCAACTTCATGCGCTAGTGCGGAAAGGCAAGTTTACCAATGTGGAGCACCGCATTCAAATTTCAACACGAACGGAGCTAAGGAAGTCTCAAAATCGAGCAGCTGCTATAAATAGTAAGCCACTTCAGAAACATGCCAGAAATAGCAGGTCATCGCGAAGTCTCAGTATGAACAAGTCAAGCAGGTGAGGAGGACCCCATGGCGCGAATTTCAAGATAAACGGAGTTGCAGAGGATGGAAAATCGGACACTTACTATTTTTAGCAGGCAGGTGCAGAGGAATTAGGGTTTCCTAAATTCAAGGGAAAAACACGACAATCATAGAAATGCAGCATCCAACCGTGATCACCACACTTCAGGCAAACAACACGTGAAATTTGAAAACATTTTGAACAATTGCTATTTTTAGTAAGTTGCTAAAAATAGCAGGTGGAGGTAGGCATCAGGCCCTGACAGCTTAATCACATCTCGAGAGTTGAAACGAAGCAATATCAGGCTTTTCAGAGTCAGAAATCAGTTCAAGGCACAAAATTTGGAGAACTTTCTAAAAATAGAAAGTTAAGGCAAGCTAGGGTTGGCATGAACGAATCACTCTAAATTTGGCAAGAGACATGAAATTCACTAAATTTGATAAAATTTGGAGTCCAGCCAGTAAGGAACGCCATTAAAGCTTGAAGGTGACTCAAAATTTTCTAAGAGTTCAAATGAAAGTACAAGGGGTCAAATGCGCCCTTGGAGAGAAGATGAAAGTAGATATTTTCTAGGTGTTTCGAAATTTGAAGCTCAAGGGGCAAAATGCGCCCCCTAACTTGGAGAATCACTTGAAAATATTCTAAGTATTTCGAAATTTGAAGCTCTAGGTCTTATGTGCGCCTTCAAAAAGAGTGATGGAGAGTAAATTCGACTAAGGCATTTAAAACAAAAGCTCAAGTGGTCATTTGCACCTAAGGTGAGGAAGGGCCTCCAGAAATATTCTAAGTGAGAAAATTGAAAGTTGACCCTTGCATATGCGCCCAAGAGCATCAACTCCCAAATGCGCCTTCAAAAAGAGTGATGGAGAACGAAATTTGTCCAAGTCAAGAAATTTGAAGCTCTAGGCCTTGTTTGCGCCCTTTGACCAAGAGAAGACTTCAAGATGGTTAAAAATTGAAAGCTCAAGGCATGATATGCGCCCACTAAGCTGAAGATGGATGAGATATTTTCTACGTGTTTCAAAATTTGAGGTTCAAAGGGTTAAATGTGCCCCTAACTTGGAAGATGACTTGGAAATATTCTAAGTTATATTAAAAGAAGCCCCTATGAGATGCGCCCAACTTTGAAGAAGACTCCAAAATAATCTAAGTGTTGGAACTTGAAAGGGAGGGGGTGAAATGCGCTTTGCTCTACAAAGAAAGCTTGAGGAAATAAAATTTACTAAGTGTTGGAAAGTTGAAAGTAGAAGTACTCATTTGAGCCCAAGGTAAAGGGGGATATCAAAATTGAAAATTAACCCTTGCATATGTGCCTTGAAAGATGGAAGGGTAATTTGCGCCCAAGGAAAAGAGGATGAGCTAAAATATCCTAAGTGTTTAAAAAGTGAAAGCTCTCCCCCTAAATGCACCCATGAACTTGGAGGATAAAATTTTGTCAAGTGGAAGCTACTCACCCTAGATGCGCCTTAGATTTGAAGATGCTACTCTTGGATGCGCTCAACTTTGGAGAAGGTATATTGCAAATTTTCTAAGCGTTGACATTAAAAGCGACCCCTCTTAAATGTGCCCCCAAATAAAAGCTCACCCATGAGTTAGGGACTTGGGAAGAAGAGGGAATTGAGATTTTTTTTTCAAGATGTGGGAACTCAAAGTGCACACCCCTAAATACGCCTTTGACCAATAAATGGTGATCAAAATTTTCTAAGGCGTTTGAATTTAAAAGTAATCAAAGGTTGAAGACACAAGATATCAAATACGCCTAGGCTAGAGTTGAAAAAAATTTCAAGGGGTGGCAAATTAAAAGTAGACATACATATGTGCACCTAAAAGTGGAGGTAGAAGGTGACATTTGCGCCTTAGCTTGAAGAGGCTACATTGATAATCTCTAAGGCGTGTGATTTAAATTTAAAGGGGAGGACTTAAATTTTCCTAAGGCAAATATTAAAAAAAATGAAGTTAAAAGATTGATTTGCGCCTTGGTTAGAAAGGGGGAAGAATAAATATTAAACGTTGAAAAATCAAATGTTTCCCCCTTTGATTGCGCCTAGACTGGAGATAAAATCAAAGTGTGGAAAATGGAAAATCAAGTATGCCTAAGTTTGATATTTGGCTTGGCAGTTAAAAATTAAAAGGCGTTGGAAGTAAATTTTAAATATGCTCTAGGCAAATAAAGTGAAATTCGTCTAAGTCGGAGAAATAAATTAAAATAATTATTTTCCAAGGTTTTTAAATTAAAATTCCCCTTCGTTGGACACTTGAAATTTTAAAAGTCGAAAGATTTTAATTGCGGGGAATTTATTTTGGAGTTATTACAGACGGAAAGTAATTTTGCCTAGCCATTTTAAAATGTCGACGATGATTTTTCACAGACGCTGGCAAAATGAATGAATTTCTCGAATGAAATTAAATGGCAATGAGATTAAATTTTAAATTTTAATATGCCATTTTTAAAAGCGGTGAGTTTTTTTTAATTTGAGTGAATTATAAAATTTCTCAAAATTACTTTAGTCAGCTGGAAGTAACTAGCTTTAGGGAGGGAAAATTTAAATTTAAAATGAGGAAAGAATCTCCCAGATTAGCAAATTGCTATGACGACTGAATGATGGTTGGGAATATTCTCTCTAAAATCGGAAAAATTCTAAGTCATGGCGATGAGAATTAATGGCATTTGCTAAAACAAGCACTAGCTTGCAATTATAAAACTTCGAAGATTTTCATTTCTACTCACAAAATTGCAGAGCTGAAACT
Organism: Sequoia sempervirens; assembly: GCA_007258455.2. Taxonomy (NCBI): domain Eukaryota; kingdom Viridiplantae; phylum Streptophyta; class Pinopsida; order Cupressales; family Cupressaceae; genus Sequoia; species Sequoia sempervirens. The sequence continues at coordinate 155,834,744 of VDFB02379711.1, read as the reverse complement.
GTGCTGATGCTGTAAATAATTGTACTGAGATTGCTAGTGAGTGAGAGATTGCGTGAAATTTCTAGGTTGAGAAGTTTATTTCTTTGAGTGCTGGAAGTCGAAATTGCTTGAGTTGCTAGAACTTGAAGTTGCTGAGATTTAAAATTTTCTAAAGTTGTTGAATGCTGGGAAAGAATAAAATCTGAAGTAGAAGCTGTCGAAGTTGAGCAAATTATTTCTCCAAGTTGTTGAAAGTGAGTGTTGAGAAGAAGTGAAGTTTAATTTTTTGAAGCTGCTAAAATCCAAAGTTGAGATTGTTGAAGTTAATTTTTCAGAGAGCTGAAATTATTGTGGCTGCAAGTTGCTGAGAGTTTAAAGTCTTTTATTCCAGAGTCTTAAATTTCTCGAGGTTTGAAGTTGGAGTTCAACTGCTCGAGTTATTAATTTTATTTTCTTTTTGCAGCCAACTCCGTTTGCCAGCCATCTCACGAAGTTTTTATTTTAAAAAGTTTGAATCTTAATGTTTGTTTTTTCGTTTTGCAGATGGTTGAGAGTCGAAGAGCTGATGTTGCTGGAACAAGCAAGGCTGGAGCCAAAGCTGGAAATGCTGAAGTCGGCAAAGAAAACGCTTCCAGGCAGGCAATCATCAAGAATTTGAAGAAGTCCTTTATTCCCGAGTCGAAGTTCATGTCGAAGTTTGGAAATTTGACGGACACCAACCTCCGTTCTTTCAACCTCAAGACTTTCAAGATAAGGATATATGGACAAGCTGGCAATCCTCCAACAATGACCTCGCATAACATGGTAAAAAGTGAGTTGTATGCGGCAGCCGGTTTCCCGCCAACCGTCCGATGTCCAAAGCTCATCATGGAGTGTGCAAATCATTACGACTCGGACCACCGAACGATTGTTTCTCCAGAGGGCAAGCTACTGGCTAATTTCACACCGGATGCAATTGGTGAAGCTTTCGGGATCTTGGCTATAGATAAGATGTTGTATAAATCAAAGGAGAAAGCTGATAAGATGTATGCTACATCTATCGATAAATGTGTGAAGAGGATTAGCACCACTTGGATGAGGAAGCCCAAGCCGCCCGGCGCCAAGCTGCCAAAGCAAATCATCTCAGAAGAGCTAAATCAGGAGTACTGCGACTTAAAAATGATGCTCAGTCGATTCAATGGCAGCCCGCAAGCATATGTGTTTGAGCCGTGGATGTTCTTCTATATCAGCGTGGTGCTCGAAGGAAAGGTGGATGTGAATTGGGCGCAAACGATAAGTGATAAAATCAACGAGCAGTTCAAAAATCTAAGGAGAACGAGGACGTTCTATATGAGTTTGTATGTTATCTACATGCTAGCTCGGATGACGAAGCACAAGGGGTTGGCGTACCAGGAGCCGATTGGGTGTGGCTTCAATCAATTCAAGATTCATGAATCTTGTAGGAAATTGCATCTCACGAGCACTCCTCATTTCAAGAAGGTGAATGACGCCTTCACAATGTACCTAACGAGGACTCTTCAAGGAAGATTGCAGCAAAGAATATCTCAGGAGGCATAGGAGTTCATTGAAGACTATGGGTTTTGGTTTATCCAATTCCCCAAATTCACTTACTTAAGGCTGCCAGGTCACCATTCGTATGCCTACCGATTGCCGAGGTATCCTACCGACAGAATGATCATGTTCGAGGTGTCTAGGCAACTTGTGGCCTATGATAAAATTATAAGAAGGAACAAGAAAGGAGGTTTACACTTCCCTATTGTTCTGGGAAACTCGCTTGAGGAGTGCCCTTCTTTGCAAGCAGCCAAGGAGGCAGAAGAAGAATTGCAGTTCTATCAACTCACGCTCCATACCAGCCAACAGGACTTTGATCCTCGGGGGAAAATTGGAATTGTGCAGGGTGAAGAGTACAGGCACAAGGCTCACTTGGAAGATTTTTGGGCAAATGCACGAGATGAAGGTGAAATTAGAAGAAGAACGTTCTCCAGATTGCCCCTGAAGCTGATCAGAGAATGCAAGGTGGTCTAGGTGCTAGATCAAGTCGATGAAGATACCAGACTCACACACCCGGACTACGAGTCAATAAAGAACACGTCAATCCCACCCCCAGATTGGGCTGAGCCAAAAATTGCAGACTTAGACACCTTGTCTATGCCTGTCATGACCTTTACGAGGAGTTGGGTGGATGGGCATGTCCACAGACTGAAAAGAAGATCAATCGGTCTCTCGTACAATCTTATGGGCGATCAGAGGCCACCAGTGTCGGCAAAGAAGAGGAAACAAATTTCCCAAGCTTCAGAGCCACAGCAGCAAGAAGAACCAACTCAGCCTGAACCTCAGAGATCGGAGGAGACATCACCTACTCAGTTGTTAGCTCAATCCTCCAGCGTGCATGAAGTCTCAATGTTTGCAAATTAGAAGGGTAGAGTGAATGAGGAATTGGAGGTTGGAGAAGTTAACCAGCCATTGTCAAAAGAGTTGGACAGTCAGAGTGCCAATGCTCCTGAGGGTACCAATCAGCCAGATGAAGGAGAAGAAACAGAAACGGATATCCGTTTTGATCGTGCTCTTGAAGCAGCTTTTGAAGAGGAGGATATTATGGAACCAAGGGTTGGAGCTCATGAGGAGGACAGTCAACATATGTAGACGGATGAGTCCCGATCAGACATTACTCAAAGGGAAGTTCATGAAGTAGAGGCAACGGAAGAACAGCCCCTTATTGTCTACGACACTCAGCACTGGTTCTCACGTGCAATAAGGAGAGATCAAGAAGACGACGCTAACCTGGCAGTAGAAATGAAGGAACTTTTGAATAGGACAAGTCACATAAAAGGAAGAGAGCCAGGAAATATTCTAAGATGGAAACTAACGAAGCCGGTTCGTGCACATTCCATGTTGTTGTTCCAAGGGAAGATTGTGACTTAGGTGACGTCATGCCAGAGAACTACACTATCACCACGATTGAATTAGGGCGTCCTTCAGGAGCACAGGTGGTTGAAGAGGCGCAAAATTCCTTCCAGGCCTTGAAGGATAGGCTAGTGCGAAAGGAGGAGAAATATAAGAGATTAAAGAAGGAGCATAGGGCGTTGGTCGGATATGTACAGCATCTAGCACGTCCATGTGCTCAGGAGAACCCAGCAGTAGAACTTCCGCCAGAGTTGCCACGGGAGTCAATTAGTGGGCTCGAACAAGTGAGGAGAGCTATTCAGGAAGCAGATAAATGGATAGGCGGTGTTCGCACTGAGGCAGAGAAATTCATGGCTGATCTTGTCTCCTCTTTTCAGAGGGCTTCTGATATCCTTTCGCGCTTGGAGAACGTCGAGCAGGCTTGGGGTGACACTCATATATTCCAGGACAAAACCATTCCTCGCCTCGCTACTCTGATGCGCGTCCCCACGCAAACTTTGGTCAACGAAGGGGTGATCCAGGCTGGGGATAGGTATGATTTTCTTGGGTGGCATTCGCCTACATTCACAAGAAAAGGCTTCTTTGACATGGCAACGGCAGAGTCTTCTAAGATAAGGAAAGCAATGAGGAATATTCATGAGGGCATCATCAATACATTGGATGCATTATTTGCCAAGAGGTTAACTACGGAGGAGGTAGAGGTAGACGGATTGAAGGCAAAGTTGCAACCTTTCTTCTCCGAGATGAGGATGTTTTCTCAACTTCACTTCGAGAACATCTCTACGTTTTCAGCTATCATCCAGAGCACACAGGAGCTATTGAGACTTGGAGGAAGTCTAGTGATCAACAGGAGCAAATGGTGGCTATTCTTGAGTATCAGCTCAACCTTACTCTGGCGATTTCTGAGGAGGAAGTTGATGAAGTGCTGGCCCAGTTCATAGCTTACGCGGTCAGAGAGAAGGGCAATGGAAACAAAGTCGTGGACGAGAATCTTCTGGAGGGATACTGGTCATTAATTGCCCCATAGCGGTCAAGGAGGAATCTTCTATTTTTATGCTTATTAATGAAGCCACTCCTTCACCTTACGTCGGTTTTTAGGGTGAATCTTGTCTAGGGTTTTTGTGGCTCGATCTGAGTCGTTCATTGTACTTTGATTTGGACCATTCATTAGATTGGCCAGCTATATAAAGGGGAGTCCCCTCATTTGTACACTAGTAGTTAGTTGGTTAGACATCATATCAGACTAGAGAGTAGACATTTTTGAGAGTTAGAATAGTTTCATTGCATTGTTTGAAGGAGAAGGGGAATTCTCCCTTTGTGAATTTTGTAAGAAATTGTCACTAAGGCTAATCATAATAAAAGAATTTTATTGATGGTGAACTCCACTTTTGTCATGAGTAGTTTGTGAAGTTTCTTCATCCTTCAACTTCAAGTAGGACTTAATTTTCATACAAGTAGTTAATTATGGGTGGTTGTGTTTGATTTGAGTGAGCTTCATTAATCCATACCACTAACAAGCTTGCTGATGGTGAGTTTGTCCTGCGTGGTCAAATGGAATACCTTTTAAATTTAACTTCAGTCAAGATTCACGTGTATGTATGCATCATCTTGATGGTATTTGCATTGTCGAATCGTGATTTGAACATCTTTTCACTCCTTTGAAGATTGCACTAACCTTGTCGAAGTTGTCCAACAGAAGGCTAGACAACGTTTGGTTGAGGTTCATTGAAGTCAAGCTTGATACACTTTGCATTTAGAGTAGGACTTAAATTTTCTAAATCTCTACAGCCATTCAATTCCGTTCAATTCTGGTTAGTTTTAGGAAATCATACCTCAACGTTAAATCATTCGTACAAAATTCCCTTCAAATCATTATCCTACTGTTAACTGCAACAACCTGAACAATTGTATAAGTCCCCTCGTAAAAACAGCATTTCACAATGAACCTACTGAGGGTATTCCAAGCATTTCAGAACCTTGGAGTTGAACATACGAACTTTCTGGCAATCTTAGCGTATGGAATACTTTGATCAAGAGAGAACGGAGTAGCCTTCGGACAACTTTGTTTTGCTGATTGGTGCGGTCACAAAAGTCACATCAACAATTCCCCTCATAGAGGACCATCTCGTCCCAAGGAGCCACCAATAAAAAGGAAAAGGGTTGAGTCAGCTAGCCTAGTTGATTACTCTATTGATGATTCAGATGATGAAATTGTTGTTACTGAAGATGAAATAAGGCAAGGTATACCATCCCCTCAAAGAGACATAGTGCCACAAACTTTGAGTCTCAAATTGAGCAAAGCAGATTTGAGTGGGATCAACAGTTCGAAGGATGTGAGAGCTGAAGCTTGTGAGAGATTCATGGATGATAATGCATTCGTGAAGACACAAGCATTCCAGGAATGTGTGGAGGGCCATGAAGGATGAATACATTATGAATGTAGAGAAGAAAGTGAGTGCACACCCCAAATTGCCCATAGCAGCTCTAGAGGTTGAGGCCCGTGAAGAAATGATTAAATATAAAAATATCAATGCAGTTGAGGCAAGGAAATTGGTTAGAGAATGTGGTGTTTTGTTACTACCAGAATGGGACCTTGCATCAACCATTGCCTTTGACACTGTCAAAAGGCATGATGCTCCCATATTCAACACTGAGGAGGAAGTAACATTGCCACTACAAGGATCAGCCTTCAGTGCCCAATGGGACACACTAGCCAATTGGGCCTTAGACCCAAGCAATAAGAAGCCAGAGGTTGTTGAACCAGCTCTAGGGGTTAGAGGAGGGCTCATAATTAAAAGAGTTTCAGATACATCAGCCATTGAGGCTGCTACAATGAATGTCAATGTGGCTCAGTTCACCAAAGCCACAGTGGAGTCTCTAACTGAAGAGAGGAACAAATTCAAGACAAAGTATAATGACATGGTGACTGAGTACAATATAGAACAGCAGAAAATTGTTGGGATTGAATTGCTAATTCCATTATTGAAAGAGAAGTTTCAGCAAATGAACGAACATGCAGCCCCACAGTAAACAATGTCTCCTCCTCCATCTCCTAAGGAACAAGTGCTATCTTCTCCCACACAGCCACCTCCTACAACATCAATGGAGATTGTGCCATATAACTTGGGTAATGTGCCACTTGCAGTTGAAGGGCCAAGTACATCAGATGCACCTCCAACAGAAGAGATCACCAAGGAAGACTTGATAGAAACACTCAAAGATTGAGGCAAGGTATCAACAATTTGATGAATTAATTCATGTAAGCAATTTCAATATTGTGACTATGGTGTTAGAACACCTAAATAAGGGGATTGATAGGAAATTGATCAGCATCCATTCCAATTATTCTTCCATGTTCAATGCAATAAGAAGCTTTGACATGGATAAAGAAGGTTGCTATCCCATTAATGGATAGATGGATCCCCAGGGTGCAAATATTGAGAGATATGGCCATTGGGTCAACAAACGATGTTAATAACCCTTCCAACATTGTCCCAACCCTTCAATTTGTGAATGCAATAAAGGAATCTCAAGGGTTGCTTGAGCCTCTGGAAATGAAGATTAGGGAGTTGCTGAAGAAGTTTGATGAGTGGAGCTTCAGTTTACTTCCAGGTATTTTAAATGAAAATGGTGAAGTTAAAACTTTGGAACAATGGAAGCACCAATCAAATGAGGTGATAGCCACACAATCCAAGCTAATCTATGATGGGGTAAATGTGGAGATATTAAAGAGCAGTATGGATAAGCTCACCCACACAGGCATTTTCCTAGAGCAATTTGACAAGGAAGCAAACCAGGTGGTGATCAAATATAGCCCATACACGAAAAAGGCGGATGAGATTATGGGGTTTGATTGGCCTACTAAGGAAGAATTTGAGTTGTGGAAGTCCAACTATGTTGACATCTTGGACTTATGGGCTGCCGCAATGATGAAGTGGTGATTGACATTTTGGTCTTATGTCTGCAACAATAAAGGTTACTGGGAGAGAAGTATAATACATGGCCTGGAACTACTACAAATTAGGCCTTAGATATATCAATGTTCAGATATTGTACTCTCTCCAATTCAAATATCATGACATGGACTGCAGACGTGAAAGTGCTTTGATATTTTTTGTCTTCTCTATTTTATGCTTTTTCATCCTCATGTTTTGGAAGCACGTGGAGGGGTGTGTGGCTAGTGGAAAGAATCATTTGCACCGACTAAAAGGCCTTTTGGAAGGCGGGAGAATCTTCAACAAATAAGAAATGGTTTTTGTCTTATGTGAACTTCTCCCTCATATTTTGGCAAATATAACTGACTTGGTTTGTAAATGTGAATGTCAAAATGATAACATGACATGTGTACACTTTGGCCCGTAGATTTTTTCGCTCCTTCATTTCTATAAGAGGGAATTCAAGGCCAGATGTACGTGTTGTTGATTGATCTCCTAAGAACAAATTTTGTAAACGCAAATACAGATAATAGAATAGAGTCTACAATTTAGGTTTTGAGTCTTTTGTTATGCAATTGTAATTTTTGATAACAGTACTAGCAATGAATATAAAGAATGGCAAATCTTCAAAGCCAATTCTCTCCTAATGTATTCACTATTTGAATTAGCAATGAAATAATCAATGGTTGTTTCAATGGTCTTTATCTTTTCAATGATTGTATGACTTTATCTTTGTCTAGATTCAAAGAATTTGTTAAAATGCTAGGATAAAATCATAGGTTTAATTGGTTGAATGTCGGGATATGATAATGACTTTCTAGTTTTGAGTAATTGAGGCTGATGTTGTAATGCAGCATTGTGCAAGCTCTATAACGCTAAGTGTTCATCTATTGTCTATGTTCATTTGCATTTTTATCAGAACCCGTACCCTGAATTAAGGGACTTGTTGACAGTATGACCACACCAACACAGAATAAAGTTTCCAATGGTCGCTCTATCCTCTCTTGATCAAAATCTCTTGCATGCTAAGATTGCAAAAGATCATGCATTCAACTCCAAGGTTCCTTCATGCAATGGACATAGACTCAGCTGGCTTGATGTGATTTTGTTGGTATTTCAAGGGGGCTTACACAATTGTTCACTCAAGAGATAGGGACTGTCAAGATTCGAAAGATTTATAAATGAAGCTCGAGTTCCCTAAACTAACCAGAAAATGTTGAATTTGAATGGCTGCAGAGATTTAGAAAAATCTCTAATTTACCCTAGGCGCAAGACATGGCAGTCAAATCTCACAAACTTCAACCAAGCTTTGCTTTGCCTCACCTCGGACAGCTTCCACAAAACTGGTCCAATCTTCAAAGGAGTGTACTAGAGATATTCAGAATACAATTTAACATGAAGACACCATCACAACAACGCATACCAACATGTAAATTATAACCGAAGTTAGGTCTAAACTATTCCAGTTGACTAGACAAGGTGAACTCACCATCAGTGAGCCCACTAGTGGTATGGACTAGCGAAGCTTGCTCAAATCGATAACCACATTCCACAGTTATCTATTTGCATGAAATAAAATCTATTCTACTCTATCTAAGTTCTACTCTAAGATTCTGTGCTAATTGGAAGGATCAAGAAACCTTGCTATTTGCCCACAATAAAAGATGAAATCACAAGCAATGACAACTCTTTTTATTATGGTAGTGTTCACAATAGTCACTTACAAAGTATTCAGTTTAAAACTTTCCTTCCTTCCTTACAAATGAGGGGAGGATGCCCCTTTTATAGCTGGCCCAGTCTCAAGGACGGCTCAGATTCAATTACAATGAACGGCTCAGATTAAGCCACATAAGCCCTACTCAATATTTTGCTAAAAACAACCACAAAGTGGAGGTGTGGGGCAATAAATGAGCACATAATGCCCACTCTCTCCCTACATCACTGTGAACATTTAATGCCCACTATCATCCAGGAAGGCATTCCCATTCTCCTTCTCTCTAACCGCAAACTCGATGAATTTGGCCAATACTGCCTCAACCTCTTGAACTAAGATGGGTGGAATATGGCTGAGTTGAAACTCTAGCACCGTGACCGCTTGCCCCTATTGAATACAAGATTTTCCCCAAGCAAATAAGGCATCGTGAGTGTTCTGAATAATATTGGAGAAGTTTGAAACATTTTCAAAATCTACTTGGATAAATGAACTTACATCTAAAGAGAAAGGCTCCAATCTGCTCTTCAGGCCATCTGCAGTCACTTCCCCTTGAGTCAACTTTTTAGCAAATAATGCTTCAAGCGTGTTCAATACTCCCTCCTGAATATATCCCATGGCCCTGCTAACTCTGGCTGATTCTGCCTGAGCTGCATCGAAGAATCCCTGGCCTGTGACTACTGAGGAATACAAACTAGGGAAGTCATATCTGTCGCCCTCCTGAATCACTTCTCCTTCTACCAGAGTCTGTATGGGCATATGCATTAAAGCTACCAAGCGAGGAATAGTTTTATTCTAATAAATGTGGGTTTCACTCCAGGCCTGATCAACATTGCTCATGAGTGTCAGAATACTGGAGGCCTACTGAAAAGAGTGGGCGAGTTCCTCCATGAACTTTTTTGTTTTTGCGTGAATATGGCCAACCCACTTACCTGCTTCTTAAGCCATCTTCTTTAAATCTTCCAGGCCACTGACCAATTCCCTTAGAAGTTCAACTGGAAGATCAACTGTTGGAGTTTCTTGTCCATACAGATGGGCTAAGTGTTGCACATAGCCAACCAATGTCATGCTCTTTCTTCAATCTTTTATGCTTCCCTTCTATTTGAAGCAACCTATCTTTAAGAGCCTGATGGGAGCTATCACATTCTTCAATTATTTGAGCTCCTATAGGGCGGCCCAACTCCATAGTATGACTACATAATTCTCTGGGATAGCCTCATCTCGGTCACATTCTACCCTGGGAACAGCCACATGGAGTGTGCAAGAACCAAACTTATCTGTAGATATCTCTGAGAACTTCCTGGCCTTCCTTTTTGGTGGTTCGCTGATTCTGTTGAGGAATTCCTCCATTTCAATTGCCAGGTCAGTCTCCTCAAAAAGATCCCTTCTCATTCTTTCCTTGAGCCAATCTAGCACTACCTGTTGCGGGTCACAAATAATAAGTGGTTGTTCCTCTCTCGCTTCCTCTCCATGCACTTCTTCTCTAACAATATTCTATTAAGGCTCATTAGTTTCCATCTACTGAGTATTTTCTCCCGAACCTTGAGCATCTTGCCCTGAAGTAGTCTCCTCCTCCAAAGTCGTCTCAATCAACTGCTGGAAGCAGGTGTCTGTCCCTGTCTCCTCTTCTTCTTCTTCTTGATTTTCCTTCCTAGGAGCGTTGACACTTTGACTATTTGGCTCTCTAAGAGGTGGTTAGTTCACCCCCTGAAACTCTCGCTCCTCATTCAATATGTTTCTCTGGCTCGCAAACAATGAGACCTCCTACATGCTCGAAGAGCAATTCTGCGATGGCATGGATGATGCTTCCTCTACGCTCTGAGGCACCTTGTGAACCTACACCTCTCTCCACAATTTTGAAGCTTGGGCGACCTGTTTCCTTTTTCTAGCTATTGGTGGCCTGTGGTCACCCATCAAATTGTAAGTGAGGGGGACTGATCTACTTTTAAGTCTATTCATGTGCCTTCCTACCCAATTTCTAGTGAATGTCAAAACCAGCATGCATAATGTATCTAAGTCTATAATTTCCAGTTCTAACCAATCAGGTAGTGGGACCGTTGTATTTCTTATTGTTTCATAGTTTGGCTACATAACATTTACGTCCTCATCTATCCGGAACTAAAACAATCTCACATTCTCTAATCATTTTCAAGGGTATTCTAGAAAACAATCTTCTTCTAACCTCAACATCATCCACTGCATTGGCCCAGAAGTCCTCAATATGCACCTTTTGCCTATATTACACACCTTGGGCCACTCTGATATTTTTATCAGGATCAAAATCTTGCCTACTGGTGAGGTATGAAAGGTGGAAAAACTGTAGCTCATCTTCAGCTTCTTTCGCTACTTGCAAGGAGGGACAAACCTCATTTGAATTCCCCATGATGATCAGGAAGTCCAATCCTCCTTTCTTATTATTTTTCTGAATTATATCATAGGCAGTGAGCTGCTTAGATATCTCTAACATCACCATTCTATCTGTGGGGTACCTTGGTAATCTATAAGGATATGATGTAAACCGCCTAATATAAGTGAACTTTGAAAATTGGATAAACCAATATCCATATCTCCCGATCAACTTCTGAGCTTCTTTTGATATCCTCTGTTGAGTCCTTCATTGAAAGGTCCTAGCTATGTGCATTGTGAAGGCATCATTTACCCTTTTGTAGCTGGAGGTGTTGCTCAGGTGCGATTGTGGGCAAGCCTCGTAAATTTTCAATTGGTCAGGACCACACCCAATCGGCTCCTTATAAGTTATTCCCCTGTATTTAGTCATTTGAGCCAACATGTATATCACATATGAACTCATGTAAAAAAATTTAGTTCTTCTCAGATTCTTGAACTGTTCATCCAGATTATCACTTATCATTCTTGCCCAGTCCACACAATCCTTCCCCTCCAGCACAATCCCAATGTAGTAGAACATTCATGGCTCGAAGACATACGATTGAGGATTTGCATTCACTCGGATGAGCGTCATTATTAGATCACAATACTCTTGCTTCACATCATCTAAAATAATTTGCTTGGGGAGCTTGGTGCAAGGAGGCCTGGGCTTCTGCATCCAAACAGAATTTATCATTCCAGCGCATCTCTCAAAAGTAGAAGCATACATTCTTTCAGCCCTCTCCCTCATTCTATATACCATCCCATCAAAAGTAGGAATTCCAAATGCCTCTCCAATGGCTTCAAGCGTAAGATTGGCAAACAATTTGCCATCAGAGGAAATAATAACCCTTCGCTCCCGCTTGTAGCAGTTGGCACATTCCAAGATTAACTCTGGACACTGGATAGCTAGTGGAAAACCAGCGGCTGCATAAAGTCCACTCTTCATAATTTGATGTGCCGTGACTGATTGAGGATAACCACCTATCCCATACATCCGACCTCTGAGTGCTCCAAGATTGTATGAACCGAGATTCATATCATTTAGCTCTCCCAACTTTGATGTAATCTTGGATTCAGGAAGAAATATGTTGCTTAATTTCTTTATCACCGCCTGCCTGGATATATTAGCCTTGCCTAACTCAACATTGCTAGCCTTGCCTGCAGCTTTGTTAACTACTCCTCTGCCTACTTCAGCCATCCCACAAAACAAAAGATAGGCATTAAAATTTAAACTTAGAGAATGAATAACCTCGAGATAGCCAAAATGTGGAGCAAACTTGGAAAATAAGGAGCTTCAGCATTAAAAATTCAAACTCCAAACCTCAACACTTTTCCAGCGGTATGAATATTACTTTTGGCACTTAAAAAATTTCACCCTTAGCACCTAGCTTGTTGATTTGACTTGCTCACTTCAACAATTTCACCTCAACGTTTTTCTCCTCACCTTCAAAGCCACAACTTCGCACTTACAAATGGTGAGAAGAAATGAAACTTTCAGGGCTTAAATAATCGTGTCAAATAATATTGCTAATTCGTGAGGGAGTTTTATTTAGCAAACTCATTAAATTTCCAGTCCCACTACTCGGCAATTTCCAATTTTGGAGACGTGATGGGCGAGTTGTCACCAAAGTGGGTCCCATTAGCCATAAACCTTGCCTTTGGCGAAGATTTTTTCCTTTGTAAAAGTTCAAATTTCCCCTTTGGCTCATTTAATACTTCCCCTTTGATGTTAAAAGAAAAATCCAGTCTAAGCCATGTTTTAAAATTTTACCCCTTATTTATCACTTGAACACATACACATGTCTAACATGGACACATTTTACCCTCCTTTCATAGACGCATTTCCATCTCCGTGCCATGGGCGCATTTGACTCATGCATCATGTCTCTTCTTAGCACATTTGCACTCTTCACCTTGGGCGCTCTAGACTTCAAGCCTTGAGCACATTATAACCTACCTCCTTGAGTGCACTTGGCCCCACCTCCTTTGGCGCATCCATGTGTCTTCCTCCTAATTCTTCATGCCTTAGAGTATTTTCATGTTGTCTTGTTCATGATGGGCGCACTCGAGGGGGCGTTGTCTTGGAACACTTATAGCCTAGTGCATTACCACCTTACCTTGAATGCCTTTACTCCTTCATATTGGGCACAAGCTAACCTCCTGATACAAGCGCATTTGAATCTCCCTTGTAGAGTGCATATCTTACCTTGTTCTAGGCGCATATTAATTTATAACTTGGGCGCATGAGAGGGGTCTTGCTTCATGTTTCTTGCCTTAGGAAATATTTCATCTATCTTATTCTTCTTTGGGCGCATATTCGATCCAGGCTTTTGGCGCATTCTTACCCCTTGTCGCATCTCACCTTATACTTTGTGTTCCTCTACCCCTTTGCCTTTTGCGCTCCTCTACCCTCTTTGCCTTGGGCACATTTGGCCTCCTTGCCATGGGCGCTTTTGGCTCATGTGCTATGGGTGCTTTTCTATCATGCCTTGGGCGCATTTGACCTTGTGCTATGGGGGCACTTCTATCATGCCTTGGGCGCATTTGAGGGGGTATAACGTTGAATCTCAAGCCTTAGAAATCTTCAACCCCTCTTGCCTCCCTCTTAGGCGCATATACATGAGGAGTGTTAGAGAAGCTTCTAACACTTAGAATATTTGTATGCCCCTATCATAAGTGTGTTTTTTATGCATAAAGGTGAATTTTGAACACTTAGTAACTTTTGAACTTCTTGTGATTCTCAAACATCTGCAACTCCTCAAGACTTGACATTCGCTCAACATGGTCCTCATGGCCTAATTAACTTGTTCACACCTGCCTTTTACACTCACCTGCTATTTTTGGACTCATTATGGAGATGATTTACTAAAAATAGTGTGTGGATTGCGCTCAAATTTCACCTGTAGACTCGTTGGAAGATTTTGACTGCAACAAGATACACTTTTTTTTTGTTTTTCCTGAGTTTTTCCCTTCATTTTAGGAATAAAAGTAGGAAACCCTAATTTCATTGCATGTGCTTTTGTTGACCTCCATTTGACGCCGTTTCTATTACGTATTGGTCTGCTCTGGAAACTATAGATCTAGAACTGTTCGGGTGACATCATACCTGCTAAAAGTGGACCTGCTAAAAATAGTAAGTTCTCAGAATTCGTTCAAATTTTGCATGTAAGTTTCTAAGAGGGCTTTAAACATGATGTAGCAGTGGGATTTTCAAAAGCCCTAAGAAAAAGGTCCCAAATGGAGTGCTTACTAAAATTAGTACGTTGTCAGAATTCAGTGAAATTTTAATGGGAACTTGGCTGAAGCCTCCTAATTGCAATGCCAAGCTCAAATTTCAATTTGCTTACTCAACTTGACCTCAAACTAAGCCTAAAGAATAAAAACCCTAATCTAACAAAACGCACTCCAGACTTGGCCAAAATTCCAAATTGGACCAAAAGACAAGTACATTCCCGGAAAGACATAAGGAACTAGAAGAGACTACCGCAAAACCACCCAAAACCAAAGCCAAAAGACCCGAATGGGGCAATAATTAGGGGGTCCCTATTTTGAATGGGGTGATGTGTGAAAAGGTCACAACAGGACTGTTCTTGGAGTTGGTTGTGTTGAGTTGTTCTTGATCATTTACAGCAAAATACATTCATATCATTAAAATCCTTGTTGAAATGTATGTCAAGATGGAATACCAGTGCTCTATTGCTCTATAAACAGTTAATATGTGAGGATTTCTAGATCTTTGCAGTATTTCAATTGTCAAAGCAATTCTAAGTGGAGCTAATCTGTTATTTACAATGTATATGATTAATTGGCACAGAGGATCATAAGATACATTGTGGGACCACCCTCCCGAGTTTTGCAGAGCCAAAAGTGCAGGAGGAAAGCCTTACAAGCTTTCACTCGTTCGTTGGCCAATCCCTCCAATTAGCTTACCATTGGAAAATGGCAATTCCATAGGCTGAATTGTGAGACAAGCTTGGTTAATTAAAAACAACCTACACATGGTTTGCCTCGAACAATAGTAAGTGATTGAGATAGTACGTTCCTTCATCTTTTATGGTAAGAGCTCTTCGAATTGATAGGAATTGAATTTACTCCTAGTACTAGTTATCACCCTTAGACTGATGGGCAAACTAGAATTTTCAACAAATGGATTGATATGACTCCTTTTCAAAGCTTTGTATATATATGATACTCTTTTATGATTTGATTATCGCTGAAAACATAGTGCCAAAGGAAAAATACTTGGTTCAACAAAACCAAGAATTTTGAAGGTACTTATGGAAATCTCCAAAAGGCTCAAAATCAGCCAAAGATGTGTGTAGCTGGGACAGATTGGAGAAAATTTTTGAAGTTGATGATTTGGTTTTCTTAAGGCTGTAATCTTATAGGCATTCATCCCTCAAGAGAAGTTGAAAAGATTAAACCACATTTCTATTGACCTTACAAAATCCTAAGAAGGATCAAAGAGGTTGCTTATGAACTAGAGTTACTAAAACAAACCAAAATTCATAATGTGTTTCATGTTTCATGTCTCAAAACGGCACTTGGTTAGCATATCACACCTTCAATAGAGTTGCCTCCACTTCATGACAATGTAAAGTTGATTTTGGTACCCAAGGCTATCATGGATGTGCGGGAGAGAAAATTGAGAAACAAAAGCATTTGAGAATAGTTGGTCTATCAAAAGGATCCCCTAGCAAAGGATGCCACTTGAAAGGGAAAGCAAGTTTTAGAGCATCCAAATTTGCAATTGTTTGAGGGCAAGCAATTTTGGGAAGGGAGGACTATCATGTCCACTTTTCAAATGTAAGTCCAATGAAGACCCTTAGCCTGCTATTTTATTTCCCATAGGCTAATGAGGTGGTGCAAGGGAAATAATTTAATATTTAAACTTAATATGTTGAAAAAGTAACTTTAAGTCATATTTAAAAAAGACAACTTGTTATCACGGAATCTAGCAGCGCTCGATCCACGGATAACCCCCCTACGAAACTTGTCCGTTTCCTAGGATTCGTGTAGTTCAAGCACGCCTAACGAGGTGATTTTCGAGCCACCTCGAAATGCGTTCCCAAGTCTCGAATAGTCAATTCGAGCATCCCCCTATGTTCGCCTCGCGAAGACCTTCGAAACGAGCCCCTTCGCGAAGTCTCACTGTTCGTACTTAGCAAATTGCGAAAAATGCAGTGGCACTGAAAAAGTGCGCTCCTGCCTTGAAGCCAAAAATTGGCTAAGTCTAGAAATGCAAGGGCGCTAAAATTTAGCACCCCTGCATGCAGTGAAATTCCAAAAAATGTAATAGCACTAAATTTTAGCGCCATTACATTTTTCTTCAACACTTAAACTTTTTTATGGCCCTGGCACGTTTCTTCATGTTTTCGCATTTTTCATCAATCGTGCCACTTTTCGTGCCTAAATTTATTGCTCGACTTGAGTTAGGTTTTTAATTTTCATTTTCACTTAAGTGAATGAATTCGCCATTTTTTTGTTTACATTTCATATTCTCTTCTTCCTCTTGCTGTGCGAGCTTGCCTCCCGACTGCAAATCGCGTTTTTGAGGTTTTGCATTCTCCCTTAGCATTCTCCGCGCCTTGGTAAGTCGTTTCTGTCTTGTCTTCTTCCATTTTTATACATTCTTGTTTTTGTATATGCGTTTTTTCTACATGTTCTTTTCCACGTTTTTTACATCACAACCCTACGCATTTTTTGTTTCTGTTTTCCTCCATTTCGCGTCTTGTTCTTCTCTCCATTCGCGTTTTTCTCTCCTACGCATTCTTTTCTTTTCTCCCTACACGTTATGGTCTTCTCCATTCGAGTTTCTTTCCTTCCCTTACGCATTTCTTTCCCCATTCTCCTCTGTGCGCGATGTTCTTATAACTTGTATCTATCCAATATGTTTGTGATGAACTCTTTCTTTGTTGCTCTCTTCATGTGTTTTGGAGCGAACTTTGAAATCTCAAAAAAAAAGAGAGTTCTTGATAAGATCCTTGAATGCGTATGAAATGGGATGGAAACAAGTTCAGAAGTTTTCGTGTTACAAAAATTGCATGTTGCTAAGCCCGAGCGCCTTCGCCATTCCCTCTTACATTTACATTTTCAAAATTGCCAGGGAAATGCTAAAGCGCTAAATTTCAGCGCTGTGACATTTTGACAATGTTAAAATTTGCCTAACACTGGAAAGTGTAAGGGCGCTAAAATTTAGCGCCCTTGCACCAAAAACAATTTTCCCAAAAATGTAAGGGCGCTGAATTTTAGCGCCCTTACACTTTTTTTAGGCTTTTTCCAATTCTTCCCAAATAAACTTCATTTTTGGCCAGTGCATTCTTGAGCCTCATTTTTTCGCATTTGTGCATCGTTTTGCGTGCCTCGCCATCCGCTTCATGATTCCTCATCCTTGTGCTCATTTCACGCTTTCCCATGTTTCCTAACAATTGATGTTTGTTCTGACTAAACGGATTACAGTCTACTGTCAGAGATCGTCAAATCAAGAGTGATCAGAATTCCAGTTCCTTTTGATGACTACTACCAAGCCTCCTTCGAAAGCAAAAGGCAAGATGAAATACAAATATCAAGGCATCTATCTGCAAACTATGGTGCTTTCCAAAGTCGAAGAAATAAAGGATACAGAAGTTGGTCATCAAGACTTGGTTGACTTCGCAAAGCTAACCGAGACGAGGCCTCTTCCTGATTCAATGAGAGCTATCGTACACAACAACCTCCACTTGGTGGCGATGTTTCCTACAGCTGCGCACAATACTGAGTTTGTTCTTCAAGTTGCATCTCATTACATCAGAGAAAGCAGAAGTGTGATCGATTCTTCCGGGCACGAGATTCTGAGACTCGACCCCGACTTCTTTGACATTGTCTTCAAAGTCCCTCATATGGAGAAATATATTGACATCTCTATATCGAAAGCACAGGAGATCTTTGATGCTGATCCCAATAAAGCTAAACAATTGATAAACACTCAATGGCTCAAGAAGCCTAGATCGTCTGTTTCTAGATGGCCGAAAGGACTCCTGAGAAGTGACTTCAAAGATGATATCGAGATATGATCACGTTTGTAAGCGGTGAAGGGCTTGCGGAATCATCATTCCACGGTTGGATGTATATGAGTGCATCAAGGATCATAAGAAGCGAGGTGCATATTGGTGGGGCAAAACAAATCGTTGATGAATACCTGACGATTGATCAATGCTCACGGTTCACATGACTTCTTACACGGTATACGCGGCTATGATAAGACAATTCCCAGGTCTATCTACAAAAGGGAATCGAATGATGGTGCCTGTGTACAGATATTTCTATCAGTTGGAGCTGAAGGAGAGCTTTCATCATTTCAGACGGGTTACTGATGCTTTCTTTGTGCCTTTACTCTTCAACTTTGATCCAGCTTTGGAAAGAAGAAGAGTATCTGATGAGGCTTATAAGGTGGTAAGTAAAGTTGGATGCATTTTTCTCCAATTCCCAACGTTTACTTACTTGAGAGTAGGCTGCTACACTGGTTGTCCCTACATGCTACCACGTTATCCTTCGGATAAGTGGATTCTCATGGAAACATGCAGACAGCTGATGTCAGTGCAGAAAGAACGAAGAAGCAACCACAAGCGTGGGTTCAAGTTCCCACTGACCATCGGCCGATATACTATCCAAACTGCACAAAAGGCTAAGTCTGTCTATGCTGAAATGCAGATCATGACCATCAAAACCTACAGGTATAGGTTTGATTTGACTAGGGATGTCACGGAAAAAGTTGCAAAGGTCATAACACAGTGCAGTTTAGAAGACTGTCTGAGAGATTCTGAGAGATGAAGCCATTACATAAAATGGACTGCAGATTGAGGTTAACCGTCGAGATCTTGGTATTGCTGACCTACCAGAGGATTTTGAAGATCTAGGTGATATCATGAATGCTATCTATGATGAGCAAGGCATTGCTAAAAGGCCGTTGCCTGCAATACAATGGTCTAGGAAAGAGGTTACCAGCATGAGAGAAAGGCTGAGACCAATCCTAGCCAACACAGAAGAATGGTTACATAAACATGGTCATGCAATGAAAAGTTTCAGAACAGACTCAGAAGGAGAAGAATCTGAAGCAGAAGCACGCCAACAACAAGAACTCCGCGACAAAAACAAATCAGCGGTCGTTCCCACTTCTTCGCGAAGGGGTCCAAGGATCAAGTTCACTGTTGGTAAGAAAGATACCCAGGCTGTCCAAGAGGCAAAAATGACAGAATCTCATCCATCTCGCTCTAGGGGTAAAGCCCATTCTAGGAGGTAGATTGGAGTGAAGAAAATGTATTAAGCGACCAATCCATTTGAAGATGAAGATTATTGACGAGACTTCCGTGCGAAGAGGTTTACGGCGGTTAAAGAGTCGATGAAGATTGAAAGAAGGATACGGTGACTTTGAAAGCAGACCAAATTCGGAGACAGGGTGATCAACGGGGAACCCGGCATGATCGAAATAACTACTTCTCCTCACGAGGGAATGTGGTTGAGGAAATCCTGAGAACATCATCGCGTGACTTCAAGCGTTCCTCATACCCTCGATTCAAAACTCCTCACCTCGCCCTCGTCACTGTTTACCACCACATGCATTCACGGTAAAGGACCTCCCTATCCTATGACATCAACCCAACGATACTCCGCCGACAGAAGCATTCATGGGTTGATATACTACTCAAGCCCACCACATCGTCCATTCTAAAACTTGTCTTCCGTAGCGTATGATATCGCCAGCAGATTCAATCGTTTCACCAGACGAAATCGATGCGTGATCAGGCTCAATGTACCGACTACGGGGAGCAATGATACAATAAATACTTCTCAATTGTCCGCGATACCAATGGTGAGTTCGGATGTGACAATAACCCGAGTGGCAATGGCGGCAAGGGTGACAATAAGATCAGTTCACTTCTTTTTCTTCCTCTTAGCTAATATCTCAAGTGTCCAAAGCTTAAAAAGCAAATGATTTCTCGAGCTCGACGCGAAGAGATAGTTCTTCAAAGCCAAAGGGAAGAAAAAGGCAAAGAATATCTCGAAATTTGAACGTTGATAAGTCTGGCCACAAGTATGCTGAAATTGGCATACCACCAAATGAAGAAGGTGATGTCAATATGGAAGACTACACGGTAACAAAGGTCCAGCTTGGCAAGGTTACCAACGAAAGTGCAAAAGCCGATGCGCAAGTCACTTTGGATATCTTGGCAGGAAGGCTGGATAAAGTTGAGCAAGCTCGTAACATGTACAAACAGAGGGTAGAGCATTATGCCACTGTTGTAAAGAGACTTGCCGGTTCTCCAAGTAATGCACAACCGCTGACAGTGGTAAGTATTGAAGACCCAGCTGTCAAGAAAGCTGAGAAATTTGCCTCCAAAGCGGTGTACTCTTGACTTTGTTGAAAAGATCGCTGACCACCGGATCTCGAGGTAGTGCAGGCGCGAGACGAGAAAACTACCATGTTAGCCGAAGCCTGCAGAGCTTGATAAAGAAAAGAAGCGTACTTTCGGGGCGGGGCATGTCAGAAAAATACTGTTGTCATGGTCGGAAGTAAGCGAAGTCATGGCTAGCCATTGGTGGGGTTAGGGTAATTCCGAGCAAAGAAAGATTTGTAAGAGGAGTAAAGAGAATCCTTTGAAACCACGGAAATTCAAGTGGTTCAATCTCATAAGTCTTCACCAAACACGAGAAGATGTATGGGCGCCGCACCATTCTTGACAAAGAAGTGTCCCAGAGTTGCGTCAACTTCTTGAGGCATCATATCTTCACCTTGACCACGAAATATCACGATCTTCAAAGGAAGCCATCCACGAATTTGGTTGTGAGACAGACTTCTCGGAAGCTTGGCTGAACATCATTGTGATCTGAGGTCATTGGACAACTGAGGCTTGTATCTTAGCCAGTGCAAGAAGGTTCACTCATCTGCCATGAGATCGATCACGAGAATTCACACACCATTGTGGATTACTGCCGTCGGTCCAGAGATGAGAAGTTTATGGGAAGCTAGGAGAAATTTGAAGACTTCGCGTAATGCAAAGAGGCCGTGAAGCGACCCCCTATTCTCCGGTGTTAGACATTTCCTGGGTGCATCCCATTATGCATCTTACTTAAATATTTCTAGGCATTTGAATGCTTTTTACATTATGATACACCAAGTCCGGTAATATTTTCAAAATAAATTACACTTTTGACTTTGGGTCAGGGAGTTAGGTGAGATCTCCTAAAATCGCTCACCTAACTCTCCCTGATTTTCTCAATCTCTTTCCTTATTTTGCTCATCCCTCTTTCTATATAATGTGAGGGATTTTTCATTGTAAAGTATCTTTTTAGCCTTTTGCAACGAAGTGCTGCCCTTTTGTAAGCAAATTTGTGAAACTTTGCGTTCATGCTGTGTGAATGAGATTCGATTAATAAAGAAAAGGATTGCAAGCCAAACTTTGCGTTGGATTCGATACTTTTGTGAGTTAATCTTATTTGGTAGTGATTAGTTCGAAGAATCTAAAAGACTCTAAGTAGTTTATGTAAACTTTGTGTTACATCTATTATTTAGATTGCATTGTTATTTATGTTTATCATTGGTTGAATGATCTACAAGACTTTGTGCTTGTAATCATTCATGCTCTTGCATGTTCTGGTTGAGTAATCTACAAGACTTTGTGCTTGTAATTATTCATACTCTTGGATACTCTTGTCAAAGGATCTACAAGACTTTGTGCTTGTAATCGTTCGTGTTATTTGATACTTTTGTTGGATGATCTACAAGACTTTGTGCTTGTAATCGTTCATGCTGATTTGAGGAATTGCTGCGTCTAAGAAGACTTTGTGCTTCTAACATGACAAACGGTACTTCTGCACAGATCCAACACTGAAAAAGCTACCGAACGACTTTGTGCCTTCGTGAGCTTTCCCTTTTTAATTTATTTGTTTGTTATTTAATTACTTCTGGTATCTCTACACTTCGCTTTGACGAGATAGAGATATTGGCATTACTGCTAGTTGTTCGTTTCAAGTTATCAAGAATTCGGAACTTCCAACAAGTGAAGCATTGTAAACATCTTCTTTGAAAAAAGAGAGAAGGATGAATGTAACTTTTTCCCCCACTCAAGTGAATTCGTGTACATTTGTAATTATTTGTTTGATTTACTGCAACACATTGTGAAGGCGCCTCCTTCCAGGAGGAGAGAGATTCACATCTCACATATTTGTGGGTTTGAAGTCCAAGTTGTGTAAATCTGCTCAGTGATTACATAATTTTCACCTGACACAGCACTTCATTTTATTATTAAAATTTTATTTTAAAGAGGGACGAAAAGACACTAGGAATGGGGTCCAATTACAAATATAAAATGTTTGGAGGGAAAAGAGAGAGAAAAACAAAAACAAAAAATATTTTTCCTCAAAAATCCCATATAGGAAGTTGAGGAATGGAAAGTGTTACTATTGCATTCATATTCAAAATTCATTTCTCTTGAAATTGAGCACTGTCCATTATTTTTACCCAATAACAAAAACCCTTTGGCAAAGGATTGATTCAAGGATGAAAATCCTCCTATTCATTTGAGTAATTTCATTCAAAGACTACCATTGAGCTGAGCAGTTGCAAGTTTTTAGTGTGTTTGAGTTGGCGTGAAGATTTATAGTGTCCAAAAGTTTGTGTGTGGAATTCTAGTTGTTTCTTTAAAGATATATTGCACTACCAATTATATCTTTAATATTCCTATTTTATGTAAATGTTTGATGTTGACCATACCTATTCCCAACTAATATTGTACTACATATTGTTCAGAAAACTATTTTAGATTTGTAACATTCATGAAAGTAATATTGTACCAATTGATGACTAATCACAGCTTTTACACTCTTCAAGAAAAAGAGTTGCAACCTCATGTATGTTGGTTGTACCCTAGTAAAAATAGTAATAACTATTTCATGGGCAGCAATTAATTTTTAAAAGGGAATAATATAGATACTTGCTTGTCCTAGCAGAACATAATGAGAATTGCAACCGTTGGCTAAGCGTGCTAATTATTAATGCCCAACCAATCAAACCATTCAGGGAAGGTTGTATCTTAGGTATGGTTGATATTTCAAATATTACAATATATTATTAATTTTTTGGTAATTATTTTCATGATGCTTTTGTAGATCAAAGTTAGTACCTTGTAGTTCCACGGGAATGTGTCCTCCCCCATAAAACCCCGCATTTCCTAAACGTCCCTGTCTTGAAGACTTGGGGACTTGGGGGGAATGTCCCCTGAAGAGCACATAGGAAATACTAAGAGGGGGTGAGGGGTGATTAGTATTTCAAACTTAAAAACTTTAAACCATATAAATCAGAAATCAAAACATTAATAGCAACCATCAAATATGAAGAACACTAGATTTCACGTGGAAAACCCTTTCGGGTAAAAAACCACAGCAAGATAATGTTTTTATTATCAAGAATGGGCACCAACCCAGATTATAGGTGAGCACCATCTCACTGACAGCACCAACTCTCCCTCAAAGCACCAACTCCAATGTTGTTGAAGTACCAACTTTAGACTTCAAGAATTCTTAAAACTGAACAAAAAACTTCTTACTCCTACACTTAATCACTTCACCCAACTCGAAACACAAGATGCAAAAAGCTTCACAAAGACACTCCAGATGTTTACTCTACTAATGGTAATTCGATACGCTATAGTAGTAAACTAGAAACACTGTATTATTGAGTATGCAAAAACAGTCACAGAACAGAACAGATGTATATGGAGCATTGCAGTCTTTATTCATGTACTTGCAGTATTATATTATCATCTCCACAACACCCCGACTGCGAACCATACAGCAACATAAATAGTTAACCGGCATCGGTTGAGAGCACCAACCGTCGGCAACTCACAAGTACCAACTAATCCCTAGTGCTAACTAATCCCGAGTGCTAACTAATCCCGAGGACTAACATTATTTATTTATTCTATTTGCTAATTAACTATTTAGCGGCTTACATCATCCCCCCCTCAGAAAAAGTCATCTTCCCAGACGACAAATACAATACTGGGAGATCAATACATGAAATTTCAGTGAGAAGAGGGTTGAGAGGACGTCCCTGGTGGCTGGGGAACTGATGAAGTGGTAGCCGGAGTGGTCAGCTGTCGTAGTCGGTACACCTCCTCTATACGCTGCTGAAGGTGATGAGAGGCCTTCAATTCCTTCTCTCGAGTCGTTTTGACCAGGTGCACTGCCTCCTTCAAGTTTTTATGGACCCTCCCCAATTCTTTGTCTTTTTTTGCCAACTAGCGGCCCATCTCTTCCTCAAGCGCTGTCATCCGCCTCTCCATATCCTGAATGCGTGTATCCTGAGAGGTCACTTCCAGCTTCTCCTTTTCCAGCAAGCGAGTGAGCTCCTAAAGTTGTTTTGCAAAAGATTCTGCCTTGGCCTGTATTTTACGGGAAAGGGTGATGGCTTGCTCTGCTTTCCTCCTCATTTTATTGAGATTGATCTCATACTCTCGGCAGCCTAAAAATAATGTCCTATATGCTGTCTCCATCTCAAATAACTGTGCCACCAGCTTGTCATCTTTCCCATGCAATACGGGCCTCTTTGGAAACCAAGCAGCCATCATTTTTGGTGTCTTCTTCGTCAACCAATCACCAGTAAATATCCTGTCAAACTCTCTACCACTCCCTGAGTTCATGAATTGAATGATCCTTCGTGCCTCCTACTCGGCTATGGGCAAGTAGTTCCGGTGCAGTGTCTTTGCAATGTCAGACACTTCTTAGATGACCAACGCAATAGGCTCAAGGTTGTGAATATACCTCTCGATTGTACCTATTGGGTCCTCTCGATCTGGCTTGGGAATTATCACAGCAATCCCTTCTGACGCATCATTGTCACTGGATCCACCGGCATCTTCGACATTACCCACAGCTGTAGGTACGGCCTTCTGTGGCATGGTAAGAGGCTCCTCATCTGACACAATATGGATCACTTGTGCCATCTCTCCCCCCTCCACTGCTCGTTGCTCTACTACTAGCTGCGTATTCTCCACAGCCACCATCGGCTGAGTGCTCCTGGCTGGTGCGGCATCTCTGCCAACCTCCGCCTCCATCAATCCTGGTGAGTCTATGGGAGAGATGTCCTCCTCCCGAATAGGTGTTCCCATTTGCCGCAGCCATCCATCTACACCCTCTGTCTGAAGTGTCCTTCCTGGTGATGTCGGTGCATCTGTTTCACCTATCATACCCTTCGGTGTTGCATCCTCGGCCACCCCTAGGGGTGTCATCTCTCCTACTGGTGCAACTACTGCAACTGCGCCACCTTCCTCAATCTCCTCTTCTACCTCCTGTTCGGCTGGGGCTTTTACTGGAGTATTAACATCTACTGAATAAACTCCGACTGGTTCAGTACTATCGGCAGATGATGATAGTGCTAACTACTCATATTCTTCACTATTGGCTTGTTTCCTCTTCCTCTTCACCATCTTCGGCTCTTCTGTGGTGCTCCCAGCATCCAAAGTCGTCCATCTGAAAATTGTAGGCCACAAACTTGCATAATCCCTTGCTGGCTGAAATTTTCCCAATTTCCCCTCGGGCACTTGATTGTAGACGGCATCCAAAAATAAGGCTATAAGTTGTTGAGTCATATAGAATGCCTTGTGTTTGCATTCTAAGAACTCTCTAATCCTTTCTGACAGGTATAGTGCCCAATTGTAAACCTTTCCCCCACTCAGGCCGAACATATACTCCACCATCCAGGTTGCAATATCTGAGGCTCGGCTAGCACCTGTCAACTTGCATTTGATAAGATCCATAATGCACTTCCAATCACCATTCCCCAGCATATTTTTCCGTAACCCTCGAGCTCCTGCACTCCAAATTATTTCCTTTTCTTTGGCAGTGATATCCGACCGACAAAGTCTTTTAATAATCATCTCTTTCTGTTGCGCAGTCATTTTTGTAGTCGGCTTGGCGACCCCAAGCAGGTGTGCAGACTCTTGGTCAGGGGATAGCCAAGTAGCTGAAATCCTTCCTTATTCAAAGATTGTACTCTGTGTTTTGTCTTTGGTTGAGAATTGGCAACAATATCTCTCAAATATTCTTCAAAATCCTTAGCATTAAAAAAGGGACATTGTGCTACCTTGTCTACCTGTGCTGTCGCCAGTGCTCGCTTGATGGGATAGTCGGGTGCTGTCTCTTGCCACCATGTCTTGCACTCTGTGCCTGTGAGACTCTCCCACGTCAACGAATCTGCAGTCACATTATCAACTTTTTCTTTTTTTTTTTTTTTAACTATCAGCTGTACCTCCGACCACCTTGGTTTTAGTGTTATTTTCCATTTTCAATACTCGTGTTGGCATCCATTTTACTTGAGGATGAAGCGCGGGAGAACAACTCTCTGGATAAGTGAGCACCCAACAATTCCGTTACAACGTTATTTTTTACGCTTCCCGAGCTCCAGTGGAGTAGATAGTGCAGACTTACGACTGTCTGCGTCACAGCCTTACTTGATAGCTTATGCGGCCTTGACCTTGCTGGTAATGCAGTCTCCTCTTTGCACTCACATCGGCCTTCTCACGCTTCCTGCAGCTTCCACTTCTTTCGTGATTTGTCCTCCTTTTGAGCATACGGACTTTGGGCGTCCGGGTTTCCTACAAGCGTGCGGCCACTTCTCTAGGATGGCGTCTGACCTCTCCCTTTCTTCAACGTCTTGCCTTTTCTTTGCTGCTATAGTTGGTGGTCCGGCTAGGTTAGGTATGATTTTCCAAAGCCCATCTTGTGTCACTAACCTTGGTACTTTCCTCTGTTCTCGTCTCAATTGCTTAATCACATCGTCCATGTACTCGTCTACACTTGAAATGAACATATCCTCCGTCATCATTACTGTCTTTAAACAAGGAGCTGTTCGTTTAGAATAGGCTTCCCATTGCTCAGCATTCCAATCATTTGCTTCATCATCAACATTCTCAAATTGACATAGACTTCGTTCTTGGGCGAGTTGTTCCTCTCTCTTTCTGCGCCTCGGAGTCTAATTCTTTCACCAGGTATCCCCACCTGAGGCCTTCATACAGAGCTATGTAACACCAATGTCCACCCATTCTCCGCCATAATGTTGGTGTCCCGAATACTACATTGGTCAGATGCTTGTGCACCCGGGGTACAGCGATGCCTTCTACCCTCTTCTGCACCAATCTCTCTTCAATGATTTGATCTACGCCTGACTCCATCCAAACTCCTTCGACTTCATAGCCGAGGCCTCCCGGACCCCAGTCATGTTCTGGCGAATCTTCTGCTTGCACAGCCCAATCTTCTTTAGTAGCATAGCCCAACATATTGATGGCAATGGCGTTTTCCTTTCTTTCCTGATACTGCTTCAACTTAGAACCGTTGATTGCTTCTGGTATGGGTGACCCATCTAAATTCTCAAGTTTTATAGAGCCATTTTCATAGGCTTCTCGAACTCGAAACGGTCCTAACGGCCGGAAATTCATTTGCCGGAGATGCTTATCGTGCCAATACTTCCTTCGCCGCTGCATGTTCTCCGTCGCCCATTGTGCCATTATCCTTCGCTCGTCCAGTTTATTGAGTTGGTATAGTCTTTCTTTTAAACTTTCAGTATCACCCAGCCGATTCTCCACAGCTATCCTTAAGCTGGGCACCATGTACTCCATCGGCATCACTGCCTCCTGACCGTACATTAATTGGAAGGGCGTGTGGCCTGTCGTTACCTTGTACATCGTACGGTATGCCCACAGGACAGCTGGTAACCTTTCTTCCCAGTCAGCTTCTTCCACGCCACATGACTTATGAATAACTGATACTAGCACCTTATTTGTAGACTCTGCCTGGCCGTTAGCTCGCGGGTAGTACGGACATGATAGGTTGTGAAAGATCCAAAACTCCATCGTCATCAACCTGATCACATGATTAACGAAATGCCCTCCACAATCACTCGTGATCCGAATGGGAATGTCGTACCGTGTCACTATTTGCTCATAGATAAATCTTGCCCTACTCTGCGCTGTATTGTCTGGCAATGCTCTAGCTTCAACCCACTTCATCAGATATTCAGTGGCAACCACAATGTATCGACATCAATGCAACTGACTCACCTTCAATGGCCCAATGAAATCCAATCCCCATCGTTCGAACAACTCTTGTGGCTGTGAGGGATGCAGTGGCATCAAGTCCTGTTTCAATAGTTTCCCAACCCTCTGGCAGGTGTCGCAGCCTAACACCCACTCCCTGGCATCGATGTGCATCGTCGGCCACCATAGACCTGCCAAAAGAATTTTTCTTGCTGTAGCATCCAGTCCCATATGGCCGCCAACTAGGCCTTCATGTGCCTCTGTTAGTACGCCCGGTATCTCTTCTTCTATAACACATCTCCGGAGTATCCGATCAGGGCCCATCTTGTAGAGCAAGCCATTGATCAACTGGAACGTCTTACTTTTCAAGACGAGCTTTCGCCTTTCCGCTGGTGGCATTTCTTTCAGAAATGTGGATGTGGACAAGTACTCCCCAATCTTCTCATACCACGAGGGTAGTATTGGAATCTAAAATAAGTGTGCATCCGAAAAATCTTCATTCACGCCTCCCTTGGCAAGTTCGCCTGACCGGATTCTGGACAACTGATCAGCAATCACATGGCTCTTACCCAGTCGTACGATGATGGTAAATGTAAACTCTTGTAGCAATAATAGCCACCGGCTTACTCGTCCTTGAATGATTGGCTTGTTCACTAGGTACATTAAGGCTTGATGATCCACAAAGAAGGTGAACGGCGTGGCTAGGAGACAATCCCTAAACTTCTGTACAGAGTAAACCATTCCTAGTGCTTCATGCTCGGTCGTACTGTAATTCCTTTTTGCTCTTGAAAGTAGCCGACTGGCAAAGAATACGGGGTGGTCCAACCCGTGTGCTCCCACTTGTGCTAGTGTTGCTCCGATGGAAAAATTAGAGGCATCCACATGTACATGAAACTCCTTATCCCAGTCCGGATACATAAATATGGGTGAGCTGATCAATCAGTCTTTCAGTTCGTTGAATGCCTTCTCCTGTTCTTCGGCCCATATGAATGGTTGGCCCTTCCTTGTCAGTAGGTCAAGAGGATACGACACTTGCACAAAATTTTTAATAAATCTCCGATAGTATCCACATGCCCGAGGAAGAACTTCATACCGGTGATGTTCTCTGGAGCCTCCATCTGTACGATTACTCGCACCTTGTCGGGATCAGTTTTCAACCCAGCCTTGCACACAATGTGTCCGAGCAGCTTTCCTTGTGGCACCATAAATCTACATTTCTTGGGATTCAAAGCAAGGCAGGCTGCTTTACATCTTTCCATGCACTTGCCTAACGCTTTCAAATGTTTTTCTTTATCACTATAAATTGACCAATCAACGAGGAAGGCTTTGAAATTACCTACAGACATTTTGTCAAAATGTGGAGTATTGTCCTCTGGAACGTGGCTGGCACATTGCACAACCCAAACGGCATCCGGTTGTATGCATACACCCCGTCCTCAACCACGAACGTAGTCTTCAATTTGTCTTCCTTTGCAATACAGATTTGGTTGTATCCCGAAAAGCCATCTAGAAACGAGTACATTTCATGCCCAGCAACTTCTTCCAGGATTGTGTCGGTGAAGGGAATAGGAAATGGATCCTTGACGGTCACCACATTCAGACTCTGAAAGTCAACACATATTCTAATTTGCTCCTTTTCTTTCTTCAAGGATATGACGATCAGTGATACCCACTCGCTCACATCCACCTTGAAAATGATGCCCGCTTCCAACATCTTCTCAATCTCCTCTTGTACTTTAGTGGCATAATTTTTATTCGTTCTGTACAGTCGCTTTCGTACGGGCTGGGCTCTCGGTACGAGGGGGATCCTGTGTACGCATAACTTCGGTGGTACGCCTTTTAGATCCTTATACGTCCAGGCAAAGGCATCTTTATATTCCATGAAGATTCTGAATGTTGTCGCCTTCAATACGGGGTCCCAATCATCACCCACAAGAATCTCCTTAGGTTTGTCTGATTCCCAAAGGTTTACCTTTTTTCAGCGTTGGCTCTTTGTACTTGATGATTTTGTCCCGTTCAAACTTGTGTGATGGCGTCACATCCAATTATGTCGTACCTTCCTTATACTTTCCGTACTCTGGAGGAAATGTTTCACTAGTCGAGCCTTTGTCTTCTTCTACTTCCCCCTCCTTGACTTGTAGCATGTTGCAATCAGGGTGGAAGACTTCATAATCCTCCATCTGCCAGTGAAATAGTCCGTTCAGCGAACTGGTCTCATCCTCCGAGCAACTCCCAATCTCCAGTACACCTTCATTTGGCTCCATTAATTTTCTTTCATCTTCATCTGATTCTCCTCCCGATTCAAATGCCGAAGATGCCAGATCTTCACTAACCGCCTAGTTTTTCAGATCAATAGTGTACTTCATCCCCCGACTCTCTATCGAGAGTGTATTCCTCTTCCAGTTGTGGTTTGCCTTGACAGCTATCAACCATCCCCGTCCCAATAGTGCATCGTACGCCTTTTTCTCCAGTGTGCCGATCAAGACTTTTTGCTCCATTAGTGTACCAAGAGGTCTGATGCCATGCTGATCTACTCCCACGAGTTGGAATGTCAAGGGCCAAAGAGTCGGCTTACCCAAACACTTCCATGTCTCCTCTGGCAGTACGTTTACTCCCGAACCTCCGTCGACGATAGTGTTAGATAATTTCATTCCCAAAATTTCCATCTTGACGACGACTGGTTTCCTCCCGATACTTACTGCAAGTAGCATTGGGTCTGTGGTCTCGGCTACTGGTTCTGGCATTCATTTTGGTGGACCCTTCTGAAGATTCTCTTCAATAACATTTGTAAGCGCTACTCTGAGATAAGGCATTGTTTGCAAAAGATCAGTTACCTTGATTGGGACGGTTGTGTGAAGCACCTACCGTACTATGTTCTTCTCCGACTCCGACTGCAGTAATGGACTGGTAGCTTTAGAATTCCTGCGTTCATTCACCATTGCCTCTTCTACTTTTCTCTTGGCTTCCCGAAATCTTTCTCTCCGTACGAGGGTCTGGATAATTTTCCCTTTTCGACTGCGCCCTTGTAATTGCCAAGACTTCTTGGTCGACTATCTCCAGCGTATTGATACTACCTTTCTGCTTTGGACAGTCGGTGTCTTCATGATCACCCGGTCCACACCATTTGCATAGCTTTCCCCCGGTGCCTTGGCCGCTCTGACAATCCCTCGCCAAGTGACCCCATTCATTACAGTTCTAGCACTAGATCATAGGCTGTCCTTTGCTATCGTATTGAATTTTGCTTCTGGGCGTGTTTCTCCGATTGTTACGGTAGCCTCCAGGGGATGCATTGTTGCTCTGTGGTTTTGGCGGTGTGGTCGGAGGGGTTGACTGTTCTCCTTGGGTGAAGAATACTTGCGAACTTCTTGCTTTTAAGTTGTACGGGCACTCCTTGACGGAGTGTCCCATAACTTGGCAAATGTCACAAAATAATTTTTTCGGGCAGTTCACTTTTGTATGACCTTTCGTCTTGCATTCGGTACGCCACAATTCATTTGCCTCCTTCGAACCTTCCTTGTTGGCTTTCAGTTCTTTCATCATCCGCGTCATATCCCGACGAGGAGCTTGTACAGTTGCCGATTCATGTTCACTTTCCTCTGCACTCTCTCCGTCATCTTTCTTCTTCCCCTTTGAGGTTGTCCGGTTCTCACTTTCAATGTCCATTGCCCAATTGTATGCTTCGGTGTACGAGGATGGGGGTACTACTTTCATTTTTCGCCGAAGCGAGGGAATCAATCCTTCAATGAACCATCTTTTCTTTAAGCCATATGTCGGCTGTGCCTCAAGCTTTCCTATCAAGTCTTTCAACTTCCTGTTGTATGTCTGCATGCTCTCGTGCTTTGCTTGTTTAGTGTTATATATTTCCGTGACAATCTCGCTATCGTCTTGTAGAAGTTTGAACTCTTCCTAGAAAGCTTGCTTCAATACCCTCCATGTAGCTCTCTGTGCTTGGTCCAATTCCGAGTACCAATCAATGGCACTCTCTCTGAGTGTTGCTGGAAATGCTTTTACCCACTGATCGGGATCATCCTGTCCACCAGCTATCCAGATAGTCTCACATGTCTTGCAATGCCGTACAGGATCTTCAGAGCCATTCCCCATGAACTTCGGCAACTTTTGCCGCTCCAGATGAGCCATCTTTCCCGGCTGACCTCCTTGTGTGTTGGACCCGATTAGACTGGTGGTTTCCTCGCTACGTCCTTGTCCGTCACTTGCACTCTTAGCCACGTACGAGTCACTCCCACATCCTCTGTCAACGTCCTCAACATCGTGGGTCTCCTCGGGTTCCCTCTGATACTCTCTCTGCCCTAGAGTCTTAAGCTCTGGTCTGCCACTCCTCAGCCGTTCGTCGTCGTCCAAGAGGGACAACTCTCGAAATCGTCCGATGCTACTACTCAAATCATCTTTGTTCTCACAGGGGTCATATCTTCCCACGTGTGGAGTGCCAAAGGGGTCTTCGTCCCTCCCTTCTGTCAAACTTTGGTGTGCTCGGTCAATGGAGATGTCTATTTTTGTTAAATTTTCATATGTGCTGTAACACCCTCCATTCTGGATATTTGGATCGGCAAGGTTCTTGGTATGTCTGAGTATGCTTATGATGTGGAAGTTATATGTTGAGGTGATGTTCTTTTATTCCGATGTTATCCTTATGTCATGATTTGGAGTAACTTAGAATATATCTGATTAAATGATGTTTATGTTATTGAGCTTACCTTTGATGTTAGATGCGTCAGTTAATGATACTGTATTGGTGAAAGGGACGGATTGTATCACTCGCTTGCGAGCGCCCTATGATTCCGAGATTTCCTCTTCACGGTGTGGTTGATCATATTATGTATATATGCACGTTCGACATGCTCTTTGTTGCAGGTTGGTAGGTACACGACATCGACTCCACCTGGTTTCCAGGTTTGAGCGTGTCCATTGACCAACGGAAATTAATTGGGAGATAGTAGCTAGGTTTTCCGAACCAAGTCGTCACCCTAGTCATAGCGTGTTGTTGGGTTGTCGTCCGGGTCAGTTGTTTTAACTTAGTCAGTCCCCTTGAGTGTTTATTTAATTTCAAGTTTAAAGTTTAATTAATGACTTGCATAGTTTAATTAATGATTAAATGTGTTTAATTGCAAAATAAAAGTGATTAAATGGCTTTTGAAAATTATAAATGATGATTGTTTCGTCTTATTGAAATGTTGGAAAATTAGTGATTAATGAATTAATTTAATTTAATTAATAAAATAATCTGATTATGAATTAGATTTATTTTATTGACTAATTAAATTAATAGGGTTAAATTAAATCAATTTGGTTGGGTTGGCATCTTTAGATTTTGGGTTAAATCAAAATTGGAATTATGCTTTACATTTTACTTTAGAAATAAAAGTTGAAAAGAATTTTATTTGTGAATTGTTAAATTCATTTGGTTAAAGAAATTTAATTAACTTTTGGTTGAAAATGAATTTTATTTAAAAGGATATTTTTGCAAAATGCAATTTGGAAATTGAAAATTGTTTAAGTTATTTAAAATTGCAAATATTTTGAATGCAATGTCTTTGGGATAGAAAAGATATTTTTTTTTGGAAATAGTTGACTTTTGGGCAAAAGATATTTGTGAAATTGAAATTGGAATTTGTATATAAATTGGAATTAGAAGTTAAATTGAAAAGGGAGTTTAGTTTGAATTGGGGTTTAATTAGAATTTAAAAATTGGAAAATAGGGATTGGAATTAAAATTAGAGTTGATTTTGAATTTGGGAAAAGAATGTATTTTTTTCATTTTAGGGTTTGCTTGACCTAATTGACTAAAAACCCTATTTTGAAAAAGAAAATGATTTTTTTTTTTATCTTAGAATTTTTGGAGAAAATGGGGATAGCTATGTTTTGCTTGGGAATTTTGGAGATGGAGGCTTTTGATGGGAGTTGGACTAAAAGGAAGGATGGGAGAACACCATGGATGGAAAGCTTCAAGTCATGGAGACATCAAAATCAGGTTTTTCATTAATTTTGCTTGTTCTTTTTGAATAGAATAAACCCTCCTCATGCTTTTGGTTGAGATCTTGAAAGGTTGATAAATCCAATGAAACCCATCTATTTTTTCCTTTGAAAACTTGCAAAATGATTGAGGTTTTGGAAATGAAAACCAGAATTAGAATCAACAATAGGAAAATGAAAATGTTAATGGAAAAATATATATATACATATATTCATATATATATATATATACATATACATATATATGTATATCTTTTTTTTATTGTTGAAATTGTTGATTGAAAAACCCAAAATTAATGGGTGGATAAAAAAATCCGCAGTCAGATTTTAATGTTATAGAAAACCCTTTTTAAAAAATATATATATTTATAAAAATTTTTGTTTTTGTGTTAAACTCACCCCCGCGCTTGGCGGTGGAGGAGCCATCCCCCCATGGCCGCCAGTAATGTACTGTGTAATTTTGTTACAGACACCCTGTTGGGGGTTAAATTGTGTAATGCCCGACCGGCCTAACCTTGTGAAAAGCGAGTTTTTTATTATTTTGTGTTAAAAAAAACTCAAAAAAATATATACATATATGATATTTTATATATTTTGTTTTATAATATTAAAATATTTATAAATAATATTTTATATTATATTTCATAATATTAAAATATTAAATATATATGTATATTAATAATGTTATAAAATATATAATATTTTATAATATTAAATATTTGGAAATAATATTTGATATTATATTTTATTATATTAAAATATTATATCCTTTTATGAATGAAATATATGCATTTGGTGAAGATTTTAAATGTATAGTATGCATATTAAAACGAATTATTGAATGGGGGAGAAATAGTTATTTTAAATGGATTTGCCATGCTTGTAAACAATGATATTTGAAAGATTATTTAACCTTATCTTTACTCGACTAAACTTTTCTTTTTAATTATTAAATTGAA
Source organism: Sequoia sempervirens (assembly GCA_007258455.2). Lineage (NCBI taxonomy): Eukaryota > Viridiplantae > Streptophyta > Pinopsida > Cupressales > Cupressaceae > Sequoia > Sequoia sempervirens. Next base: position 155,799,811 of record VDFB02379711.1, on the reverse strand, counting down.
TTCCACAGTGGTGTCCAAGGAACCTTAGATAATTTAACGATAGTTGGATAAAGTTGATTTTATACTCAAATATCTTTCCTGAGAAATTTCATTTTGATTAATATGGATAATCAGGAAACCTTCAAAAATAAAAATAATGTTTTAGAATGCACATGTTTAAATGATGTTTAATCTTTAAAATAGAAACTTATAATGTTCATTCCATTTGTATAGGCAAAATGAAATTGTGTATGATCCAACTTTTTAATTAAAATATAGATTTTGATTAATTATCCTATGTTGAGATATGGATTAAATGATGCAACTTAAATATTATTGATTACAATATCTTGATCTTGAATATAATAGTGAAACCTAGAAATAAAGATTAAATTATTTAATCTAGATGCCTACTTATCAAAATGATCTATGTATGGAAGACAATTGGGAAACTTAGAGATAATGAATGACTTAGATCAATCGAGTGGTTCTAATCATTAATTTGGAACATAATTGAAGAGCCTAGGATTGTCGAATGATTTATTTTAAATCATAGGACTATGTTGTCAAATGTTGTTTTAAGTGATAATTTGGCTTTGATTAATTATAGATTGAGCAAGTAGAGTTGTATCAATGGTTAAATCTTTTGAATGTCGACAAGAGGATTTAAGTTTATTCTAGTGAGTATAATTGATCGAAAAAATGTGTACGAGAGAGAGATGAGTTTTAGTTGATTTATTTAATGCAGAGTTGGGAATAAGATAGATTTAATTGATCTACACGTCTTCTTATCAAATGTTCTAAATATAGAATACATATGAGAAAACTTAGAAGTAACGAATGATTCAATGAACCATTTGAGATTGAGTTGTTGATTATTGCTAGGTTGAGATAAAGAGTAATTTATTTAATCCAAATGCTTTCTAAAACAAGTGGATTTAATTACGATATATGATTGTGAGGCGTAGAGTTATTAATTGGATTGATTTCAATTCAATGATGTTATTTATTGAAATGTCTGGATTTTAGAATATGGTTGTGTGGTTTAGAGTAATTGATATGTTCTTTGAATATTCTATGTCGTGAAAAGAGATGAGAACAATTGATTGGTTAAATGCAAGTCATGAAATCTGTGTTTGAATGGATTTAGGAAATCCGAACATTAGCTTACCTATTTGTCTGAATGTTTTCAGTGTTTAATTGTTCGCCTTCGATGTTGTGGAATGAGAGTGAATGTTTTGAGAATCTTCCTGATATGGGTTCATTTATTGGTATGGGTGGTTATGTGTGAGTCAGCCTTTGTTCTGCATTTTGGTTTCTGTGTTATGAAAAAGTTTGTTTGTCAAAGTACATTTTCGGGCATGTAGAAAACGTGTGATTATATGATCGTTGACTTTAAGTCGTTTCTTATTGATCATGTAAGTCTTCCAGCAGTGTTTTCTTGGGATGATGCTATGTCTCTTATGTTTTGCTTTGGCTATCTCGGATTATGTGTGAGTTAAGCTCAAGTGGTTACCTGGTTCTTTGATCGGGTTGTGTGACCTTGTGATTCTTGGTTGAGTCGAGTTAACAGTTGTTATGTGGGTTGTTGTTATGTAGTCAACTTTGTGTTAGCCTTGGGTAGTGCATGTTTTGGTTTCAAGTTTTGTACATCCGTAGGGATGTGTTACCTGTTAAGGTGTATTGCTTTTTGTGATGCGTGTTAGTGCATCGTCTACCCTTGGAATGTGGTTGAGTTTTGTGTTGTCGATAGGGGAGTGGCTTTCAAACGAGCGCCGAGCCCAAAGTGGCTCCAGAATAACTCGTGTGAGAGTCAGTTAATTAAGTGAAAATTAAAATAACTTACTAGGGAGAGAGTAGCTTGAAACATTAATAAGATAATTTAGCCTCGCTCATTGGCTCAAGGGCTTGTACGAGACTTGAGATGAGTCGGGAAGGCCTGGAATGGCAAGATCGTAATCTCATCTTTATGAGAGATAATCGATTCCGCTCTGGTATGCATGTGGGGCCGGGAGTCGGTTGAGGTTTCCAGGATATCCCTAGAGTGGGGTCGGGACCTAGGAAGACTTACCAGGAGATCCCATGCAGCCTTTGCGATGACACTCCTCCTATGACAGCAGTCGGTATGGTGTTGTACCGTTGGTTTGCTTTGTACAGTGATTGTACTCGATTTTGTACTCTGGAAGCATTGTAACTATGATGTTAAGTGATGTGGTTGATGTTCTAGTCTCAGTTTAGTTTATGTGTTAGCATGTGTCTAGAGGTAGATGGTCTTGTCTGAGAGATCCTTGTTACTATCTCCTAGCATGAAGGGAGTGGGGCCTTTGGGTTCCACGTGGTTGGGTGGCGTGCATCTTGAGTCCATTGGTTCTTCTTCTTGTTCGTGTGTTCGTGATTTCCAGCTGGAGAGCTCGTGGGAATCAGTTTCTTCTCATGCCTTGTTCTTTTAGTTCTCATTGTATTTTATTACCCCTCATTTGTTTCGAGGTGGAATTTGTAATTGTAATTATAAGTATCAAATTTACCTCATTCGGGGAATGAGTGATGTAATCTTGTTGTTTAAATGTTAATTGGAATCTTGAGGTATTTATTAACCTTGTTGCAATTTATCTTGTATGGAATGTATGTTATCTCATTTCCTTAAAGTGCTTAGTGTTTCAGTTTATGTTAATGTTATTTGTTGTTGGGTTTTTAAGTAATCTTTGTCTCGTGGCCTTAGAGGTTGTTGGCAATATGTATTCACCTTACATGTTATTTGTACTTAAACAAAAAAAAAAAAAAAAATTGGTACGTTTAAGTAGTGAATTGCAACTTCCTCTAAGGTTGCGTGGCGGGGCATTACATGTGCTTTTAATGCTCTGATTTATTTCAAATAAATCCTCATCCAATTCTTTACCGGTTTGTTTCAGTCTTCTTTGCCGGTTTTCTTGTTCTTGCAACCTGAGTGATCGTCGAACCTTTTCTTCCTGAGTCTTGTTCCCATCAAGTACTCGATTCTTGTCTTTGTTCGGCTGTACAGGCATTTATTAGTTGTTCAAGCGATCATTGCTGATTACCGGAAGTACGGCGCCGGCTAGTGTCTCATTCTTCCTCTTCACGTTTGGTTCTTTCTTCGCAACATTGTAGTATTTGCTGCCTTCGGCGCTCCCGATCCTCTTCCTCTCACAAGTCTTGCAGGATAATGAAATGGCGGGCCAGTAACCTGGGCATACGATTCAGGAGGTGATTCACCTCGTCGTTGACTTCTAACTTATCCCAGATGACTTCCTCAGGGATCTCCTGTATGTGGGATTCCCTATGTACGTGATCGCGTAACGATATTTTCCACAAATTTACAAGATCTTCTGTCAATGAGTCTTCTTGTTCCTCATTAGCATTTACAAGTTCTTCCGCTGGTTGACCCATTACGCTGCCATAACGAGGGATGCCCTTGTCCACTCAAGAACAGCGCCAAATGTTTACTACACTAATGGTAATTCGATACGCTATAGTAGTAAACTAGAAACACGGTATTATTGAGTATGCAAAAACAGTCACAGAACATAACAAATGTATATGGAGCATTGCAGTCTTTATTCATGTACTTGCAGTATTACATTATCATCTCCACAACACCCCGACTGCGAACCATACAGCAACATAAATAGTTAACCGACGTCGGTTGAGGGCACCAACCATCGGCAACTGACAAGTACCAACTAATCTCAAGTGCTAACTAATCCTGAGGACTAACATTATTTATTTATTCTATTTGCTAATTAACTATTTAGCGGCTTACACCAAATTCATAACTCAAAACATACACGAATTTTACAAGACATTGCACTGAACATTCTTTGTCAAACACCTTGTAACATCACTACTCTTTGAGCTGCCTCCAAAAACTTCTTTACACACATAAGATACTCCATAAAAAAGATCGACGCTCATATAGTAAATCCACGCATGCTAAGTCATTTTGTAATCCACATCAAAGACAACAGAGGCGATGGAAACATTTTTGATAAAAGGACTCCAAATGAGAAACACAATACTATATTCCCATGAATTCTACCCATCACCAAACTTTCAGCACCTCAAACAAACTAAAGCAAAGTCGATATTTCCCTTTTAAAACATGGTCATTTTTGCTTCAATGACAACCATTCTCAATCGAGCAACACAATGCACAAGGACAAGCCAATAACTCAAATTACTCTGCTAAACTCCACAAAAGGATAACTATAGCACATGAAAACAATACTTTTTCTTTTCCAAACATCGGGGAGATCTATCACTTTTTGAATGTGATAATACTTTTTATTTAGCGCCCCTGAAAATATTTGCCACTTCCACAATACTCTAAGAATGAACACCCCAAAACATTTAAAACATATCATTAACATTTATATCACCCAACATCTCAAACCTCACTACATACTCAGAAAATTTTGAGCTGAAAAAGAGGCAAGGAACCTATCAATAGAAAAGAGCCAACTTCATAGTGTTTTTGGATAAGTTTACTCTAAACCTCTTTTCTTCACATACTCGCACCAAATCACATTAATCCCCAAGAGAGGACAACAATCAAAAGCCTGATATCACACGTGAGTGCAATAAAAGTATTTGTTGTATACATAAGCTAAAAAGTTGATACTACAAATAGCATCCACTATTTATTTTCTACAGCTCAAACGTCCTCAAAGGAAGGAAAAACAAACACATATAAGAGACAGCATCATAAGTCAACCACGAGAACTGAAATAGTAAAGACCAATCCAGAAATTAACCTTGATGTCTCCTCCAATTAATGAATGTCGCCACAACAAATCTTCTAAGGCATTACAGAAGATAACGATGGTCATAACGTCTTTAATGGGAAAATCATACCACAATATTGTAGCTGCCAAAGACCATAAGCATTAGCCACCCTCAACAAAAATGAATAAATTCAATGCACCAAAAGGAGACCAAAATCAGCTGCCCTTAATGCAATTTTTAATGAGCACAAATCCCATATAGTCGTTGCACCAGTATTAGCCACCGTAAAGGAGTGAAGACAATTATATTCAAAGCAATTCAAACCTCCAAAAGAATCAAAATGCCATGTAGCCATAGCCAAAATTTCCTCAATATCTACAAATTAATTCTGACCACCTCTTGACAAATCTAACTTGGCAGACCTGAACATAGACTTTTCAACTGCTGACATAGGAATCTGATTTGGCATAAGACTTGTTGACCGAGTAAGCAAGCAAGCAGCTGAAACAAACAAGCAAGTAGCTGAACCAGACAAGCAACCAGCTCAAGCAAACAGAAAACCAGCTCAAGCAAGCAAGCAACCAGCTCAAGCACGTAGGCAAGCAGCTTAAGCAGGCAACCAAGTAGCTCAAGCAACTCAAGAACACAAACAAGCAGCTCAACCGCCTTGACATCAATGACAAAAACTCAACAATCTACCCCTTTGTCATTGATGGCAACACCTCCTGAAACTGAAACCAATATTGCACCTAACATCACCTCATTAAGCCTGAAATGCTCTTGAACTGATACTGAAACCAAATTGCTCCCCCTGGCTCACTACTCCCCCTTTGACATCAATGACAAGCTATGCAACCAAAGTCATGGCATAAAGAACAAATTTGTTGATCACATGACATTAAAATAATGAACATCCAATGAATAATCAGCAACTTTACAAGCTAAGAGGTACTCAAATTACTCACTCCAAAACTCATTTCCAAAATTCCAAAAACATAAGAAGAATAACCTGCAAATCTAAACCAACCTACATAACTAAGCCGGGGTTGATAAAATGTAACAGTGAAAGCTCCCCGTAAGTCCAAACACCTTCTCAAGGATGGAGTGAAGTCACTTCGGACTTCTCTTTTTCTACCTCTTTCTTCTTCCATGAGACTTTCTTAACAACTTCATTTACAGTCACCTGTTGCTCTTTCCTTTTATTCTGCTTGAAAGAATATGCAAAATTGCTTCTACATGTCTTTGCACTATGACCAAAGTTATTGCATTTGTAACATATAACATTGTAATTCATCCAAGGAGCAAATGAATTCCTATTCACATATCTAAAATCATTTATTGCATTAACTCTACAATTTCCAACCTTGTGACCAAAATGATTGCATGAAAAACAATACCCATAAAAGAAAGAATCATTAAACCTGGTCATGTGACCTTCTCTTGGAATTGGAGGTCTTCTAAAATTGTTATTTTTGATCTTTGAATGCAAATCTTTTGAGCAATTAGCATTACCTATATATTGTTCTTCATTTGTAGGAATGGAACATTGACCTTGTTCACAACCAACTCCACCTTTGTCACTAGGAGATCTTTGTGCACTAATGATCCTGCTCAATGACAGAGAGCATTTCTAATTTATTTTCTCATTACTCAACTGTTTTGATGATTTGTCTATATTTCTAAGTGAAACAACTTCAGATTCAAGTCTCTCTAAATTCTCTTCTTTTACCTTAAGCTAATTTTTTATTCCTTTTTCTATTATCTTTGCCTCTTCAATCTAAACCTTCAAATCAACTATCAATTTTTTTGCTTCTTCAAGGATTTGAGATGTCTTCATTTTTGCATCACTTTCTTCTTGTAACAGCAACTTCAAGTTCTGATTTTTCTTTCTAAGTCTCTTGATTTCACTTAAGGCATTAATTAGTTCTACTTCAAGATCAACTTCAGCTTCATCATATTGCTCATCATCTATATCTTCATCTTCATTCTCAGGTAAGTTTACTTCTTCAACCATAAATAAAATTTCTCCTACTAAAGAAATATCACTAACTTCTAATGAACTATTGTGATCATTCAAATAAAAACTTTTAGCAGATTTTTTATACTTATTCTTCTTACCTTGATATTCTTTGGAATGTTTTGATTGCTTCTCACAATCATTGTCCTCATTCTTCTCATAAGGGCATTTTGTTGCAAAGTGTCGCACCTATCCGCAGTTGAAGCATTTGAAAGGCAGCTTGCCTTTCTACCTTCCTAAACCCTTCTTCAACATTCGCATGACATGTGCCTCTCCAGAATCTAAATATTCATTAAAACTATCACTAGTAATAGACTCCTTGTCTTTTCCCTTCTTTGAAACTTTAAAGGTTGCCTCCTTTTTGACTAATTGATCAGGAGTAGTTCTCATCTCATAGCTTGTAAGAATACCATGAAGCTCATCAACAGTCAACTTATCAAGTTCCTTCATCTCCTTGATAGTTGAAACCTTTGCATCAAAATGCAAAGGAAGTGATCTCAAAATCTTCTGAATAACTATAGACTCTTCAACCTTCTCTTCTAAGCCTTTGATAGTGTTCAAAACTTCATCTACTCACAGAAAATAAGCAGCAATGTTTTCATCTTCATGCATCCTAAGACTCTCAAAATGTCTTTTATGAGTCTGAAGCTTTGCTTGTTTAACCTTATCATCTCCTTTATACGTTTTATGCTATTTCTCCCAAATATTGTGAGCAATATCGCAATGCATCACCTTCACAAATTTTGTCTCTGACAAACTACATAAGATAGCATTCATAGCTTTTGCATTATTCTCAAATGCTTACTTTCCATCTGCATCTGATGGAGGAGTTGATGTAATAGTATAACCAGTCATTACACTTCTCCAAATATCAAAACCAAGAGACATCAAATAAGTATGCATTCTAACACTCTAGAATGCATAGTTGGAGCAATCAAATAAGGGAGCAATGTTCGTAGCCGGGCCTTCATGAGAACCCATGTGTGCAATCAAGACCAACCTCAAAAAGATTAAGCTTTCAAACTAAGGAACCCCGCTTTGATACCAATTGAAGAGCACACAAGAAATACTGAGAGAGGGGGGGAAGGGATAGGGGAGTGAATTAGTATTTCAAACTTTAAAACTTTAAACCATATAAATCAAAAATTAAAACATTAACAGCAACCATCAAATATAAAGCACACCAGATTTCAAGTGGAAAACACTTTTGGGTAAAAAACCATGGCAAGATATCGCTTTTATTATCAACAATGGGCACCAACCCAGATTACAAGTGAGCACCAACTCATCGAGAGCACCAACTCCGATCAACTAAAGCACCAACTCCACTGTTGTTGAAGCACAAACTTCAGACTTCAAGAATTCTTAAAACTAAACACAAAACTACTAACTCCTGCACTTAATCACTTCACCCAACTCGAAACACAAGATGCAAATAGCTCCAAAAAGACACTCTAGATTCATAACATACATGAATTCTACAAGATGTTGCACTAAACATTCTTTGTCAGACCCCTCGTAATATCACTGCTCTCTGAGTTGCCTCTAAAAACTTCTTTACACGCATAAGATACTCCATAAAGAAGACCGAAGCTCATATAGTAAACGCATGCATGCTAACTAATTTTGTAGTCCACATCAAAGACAACAAAGGCGATGGAAACATTTTTTATTAAAAAACTCCAAATGAGGAACGCGATAATATATTCCCACGAATTTTGCCCATCACCAAACTTTGAGCACCTCAAACAAACTAAAGCAAAGTCGATATTTCCCTTTTAAAACATGGTCATTTCTGCAACAACGACACCCATTTTCAATTGAGCAGCACAATGCACAAGGACGAGCCAATAACTCAAATTACTTCGCTAAACTCCACCCGCACAAAAGGATAACTTTAGCACATGAAAATGAATTTTTTTCTTTGGAAAACATCAAGGATATCTATCACTTTCTAAATGCAATACTCCTTTTATTTAGCAACTCCTGGAAATATTCGCCACTTCCACAATACTCTAAGAATGAACACCCCAAAACATTTGAAACATATCATTAGCATTTATATCGCCCAGCATCTCAAACCTCACTGCATACTTAGAAAATCATGCGGTCAAAAAGAGGTAAGGAACCCGTCAATAGAAAAGAGCCAACTTCATAGTGTTTTTGCATAAGTTTACTTTGAACCCCCTTGCTTCACATACTCGTACCAAATCACACTAATCCCCGAGAAAGGACAACAATCAAAATTCGAAAAAAATAAAAAATGATATCACACGTGAGTGCAGTAAAAGTATTCGCTATATACATAAGCCATAGAATTGATACTACAAAATTACAAATAGCATCCACTATTTATTTTTTCATAGCTCAAATGCCCTCGAAGGAAGGAAAAACAAATAAATATAACAGACACGACATCATAAGTCAGCCACGAGAACTGAAATAGTAAAGACCAATCCAGAAATTAACCTTGACGTCTCCTCCAATTAATGAATGCCACCACAACAGGTCTTCTAAGGCGTTACAGAAGATAACGATGGTCATAATATCTTTAATGGAAAAAATTAGACCACAATATTGTAGCCGCCAAAGACCATAAGCATTAGCCACCCTCAACAAAAATGAATAAATTTGACACACCAAAAGGAAACCAAAATCAGCCACCCTTAATGCAATTTTTAATGAGCACAAATCCCATACAACTGTCGCACCAATATTAGCCACCATAAAGAAGTGAAGACAATTATATTCAAAGCAATTCAAACCTCCAAAAGAATCAAAATGCCATGTAGCCATACTCAGAATTTCCTCAATATCTACGAATTAATTCTAACCACCTCTTGACAAATCTGGCTTGGTAGACCTGAACATAGACTTTTCAACTGCTGACATAGGAATCTGATTTGGCATAAGACTTGTTGACTAAGTAAGCAAGCAAGCAGCTGAAACAAACAAGCAAGCAGATCAACCAAACAGGCAACCAGCTCAACCAAACAAACAACCCGCTCAAACATGCAACCAAGTAGCTCAAACAGCTCAAGAATAGAAATAAGCAGCTCAACCATCTTGATATCAATGACACAATACTCAACATCCCCCACCTGTCCACCACCAACAGCATCTTCCCACCACCAATGTCACTGTCTCCAAGGCGCCACTAGGACTTCAAAGACACCAAGGTGTCCTCAAGAAGTGTAGGCGACTCCTAGTTGTCTCCAAGATGTATAATTCTTATACATCATTTTATAACTATGTTTTTTCAACGCCCTACCACCACCATCCACTTGCCGTCGCCCCATCGTCCTCAAACTTAAGCCCTTGGTCCTGTTGAATGCATAACTAAGAGGGGGGGGTGAATCAGTTGTACCTTAAAACTTCATAACACTCATTAACATTCAAATCCACATTCATTAAACCCTTAATCTCTTATGATGAATTAGCAAGAAAAGAAAATAATAGAAACTGAAAACTTAACACCATACACAAGAGAACACCAAATTTACATGGAAAACCCAAGAAGGGAAAAATTGCGGTGAGGATTAGCTCACAATATAAATAATATCAACACCGAGTACAATCGGGCTCACTATTGGAGGGCTCACTATCAAAAGGCTAGCCGCCATAATAGAAAAGAAGATAGAGAAGATGTGTTACACACAAAACATCATCTCAATGCAACAAAGATTCCACCATGTCACAAACACCTTCGCAGCCTAATTAAAGAATTGTAGCCAGCTTCTACTCACTGCATCCAATAAACTAACACATGAAAGCTCACACTGCACTTCTCAATTTCACACTCTAACTCACTGCACTTCACATCATTCGCATCTCTCGCATCTATCTTATCATCCTTCAACAACTCAACTCATACTTATACCAACTTCAAACATGAAACCTTCTCTGAGGTCGACTATGCACCTCAAACGTGCAAATTCAAATTAGGTCGGCACCAAAACATTCCCATGGTGGAAGGAATGAAGGTGAACCACGAAATTTCTTAACTAAAACCCAAATCCATCTTCACATGCCACGCCATGCTTCCCGAAACACTTAGGCACATTCACATGTAGTGTAAACACTACGTCGATCATTACCCGTGCAAACACCATTAAACTTTTTAAGTACACGCTTCCTTTGATCTCTCCATAATTCACGGACAACAAATGTCTCACCTGAACACACTCTAGAATACTCCATAAACACCCTGAAATTCAACAAACTCCTTCGCAATAGTTTTCACCTAAAGAATGTACAGACCCAGTACATCCAAACAATTATGCCATACATTGTAACTCGGAAAACCATCTTTCGAAGCACCAAACCTCAAACCCTCTTGAATGAGGTAAACTACCAACACCATTAACACTCCTTTAGAATTGCAAGACATGAAACACAACTATGGAGAAACGTGGAGCAAAAACACTTCTCCTAGAAACCTATGCAAAACGCAATCACACATTGGTGAACACAACTTTTGCACAACGATCCAACACACCAACTCTTGAATATAACACCTCTCACCAACATATTAGAATTGCACAAACAAATCTTCAACCTAGAAGAAATGCGAAGCAAAACCAAAACACAACTCTATCACTCAGAACACTACTGCAACACACTGTTTCCTCTTTTTATCAAATTTTCTCAAAAGCACTTGGAAACCAAGCACCAGATACACATCCTCATCATCTGCAGTACTTCCTCATCACCACCAAGTCATCTGCAATAGCAACTCAACCACATATCCATAAATAGAAGCTTATCAAAGCAACACTAGAGGTTGACACCAGTAGCTTTACTAATGACAACATATTGCAACTAATCAAAGCATCAACTACTCACACTATTGCAACAATCTCATCCAACAATAGACATCAATGACAACACCAACTACTCATACTTGTAACAAGTCCCCCCATCCCCAAAACCTGTCCCAACGTCCCCTCGTCAGGAAACTCAATGGAACTATAATATTAGTATATAATAGTTTACATTGTAAATTTCGATGCAAATTACTTGCAATAACCACCCCAATTTTTTTATTTTTCAGCAACTTGTTAGCATCAAAACATAAGCAAAGATAACCAGCTAAAACTGAGTATTAAGGACATTTTTCTCAACCACCAATTTTCATTCTTATCAAATCCATCAGGGAAAACTAGGGACGCATCCCCTATCTGAAATGACCCGTCCCTGTCCCCGGGACATCCCAGGAAAAAGGGGGCGGCTAGGGGACAATCCCCTGTCATTTCCTTTTTTGAAAATCAGCAGGAAACGTGTTGGAAATGAGGGGGGACAGGTGGGAGGAAAACGGGGGACGGCTGACCATTTTGAGAACAACCAGGGGGGACCTAGATGTCCCCCTACCATCCCCTACATTTCAACTTGTTTTACAAATTAAAAACACATTTAAATTTAAAATAAAGCCCTCAATTTGTGGCTTATGTGGGCCCCCACCTTCTATGCTGCCCTTGTGACTAAAAAGACTCATCATTTTAGTCATTTTTACATTTGTTTGTGAAGGCAAAAAAAGAGCAATTGTAGGGTTTGTGAAGGCAGCCATTGCAAGAGGAAGAACAACAGGGTAGAGAAGGAGAAGAAGTTGAATCTAGAGCAAGTGGAGCTGCAAACACATCAAAGAGGTATGTATTTTCCTTCTTTTTGTTTTGATTTTTTTTGCAAAGTTTCAAGCATAAAATGTCTGTTTTTTAATTTTTGCATTTTCCAATTTACACTTGCATTCAAAATAAAAACAAAATGAGCAGCAATGGGTGTGGGAGTGAAAGCAAGAATGAAGTGCAAAATAGAAGAGAAAGTGGTGAGGGTGGTAGTGGAGAACAACCAAACCCATTTAAATGCCCTTCAACAATTATGAAACCGTATGCAAAAGGCCCTTTAAACAAAAGAAAAAACCTTTCCTCCAATATGTTACACTTGTGGGCCAAAGTCAAAAAAGTTCAAGGGCGAGTAGGGTGTGGAATTGTCATGATTGCCATAAAGATTTTAGGGGTAGCTACACAAAGGTAAGGTGTCATTTTTTGGGTGAGGTGGTGAGTTAGAATGTGTCTTTCTTTAAAAGATGATGAAGCAATAGAGTGCCAAAGACTGCAAATGGAAGTGGATGGGGTTCAAGATGGGTCATCTTCTTTTCCAATTGCACAATCAACTATGCATATGGCTTCCAAGGTTGTTAGTAGTGAAGTTGCCACAAGAGGAAAGAGGAAGATGAGTGGTAGTGGGAAGGGACTTCAATTGAGTCTATGTTTAATAACCAAGCACGAGAAGCCACCAATCTTCCATTTCCACATTCTTTTCTGCCATGCCATCCCATTTCATGTGGCCCATTCCTCTTATTTCAAACAAATGGTTAAAGATATCACCAATATTGGTCATTCATTCATACCCCCTAGAGATCATAAGCTATGCGCCACCCTCCTAGACATAAGGTTGTTTTATAGTGATTGATGGGTGGACTGATGTTAGACATCAGCCACTCACCAATATCATAGTCACATGCCCTGCTAGTTCTCATTTTCTTAGAGCCATAGGTTGTTTTGGGGAAATGTAAGAATGCAGACTTCCAATATTCCATTTTGAAAGATGCCATAGAGGAGGTTGGGGCTGCTAATGTGGTACAGGTGATCATTGATTCAACACGTATGTGCAAATCAACTGGTTTGATGGTGGAGGATGCTTATAGGCACATCTTTTGGACCCCATGTTGTGTTCATGCATTGAAAAACATAGGGAAATTGGATTGGGTGAAGTAAGTGGTGGCAAGAGCTAGAGAGATTCAAATGTTCATTTGCAATCACCACACCTCACTTGCTCTCTTTAGGTCATTTTCAAAGGAGTTTCTCAAACCTGTTGAGACAAGGTATGCCACTTCATTTTGTTTCACTTTCAAATTTTGAAACATCAAACATTTCAATTTGTATTCTAAATTTGAATTTTCAAGTGCATTGAACTTTATAGTTATATTTCTTTTGCCTTTTAATGAATATAAATATGCCACATACTTCATCTTGTTGGAGAGGATGCTTAAGGTGTGTGAGCCTCTACAATTGATGATGGTGAATTTAGAGTGGACTAGATGGCCTAATTCAAGTTCTATAGGTGTGTGAGCCTCTACAATTGATGATGGTGAATTTAGAGTGGACTAGATGGCCTAATTCAAGTTCTATTCAAGGAAAATCCATCAAACGAAAGATCCTTGATGACAATTGGTGGTCCAATGTGAAGTAAGACATTGCTGATTTTATTATTAAATTGCTGGTTTTATTAGAAAATAAATATTAGATTGTTGATTTTCACATTAAATATCTGATTTTAATATTTTAATTTTATTGTCCAATGTTCCAACTTTTTAAGTTCCTAACATGTCAATGAACTTGTCAATTAATTATTTTAAACTTTTTGTTTGCATTTTGCAAATATATTTGCTCCTTCATCTCACCTATTGTAGATGTCATACGATATGCTGATAGATCTCCTAGTCTTGGAGAGATATATGAGACATTTGACAATAAGCTTGGGAAGATCAAGCAAACAATTTTGGCAAATGATCCCACTTTGGGTTTATATGAGCAACACATTAGGCCCATTGTGACACGGAGGTGGAATACAACGAACACCCCGCTTCATATGGCTTTCTTTGCCCTAAATCCCAAATGGTATGTACCAGGGGATGGTAGGGTGCCTCCATGTGATGACTCAAAGGTTTTAGATGGATTCAAACGGGCCAATTATAAGATGTATTTAGCGGAGCAACCTTCAATACTTTGCACACTATTCCTTGACCTTGCAAATCTTCGTGGCCCAAATTTGAGTAAACCACAAGCAAGATTGGATAGAGCTATATTAGCTCAAACAAACCCTATTGGATGGTCAACATGGCATGGGAGGGATACACCACAATTGAAGACACTTGCTACTCGCCTTCTTGCACAAGTTGCTAGTTCCTCTGCTGCAAACAGGAATTGGACCACATATGGCTTTATCCACTCCTTCAAGAGGAATAGACTTACCTCTAGACGAGCAGAGAAGCTAGTGGTCGTGCATAATGCTCTTCAGCTTCAAGATCGTCAAACTCCAAAGAATCGATAGACTCCAGCTCTACGAAGGGATATTGATCCCAAAGATGGGGCCCAGGTTGGTGAGGAGGAGACACCAAAGGGATTGGTTGGGATTCCATTGGTTGAGGCCGAGGAGGACCAACGTAGTGGCAATGACTCAAAGGATGACTCTAATTTTGATGCAGTTATGGGAGATGTAAATTAGGGGCAGCAATGCACTTTGTTTTTTGTATTTTGATTTTCATATCATGATTCATAATGTAAAAGTTTAAACTTTGAAACTATATGGCAGCAATGTAGCCTTTGGGCATTTTGATATAAGTTTATAAATTATAACTTGGAGGTTGTATCATGATTCATGTATGTTAATTTTGAATTTTGAATGCGTATTGAGAATTGACAAATAATGTTGAACACAAATGTTATATGTTAAGGTTTTATAATGTATATTATGCATGCTTTATCCATGTTTTCATATGAATATTTAAAATTTTAATATATATTTTAAATTTTCCCTATATTTTATATAGCAGTTCCCCCACCGTCCCCAAATTTGGCCTAAAAATATGGAAACTTGGGGACTCGTCCCACCATCCCCAACTGTCCCCGTCCTGGAAACTTGGGGTAACACTGGAATCCATCAATGTCTAACAATCATCTTGACAGTTAATTCCTCGTTAATTCTCACTTCAAAGGCAAAGATCATAAACATTTAGTCTATGTATGTTTCAAAGGTATTATTTTAGACATTATTTTTAGTCTTTTTAAATAATGTTCGTCTGTTTATGTTGTGTACAGATCTCAGAAAGCAGGCAATCTGTAACTGTGGCATCAAAACGAGTTAATTTTTTTTTATGGCATTCCTCACACCATGGTAAACACTAACTATAAACCAAGCCTCGAATACAAAAGATCACATGTTCTGCTCTTGATGAGGAATATGAGATGAAAACAAAATTCCAGAATAAAAGCCAGTCTTAGAATACAAAGAAAACAGTGAAAGCAGGACTCGAATATGGAAGAGGCTACAACTGATAAAACCCCAATCCCCTTTCTCACCTCCAGTACCAAAAATATTAAAATGGCAAATCTACAAGAATTCAATAAAAAAAATCAACCAGTGAAATAGATTAAGAACCAAAGTAGCCTTACTCCTTAAGGGACCAGCCCTTGAGTACCACAATATTACTTCAATCAACAAAGACACTAATAAACAACTCATACGCACTTCAAAAAAAGGATGCTACAGATAAACAATTTGCATCTCACAATAATATTTTAGAAGCTTTAAGGAAATACCCATGTCAAAAATGTAGATGCTCAGTTTGGTTTTCTCTGGCTTGTGTTAATTTTATTTCAAGAAACTAATCAGATAGACTGTTAAACAGTTAGAATCCTCAAGTTGTAATACTTTGAAAGTTTGATCATATCTGATATGCCATGACTAAAATCTATGCAGATGCTTTGACATATATATTTACTTCAACTTTAATAAGAAATGTTCAGTTATTTAATATAATGGGAGTGCTCCCCAAGATCACGTTTCACCAGCCAAAAAAAATAGAAATGTTCAGTTATTTAATATAATTGTTAATGGGATATAGCTTCGGTCAGATATAAATGATGGTTGCTAAATAGCATCATCATCATTTATATGTGATTGAATTTAATCCTTAAACATATTTCTGGAAAAATAAGTAAAAACGAATTTACAAGCATGCATAAATTCAATATAATAAAATGATGTTGTAATTCTGTATTGATTAAACTCATATATCATATATCCGCCATGTATGAGAGCATATATATATTAAGCTTGTTAAACCGAGTGTTAGTCGGTTGCTTTTGAGACCTGTTGGTGTACGTTTTATCATCCACCAAACACTTCAGAATAAAATGTCCAAAGACACTCTATCCTCTCTTGAAAAACCACCGCGTATGCTAAGATTGCGAGAAGATCATATGGCGATTTCAAGGTTTCTTTTGTCGGGTCTCGACGTGTGGATAAGCTCAATGGGCATTGTGATATGCTGGTAATAAACAAGGGGACTTACGTAAGACAATCTTCACAAGTTTAGGACTTAGGGAATTTATCACTAAAGGCTCTCAATTAGGACTTTCCATGAATCTCAAAAAAATGGCAAAAAGAATAGGGTTCAGAGAATCTAGTCTACGCCTACGAACTCAAGAGACAATAAGGATTCGGTGAAGGGAATAAACCACACTTTGTTTCGCCTCCTGCAGGACAACATACGCAAAATGGGTGCAATCTTCAAGGGTTGTGAGAATAATTTCAAACCTCGAATGAGGCTGAAGTTAAGTTTCCACAATTAAGAGCTCAGGCTAACTTTACGCATCGAATGCAAATCATCCATTCGAAGAAAGTATGAGCTACACTTCACCATTGAATCAATACGATCAATCTTTCATTCAATTAACAAACTTTCGAAGCAAATTCTACTTAATCTAACTTTAACTTTAATCTATGGCGGAAGAAGATATGCAACCTCGCTTACTATTTGATAATAAGAAGTTATTCAAGGCAAATCATGCTCAAGAGCTTTTATTATTCGAAATAGTCTCAGTGCAACAATTTCATATGCTGTCTCCACACAATTTTACAAATGAGGGGCGAGCTCAATTTATAGGCTCCCCAATTACAATTCAATGGCCAAGATTGATTTCAAATCAACGGCCGAGATTACAAAATAAAACCCTAATTAGGGTTTGTCACTTTCGACCAATGAGAAAATTTCATTTGAGGACACTTGTCCCTTTTGCTAAATATAAATCAACAATAAAATAGAAAGTTGTTATATGTTGATTTGGAAGAATTTGATTGGTTGGAAGATGACAAGGCGCCACCTTAGCGTGCTAGATGTCTTCCTTGGTTGCTTCGTTTTTCTTCCACGTGCTTGCCTTAGAATATTTTCCCTGCCGATGACTCTGTCCGTTGTGCTTGTTCCTTCCTAGCTTTGATCTTCGATTCCTTTTGAGACTTTGATTTCTTCTTCTTACCTATACTGGAATCTTTGAGGTCTGGAAGTCTCCCCTTGGAGCAGGTGTCTGGACTTGAAGTTGGTTGCTTTGAACTTTCTCCTGCTTGAACTGGGTTGATGTTATTCCTTTGGATTTCCCCTTTGAATTCTCCAATTTGTGCCGAGAAATTGTCTAAGTATGGAAATCTATTTGGAACACTCTTATTGTCACCATCTGATTCTAATTGGAAGCTTGTCTTTAATTCTTCAGGAGATGAAATCCCTCAAGAAGTTGTCCCGATTGCTTCTTTCAAGTGTCTAGAATCTAGAGAAGAATGCCTCTGTGCTTTCGCCACAATGGAGGAAATAGGAATTTCCTCTGTGAAGTATTTCCCAAACTTAGCCAAATTTTGGCTATTCAGGTTCATTTTGTAACATCTTCATCTGGACCATTCAACATTTAGCCAAGGTTTTGGTCATCTCCATGCTCGAACGAACTTTGTCTGTGGATTTGCCTTCAATCATGAATTTGGCTTGTGCTATGTAAGACAAATTCCATCCTTGGACAAGGATTTTATTCACTTCCTCTTTATTTTCCTCTTCATCCTTCCTGTTTTCCGTCCAACACTTAGTGAATTCTTCTCCCCAAGGTATCAACACTTAGCCAATTTTCTCATCCTCTCCTTGGGCGGACTTCTCATGAGCTTGGACATTTTCTCTCTTGGCCTAAGTCGGACTTTGCATCATGTTTGCCATTGTACTTGGTGGATCTTATGGATGTCTGGACGTACCTTCTCCAAGCAAAGTCGGACTTTGTAAAGGTTTGGACATGATGTGCTTAGGCAAGGTTGGACTTTCTCGTGCTTGTGCCATCCTTTTTCCCTCACTCTATTTGGCTTGAAGCAGACTTGCCACCATTCCATGCCATTGCTTCTTCTTTGAAGATTCGCCTCGTGTCGTCATCCATCTGCAAGAAATAAAATAAACAAATTCAGATTTTCTCTCTCCTGAATTCTAGCTCCGAAGTTAAATTTTTAACACTCTTTCTCCTGAAGTCATGGTGAATTTAATTTTGCCCATCGGATTTTATCTCTGGCCGGCACAAATTATTTTCCTCCAAAACATCGTCTGGCGAATTCGATTTTGTCCAAGGCATTTAAATTTCCGAGTAGTTGAGAATAAATTATTAAAATATTAAAATATTTTAATTTATTCCAACCCGTTCGTTTTGGACCCATGGCTATTTCGATTTTCTCTTCATTTTTCTCAGCTAAAAGTGTATTTTCCAATTTTATTCCCAATTTCGTCTAGCCAAGTCAAAATTTTAGCCATTTT
Organism: Sequoia sempervirens; assembly: GCA_007258455.2. NCBI lineage: Eukaryota > Viridiplantae > Streptophyta > Pinopsida > Cupressales > Cupressaceae > Sequoia > Sequoia sempervirens. The sequence goes on along the minus strand of VDFB02379711.1, from coordinate 155,780,684 downwards.
GCCGACAAATGTTATGCCAGATCCTTATTTTCCCTTGCCATGGCAAACTTTTAATTGCACCGGGCACATTTTCTTCTGCCAAAGTCCAATTTTCTCTTGCTCAGTCGAACTTTGCTAGGCAAAATCCTTATCTGGATGTCCTCATCAGGCGAATTTCCTTGACGCTTGACAAATTCTTATTCCTTCTGGCCAAGGACGATCCTTCCTTTCTCCCTGCCTTGTGCATTTTTCTTTGGCCAAAGTCGTCAATTTCTTAGCATTTTCTTCAGACAACCATACTTAGGCAAATTTAATTTCTTTTCCACCTTTGTGTTAGGCACACTTCGTTTTATTTCTTGCCATATCCCAATCTTCTTTAGCACTTGTCCTCCCAAACTTGGCACTTAACCTCTTGAGGACGTCATGATTCCTAGCCCAAAATCTCAATTTTTTATCATTTAGCCTCCATACTTAGGCAAATATTCGAATTTTTTTCTTGGACTGGGCACCAACACTTAGCAAAAATCATTCTTTTCCCCTTCATGTGCTTAGGCGGACTTCCTCAGCACCTTGGACAAGTATCTTGGATGTGAGGGCAGACTTCTTAAGTCTTTTGGACAAGCATCTTGGATGTGAGGGCGGACTTCTTAAGTCTTTTGGACAAGCATCTTGGATGTCCCTCTTTTCTAGGGCGGACTTTAAAGCTTCTTAGCATTTGTCTCAACGTTTTGCCTCTTGGAAATGTCATAATATTTAGCCAAAGATCAACTTTCCACCTTTTTAGGCTTTCACACTTAGCAAAAAAAAAATTCGAAATTCCCCTTGATAGGCATCAATACTTAGCAAAATTTTGATTTTTTTTCTCTTCTACATGCCTAGGCGGACTTTGGATAGTCTTCAGCCAAGTCCCACCTTTCAAGGGCGGACTTCAAAGCCTCTTAGCATTTCTCTTTAAAGCAGATGGCGGACTTTAGATAATGTTTGGACAAGTCTCCTCAAGGCCGGCGGACCTTAAAGACTTCTAGGATATGTGAGGGCGGACTTCAAGACTTTTTGGCACTTCCTTTCTTGCACATGGCGGACTTCAAAGGATCCTTGGACATGCATGGCGGACTTTAGGTGTGTCTAGGATATGCCTCCTTACTGCTGGGCGGACCTTGGGGAACTTTAGGATGTGCAAGGCGGACTTTGGATGACCTTTGCCAATTTTCCTAAGTGCTGGGCGGACTTCAGAGGAGTCTAGGATGTTGAGGGCGGACCTTCCAATCCTTTGGCATGTGCATGGCGGACTTTGAAGAGTCCTAGGATATGCCCTCTCAAGGCTGGCAAACTTCACAACTTTTTGGCATCATCACTTTGAGGCTAAGGCGGACTTCAAGAGATTTTGGCACTTGACATGGCGGACTTTCCTTGCTCTTAGTCATTCCTCTTTGCTGCTGGGCGGACTTCACCAGCTTCTTGACCTTCATACCTTCTTCCTCTTTTGACATTCTCCTTCTTGGAAATGGCGAACTTTCCAGACTTAACCAGATTCTTCATGAACTTCATCTTTTTGAGTTGATTTTCTGTGATTTTGACCTCAGATCTGACTGGTTTCGAACTGATTTTCCAGAATTTGGTCTGATTTTTCATGCCTTTTGACTGTTTTTTACCTTGTTTTTCCAGATTTTTCAATAATTTTTCAAATTTTCTCTTTGATTTTCTGAGTGATTTTATCAAGTTTTTTGAACTTCTGAGTGCGTTTTTGGAACTCGGGACCTTTCTAAATATAGGAACTTTCCAAAAATAGAAAAAGCAAACCCTAAAAAATAGGGAACCTTGTTTGGTCCGAAAATGCCAAAAATGAAAAATCGAAAAAGCAAATTTCCCTAAAAAATAGGAAGTGTCAGAATTGGCCGAATTCACAGTCGATCTTTGTTTCCTAGGCCTTCTGAGCGCTTCCATGACGTCTACGCACTGATTCAAGCATGAATTCTTGACTTGGCTCGGGTAACTTTCGGCAAACTAACCTGAAACTCTCAAAGCGATGACCTCATTGTAAAAAGACAAGTGATAAGCAGTTGCAACACCGAGGCAAAAAGCGAAAACAGGGGGTCCCCATTTGCAATGGGGCGATGTGTGAAATGGTCACAACAAGACCCACGCGCCCAAAGGGACACGTCCCATGAGCGGAATGAGACGTATCTCTTAGAGGTGAGTCTCCTAATGGTATTTAACATTGTTCATTCTTTGATATGCAGATATTGAAATCAATTAATGTTCTGCAATCAGCACATTCTGTATAAATAAAATCTGAGAATCGAAAATCTGACTTAGAATTTTTGAAAAATCCTTACACTTAGAATCTCCTTAGAACCCTTAGTCTCACAATTTGATAGAAGATTTGAATACATTTATATGGTATCAGAGCCATGTTGTGTGAATCCAAATCAAATCTAGATATCAAATTGCTCAAGAAAATTTGTAATTCTTCTAGAATCTATTTCACTTCACATTCTTCATAATGGCAAGTGTGATCAGATTTGAAGATCGTCTTGCAGGAGCAGACAATTTCACATCATGGAAATTTAGAATCATGATGATCCTTAGAGAGAATAAGTTAGACTCACTTGTGAGAGAAAACATGATGGAACCAAAGTCTGAACCTGAGAAAACTCAATGGGTGGAAAACAATGAAAAAGCCATGAAAATCCTAGTAGATGCAGTTAGGGATCATATAGTGCCCATCCTAGCAAAACATGAAACTGCATACCATATGTACAAATCTCTTGAGAGTACTTATGAGATCAATAACACCTACAGGACCCTTGCATTAAAAAGGCAAATCAACAATGCCCAAATAAACAAAGGAGAGTCCATTAATGCATACTTCATGAGGATTATTGAACTAAGGGATCAATTATCTGCAATTGGATATCAGATTGATAGCAAAGAGTTAACTCTAATTGCACTAGGAGGCCTACCAAACTCATGGGAGTCATTTGTTCAAGGAATAAGTGCAAGATCTAAACTCCCTAAGTTTGACAGGCTAAGAACTGACTGCCTTCAAGAAGAAACAAGACTCTCCTCAAAAGAAAACAAACAGAAAAACATAGATGAAGACATTCATGTAATCAACACATCGTCTAATAAAAGGAATAAGAAAAACTCCTACAAGAAAGGATCTTTTAAAAGAAAGAGAAATTCCAATGGAAAGGGATCTTCTAAAAAGAAAGACATCTCTCAAGTGCAATGCTTTAGATGTGATCAATATGGCCACTATGCAATGAAGTGCCCTGACAGATCAAAGCAACAAGCATCTTTTGCCAAAGTAGGAAAGACAAATTCAAATCATGAATCTGAGAACTTTGTGTTCTATTCAGCCTTATCTAGTCAAGTATCTAACAATATCAACAACTAGGTGATTGATAGTGGTTCTTCAAGGCACATCACAGGGTTTAGAGAACACTTAGACACTATGACTGAAGAATCTAATGAAGATGTAACAATTGGGGATGACTCTACACATCAAGTAAAAGGGGTTGGAACTTGTTCCATCACATTGAAATCTGGTCTCTCCCTTCAACTCACTGGAGTCTTATTTGTACCTGGAATAAAGAGGAATCTAATATCCATCTCTGCCCTTGAAGACAATGGATATAGGGTTACGTTTATGGATGCAAAAGTTCTAGCATGGCCTAAAAACTCAACTATCAAGAAAGCCCAAACCATAGGTGTAAGACAAGGGTACCTTTACAAACTTTGCATTGAAGTTAAACAAGCCCTTACCCTTGACACCTTTGAGTCAAATGAGATTTGGCATAGAAGATTAGGACACCTTCATTTCCGTGCCCTACCTTCTATGAAAAAACTTGTAATAGGCTTACCTAAGTTAAAACCATCTCATGAAGGAACTTGTAAAGGTTGTGCCTTAGGAAAGAATACAAAGGGATCCTTTCCCATTAGTTTGAGCAAAACCCTAAATGTGTTAGATCTAGTTCACTCTAACTTATGTGAACCCATGTTTGTACCTTCTAAAGCAGGATTTCTATAGTATGTCATATTTATAGATGACTTCTCTAGGAAAACCTGGATCTATTTCCGTAAGTGTAAAGAGTCAACAAAAATCCTCAAAAGGTTCAAAGAGTTCAAAGCACTTACGAAAAATTTCTCTGGGAAGAAAATAAAAACCTTAAGAACAGACAATAGGAAAGAATACACCTCTGATATTTTTAAGGAATTCTGCATGAGTGCTGGGATTAAGAGGGAGTTCACAGTGGCCTATAACCCTCAACAAAATGGGGTTGCTGAAACGAAAAATAGAACCATTGTAGAAGCTACCAAAGCAATGTTGCTTGACCAAAACCTTCAAACCTCTTTTTGGGCTGAAGCCTCTAGGACTGCTGTCTTTATCCAAAATAGATGTCCTCATTCTCATCTTGATAACAAAACTCCTGAAGAAGCCTTCACTGGCATAAAACCTGACATTAGTCACTTTAGGATTTTTGGTTGCCCCGTCTATATTCATGTGCCCAAGGAGAAGAGATTCAAACTTGAACCTTCCGGAAAGAAAGGGATATTTATGGGATATAGTGAAACCTCCAAGGCCTTTAGGATATTCATACCCGGGCAGAATCAAATTGAATTGAGCAGAGATGTCATCTTTGAAGAAGACGTTGCATTCAAGAGGGCAAGAAGTTCTAGTGAGACTGAAACTTATTCCCCTAGAGTACCTGAAATGGAACCTACTCCTGAGATTCAGAGGGAGCATCCTGAGGAAATGCCTCATGAACTACCTTCTACTTCAAATGAGAATACAAATGACAACGGCAAAAAGAGACCACTTTGGGCCAAGAAGATGATCAAAGAAGCAGAGGATCATGCAGCACCCAAAGGAACGTTCAGGGAGAGTAAAAGACCCAAACGTTTCTCTAGCTATGTTGCTCTAATGAACAACATCATAAATTCAGAACCTATTAGTGTTACAGAAGCTTTCCAACATCAAGCATGGAAGGATGCAATGACAGAGGAATATCAGTCTATTCTAAAGAATGATGTATGGGATATAGTGCCTAGACCAAAAGAGAAATCTGTTGTCTCTTCCAAATGGCTCTTCAAAATCAAGCATGCTGCTGATGGCAGTATAGAAAAACATAAAGCACGTTTTGTGGCAAGATGTTTTTCTCAAAAGGAAGGCATTGATTACGAAGAAACATTTGCACCTGTTGCCCGTTACACATCAGTGAGAGCAGTGTTAGCCATTGCAGCAGCTAAAGGTTGGAAGATCCATCAAATGGATGTAAAAAATGCCTTCTTGAATGGAACCATTGAAGAAGAAGTCTATTTGGAACAGCCTGAAGGTTTTGTGATACATAAACCTGACTCACATGTATGCAAACTGAAGAAAGCTCTCTATGGACTTAAACAGGCTCCCAGGGTCTGGTATGAAAGAATTGACAGCTATCTCTTGGGATTAGGATTTTCCAAAAATGATGCTGACTCCAATCTCTACTTCAAGGTGATCAAAGGTGATATGCTAATAATTATTTTATATGTTGATGATCTGTTGATAACAGGAGAAGATCACCTCGTTGCTCAAGGGAAGCAGGATCTAATTTATGAATTTGACATGAAAGACTTGGGCATTCTTCACTACTTCCTAGGTTTAGAAGTATGGCAGAAATTAGAGGGCATTATACTAAACCAAGGGAAGTATACTATTGATATTTTGAAGAGATTTGGAATGTTGGACTATAGACCGATGTCTACACCTATGGAAACCAACCTTCACAAATTGACAGAAGCAGCAGCAGAATCCAAGAGTGCAAATCCAACCCTTTACAAACAAATGATTGGATCCTTGATGTATCTGGTTAACACCAGACCTGATATTTGCTATGCAGTGAATGTTCTCAGCCAGTTCATGTGTGAGCCAAAGGAAATTCACTTAATGGCTGTAAAACATATTTTTAGATATCTCCAAGGCACTATTGGATATGGTCTTCTTTACAAGAATGATCAACTAGATCTACATGGGTACTCTGATTCAGATTGGGCTGGAAATGTAACCGATAGGAAAAGCACATCAGGATGTTGCTTCAGTTTAGGATCAGCTATGATCTCCTGGATTTGCGGAAAACAATCTTCAGTTGCATAGAGCTCAACAGAAGCTGAATACATTGCAGCCTCAATGGGACCAAGAGAAGCAGTTTGGCTTCGTAAATTGCTTGTGGGACTCTTTGGTGAGCCCTTGAATCCTACAATTATTCATTGTGACAATCAGAGTTGCATCAAACTCTCTGTAAATCCTGTCTTTCATGATAGATCTAAACACATTGAGATCCCCTATCATTATGTAAGAGATATGGTGGAAAGGAAAGTGATTCAGTTAGAGTATATTAGTACAAATGATCAAACTGTAGACATTCTCACCAAGCCTCTCTCCCGAATCAAGGTAGAGCACTTCAGGAAGAAACTTGGTATGGTTGAAATGTAATTTGTTATTTATGTTTGAAATACAAATTGTTTATAAAATTGTACTAATATATTAAGATGTTTAATGTGTAAACTCTTTTGTCATGTGTGTGACTCCATGACTTTATGGGCCTACTCCTGTGTACATTATTGAAAGGTGACGATCTTTCTAATAATGAACACTTGTATTTGGCATTGTAAAGTGACGACTCTACAATGACAAACTATCATGATAGATATCATGTGACTTGATATCTGTGGAAATGTCATGATAGTATCTCTTGGACACCTTGATGGATATCATGGGACTTGATATCATTTGAAGATCATTGTGATTCTTAAGAGATAATCATGGTGGATAATTATATATACGTGGATATGCCATGAATTATGGTAGACATCATGTGACTTGATGTCAGTGCACATACCATAATGAAGATGTGTTATGAAGAATGTCATGTGACTTGACAATATTGAGAAAACATATCATATCTTCGATATCACATGTGAAGGTGATATCTCCACTTATTTGATTTGAAATATCTTCCCTAGCTAAGAGGGAGTGTTAATGGGATATAGCTTCAGTTAGATATAAATGATGGTTGCTAAATGGCATCATCATCATTTATATGTGATTGAATTTAATCCTTAAACATATTTCTGGAAAAATAAGTAAAAACGAATTTACAAGCATGCATAAATTCAATATAATAAAATGATGTTCAAATTTTGTATTGATTAAACTCATATATCATATATCCGCCATGTATGAGAGCATATATATATTAAGCTTGTTAAACTGAGTGTTAGTCGGTTGCTTTTGAGACTCACGCGCCCAAAGGGACACGTCCCATGAGCAGACATATCTCCACTTGTGGAGACACGTCCTCTCATGAGACGTATCTCTTAGAGGTGAGTCTCCTAATGGTATTTAACATTGTTCATTCTTTGATATGCAGATATTGAAATCAATTAATGTTCTGCTATCAGCACATTCTGTATAAATAAAATCTGAGAATCGAAAATCTGACTTAGAATTTTTGTAAAATCCTTACACTTAGAATCTCCTTAGAACCCTTAGTCTTACAATTTGATAGAAGATTTGAATACATTTATAATAATGGAAGTGGTCTCCAAGACCACATGTCACTGACCCTTAAAAAAAATCCTCAGTTATTATTTTAAGAGTTTCATTTTTAATTAACATGCTAGCATAATCACAAGAAAAAAATAGGAAACTGAATTTTATCATATGATACTAATTTGTATTGAATAATATGAGTCAGTTTCAAAGGAATGTTTTCTACCTTGTAAGCACAATCGAACCCATTCTTATAGATTCCAATTTTGGCAGACTCTCTCTGCATCATGAGTCGAGTTTTGATTGTGTCAATAGGTGCAGTAGCTAAAGTTCCAATAATTCCTGCTATTGTACTTGCACTGCATACAATTTTACATTTAAGCGTATCATGTTTGTAGACAATGGGTCACCATTAATTTCAACTCTGTAAATCTAGAAAATATAAGCATATACACCCATAGAACAAAAATGCATTGATACTAACTTAAAATTGCAATGGATGTGCAACTAGGAAACACATTAAAACCATGGTAACTTTATATAACAACTTGCCCCCATTTACAAGATTTACTGTACCTGAGATGTAGTAAGAATCCTTCTTTAAGAGATGTCCAGCGTGTTAAAACCTGTTATGACAAGTTTAGGAAAACATTATATCTAAGTAGTCATTCAAGTTCTCGAAATCTTGGAGTTAAACTATTACACTTCTTAGAGATAAATATTATCAGTTTCCAACTAAGCAAAACTCAATCCAAGTCACAGCAATGTACACAGAAAATCTCACCAACAAATTGTTGTAAAAGAAATGAAAAGAAACACGCCATACAATTAATAATAACCTGTTTGGATTCATCGTATGTTGCTAGTTGTGATGCTGTTAACACAGCAGCTCTTATCATTGCAGGACCCACCCCTTTCCAAAGACCAGTGACTCCCTCTGTTGCAACAATGTGAGACAGTTCATGAACTGATCCTTTGCTTCCAGATCCCTTTTTCATTTGTAAACGAACCTGCTAACAAACAACCCAAATAGTTCATGATTGAAAGAAGTAATGAAAATAATGCCTTGTAAACCCATGCTTTTTCTATATAAATACAAAAATCGGCAAAAAATCATGAATTAAGTTGAGTGATAAAAACCTTCAAAATCTCTGTGGGATTTGTCAGAGCAGTGGCTAGAGAACCAGAGAAAGCCCCTGATGCAAAATTTGTCACTATACTTGTATGCCCAAAAGCAGAATCACTGACATACTTGCATGGTTCATACAAACCCAACCGCAAGCCTCCATAAACAAAAGACCTCAAAAGGGAAGGCGCCAAGCCTGAGTATAATGTGGAAAGTCCTTCGTTTTTTATTAATTGTACAAATGTTTTTGTCTGTATGAAAAGTGATATAATAGTCTTAATAAGTGTGATGCAGAAAATAACTGCATAACAATAACCAATGAGAAGACAACAAAGAACTAAAACCACACAAAAGGAAAGCATACATATGACTTCCTTTTAGAGCACAGAGGGAGAAGTTCCATTGATACAAAACAGCAGGAAATATAATTTTCAAACTGTCAGCAAATAACAATAAGACTGATAAAGAGAGAATGATAATACCATTCCAGTCAGTGGACCTCGCTGACCAACATATTCCATCTGCTGGCGAACTTTGACAACATCTATGTTCCATAGCAAATCTCCAATTAATTGTGGTAATTACTAAATCAAACTAAAGAAACAAAATTCATAAAAAGCACATAAATGAACTAGTATGCTTCACAATCATGCTGAATTGAAAAATGCAATCTGCCCTAAAGCCATGCAAGAGTTCATCATTAAGAACTTTGAAATAACACAAGGAAATGTTTGGATAATTGTAAGAACTCTTCTTGCCCTAGATTTTGCGTCTCGTTTCTGTTTTGTGTTTTGCAAATATTTTTGTGGTTTTCAAGGTTTTGCCCTTTTTTTATCTTGAATATATATATATATATATATAACAAATGCAAAACATGAAAGAAATACAATTAACTAGGGTAAACAACTACTCCAGTATTTCTTATTGATCAGTGTTAAATTAAGTAATCAGTAGTAAATGCACAGAAGATTAAAATAAAATCAGACAAAATGACACAGCATGTACCCTGGGAAAACCCTCCTCTTGAGGGAGAAAAACCCAGCAACAAAGATCTCTCTTATATATATATGAAGCAACAGTGGCTGTCTTTACAAATTATAGTGTGGTCTAACTCAAGACCAGTAAGCAGTATCTGATAATGAATAAAATATAGATAATAATCTATAGATCACACCTGGCAGAATACAGAGTTACCAAAGTTCGCTTTGCACTAAAGATCCACACTGTGCAGTGTTCGCACTTTAACAGGTTCGTGCTTGATGAATGTCACTGTTCAATGATAAACCTCTAACTGGTTCGCACTTCGACAATCTTCTGATCTGAACGCACCTTGATTAGCGATTAGATTGACCACTGTTCGCCATTGATAGAATTTGAGTCGAGCTTCATTATGGAGTTCGCCTTTTATTTATAGACTTGTTCACTTCTGATGAGACCTCAATGCTATATTCGCCTTTTATAAGGACGATCTCCTCTAGATCGTAGTAATGTTACACTTGACTATGACGGACTGGCTGAGAGCAATCGAAGAAGAATGTGTGTATGATGAACAACTTCAAGTCGAATATATATCCATTCATTATATGTCGGCCTCAATATATTAAGAAAATCCTTTTACAAATGTCGGCCTTTAATAGATAAGTAATAAAGGAAACCTTTTATGTCGGCCAGAATATAAGACACAAAAATAATGAGTATTAAATGAATAGTCGAAGACTACATTCAGTTTAATACTCTCTCAATGAACATGAGCTGGAAGGATCAACCGACGCTGTTAAGCATTAACACTCCCTCTCAGCTAGGGAGAGATCTTCCAGCTGCAAGTTATCTCCTCATGAAGTTTATCTGCCACTGCTGTCTGCAATCAGATATAAAGAGAGATATATCACCTCAATGTGATATTAACCATCACATGGTTAAGTACTAGTGTTCATCACTTGCGTGATGATGTCACCTCAATGTGACTTTCACCATGGCTCTCCCAGAGGGTGAAACACAAGCACAGAAAGATCATCACGGACTCTCTCACGTGATGTTGTCATGGAGTCACACACATGACATCCACCATGACTCTCTCAGAGGGTGGAACCGAGGGCTTTCACATCAAATTCTTCCGTCACAGAAGAAGATGCATTAGTAAGTACAAGTGTTCATCACTTGCGTGATGTTGTCACCTCACGTGACTTTCACCATGACTCTCTCAGAGGGTGAAACACAAGTACAAGATATGTCATGGAGTCGCACACATGACATCCACCATGACTCTCTCAGAGGGTGGAAACGAGGGCTTTCACCTCAAATTCTTCCGTCACAGAAGAAAGTGCATTAACAAGGGATTTCACCTCGAACTTCTCTCACAGAGAAGAACTCATTAAGCAAGGCTCACTGATACTGAGACTCATACTCAGTCAAGGCTGGATTCTCCACCATACCAAGCTTGTCTCGAAAGTACACGACTTTACTCTGCGAGAGGCTTGGTGAGAATATCTGGTCTGCTCATCAGTGCTAATGTACCTCAACTGTATAGCCTTTAGTACCATATCTCTGATATAGTGGTACTTGATCTCAACATGCTTGGTTCTGTCATGAAACACAGGATTGACAGAGAGCTTCACACAACTCTGATTATCACAATGAATAATGGTGGGCTCCATTGATTGTCCAAACAATCCTGCAAGGAGCTTGCGAAGCCACACTGCTTCTCGAGTTGCCATGCAAGCTGCAATATACTCGGCCTCTGCTGTACTCAATGCTACAGAAGACTGCTTCCTGCTGCACCAGGAGATCATGGCAGAACCCAAACTGAAGCAACAACCAGAGGTGCTCTTCCGATCTGTAACACAGCCTGCCCAATCAGAATCAGTGAAACCAAGTAACTCCAAGTCTGCATCTGAAGTATACTTCAACCCATACCCAACTGTGCCACGCAAGTATCTCAGGATATGTTTGGCTGCAACAAGATGTATCTGTCTCGGATCACACATAAACTGGCTAAGTGCACTCACTGCATAGCAAATATCAGGTCTGGTGTTAACTAGATACATCAAGGATCCAATCAACTGTCTTACAATGTAGGATCCACCAAGTCTGAACTAGCTGCAGCCTCCTTCAGTTTATGAAGATTGGTCTCCATGGGAGTAGACATGGATTTGCAATCCATCATGCCAAATCTCTTAAGTATGTCAATGGTGTACTTCCCTTGATTTAAAATCATACCGTCTGGCCTCTGCCAGACTTCTAAACCAAGGAAGTAATGCATGAGCCCAAGGTCCTTCATCTCAAATTCAGAAGTTAAATCCTTCTTACATTCAAGAATCAGGTGATCTTCTCCAGTGAGGATTAGATCATCAACATATAAAACCAAAATTAATGCATCACCATTGATTACCTTGAAGTAGAGATTTGAATCAGCATCATTCTTCAAGAAACCCAGGCTTGATAGATACTGATCAATCCTTTCGTACCATGCACGAGGAGCCTGCTTAAGACCATACAAGGCCTTCTTCAACTTGCAAACGTGAGACTCCCTCCCATGAATCTCAAATCCATCAGGTTGCTCTATGTAAACCTCTTCCTCAATTACTCCATTGAGAAAAGCTGTCTTCACATCCATCTAATGAATCTTCCATCCTCTAGATGCAGCAATAGCAATGATGGTTCGGACAGAAGTGTATCGAGCAACAGGAGCAAAGGTCTCATCATAGTCAACTCCCTCTTTCTGAGAAAACCCTCGAGCCACAAATCTTGCCTTGTGCTTCTCAATGCTTCCATCTGCAGCATGTTTAATCTTGAATAGCCATTTAGAAGATACCACAGACTTGCCCTCGGGTCTAGGAACGATATCCCAAACATCGTTCTTGAGAATTGACTGATACTCCTCTGACATAGCATCTCTCCAGACTTGAAGACTGGATGCTTCCTCAAAACAGGAAGGCTCGGATTCTATAATCTGACTCATTAAGGCAACATAACTGGAGAACTTATGTGGCCTTTTGCTTTCTCTGAATGTGCCTCTAGGAGCTGCAAAGTTTTCAGCCTCTTGCATAGTGCGACTGGCCCATAGAGGTCTCTTCCTCCCAATAGCAATATCTGTAGGCCCATCAGTAGGTTCCAAGGGTTCAACTGGATCAAGATCTTCCTTTGGTTCCATTGTCTCCCTCTGAATCTCAGGAGTATGGTCAACCTCCATGTCCTGAGGAGACTCCTCATTATCAATCTCCATATGAATCCCTCTGGATCTCCTGAATGCAACATCTTCCTCGAATGTGACATCCCTACTGATCTCTATTGACTTCTGACCTGGAATGTAAATTCTGTAAGCTTTTGAAGTCTCACTGTAGCCCACAAAGATTCCTTTCTTGCCAGAAGGCTCCAGTTTGGTTCTCTTTTCTTTGGGAACATGAACATAGACAGGACAACCGAAGATCCTCAAATGGCTGACTTCAGGCTTCTTCCCTGAAAAGGCTTCTTCTGGAGTCATATTCTCCAAGATCTTATGAGGGCATCTGTTCTGAACATATACTGCTGTCCTAGAAGCCTCTGCCCATAGGAAGGTTTGCAAATCTTGATCATGAATCATGGCCTTTGCTGCTTCCACAATTGTCCTGTTCTTTCTTTCGGCAACACCATTTTGTTGTGGATTATAGGGAACACAGAGCTCCCTCTTAATCCCTGCATCAGTACAAAAGTTTCGAAAACTAATGGAGGTGTATTCTCCACCATTGTCAGATCTGAGAACCTTAATTTGTTTACCAGAAAGATTTTCTACTAAAGCTTTAAACTCTTTAAATCTATCTAGAACTTCCTCAGATTCTTTAGATTTCAAAAAATAAATCCAAGTCTTCCTAGAGTGATCATCAATAAAGAGAACATAATACAAAAAACCACTCGAAGAAGGAACAGACATAGGACCACATAAATCAGAATGAATTAGGTCTAAAATACACTTAGATCTATTTTCTCTACTATGAAATGGGGCTTTTATGTTCTTACCTAATGCGCAGCCTTTGCATGTACCTTCGTGTTCCGGGTTGAATTTGGGAAGGCCCGTCACCAACTTCTCCATAATGGGTAGAGCTCGAAAGTGCAAGTGAGCCAATCTCCGATGCCAAAGATCACAAAGGCTGGAAGAGTCATGAACCAATGCTTGAAGGGGAAGTGAGCAGACCTTGTAGAGGTTATCATGTCTTACTCCAATTACTTGAGCATCCTTAAAGTTAGAGTTCTGCACCCACACTAGAACTTTGCCTTTGGAGAAGGCAACTTGATATCCTTTATCTTCCAAGGCTGAAATAGAAATAAGATTACGCTTGATTCCGGGAACATAAAGAACATTACCCAATTGAAGCGATATGCCAGAATCCAAGTGAAGTGTGGAGGTTCCAATTCCCTTTACGGAGTAGGTGGCATCATCTCCAATGATGACTTGATCAGCAGATTCCTTTTCTACCAAGTTGGATAAGTGTCCCTTGAATCCGGTTATGTGGCGAGAGGCACCACTGTCGATTATCCAGGTGCTGGAGTTGGAAGGTATACAACTTGATAACGCTGAATGAGACATAGAATCGTATGGACCTTCGAACTTCAGATCATACACCATCTTGACAAGCTGGAAACAATAATCTGAGTGCAATAAACTGATCACGATCCTCAAACCCGCTCTGATACCATGTTAAATTAAGTAATCAGTAGTAAATGCACAGAAGATTAAAATAAAATCAGACAAAATGACACAGCATGTACCCTGGGAAAACCCTCCTCTTGAGGGAGAAAAACCCAGCAACAAAGATCTCTCTTATATATATATGAAGCAACAGTGGCTGTCTTTACAAATTATAGTGTGGTCTAACTCAAGACCAGTAAGCAGTATCTGATAATGAATAAAATATAGATAATAATCTATAGATCACACCTGGCAGAATACAGAGTTACCAAAGTTCGCTTTGCACTAAAGATCCACACTGTGCAGTGTTCGCACTTTAACAGGTTCGTGCTTGATGAATGTCACTGTTCAATGATAAACCTCTAACTGGTTCGCACTTCGACAATCTTCTGATCTGAACGCACCTTGATTAGCGATTAGATTGACCACTGTTCGCCATTGATAGAATTTGAGTCGAGCTTCATTATGGAGTTCGCCTTTTATTTATAGACTTGTTCACTTCTGATGAGACCTCAATGCTATATTCGCCTTTTATAAGGACGATCTCCTCTAGATCGCAGTAATGTTACACTTGACTATGACGGACTGGCTGAGAGCAATCGAAGAAGAATGTGTGTATGATGAACAACTTGAAGTCGAATATATATCCATTCATTATATGTCGGCCTCAATATATTAAGAAAATCCTTTTACAAATATCGTCCTTTAATAGATAAGTAATAAAGGAAACCTTTTATGTCGGCCAGAATATAAGACACAAAAATAATGAGTATTAAATGAATAGTCGAAGACTACATTCAGTTTAATACTCTCTCAACGAACATGAGCTGGAAGGATCAACCGACGCTGTTAAGCATTAACAATCAGTATTCAAATGAGCAACTTATTACAATCATACCCGGAATAAATCATAAACATGCAGCTGCCGTTCACAATTTGCAGCCAAAAAAGCACCCACAGATAAATTCGATTCTTCCATAATAGCTTGCCTTTTCTTTGTAGATGATGTGGAATGCTTCACCAACCCTAGGCGCCCCTCCTTGAATTAATTCAGAATTTTTAGAGCCCTCTAGACTCAAAGTCGCCTCTATCCTTCTAGCGCCCCTGCTGTAATAACTATGGCTGCTAAAAAGCAAGTCGTCCCTCCTCTAGTAGTGATCAGCAATCAAGAACAAAATGATGATATGTTGCTGTCCTAATATCTGCAATATAGACATCTGATTTTTGCTCATAAACCCTCCATAAATTCTCACCAATCTACACAAATAGAACACCTGTATGATGCCCTCTTGTATGCCAAATTCAGTAGATATTTCACTACAAAACGCTGCAACAATGGAGAGTGAACGTTCTCCAATGGCAAAATGATTTAGAAACCCTTGGCTTCCTCTCTCAGACAAAACTCATCAACACCAAATGCTTAATCGAATGAATGCAAAAAGACTCCAAAGTAAAAATATATAGCTCTCTTGAGAAAGTCAAACTTCCTCAAAAAGCACATTTAATAACAATAAATGTTATTTCTTTCATCTTTTAATATTTCATCAAGTACTTTGGAGTTGGCGCCCAATAAATTAATTAAATAAATGGCCCCTTCTTACGACGCCTTGACCCTCAATATTAAGTTAAGTTATAACTTAATATTATAATCTCTTTTTTTTAAAATAATTAATGTTTATTTAAGCCAAATAAACATTAATATCTCCATGAATACTCATTATCTCTTAGTGTTGTCTGAATTGGGAGCTAAGCTGATGGAGTGGCATACGACCACACACTTTACTAAAAATAGTAAGGGTCCCTCTCTATCCATTCCTGACTTACTATAAATAGTAAGTTGAGCATACGGAGTCCTGGAGACTTCAAACGAAAGCCAAAGCTACTAATTTCTAAACATTGGAGATGATACAATCCCAAAAGACCCCCTAACCATCCTCATTAGCCTACGAGGGTCAGAATTATAGGTTAATCTCCTCTGACAATTGATGTTAGCTAGAAGGGGACATTACAATAATCCTGGCCCCTTCCTTTCTACCCTTCTATGTGTTTCTCTCTATTCACAAGTCCCTTCATAATGGAGATTGCTCTCAGTACCATATATCAAACTAGCTACTACTGCATGGATTATCTGGTAGAAGAGGTGTCCATGTTCATAACAATAAGAAAGACATATGCAGAAAAAAAAATTGTTGGCCAAGAGATTAAATTGTGAGGATCACCCCACTTGTTTCAAATTAAAAGAAAAACAACACATGCTAAAGTCAAACTTGGCCACATTTTTAATGAACACATTGGACAGTATGGGATTAGAACCCACTCACATTCCCATGATACTAAGATCTTATGCTTTAAATGCCTTCTCCATGTTGGTTGGAAAGTAACTTCCACATATAACTTGACTTTGATATATCCCTCCTACTTCAAAAGAGAGGCTTAAATGCAATAACATCAGCACATATGCCTAAATTCTTACAACTTTTATTCCCTCATGATGCCCTAACTAATTGAGAGTCTTTCCCCAATCAATAGAGTCCTCAGATTCTCCTCAGCCTCCTGTTTAAACACCCTCAAATTCTCCTCTCCTCAGATTCTTCAATAGAGTTTTGATCAAAGGATATGTTGAAGCTGCTACAGTCCAAATTTGAGGTCATTTGAAGCTAATTTGAAGAAGTTATTGTAAAATTAGGGTTTTCACCAAATTTGCTCCAAAGGGTGAAAATCAATAAATGTAATGTCCCCAAATTTTCGGTAAAGTGACTTAATTAATTTAATTGATTAAGTTGTCCAAAAATTAATATTATTTCAAAAGGACGACTTTAATTGATTATTTTAATTAAAATAAAGTGGAAATAATAAAATATTAAAAGGTCACTTTATTAAATAAAGTATTCTTCTAGAAGTTGGAGTTAGTTACGAGTTGGTTTCTTCTAGAAGATTCACTTGACCCTTTAAAAGGAGTTGAGTGCACAGCATTTGGGCATCCATAATTGAGTTAATATTTCTTATGCATTATTGCAAAGGCTTGAATCTTTGATTCAGCTAAATCTCTGAGGACAAAAACCTTCAGCAAATTGGTAAAGTGTTCGACGAAAACCTGACTCTTTCTAAGAGTGGATTCAGGACGGAGTTCACATTGAACTTATGGGTTTCAGATTTGGAGCTTCAAGAATATTTGTTCAGGAGAGCAATTTGGAGAAATTTTGTGAGCCTTCTTCGAAGATGAAATTTCCAAGCTTATGCGATAAATCAAGTGCAATCAATAATTTGATATTTTTGATAAATTGACTATCTGCATATTGGTAAATTTCTAGGGTCTGGAAGATTTTCAAAGTTTATTTAGGGCTTTACCAGATATTATTATTCGGTTGGATAAAAGGTTTCACAGCTAGTCAATAATATGCAGATTATTATAAAGGATAGATTTATTAAACCTCCTTACTATTAGAAAGATTGTTCCATGTTAGACAGGTTATTAAAAGTGTGCAGGTATTTTATAAATAGAGAATTGAAGCTCTTCAGGATATTGGAATTGGGAGCTTTAAAAGGAGCCGCCAGAAGTATTATCCCTACTCACGTGTCAGCATATTTTCAATATTATATTTGCCAGCATATGGGAGAATCATAATCCATCAAATATTTCTTAAATTGCATCACTAGAAGCATCGTTTCTACAAGGAAGAGTGGGGTCATGTTTGTGTTCTAGGTTCACATCTGATAGGATTTGTATACAAAACGTGGGGATTTAGCCGTGAGCATATGGAGTTTGGGGGAGAGGGAACAGCCAATTCTATAGTTGTTTGCACTTAAGGGGGTCACAATGTTAACAACAAACCATTCCTAACAGCCGTGTGGATTTCTGAAGGGAATCATGCGATTATGTAAGGCTTTGCGGGTCATGTGTGTATGCTAGCTTCCAAATAGCTAGCCATCCATTCTTTTAAGGGGAACCAATATGGAGGGAAAGACCAAGCTCATTATTTAAGGAACATTGTGATTGCCTGCAGCTGCCACAGCTTATTAAGAGTATCATTGGTAAAAATATGAGAACATAGAGTGTTGTTCTAGGGGACGTGCAAAGGTGCTGGAGGTGAGCAGAGTCATTTGCAAGGGGGTGCGATTCATTTCCAGTCTGCTCCCATCAACTTGCTTGCCAACTTACAGGAACCAGGTTGGATTTATACATTGTAGTATTTTCTATTAATTATTCTAGGTCAAATTTATATATTGGAGTGAGTTTTGTTAAGATAAGTGAATTTCTGGGCACTTTATTACCTGCCGTTGCCATTGGTTATATATGAACTGCCATTGAAAGAGAGAAGGTCCTATCAAACGTACAACTCTGTATTTCATGTTTGTAACAGCCTGAAAGTCACCATTACTCAGTCTGTAATAACTCTTGATTGAAGCCTGTGGATTGTTAATGAACATGTTCTCATTGTAATTCTGAAACGAAGGCTATATTGTAATCAGAATTTGTGAAGATTGTATGACAGCAGTTTATTGGGACAATAGATTGTTCAGTAAATCTTATTATGCTAAGCTCAGTTTATGAAATCTTAATTAACAAATGAAATGTCATATTAAGTATTGGAAAAATTATTGTTCAATCAAACGAGCGATCTTACAGTGGTATCAGAGCATGCATATTTATTTATGTCAATTGCAGAAGTTTAGAAAATATTCCATTGGGGATATTACAATAAATTTCTTGAATTTCTTTCTAAAGAGAGGTCTAGGCCTAGGTAACATACAGAAAACAATTTAGATTGTTTGGACTTGTTTTGTGTAATTTATCGCAAAATTTATTTGCCACATCACAGCAGGGGATTCAACATGAGGCAAAGGA
Organism: Sequoia sempervirens; assembly: GCA_007258455.2. Classification (NCBI taxonomy): domain Eukaryota; kingdom Viridiplantae; phylum Streptophyta; class Pinopsida; order Cupressales; family Cupressaceae; genus Sequoia; species Sequoia sempervirens. The sequence goes on along the minus strand of VDFB02379711.1, from coordinate 155,761,537 downwards.
AGGAATCCAATCACTCCTAGAAAGACTCCTAAAAGATGATACAATAGTAGAGAGGATGCATACTAGAACAATTATAAATGAGGCAACCACCAAGGTTAAGGAGGAAATTAGATCAGAAATGGTGAGACAATGGAAAGGGATTGCCAAAGAAATAGCTTCCACAAGAATTTAGTGGGACTTGCAGCTTCTTGGTTTGACTCAGATCTGAAGCAAGGCAAGCACACAAATAATTCTATCACCAAATCTAGGCACTTCATGTTGAGGATGGAGATGAGTAAGTTTGATGGCAAGGATCCCGCAAATTGGTTATGCCAAATGGAGTAGTTCTTTGATCTTCGTTATGTTCTATGTCAACAAATGGTTGCCATGGCATCATTATATTTGGAACCAGATTGATTCATTTGGTATCATTAACTATGTGATGAGAAGAAAAAGAAGGGATGTGTTGTCAAATTGTCATGTCCCCAAAATAGAACACTAAATGTAAAGACCCTTGCAAATTCTGTTCTAAATTTTCAGTTTTGAGTGGTTTGGAATTTCGTCAAACAGTTGCCTCGCAATCTTCTTTCAGCTGGTATATGATATTTCTTTTGGCTTTTTCACATATAATGCATAAATAGTCTCTAACTAAAGTATGCAAATGACTGGAAATACAATGAGGAATGAAATACAAAACTATTTTTGATTTTTCAAGAATCTGAGATGACTGAAATGCAAGAGCAGCAATTGTTTCTTTTATAATAAGCTAGTACAGCAAAGTGACATTTTTACAAACATTTATCATGCGAACTCCAACTCCATTATGCATTGAAATGCAACTTGAAACTCAAACTATTACAATGTTTTGCCAATGATACTCAACTGCTGGTTGCCCTCAACATGGGACGATTTACAATGTAGCAAATGACCTAGACAGCAATACAATGACTTGTAATTGCAGACCTGAATATAATGCTAAATGCAAGATTACAATTATGGCAATGCTGTATGGACAACGATACAACTACTTGCAGGCCTATGACTTAATGAAGTACAAAATGCAACATGTTCTAATGTAACTTGAGTGACAATTTTCTCCAACCTGGTGATGCCTTGGCAAGAGAGGACAGGGACTGATATTTGCTTGCATCCACAACTTTGTCAGCCACGAATTCACCATAAACCAGCGACCATCATGACGTCTCTTCCCAGCAATAAATCAACCATGAAATAAAGCCTCCAATGAATCGAATTTCCTCCAAAAACGAACTCATTGTGATGTCAAAATGCTGCGCCTTGAATTACTCGATGAAGTACGAAATATCCAGCAAGAATGATCAACTACAATGAGAAAATTGATTTTCCAAGATGCTGTAAATGAACCTCCAAAATGCTCAATCGTATCCTTATGCCAAAATTTCGTCAAAGACCATTAAATTTGCAATAATCGCCCTTAGTAGAAAGTCTGATTTGACCTCCTCCACAATCCTCCAGCTAGGGTTGTTCTTCCACAACCGAAACCAATATCCTAGAGTCTTCAAACCCTTGGACAAGCAAAGCCTTCAAGCTCTCACCAAACTAATATGAAAAGTATAATCCAAGACATGCTCAAATGGCTAGCTCACAACTTCTTATAAAGAACATTTTTGATCTTCTAGAAAGATCCTCCAAGAAGCTTCTAAAATATTATTTTAATCCCAAAGTGACACTATAATTTATTATATTATTTGTCACTTTAATTAAATTAATTAAAAATAAAGCTACCTTTATGATTTTGATTTATTGAGATGACTTTATAAATAATTAATTTAATTATTATTCCCTTATTTCTTCTTTAGCCTCCGAGAATAATAAAGGCTAAATGATCCTCTGGAGTGGCTACTAAGAAGGGGACATTACAGTCCTCCCTTCCCGGAATTGCTTTCCCCCAAGCAATTGCAAACTGGGATGCTACAGAATTTGTTCTCCTTCCCAAGTGGCATCCTCTGCTGGCAAATCTCTTCATCTCACCAAGAATTCCTTAACCACTCTATTTCTTAATCTCTTCTCCCGAGAATCAATTATCTCCTTAGGAATTAGGACCAAATGTCCCTCATCCAACAGTGGCAACTCTGATGATGAAGTAACCTGCTGTCCAAGTGCCTTCTTGAGGCACAAAACATGAAATACATTATGAATCTTACTGCTCTCTAGCAATTCCAACTCATAGGCTACCTCCCCAACATGCCTAATGATCCTATAAGGTCCACAAAATCGAAGCTTGAGCTTCTCTACATTGCTCTTCTTCAAAGAAGACTGTCTGTAGAGCTGCAACCGAAGGTAGACCAAGTCCCCAACCTCAAAGCTTCTCTCAACCTTGTGCCTGTCTACATGTGTCTTCTGTTGATTTTGAGCCATCCATAAATTATCCTTGAGAACCCTCAAAATGTCCTAGCTCTCCTAAATCCAATCCTTAGCCTTCAGAGCTCTGCTTTCCCAAAAGCCAAGTCCATAATGGTGCATGATACCCATACAATGCTTGAAAAGGTGACATCCCAATCGACATATGATAAGTGGTGTTATAGCAATACTCTCCCAAATGCAACCTCTTAATCCATGCTCTCTACTGTTCTGAGATGTAATTACGCAGGTAACCCTCAATCCATTTATTTACAATCTTAGTCTGACCATCTATCTGAGGGTGATAGCTCGTACTCGGGGTCAATTCAGTACCTACCAACCTGAATAACTCTTGCCTAAAGGAACTCAAGAATCTATTGTCCCTGTCACTAACTATGAATCTCGGCAGCCCATGCAACCTAAAGATCTCTCTGAAAAACAACTCAACCACCTGTGGTGCCTTGTACTCTGTAGGTATAGCAAATAAGCGAGCATACTTCGTCAGACAATCCACAATCACATATATGCAATCCCCCCCATGGACCTTGGGTAAACCTATGATGAAATCCATGGAAATGCTCTCCCACTTCTGCTCAAGAATGAGTAAAGGCTGCAATAGACCCACTGGATGTGAGCGTTCGGACTTGTTTTGCTAGCAAGTCACACACTCCCTGACATGTCTCAAAACATCCTCCTTGAGGCCCTTACGCGAGAACCTCTCTCTGACCTGTCTATATGTCTCAAAGTAGCCCTGATGGCCTGCTAAAGGAGTGTCACGTGAAGCCCGCAGTATCTTCTCCTTCAATTTGGACTGGCACCAAATAGCTCCTATCCTTGTAGAGGATAACATCGTCCACAACCTTGAACCTATCATCCTACACTCATCCATCCATCACCTCTCATGCAAACTTGTTCTTGGAGTACTCAACTAGCAAGAGAGACTTCCAATCAACTAAAATCTCTAAAAGTGAACAAGCTGTAGGTTTCTGGAAAGGGCATCAACAACATTCATTTTCCATTTCACATACTCTATGTCAACATTATAAGCATGAATCTTACTGACCCATTTATGCCGCCTCTCATTCAAATCCTTCTACTCCAAGAAATACCTGAGACTATTGTGGTCGGTCCTCACTACAAACTTACCTCCAACCAAGTACTGTCTGAACTTCGCCAATGCATGCATTATGGTGAGCATCTCCTTGTCATAGATGGAGTAAAGTCTCTCAGGTCCTCTTAACTTGTAGCTCTCAAAAGCGATGGGGTACCTATTTAGCATTAAGACCGCTCTATGCCTTCACCCGAGGCATTACATGTTGGTGTGTGGTGACTGATCATGCTATACTGTATAGCCCATGGTATACTATACACCCCGGCATGTATCCTCGCAGGGGTCTGGGGTCCGGGGCTGGGTCGGGCCCCGGGTGGGGTTTCGGGGGCGGCAACCCCTGAGAAAAATTTTCCTCCTACTTTTGGCGTCATCACGAAAAGGGAAAAATCAATTAAAAAAAAAAGAAAAATCCAATTTTGTAGAACCCAAAATCTAGAAGCTTCCAAGCTTGTTAAAAAGGGGTTTGGTTGGGTATTACAGTATGATGAAAAACGCGATTATTCGCAAGATTGTAATAGGGTTTTCACTGGATAATAAAAGTAATGGATGGCTGCGGTTTGGTGGATGTAGCCCAGATTGGGTGAACCACGTTAAATTCTTTGTGTTATGATTTATTCTGTGTGTGTTTTAGTTTCTCTGTTTTATTAATTAAATCTGCATTTAATTGTTAGATATCTGCTATCTCTAACCCTAACATCACACTCAAGGACAAATGGTTGGGTGAAGTTTGGAAGTGCCAATACTAGGCAACTACTCATTACCTCCTTAAGCTTATCAAAAGCTCGTTGTGCCTCATCTAACCAACTGAATGCTCCCTTTTTAGTAAGGTTTTCCAAAGGTGCTCCCAATTGAGAAAACCTTTTAACAAAGCGCCTATAATAGTTGCACAACCCAAAGAACCCACACAGCTCTATAAGTGTCCTAAATGCTAGCCAATTGAGTATTGCTTGAATCTTCTCCTAATGAACCTGTACCCCCTGTGCACTAATCACATGTCCCAAGTATAAAATCTCCTTAAGGCTAAATTCACACTTCGAGGCCTTAGCATACAACAATTGCTCCTCCATGATAGTCAAGACCTCATCTAATTGCCTCAAGTGATCATCCCAAGTCTTGCTATAACTGAGCAAATTATCAAAGAATACCAAAAGGTACTTACGCAACTGCTGGTTGAAAATGTGGTTCATGCAGGACTAGAAGAGCAGCTCAAGGTTACTCATGAGCATGGTGAAATTTCAAACAACAGCAACACAATTCCATTCAAAGCAAGGCAAACATAGAGATTCAACCATTCAATGGAGAGGTAAACGTGGAAAAATTAGATCAATGGATCTCTCAAATGGAGGTATATTTTAGCTTGCAGAATTTGAATTCCTCCCAATGAAATTACTTTTGCTTGTTAAAGCTATCTAAACATAACTTAACTTGGTACAAACCATATGTAACTTCCTTGCAAATGAGGAAAGCTCCACCCATTTCAAAAGAGGAAGATTTCAAAGAGTTGTTGAAGAAGCAATTTTACCCAATATACAATGAAGAGGATAGAGCAATCCAATAGCATTTCTTTGGTGAACAAGAGAGGCAAAGTGTCCAAGATTATACCACTGAATTTTGAAATCAATTCACCTAGGAAGGGATGTGATGGATAAAGATATGCTGATAAAATACATGGGAGGATTATTTGTGCATCTCTATAGGGCTATTTTAATGGCTATACCACAAAATCTTGATAAGGCAAGCATGCAGACCCATTATTTAGAGATGGACAACCAATTCAATTAACAATAAGCATCAAGTTAAGAAAGAGAGAGCAAAGATAAAATTCACCAGGGAAAGAAATTTGCTAACACTACCATGAAAAACAGCAGTAAAGAAAAGGAAAAATATTATTGCAAACATTATGATAGGAGGGTTATAATGAAGATGTCTGCTGTAACTTATATGCAAAGTTCCACCCATTCAAAAAGTTTAAAAAACCAAAGGTGCTGCAACTTCACATTGAGTGAAGGAGATCGAGTGTGGGACATGAATGATTGAATATCATGTGCAACTATGCAAAATAAGGCAAACATGATTTGTAATGAAGCTTAAGATGAGGACAAATCTACCAAGTTTTTCCATGTGAAAGTTCAACTGAAAGGTAGAAATTTTCATATACTTTTTGACACTTGTTCTTAAGCAAATGTAATTTCTCAATGTAGCCAAAAAACTTTCGTTGGAAACAACGAAGCACCAAAACTATATTCCTTAGTTTGGCTAAAACAACGAGGAATACTAACATCATTACACATTGTTTCACATCTATGAAGTTTCTCAATCCCTTCAACTAATTTCTTAGTCTCCATTATCCTTGTATCACTTTCTTGTTCATCGGAAGTGGCTGCAATAGAAATAGAATTTTCAGCTCTGTATAATGAAAAGTGAGTCATACTTAACTGCAAACAAAGATCATCAGCTTCTCTTTCTTTTTCTTTAGAATACTTCACAGCTAGATCCTTGTCCATAAGCAATTGCAAATAATCAGTTTTCATTGTTTCCAAAGCCTTTTTGATAGAGTACAAGGGAGTATGAGAGACTCCACTTGCAACTCCTTTTTTCCTCTCATTAATTTGAGCTTTCCAAATGAGTTTTTCAATGATCAAAACCTGATAGGGCTGCAACAATCATATCTTTAGTAACTTTCATCTTTTCCTTTAACTCACATGTCTCATTGAAAATGACCAACCTAAACTTCATGCAACAATTTTTCTGATTTCTCTTCAATATCATGGCTCTCAATATCAGCTACATCCTCACGGCACAATTCATATTCTGAAGTTTGAACAACAACGCTAAACTCAGAATGATTTTCTTCCACAATTATAATTTCTTTTCCATCCGCTTGTTCCTCATTAACCCAAAAAGGTTTCAACTTTCCCTCACATTGTTCGAACACTTTACTAGACAACTCATAAGCAGCTACAGAGACATCTTGTTCTTGCTTCAAAATAGCCATCAACATAGACACAAGGGGCTGAAAATTAGTTTCATCAACGATTAAGGCCATAATGGTTATGCATATAAGAGAAAACAGCTTCTCCATGATCCTTATTGATAGATGCTATGAAATAATGGAACATCTGAAGAATTAGATCATTACATTCTAAATCAATCAATAGATAACAAGATTTGACTTTTGCCATCACTTCTAGCATCTTAACCTTTCTACCAAAGGAAAGGCGTCAGTCACCAGATAATCCATGGAAGCTCTCAACAATCAGCTGTATAACGTCCCTCATTATGTCATCTTCATAGGGAACCTCAGGAGCTGTAATCCTCATAAGCTCGCTAAGACAACTAGTGACTACAAGTCTCACATCTTTATCATGATATCTCATAAACATTGGCTTACCCAGAGAATGCACTATTGAAGTCAAATCTAGTTGCAACGATTAAAAAGGTGACTGATCTATCATGTATAAACACTTTTCTACTTCCTCCAAAGTGCTCAGAAGAACCCTTTTTGATTGAGGTAGGTGTTCAAGTTTCTTGCCTGCAAGATAAAGTTTCTTACCCAAGTCTTTGTCACTCGATGAAGCCATGATTTACAACTCGAAAACCAATCTCTAAATTCTCCCAACATGCTACAGAAAATTTTCTAAGCTCTAATACCATTGTAATGTGCTACCCCTAATTGCATATAATTTTTTTCGAATTTCACCAATGGACTAACTTAAATATTTTGTCAAACAGTTTTTCTCCCATACTGGTCTGAGTTTGAATTAAAGCTTGATTTACCAAAGAGGAACTATTTAATGCATTTTATCAAACAGTTATCAATTGTTGTCCTGAGATTTAATTATTTTGTTTGCTCACAAAATGAGAATGATTAAACATTTCAAACATACTAAAAACTTTTTACTAACCTCCATACATTACATCAATGACCATGTTGCTAATACTCAACTAAACCCTGACATACAATTTGACTATTCCTTTCATAGGAACTTCAGAATTTCTAAGAGCAAAAATCTAACCTGTTTTAATGGTCTGGGAATGTTTGTTGCTAAAGCCAACCTTCTCATTCCTTGAACAAATTCAATTAAAATTTGTAGCTTCTCTCTTCTCTTTCAAAGACCACTCACCACCACTCTACCGCACAAGATAGGAATTAGCAAGAATTCCCACTCCACACAATTCCTCATCACCTCCGTTTAAAAATATATAGCAGAAATCATGGATATTAGTGATGGCTTAGAAAATATTATTATTTCCCACATTAATCGTGGCTTGCCAAATTTGTCGTCTATTCTTTTGATTCCCATGAATATACAACTCGCAAACAGCTTCTTTAAAATTTAAAGTCACTTCTTCAATTGACAGTTTTTGTATGAGCATGATTCTTTAATTTTATTTTATTTTAATATTGACCCTTTGAATGTTGCGTTGGAGCATCTGCTGCGCTGGAGAATTTCCTATCTGAGTCTCTTTCCTTGCTGGCGGATGAAAATAAGAGACCAAATTAAATGACTCTAATTCCTTCAATGATAAGCTGCTCCCGATAAATCCTACTATTGGATAGTCATTGATTAGATATTTTCCTTACTGTCGTTATAGGGGGCACCATTCTAGCTTCAGAACAATCATGACTCCAATATTCTATGTAGCTTTTGAAGTGACGACTAGTCTCATCGAATGTATTCTTTCCCACTATTTAGTCGATACTCATCTATTTTGATATCACCGAGTTGAGAAGATGAAAGGACAATATTATGATGAACTAACTATAACAAGCTAAAAGCAGCCAACCTTAATTCACCTCAATAATATTATCAATCGATATTATAGAGCAGCTTCTTCTGAATAAAACCGACTCTCGTTTGCGTAGATGCTCTGAATTGGTTACATAATTTCCTAATTCTCCCAAAATATTTTTGTCAACACTCTTGGCAATGTTGAAATATCAAGAGTAACCGTATATTTACTGTCTCATGTCTCCTGGTGGCACCGCATACACTGGACAAATGGTTTCTTAGTATTATTATTCGCCTCCTTCCTTAACAACTCTTAGACTTCTTCGAGAATGGTTTGGAAAATACTCACTGTTCTTGGTGTTGCAGCTTAAATTATTTATCCCGCCAAGTATTAACACCCTTAATATTAACGTTTTCTTTTCCAACTCCACAGCAGCCTGTCACCAGTATGTAGTGCTTAAGGAAAACTCACAGTTCACTCAAAGGCTTCATTTAGACTTTAATTCTTGATATTGTTGGTAATACTTTTGACTTCCTATAATGGCTTGGAATTGTCTTTGCCAATTCCAAAATAATACAGCTTCGTATAAAGAACTGCTTATAAAGCAACTTGAATAAGAGTCAAGAATGATTAGTGTTCATGCCCACAAGTTACGCAGTCTTCTCACAACAACAATTTTCCCTCAACGGCAGAATATTAAAATTTATGAATTCATTTCATGGCCGGATAATTTGCAAAGATTATTCAATTTTCTTCTACACAAAAAGAACTTACAGATACAACTGCCTTCTTTTTAAATCTCATCTACACAATCTGTAATCAAAATTTGTCATTTTTAAAGACTTTACAAAATACACCAATCGTCTAAACCAAGCGAGAAAACTGAATGTCTTCTCCAACTATCAGCCAGGACAGATCTTTCACTGCCAAAACCAATCTTTTTTCAGAGGTCTCCCCACCTCAGAAAGGTTGTGAACTTCGTTCACCAACAAGAACCTTTTCTCCAAATTTCCAAAAACCAGCCTAGCTACAAAATGCTCTCCCACAACTTTTATTCTTCTCGACTTCGTAACTCCTATTGTGTCTTCTTGCCTTCTCCTCTTCTCCCATTTCACTTTTTAATTTGAATTATTTTTGAAAATCAAAAGTAACTTTATTGAATTTATTTAACTTTCTAATCTTAAGTTACTTTTGCTCCACTTAAATAATTAATTTAAATTGTCTTCCTTAATTTAGCCTTGTCAAACATTAATTATTTACTTGCAATGTTGGTTGATGAAATTGGGGACATTACATGTAATGTCCCATAGGCTTCGATGGGTGATGGTCCCCACCTTGGCACTCATGCCCCGAGATCTCTTCTTCTGGCATCCAACAACGGTTCAATGATGCTATGTTGCTTAGCCTTTAACACTAGTGAGGCGCAATTCACCACAAAGTCCAAGCTTCTAGCACAATGGTTGCTTAGCTTTCTATAATAATCACCCTATTTTTTTAAAATCTTATTAGCTCAATAAAAAGGAAATTGATAAACTACTTTCCTTTCCACTTTTTTATCACTAAGTTCCCAATGTGGGTGGGGTGAGAGCATATGGTGTATGGGATTACAATAATACTTGCAAATGAAGAAGCTGAAAGTAATCCATTTATCCTATGGGGTTAGTTTGGCACTTCCACTTTTTAGTGGGAAAGCTTATACAATAAAGGATATGTAAAGTCAACTCTTCCACTTTTTAGTGGTAAATGAATACATGAAATAAACAACTCTTCCACTTCTCAGTGGTGAGTGAATAACAAAGCCACTTATGCAATAGGGTGAGTAACAAGAGCCACTTATGCAGTGGGGTAAGTAACAAGAGCCCAATCACTAGTAGTGCTACCACCCAGTGTTACAATGTTAGCTCTTACAATTCATTCCAAACCAAATACATACCTGCTATTACATATATAATCATGAAAAAAATTGATAGAACACCCCCCACATGTATCACAACATCAAAGAACTAACCACCCGTCATGGATATGTCAAACATACTACAAAGACTAGCATTGAGATGGCTGGTGCAGGTCTGAAAGAGGTCGGAAACCCTGCTGTTACAGTTGGAACAGCAAGCCAATAAGTCTGAAAACTTCACCAAATCACTCCCATATGCATCCCCAATGAATGCAAGCTCAAAGATTGGTAAATAGATGGTTGGTGCAGGCCTGAAAGAGGTCTGAAACCCTGTTGTTACAGTCTAGAAAGCAATATATAAATTCAGAAAACTTCTCCAAAACATATATCCAAAAAATTGCAATCAAAATACTTTGAATTATCTTCTTTTTGAAACCCTAGAACTAGTACTCCGTTGAAGCACAATATGATTCCTAAATAGAATTACTCCACTAGCTAGGGATTATCTTACAAATCCAAAACTAGGAATCAAATGAGTATTTTCGTCCTCAAACAATTTTTGGAAGAACTTGCAGGTTCAATCCAGCAGCATAACAATATGTGTAATCTTCAACATATTCTAATGAGCCCCCAACATCTCTTTTTATAACTTTTTTTCGTTGTTTGTTTCAAAAGAGCGATTTTTTCTCTCAAAAAAGTGATTTTTGTCTTTTCATTGCTTTTTCAAAAATGCATTTTTTTCCCTAAAAAAATGCTGCTTTTTTTTTTCTCTACTTTTTCTTGAAAAAACACTTGCTTTAAACTAAATAATTCATTATGCGCAAACAATTAATCACCTTTTCCATCAAATTTCCTTTTAAAATAAGCTAAAACCTTTTTCATGTGCAAGACCCCCTTCTTTCTCCTAAGCATCCAAAAGGGGAATTAAAATAGTTTTACAAAAAGATATTACACTTAAGACATCAAAAATAATGATAAAACAATATAACTTAATAATTTAATTATTTCAGCCCAAATTACAAAAAATCCTGAAACACATTGGAATCCAAATTTGACCACACCAATATGATATTGAGGCAATAGGTGCATAACAAAAGCCAATTTGGTGACTTACTATAAATAGCCTACTCCTCCAAGAAGTTTGGAGAGCACCCAATAGGTCAAAAATCAATTATGATAGCATCTGAGGGCTCCAACTAACCAACTGGACTAAAACCCAAGAACAATTGCTTTGCAAGACTAGTCAAATGCTTCTTGAAGAATGTTGGAGTTCTCCCTAACTAACCAAATAGCCTCCGGAAGACTTGGAAACTAGCTAAATGTGCATGAATTGGATAAGCGCGAAAAGGGGACATTACAAAAATTGGTTTCAAATTTGTAGCGATATGTATATTGGCTTTACATGCAGAAATATGTGGTGAAACTTGTTCATAGTTGTAATATTATTAGAAGGCCCAATAAATGGAAACTAGGATTGTATCAACCACTTCCAATCCCAACTCATCCATGGGAGAGCATTTCAATGGATTTTGTTGGAGGGCTACCCATGACACAAAAAGGGCATAATTATTTATTTGTTATGGTTGACAAATTTAGAAACATGTGTGTTTCCATGTAAAAGGTCTTTGATAGGTGAGAATGCTGCTGAATTATTTTTTGCAAATGTGTGGCTTCATTGTGGTTTGCATCAAAGCATCATTTTAGATTGTCATTCTAGGTTTCCTAATAAGTTTTGGCAAACACTTTGGAAGAAAATGGATACTAAGTTGAAGAGAAGCAAGGTTTTTCATCCACAAATTGATGAACAAACTAAAGTGTTAACTAGGACTTTGGTTCAATTACTTTGTGGTTATAATTTGAAGCATCGAAAACACAGGACGAGAACATGCAGTGCATTCATCTACAAATCATTCACCATTTGAAACATGTTATGGATTTTTACCTCCTAGCCCACTTGAAGTGCATACAAGATAGCTATGAGAAAGTTAAGGTTGTTGAATCGGAGGTGGATAATGCTAGAATGTGCAATGAGCATATCAATAAATTGCAGCTCTAAGAGCGAGACGCTTAAAGATAGCTAAGAGAAATATAAAAGGTTGCACAACCAACACTACACCAAACACAAATTCAAAGCGGGTGATCAAGTTTTTTGTATTTAAGCAAGGATAGAATTCAAAAGCAACAAGAAAAATGAAGCCCTTGAGGTATCGACCTTTTTCAATTCTAGAACAAGTTGGTAAGAATGCCTTCCAACTTAAATTGCCACCATACATGAAAGTGAATTTGATGGTTAATGTGGAAAAGCTAGGAGGAAACAAATTCCTTCGAGGATAGTGTGTTTGATCATAACGCTGTCCCATCATTTTTACTTGAGGATTGCAAGGCATCAACTAGTGAAACAACTGATTTTGATGATGATATGGTTCCTACACATGAAAGCAAATCAAAAAATTCAACGTATGGCAACCCAAGTCACATCGATGAGCTTGATCAAAGACCTTTAGTGTTGCAAGATTTGAAGGACCAACTTGTGGTTATAGATGAGAAAGTTGTGCAAGCGTCAACAAGGGCAGATAATACTCACAAATACATTGAAAATCTCATTTGGAAAGCTCAAATTGAGAGGCAAAAGGGAGTTGCAAGTGGAGTCACTTTTACTCAATTGCACTCTATCAAAGAAGCATTAAAAATGATGAAATTAAATTATTTACAACTGCTTATGGACAGGTATCTTGCTTTCAAGTATGCTGAAGACAAAGGGTTGATGATCTTTGTTTCCAGTTAAGTATGACTCACTTTTCATTAAATAGAGCAGAAAATCCTAGTTCTCTTGTAACCACACCAAAGGAACAAGAAAGTAATGCAAGGACTATGGAGATCAAACAAATTGTTAGAGGGATTGATGAACTGCATATGGATGAAATATTACATAATGATTCTAGCCCTTCCCATATTAGAGAGGACCGGTATGCTAATAAAGATTGGAAGTCGCATCAAAAATATGAATTCTTGAACCATGAGGATCATTTCTCACATGAAGGTGCAGCTTGCAGCCATGAGTTAGCTGATGTAATAGGTAATGAGGGCAGTTTTCACTATGATACACTTCATGGATCAGCAGTTCATGATGAGCATTCAGAATTGGAGGAAGGTATGCATGAGACTTAAGAAGACACCATTCAAAATGATGAAGAAAATGTGAATTTTATAAGTGTTAACAGCAATCTATTGTCTCTGTATGAATTTGATAATCGTAAGGAGATAGATAAGTCTCATGTACGTGACCTTGTTAACAAGCTTTATTATGTTGACCCTCAAGATTTCATAGACAAGAATGAGATAGTGTGGATGGATCCAAGGTGCAGAAAAAGGTTAACATTCCATAATAGATTTGATAATTCTTGCTTTATGAAGACACTACTTTTTGTCATCAGTTTGGAAGGCACTCCCTTGAGAGGATTATCAATTGAAAAGTTGAGGATTCCTGATTTTAAACATGTTCATCGTTCATTAGTAGTCAGTGTTCAAGAATATCATATTCCTACTATGCTGAGTTGGTATAATTTTATCAATTTGCAGCAAGTAGGAGAATTTTAAGATTTGGTGCAAAGGTTTTTGTCTTACTCTTGGATGAATATTGGTTGTTCTATGCTGTTGTACATAGATTTATCAAACCTTGCATTGACGACTACAACTGATTGCATGGGTTTGGGTGCACTAGATTGTCAGTCTAACACTTGAAGGTTGAGTGTCGATAGGGGATCACCAATTTATGACAGCCTAGACAATTCCGAGATGGTTATACATCAGATTTTCAAACTTAACACTACTGTCATTTTTTGTTTAGCAGGTATGGGAAATTATGTGTAAGTATAATTGGTGAAAATCATAGGATTTGCGATCCAAGTACAGTTACCAAGGGTGAGATGTTGATTGAGAATTAGAGTGGTAGACAAAACTTTAGAGTTGGTACCACTGTCCACTTTCCAATCAGCCTACATAAGACCTTGGATAATTGCACACAAATGGATTGGCCAATACCTGCAACCCAGTAATGGAGTAATTCTTAGTGGGTGTTGATTACTAGAGGTAATTTGGTTATTGAAGGAGTATTTTTGGTCAATTCCACACTCACATTTCCTATGTTTTCAGGCAGAATTTTGCATGACAGCAGTTGTCCTTGCATTTCCATGCTGATTATAGCAACATTAGTTTATGGGCTAATGAGTTTCGAGTTCTTATAGGCTTACTGGCAGCAGGTTGTGGGAAGATTTGTAGAGTTAGTACAATTATTTCTAGCTCCCACTAGGGTGATTGATGGTTACCATAATCATTCTGAGGTGTTGATATGTGTATCTACAAGTATTGGCATGATGATTGCAGTAGATTGGGTGGGTTGGAGTGCCCAAAGTCGGTTTTTTGACACTTGGAGATTAAGTATCAGTCAAGGATTATCAATTTATGATCGAGAAGGTATTTTCAAGATGAAAAATTCCAAGGATGACACAATTGTTATCTTCTTTATCAGCTTCCGATCAAGGACTGTTTGGCACTTTTGGGACATCAAAAGGAGATATGCTAAGGATTATTCTTGGAAATTGAGCAAATTATATTTCCTATTGCCCAGGATCTAAAATATGCCCCTTAGTTTTTTCCCCAAACTTCCACCACAAAATCCAACACAACATCAATTATTAGCATTAGCTCCCAAAGATAAACAACTTGAAAGGAACCTTCACCAAAAATGCTCACCAAGATCCTATTGAAGGCGAGGTGATGGCATGTGGTGATGGGATCGTTAGCACTAACTAAATTGAATTACAAGCTGGAAATGAAAAGCAGGCGATGATTCAACCATGAAGATTCCATGCTACCACTTATTTAGTGGGGGGAAAGATATTACATTGAAGAACAATTCATCTGTTTTTCAGCAAGCATCCACTTAGCAATGGGGATTCTCCACTTAATTAGTGGGTGTGATATGAGAGATACAATTGTTTATTTCTCCACACTTGCGGTAAACCATCCAGGAGTTACAATGTTTGAATTTAAAATACAAGTAAATGCAGTAATAAAAATAACTGAAACAATACTACTGTTTACAGCCTTTACAATGAACTTTTACAATGGATTTTGCAATAGATATCTGCTCCAAACTTCTACAATGACTATACTATATTTCTGATTACAATTATGAACTGAAAGGCCAAAGAAATATCGCATGAAAGGAAATAACCAGGTCTGATTTACAGAAACAGCAAACTAAATGTTCAGATCAGCAAGTGAAATCACTCCGAAATCACTCAAAAACACCAACCACACTTCACCAACACATCTGAAACTAAAACACACCTTCTCAATTGCTAGGCGACCAAGTAACTCCAAGTAGCAAGGCACCAATAGCTCCAAATATGCCCAACATGAAATCCAAAGCAGCAAGGACATGGTATGGCCAAGAAAGGGGTCGACCTTGCTTTTAAATTCAATCCCTCAATAATAAAATCTGCAATTTAGCATCAAGAGGTGCCTAGGCCATAGGATCAATTGGAATAAACACCCAGAATGATATTCAATATGCAAAAGGACTTATGAATAGAAATCACTTTCAGACATAAAAAACCAGCAATCACAAAATAGATAATATCACTAAAATTTCTTCACAATGATGCTCAATTTGCTTGTCTGACCGAGAAGCAGCCTCAATTCCAACTAGGTGTTATCTTTCAAACACGAAATTGGATACTTGAAATTTGCTAGGAGGTATGCATCCCTCAAAGCCATAAATTTGAAGCCATTTTTGCAACAATTCGATAAGTTAAACAATGGATGCCAAAAGCTAGAGCAAATACTCTCTTAAATAGAATTCTCAATTGACCTTTCATCTTCCACCTTTTCCCTCCAAGAGGGGACACCCAAGCCTTTTGAAATATTTAATTTTTAAAATACACTTATTTCTCCTTCATTCTAGACGTCCAAGGCTCAAGAAATAATGTTAAAATATTAAATTTCCTCTCAATGAGGTGTCCACCCTCAAAGGCCCCCTTCTAAAACAACATTAAGTCATTAATGTAGGCCATGAGGCCTAAATGAATTTAAAACATTAAATGACTTAAATAATTCATTTAAGCAAAATGAACCTCAAAATGTTGCAAACCAAATATGCTCCAAAATGCCTTGCCCAAAATAGAAAGTACTCTGAACTGCTAAATTGTTGTCAACCCAAGCATTGCCAAAAATAGAACTTACTAAAAATTGTAAATTCTGAAAAGTTTTCCAATGCCTTTGCATGTCATATCATTGCGAAGCTCTCTGAAAACCCAGAAAGAATCTGCAATCCAAATCTTGAAACTCCAACGTACAGGCTAAAAATAGCAAGTGTCAGGAAAGGTTGTTAGATGGAGATGCATGTTACACCATTTTGAAGCTCTCCAAAAACCCAGAAAACTTCACCAAACATGCATCAGAAACTCTTACATGCAAACCTTCAAAAAGGCTTCAAAAACCTCCTATAAAATAGGAAACCCTAATTTTACCTCTGACGAGCCTACGAGCTTCCGGAAATAGGCTATAAGTCACAGAAGAGCATATGGCTAGAATGGGGACATTACAATCTACCCTTCCCAAAATTGTTTGTCTTGGACAAGCAATTCCAATGCTACCCCAAGATCACTATGCTGAACCAAACTGAAACTGGGTATGATCCCAGGATCCCAAGTCAACCTAGGAGATAGATTGCACCAACCGCTAAAAGCACTGCTCTGTTGGATGCCAACACAAGAGCCCTCTTGATAACAACTAATGAATAGAGCAATCAAATACTACACCATCTTTGTCAACTCCTCAGGTAACTGCTCTCCAAAAAGACTAAACTGGAACACCATGGGAGTAAACTCTAGTAAGCCGACATTGGCTTCCTCATCTTCAACTGTTGAACTGCAAACCCAAGTGATTCCAAGATTCTAAATCATCCTCAGGAACACTGTTCCACTAATCCGTTGCACTACCCTAATTAAAACATTTGTGTACCAAAGGTGAAGCAACATATCTTGGTCCACAAAAGACAATGCACCAAACATGTCAATGCCTGGGTCCCATATCAGTCTGTAGAACCAACTATAAGCAATGAAAGAGTTTGTCAACTAGTCAACCTGAGGTAACCATCCATGCATGTAGGGTAGCAAGACAATGCGAAGATGAACCCCCATATGCCAAATAACCATCACAAAAAGATACCAAACCTTGCTATTTGTAGTAAGCTCCCTAGTTCTGAGATAATTTTTTTCATTTTCACCAATCAGACCATTTAGACATTTTGTTAAACAGTTTGCTCAATACTGAGTTGAGTGCATTTGTTGATTTGAATGTGCATAGCCATTATATTGGAAGCAAATAAGATTTTAGCATATGATGCACTAACCCAAATTTGAAGCATATATAGTGTAATTGAACTAAACATTAAGCTAGCTTCAAATATATCTCAGGAGAATAACACTCGGGAGAATAACACTCGGAAAGGCCTTTCAGTTCTATATTATTTCCTTGTAATGCATTGACATATAACTAACCAATTTCCACTCAATCAAAGTTAACTAATATGCTTTAACACAGTTATAGCCAGACAGACCTGAAATATGAATTGAACCGTCCAAACTTCCTATCACACCTTTGTAGAATCCAACATATAACTCCAATCATCTAGCTGAGATGGTAATCAACTTGACTCAAACCAGCAGCTGTTTGGTAACTTCCACATCACTCTACAGCAATCTCCAATAGATGAACTCAACCCCCTCTCAAATTATCAACAGGAGTTGGAGCAATACAAAGAATGAAAATATTTGTTTCCTGAAAGTGCCATCATTGCCTCTAATATAGATGGCATTAATTTTGAAAAGCATCGATCCAATCTTTAATTTCTAATCCGCGTCTCTTCCCAAAACTCCATGACTTTGGGCAAGTATCAACACCATGACTTCATCTGAAGTTGCTTTCTCCTTGAATTAATACATTGGCTCCAATTCCATTTACTACTAAGTCACCCAGTAGAGCACCATACTTGTGTGTGAGCAACAGAGTAATTAAATATTTGAAGCTCCTTAGTATTCAAAGAGTGACTTATGAAGCGGTTATATTAAAATTAAAGACTCCAGAAGGAGCCCGAGTTTCTTGAATTGTAACAGCTCCAAGATAATGCAGCAATACTCAATATGATTCTGAATCAATGCTATAAGCCATGGTTCAGAACAGAGTCATTCCCATAACTTTGGAGAGCCCCATAATTCACCCGATAATCTCCAAATGCCTCACGTCACCTCTAATATGGTTCCTTAAATCCAAGCAGCGGTGAAGATCACTCTCATCCAAAATCTTCAATTTAATACCCAATGGAGAAATTCCCGACCACATTACAATGGAGGAAGGTGTCGTTTTTTTGAGAAGTAGCTCTCGATAATATGAACAACCCCGCGTTTTTCTCACTTTCCTAATATCTTCAATGAATAGCAGTCACTATATTAGCTATTCACCAAGCTATCCTATGACTATATGCGTTTTTTTTAAAAAATTCAATCTTCAAGTTTCCACAATATCTCCGGCCACATTTCTAGAGAAACTTGTGTCACCAATCAAGTCTTTCTCAATTTGCCCAATACTTCATGAATTGCATCAATACTATTGAAGATTGATTTAAAAATAATTTTTTCTGGAATACTCGACTTACTGGGATTGTAACAGCTTCAAATTAATATTATCTCCAAGAAACGGCAGTAATCTTAAAATTTGCACGAACTACTTTAATAACTGTCCTCACAACTCCTTATATACTCCATTGCGACCATCTAAATGAATTTCTGAGGATTTGTTTTCTTAAGAACCTTCCCTATGCTCAAAAATTCTTTAAAAGGCTTCCTCGATGCAACCCAAGATATTGATTCATCTGTGAGTAACTACACCCCGTGAGACTCAGAGTTAATATCTACTTTGAGTTTAAATTAGGTTCCTTTCTAGGTTAAATAACCACAATTCAAAATGAAACCATTATGTTTATCTACCGTTTGCAATTGTGCAAACACTAGTTACTGTAATTTAAGATCTTTCGTCCTACTGTGAAAATTCAGACCTTAGATTATTGGCTCTATGCATTCATGGCTATTTAAATATTCTACAAACAACCATTAAGACTTCCATTTGAACACACACAACCCAACATGAAAGCAATAACAAATTGAAAGAACCAATTAAAGCCTACACATAATTCCTGATATGGAATTATCAGCGATCACTCTGGGAATATCTCTCAATTCCGAAGATGATGTTACTCTGCGAAAAGATTTTTGTCCTCACAAAGTCCTAGAGTTTCTCCAGCCTCAAACCTTTTCAAAAACCTAAAATCCCATCCCCTCAAATGAGCTTCAAGCAATTCTTTTATTCTTTCCATTTCGTAACTCCTGGTGACTCCTTGCATTCTCTTCTTTTTTCTCTTTTAAATTTCAATTGTGACTTATTTCAAATTTGCATTTAATAAGTCACATAAATATAATATTATTTAATTACTAATATTTCTTTTTGAGTTAACCTTTGGAGGTAAAATATTAAGTAATTAAAATTATATTATATTTTTCTCCATGTAGTGAAAAACGGGACATTAGACTATCATAATTCTGATCAGCAACATAAATGTTTTCAAACTTGTCACCAAACCAATGCCAATCAAAGAACAACGCTCCACACTCCATCTCTATCTAGAAAGAAAACACCCCTCATAAATCCATAAGGATGTACAACTCCTTTGAAGCAAGCTAATATCACTAAAAAAACTCCAAGAAATCTTCACATAATTCACTTCAATAGTCTCAAATTGATGAATCCAATCAGCTAATAGCTTTTTGCCCCAAACAATAATGTATGAGATAATACCAAGAAATCCACTGTTTATCATCAAAAAACAACCCATACATGAATTTTGACCATACTAAATCATTCCTTTGCTCATTCAAGGCAGAAATTCAGTCCAAATAGGAGACGGAAAGACCTAAAAATGAGTAAACTAGCTACCTGACAAGTCTTAAATAATCATCTTTGGGTCTAATTTTCAGAAAATCAGCATCCAAGAAGGTGAATAGCAGTTGCAACATAAGAATCCCTCATCAAAACAGGCATAACTACTCATGAACAAGGCTGGTGGCACCTTCAGCAAAGGTTCCAATGCCACCACAAACCATCTTTTGATCACATTTCCTTCCCCGAACACCAATTTGTGATCAAAAATAATGAACCAAAGACAAAAAAAGAAGGTAGCAACAATCATAGAACTGAAATTTTGGCACTTATCTCTCCAACAAACCTTCTTTTTATGCATATTAATCTTCATAAGAATATACTTGGGATCCCAAATACTAATTCTCAACTGGAGACATTTTCCAACACATGAGTAAATGATCACAACAACATTTTGAATATATTGTGTTAGCTTATCCTCTTGAGAATTTTCAATATTGCCCTCTTGCCAAATCATGCCAGGATCCCAAACCATCAACATTGAAGAACCACTTCTCAAACAAAGAATTGTTCTCACATGAATCCTCTGATTTACCCTTTTCATCTAAATAGACACTTCTTGAAACTCCAAAAAGTATTCAACAAACCTAAGTTCGTTGAAGAAATTGAATCTAGAATCTTATGTCATAAATTGCCGGAAATATTCCATGAATCCTTCATCAAATTCAATTTAGAAATCAATTATTTTGAGAGAAGATGGTGACATAATAAAGTCTAACAAGAACCTCACAATCATCCACATCAAATAATGAATAAAATCCTCATCAGTACGCCAATCAATTCTTTGTTGTTGATCAAAAAGAATGTCTTTAGTTATTTGTGATCCTTGATTTACCATTCCTTGCTGAATGGATGTACTAGGAGCAGCAGTAGATTCATCTTCATGTGACTCATGTACCACCTCTCCACTATTGGAAGACAAACTGGGATTTCCTCCTTCAGTAATTCCTGAAGAAATTCCCTCTTCATCCACAAACAAAGGATTTGTGTGAAGCACATTAATACCTTCTTCAAATAGTAGATTATCACAGACCTAAAAAACTTGATGATGAGAATTTGAATGCTCCAGTCTCTCAGGGCAGCGTTCCAAGTCAAATATTTCTTGTATGACATCAAGCTCTTCAAGAATTTTTTGAATCTCCTTTGCTCTTCCTTTATTTTCCTGCTCCCATGACATTTGAACAGCAAAAGTTCGTGTTTTTGCTTCATTTAAGGCCTCATGCACTTCCTACAACTTGGTTTTAATAAACTTGTTCCACTCCAATGCCTTGTCCGCAATTTTGGCTACTTTTTCTTTGTCATGAATGATGTGCAAAGGACTTGATTTGATTTCCTCCAAAGCAAACTTAATGGACTTCATATCAGTAATGGAAATGCAGCATACATCTACCCCTCTTGGCACATCATAAATCAAATTTTCTACATGCCAATGAATTTCATCAAGCTTTGACAAAACTTGAATTCCCTTTTCAATAGTTTGTGAACTTGAACTGCAATCTTCATATGTTGGTTGAGGTGATGTAGTGCAGCTTTGATGGATAAAGATTTCAAAAATCATTTAAGCTGTAATCCTCATCTTGTCACACATGTGATGGACACTCTTCATCATCCCGTCCATAGTGCCTTCCAATTCCTTAGCTCTCTACCTTAGCTTGGCTTCAAGTGAAAAGAAATTTGTCTTATAACTACTAGAAACTTCTCCTTCCATCATGTCTTCTACACATGATTCAAGGGAGTCGGTCAAATCAGCTTTTAAGTGGGAAGAGACTTCAACTTCCTCTTTCTCTTCCTCATCTTTGGCTTGTTTTCAAACCAAAATCCTTCAGAATTGTGGAGATGAAGAAGCAACTCACTAACTAAGCAGATATCATCTTCTTCTAACCGAACTTCTCTTTCATTTGGATCTGCACTTATGGCCTCTTCATGCATCTCCATGTCAACTCTTGTTTCCAAAAGTTCTTCACTTGAATCTTCCACTTGAGTCTCCTTTGTATAAAACATGAGTACCTCACTAGACTTCAAGGCTTCTACTGTCACATTACATTCTTCTATAGAATGCCTGGATTCTTCATATGTTTTGGAAACTGCTATCGACATATTGCATTCTTCTATAGAATGCATGGACACTCCTTGTGTCTCAAGAGAAGATATCGTCTCATTGCATTCTTCTGTAGAATGCATGGACAAATGAAAATCCGTAGATACCCCTTGAACATTTGCTACGAATTCAAAGGGATTCCAACTTTCATTCCCTTCTTCAGCATCAGAAATCTCCTCTTTGTTCTCAACAGTCTTCATCAAAAGAGGTTTCAACTTTTCTTCACATTGATGGAACAATCCTTTGATTAACACATCAGCAGTGGGAGAAATCTGCTCTTCACGTTCATAAGCATCCTTATTAAGGGATTTGACACTTTCTAGAAGATTATCAGCTTCTTTGATGGTAAGAAGTAGAACATTCATGACAGCGGCAAACACCCTCTTTTCTTGCTCACTCCAAGTTGAGGTGAAGACATGATAAAACAAATGATAAATCTGATTTTGCATTTCCAAATCTATCAATAGGATGCAAGCTCTAAGTTCTAAAAATATCTTTAATATAGCAGCCCTTCTTGAAAACAAATTACTTCCAGTTTCATCCAAATCTTGAAAACTCTCCACTATCATATTTAAAATGATCTTCATGGTTTCATCATCATAAGGCACCTAGGGTGCCACAATTCTTATCACTTCAATGAAACAAGAAGTAACTAGCAGCTTGGTTTCTTCATCAGGATGCCTCAACCAATAGGGTTGATTCAAAGAGGTCACTACAGGTGCTAATACCAAGTGCCTTATCTCAAAAGGTGATTGTTTCACCTAGCTCAAACATTGTTCCAACAAATGAAGTATGTTCACTTCATCCTCCCTTGACTGAAATTCTTTTTCGAGTCTTTTTCCTACCAAGACATCTCTTCATCAGTAGCCATGCCTTAATCTAACAAAACTCGGTTTTTCAAAACGTAAAGAATTTATGCCAACTTCTAAAAATCACAAGAAGCTGAACTAAAATCTGTTATGACTTTTGGTGTAGTACCGAAAATCTCTGTCACTCCTCTGCCTACACATGAAGCACTGATTCATGGAATGGTAGGGATCTTTGGCTCTGATACCACTGAAATATGCCCCTTAGTTTTTTCCCCAAAATTTCACCATAAAATCCAATACAACATCAATTATTAGCGTTAGCTCCCAAAGATAAACAACTTGAAAGGAACCTTCACCAAAAATGCTCACCAAGATCCTATTGAAGGCGAGGTGATGGCATGTGGTGATAGGATCGTTAGCACTAACTGAATTGAATTACAAGCTGGAAATGAAAAGCAGGCGGTGATCCAACCATGAAGATTTCATGCTACCACTTATTCAATTAGGAAAAGATATTACATTGAAGAACAATTCATCTGCTTTTCAGCAAGCATCCACTTAGTAATGGGGATTCTCCACTTAATCAGCGGGTGAGATACAAGAGATACAATTGTTTATTTCTCCACACTAGCGGTGAACCATCCAAGGGTTACAATGTTTGAATTTAAAACACGAGCAAATACAGTAATAAAAATGGCTAGAATAGTACTACTATTTACAGCCTTTACAATGAGCTTTTACAATGGATTTTGCAATAGAAATATGCTCCAAACTTCTACAATGACTATACTATATTTCTAATTACAATTACGAACTAAAAGGCCAAAGAAATATAGCATGAAAGGAAATAACTAGGTTTGATTTACAGAAACAGCAAACTAAATGTTCAGACCAGCAAGTGAAATCACTCCCAAATCACTCATAACCACCAACCACACTTCACCAACACATCTGAAACTAAAACACACCTTCTCAATTGCTAGGCGACCAAGTAACTCCAAGTAGCAAGGCAGCTATATGCCCAGCACGAAATCCAAAGCAGCAAGGACATGGTACGGCCAAGAAAGGGATTGACTTTGCTTTTAAATTCAATTCATCAATAATAAAATCTGCAATTTAGCATTGCTTTTAAAGTCGAGATTTTGGGGAAGACACTGCAAATTTGACCTTGAGGGTTTTATGGCAGTATTTTGGCTTCCATATTGATATTGGTTGCAGGTTTATTGTTGATATTATTTTACATTGTTGGGTGCTAGGGTTTCTACACCCTATTTTGGTGTTTTTTGCAATTTTGGAGCTCAACCAGCTAGGGTTTGAAGGAAATCATCATTCCAGCTAGGGTTTGAAGTTTTATTTACAAATTAAGGACAAAAGAATTCAGATCTGAAGATTATAATGGCATACTTTCATCCTACAAATGTATTGCTAGGGTTTGGAAGTGAAGTGCCTTGTTTTGGAAGGAATCTTTGGTCATTGGCAACATATATTCATGTGCAGATTTGTGTTTCATATTTCTTCAGTTTTATATCAGATTGCAGATCCAAGGGTTTGGTGGTCAAATTTGGCATTGTATTGACATCACATTGGCCTAGGGTTTCATTGCTCCAATCCTAGACCTAGCCGCCTTCATTTGGAGGAGTTCAAGGTTTGTTTTGGCAAACATTTACATCATTATTATCAGCAAATACTTCAGACAGTAACAGCAAGGTTTGAGAGCATCTACATCAGCAATTTCTTACCATATATGTGTTCACTTTGAGCCTAAATGAAGTTACAAGCAAACTGGTATGTGGTAAACCCAATCTTATAGTTTGTTTGTATATTGTAAACACATTTCATAAGTATTTTCAGTCTGATATCACCTGTATCAGACCTGATAATCAATGTACTCAGATCTGATATATTCTCAATAAAGTGGAGGTTGCATGTGAAATTCTTGTTATTGGTTTATGCAAACATTGCCTATCATTCCTATGTTTTATGTGATCATTTTGATATTGAAATCCATCAAGAACCAGACAAACTAAACCCCAAAACTCAGAAAAAGCAGATTGCATGCCAAGTGTTTGACAACCTAAACTGAAAAATCAGGGCAGAATAAGTAGGGGTTCTTACAGTGGTATCAAAGCATACACGATTGTTTATGTCAATTGCAAAAGTTTGGAAAATATTCCATTGGGGATATTATAGCAAACAATTTTAGGAAGGATTGTCATGTCCCCTTTCCAAGCGTAAGTCATAAGAAAATCCTTAGCCTAGTATTTAATTGCCTATAGACTAATGGAGTGGTACAAGGGAAATAATTTAATAATTTAACTTAAATTGTCCAAAAAGTAACTTTATGATTTATTCATAAAAAGGCAACTTATATTTTATTATTAAAAAGGTTGTTTTAAAAAGAGGAACAAAAAGTGTTGCTAGGATAGAGTTCAAAAGTAGTAGTAATGAAAAAGACTTTCTAAATGTTTTTCAAAAAATAAAGTTTTGGAGGGAAAAGAAGAAAAAATATATTTTTTTTTTTTCTCAAAAAACCTATATAAGGAGGAGTTGAGCAATGGAAAGGGTTACCAATCCATATTATAAAACCACAATCTCTTGAGATTGAACATCATTCATCTTTCCTACCCTAGGACGAAAAACCCTTTGGCAAAGAATAGATTTGAGGATGAAAATTCTCATATTTATTTGAGGCTTGAGCAATTCCATTCAGGGACTACCTTTGAATTGAACAGTTGTTGAAAGTTTTCAATTTCAGTTATTTTGGTTGTGTGGGATTTCTCTGAATATATTACAGTTTGGTGTGATTTTCTGAGGTTTGTATGTGTTTGTGTGGAGTTTCTAGATTTTGGTTGTGAGAAGTTTTCAGTATCAAATTAAGATAATTTTAGAACATTTATTTTATCAAGATTTAAGTGTTAAATATTTTAATATTCATTTATAGTCATTTCCTAGCTGGCCATACCATTTCTTATTCCAACCGTACTTCTTATTGCAAATTATAATCATTAGAAGGTGCCGATTAATATCGAATGCTTTTGTATTTGCTTTATTTTGTACTGTCAAATCCTTTTAAGGAGGTAGCAATTCAAATGGGAAGTGATATTAATAAGTTTAGAAGTCATTATTGCTGTAGTGCCACCTAAGGGAGGTTGCAGCCTCTAAAGGCTGCTAACCTATTTGCTCCGCCAGCCTAACATCTACTAAGGCAGCCATGCCAATTTAGGAAAAGCAGCAAAAATTTAAAGTATGATTTAATTTCAGGCGTCGTCATAATATTTGTGTTGTTATAATGATCATTTCTAGGATATTTCTGCAGCTAATATTTAATATTATCAGATCATTGAGAAAATATTTCTCATTGTAATTTTCTATACAATTTATTGCCAAAAATAATAAGTTTAGCAGTAGAGTTAAGTATTGTAAATTTGGATGGTTATGCTGCCACGACATTTAAAAATTACGATCATTTTTTAGCATTTATTATTTCTAACAATAATCTATGTAATTCTCCACCAAATTTAATTTTGTGATTGTTCTAGAAGGCTTGCGAACCAATTTCATTCACTTTCAGTTTCAGTTGTAATTCGTCTAGAAAGATTGCTGTCAATTAAGCTTATCTTTACTTCCAAATTTTGTAACATTTGCAATATTGAGTTTTGTGGCTGACCACCAAGAAGCATTTTCTTGTAACATCATTCTAAGCCTTTCACCTTATGCTCTTACATTGCCCACATCAAGATCTTGGTAATCAAAAGATGTTAAAGGTTTTATGTTTGTTCATTCTGAAAGTAAAAATCAGAAAATTTTCTGTTCATGAACATTACACTGAGCGTTATGGATGCCATAAACCTAATACTCTATAAACTTAATAATAACATACAACATAATATCATGAGCATAGGTTACATAACAATCAACGCAGTCAGGTTCCTTTCAAACCATGCTTGGATTTGAGAATGAACTATAGTGCATGTGGTATTAGCTGCCAGTCAACCACGTGCAAGGCCAAAACATATGCTCAAATGCTGGCAAAGGAAATGAACATATAAGAAGGAAGAAGAGTGGAAAAAAAAGATACAAAGCATATGATCAAAGGATTGATGAATGCTATTAAGGGAAAGCACAATCCAAGAGTTAGTTCCAGAGCACAATATAGTAGGTCTATACCTCTGCAACCAGTACTAGTCAAGCTTGTGAAGCATTCAAACAGTAGTATAAACTATAAACACATTTTTTTCAGTAATAAACATGAGGTTTTCACACCCAGAAGAATAAAATTACAAAGCTTCTAGTAAAAATTGTGTATACTGTTGTTTTACATCAACAATTCAGATCACAGTTCATGATCTATCATCAAAATTTTGTTTGTATTCACAGTCAATAAAGTGATACCATTAGATTATTCACAGTTTTTCAATTTCCAAATAGGATATCAAGTTAATATGAAGTTCAGAGGAAGTGAGATGTAGTGGGTCAAATAGAATGTGCAAAACTCTTATAGCTCAGTTTAGGCCTGCCAAATGTTGATTTCGGGATTGCAGTCTGCTAATGGTTTAGTGAATACACAGTATCGTGTTGAAGAATTCTACCCTATGATTGAATTTTGTAGATGCCTGCTGGATCCACCACTACCAACCTGGCATAAACTGTAAAAATTTGTGATTTTATAACAAAATATATATTGTCCACTAGAAAGAAGACAACTACGTCAAAAAAAATCATTCAGACATGCCTGCTGTTCAGAACCAACCTATGGGATGTGTGACACCAGTTGCTACAGCAACAGCTACTCCGCTCGTAGAAATTTGCCTTATCATGTTGCTGACAGAGGGAACGGAAATGTGCTGAATATCATCCTTGCAAGACCCTGTAGACATAAACAAATCATTAAATATTCAAAGATCACCTACACTAGCAAACTTTTAGGAAGAAATATCCTAATAGAACTCTTGCATGGAAACCCCATATGAGTATGAATTTCCCCAAGAAATTTAAAAAGCAGATGACAGGAAAACGTGTTTGCCAAACACCAAACAAGATAACTCACTAGAGAAATTGAAAAATAAAAGCTTCCCATTGGTGCTATAAACACGTTAATCAGAAACTCCTAGCATTAGCCCCATTATCTAATGGATTGCATGATCTACAAATATCAAATCTTCAAGTTATAATTTGAATACCGACTACTCTATGTAAATTGGCTCCCTATTTTACGATAAAGGTGAGTTTGAAGTTCCTCCGCAATGACAATTCAGTAGACTTTTCTGGAAAAGGAATTGTTTAGTTGCACACAAGGCAAAGATTCGATATAATTACACATAAGATCCTAGGAATGGTATTAATTGAGTCTTACAAGATAGAATCATAGGAAAAGGGAAGTTAGCTGATTAGAATTTAGTTAGCTTGTGCTAAAAGTATAGTCCATTTTAGCTGCCATTTACTATAAAGGGATTTCCAAGTCAAAATCTGCAACTAATATCTATTCAGACAATCTCTTAAAGAAAAAACTCAAGCAAGATGGCATGTTACAATCTCTCCTAGGAATAAAACCTAAGACAAAGATGATAAGGAACTATCTCAAGGCCATATTGGAAGAGAATCCAAATGTACGTTCCTAGTAAATAGTCCTTAAGTTACTTCAAGATGGAAAAGGAGCATGTAAACCAATGTCTCCACAATTACTTATAGCAAGACAAGGCATGGACAAAAGAAATGCAATCCACCAATGTTTATATACAAAGTTGAACCGAGAGTGAATTTTTGGTGCAGCAATCAAATGTGGGTCAAACGAACAACTAACAAATGGTCACACAAAGCAACAATAGAAGCAATCTAGGAAGAACAATAAAGATTGAACAAGTAAACCATATATTCAATTATAGAAATGAAAGAATTACAAGCAGGCTCCTATACATGAAACCCAACACACACTATGTCATTCAACCCTTAGATTTCACTTGTCCATTTCCCTGCAAATAGTAATTTGATAAATGAGACAAGATCATATCGTATTCATAAATTTCTAGATCTCTTCTAATGAAAAGCTTGAAGAATTGAGATTTTATGGCAGAATTACAAGAAGAATATATGTAGATCTAAAAGAGATTTAGAAGTCACATTGCAGCTCAAAAGTCTTCATGAAATCTAGTAGGGCCAATACTGGACATGAGTTCATAATGTGCTTGAACTTATCAAAGACTCCTTGTGCTTTCTCCCTCCATAGGAAGGCTCCTTTCTTCATAAGATCTGTAAGGGGGGCTGTCATTTAAGAATACCCCTTCACAAACCTTCTATAGAAACCACACAAGCCCAAAAATCCCTTCAAGTGAAATACATTCTTTGTAGGTGGCCAATCTAAGATAGCTCTTATCTTCTCTGGATCAACTTGGACTCCCTTAGAGCTAATAATGTAGCCGAGATAAAGCAACTCCATCATCCCGAACTCACATTTTGATTCTTTGGCAAAAAAACATTCTGCCTCCAAAATGCTAAGCACTTCTTCCAAGTGCTTGAGGTGCTCCTCCCAAGACTTGCTGAAAATGAGAATGTCGTCGAAGAAGATGAGCACAAATTTCCTCAACTGCTGCCTAAAAATCTTGTTCATACAAGATTGGAATGTTGTTGGAGCATTTGTCAAACTAAATGGCATGACAAGGAATTCAAAATGCCCAAAATGGCATCTAAAAGCTATCTTCTCAATATCTGCCTCCCTCATCTTGATTTGGTGGTAGCCTGATCTGAGATCAATCTTTGAGAAGTACATGGCCCCATGGAGCTCATCAATAAGCTCATCTATCCTAGGAATAGGATATCTATTCTTGATTGTCTTCTGATTCAATGTGCGGTAGTCAACACACATACGCATTGTGCCATCTTTCTCTTTGACCAGCACCACTGCTGAAGCAAAGGGGCTTTTGCTTGGCCGAATGAACCCCATCTCCAAAAGCTACTTGATGGCCTTTTCAATTTTATCCTTCTACTTCTTTGGGTAATGATATGGAGTTGTAATGACTAGTTTTGCTCCATCTTCAAGCTCAATCACATGCTGACACCCCCTTTTAGGAAGTCTTCCAGGAGGTAGACTTCCAAAGACTTTGCTCTTCTTAGAGAGCAAGGTTTGAATATCTAGATGATATTGTCTTTTCTCTTCCACCGGATCAGCTAGTAAGATTAGACATTCTACTGCCCATTCAACTTGATCATGGTGGATCAGCCTTTCCATTCTCTTCAGGGACACTATTCAAGGGCCTCCATTTGACATCCCTCTCAAAACTATATTCCTTCCATTTGACTGAAATTTCAACTCCGTTGTTTGCAAATTCAGTGTGATCTCTCCAAGAGATCGCAACCATTGTATTCCCAACACAGCATTGGTATCACAAATGCCAACAACATAAAAATCATCCTTTACCTCATAGTTTCCCAACTGCATGGAAAGGTTAGGAATCTTCCTTGAGCAAGACATGGTGAAGCCATCAACTACCATCACCTTGAAACCTTCAAATTCTTCAGTCTTCAAGCCTCTCTTTGCTACCAATCCTTCGTCTATGAAATTGTGAGTTGCTCTGATATCAATTAGAGCAACAATCCTTTGTGAACCAACCACCCACGAACCCGAAAGGATTCATTCTTTTGAAATCTTGAAAGTTGTGCCAAAGCACTACATCTTCAACAACCTTGGGCTTCTCTTCTGGAGCTTCTTCACCTTCACTATTTGTTGATTCAACTGCTGATCAAAAGAATCAGATTCTAATCCATCATCAGAATATCCCTCCATTTCGTGTGCTTTACCTTTTCCATAGCATCAGTGACCCTTTGTCCAAGGCTCACAACAAGTGTCGCAAACACCATCTTTCCTAAGTTGTTCTTGGAGCTCCTCTGACATCTTTTGTGGAAACTTCTTGGGCTGATTTGAAGAATGTTTCTTATCCTTTTGATGATTAAAGGACTTAGACTGAAATTTTGGCCTTGGGGCAGCCAACTCCATGCTCTTTGACTTCTTGATTGCTTCATCAAGAGTTGGTGGATCAAACGCTTTCACCCAACTCTTCAATGGCTCCATCAATCCTTCAGTAAACAAAACTACCAATCTCCTTTCAGTAATGTTGGGCACCATTACTGACAATCTGTGAAAATCAACAACATAAGCCTCAAGAGTTCCAAGTTGCTTCAATTGTGCCAATTCTCGGAATCTCACCTCTAGATCCTTAGTATCAAATCTATCAACTTATTGGTGAATTCCTCATAAGTACGGATAAGGTTATGGCCAAGAGTGACCAAACCTTGGTACCACCATTCGTGAGCAACTCCCTCCAAGTGTAGTG
The DNA here is from genome assembly GCA_007258455.2 of Sequoia sempervirens. Taxonomy (NCBI): domain Eukaryota; kingdom Viridiplantae; phylum Streptophyta; class Pinopsida; order Cupressales; family Cupressaceae; genus Sequoia; species Sequoia sempervirens. The sequence continues at coordinate 155,730,153 of VDFB02379711.1, read as the reverse complement.
TAGCAAATTTGATAACATCCTCTTCGGGCATCGATCTCAATGAAAGGTAGTTGTCTAGCTTTTGCACCCATGACCTGGCCGTACACTTATCACTCCCATCAAAATGGGCCAAAGTCACCTTTCCAAGAGCTTGTTGATAGTTTGTTCTTGGAACCATAGGAGGACGGTAATCATTTCTTCCACCATTTCTTCTATTCCTTTGATTTGTGAACTGATCAAAGGTCCATCGGTCTCTAAGATCAAGAGGTAAGGTGGGATACTCCATGTAAGCTTGTCTTGCTTCATCCACCAAGGGTACCATGGCCTCCACTTGTGGTTGTTCCTCCCTTGGAGTGAAAGTGGGAAAAAGAGGTCTAGAGGTTGATCCTCTAGTGATTGCAATATGCTGTCCAACTATTCTATCTCTTCCATTGACCTCCGTGCTATTGTTTCCATTATTCCCATTAACACCACTGTTTTCTCCAGTATGATTGGTTTGGGGCTGTGTGTTATTTTGAGTCGCTTGCTGATCCATTCTTGCTAGATATCACAACATCAAATCTATCATCCCATCAAATTTCTTTTCCATTCTAGCTTCTTTTTCTTCCATGGCTTGTCTAAGACTTTCTAACATGTTTTCAACTATTTTACCGGTATCTTCTATTGCTTTACCAGTATCTCTTAGAGCTTTTGAAATGTCTTTTCCTCGGGAACAAGTGGAAACTGATGTTGAGTTCTTGCCTGACTTCAGGTGAAGTGTTTGTTATCTTTACCACTCATCTAACAGCTGAACTCTGACAATCACAGGATGGCAGGATCTTGGGCTCTAATACCACTGAAATAAGCCCCTTAATTTAATATATAAAATATAAACAATAAACATAAAACAATAAATATAAATAATACAAAATAAATGTATATCAATATGCAGTGATTCCATTTCTAAAAGACAGCACCCATGTTTTTCAAATAATAAATAAATAAAAGGTGAATTAAAAAAAGTAATAAAAGTGTTTACACGGCAGCAATTTAGTATTAATAAAAGGTTGTGACTTTTGGATATCTCTCTTCAAAAGATGTATCATTTCATATATATAGATATAAAAGGGAGACAATATATATCATCATGAATAAAGGTAAGTATCCTTTCATTTAAAATGAGAAATAACTAAAGTTTATGTAGAGAAAAGAATATAATCTAAAGAGATTATATCCTCTGAATATCTAATCACAAAAAGGGAGCAGCAAAACTGTGGTAAGTTACATTATAATTATTGTATGCTATTATATGTTTATAATTTATATTTGTTATTTTAGTGGTAGAATCTAACATAAATATGGTCTGCAATAATATAAGTATACACATATATATTCTATGACCTATATTAATTATTTCTGTAGTATGCTACCATGACTATTGTCTGCAATTGCATATGTATATATATTTTGTTATTTATATTTGTTACTCTCTTAATATGCTTTATCATAATTATTTAATGCAATTGTGTATTTTGCTATTTATACTTATTATTCTCATCATAGTTATTGTATGCAGTTCGATAGGTGTTATTCATATTTATTATTCTTGTGGTATGTTCTTCACATAATATTTGCAGCATAATACAATCTGTAGGGTTGCATAATGATGAACAGGTTGTGTATTTAATTATTGTATGCACAGTATGTCTTGCAGAGAATCCAATATTCATTAGTCATGATAATGATAGTCTGCACATATGCATGAATCTGAGTATCAATATTTGTTAATATGTATGATGAATTTGAGTCATTGTTTCAATAGTCAGAATCTGTGTGTTTATATTATTTATATCATGTCTGACTATAAACAACTAGCCATGACAGGGATTTGAGGGCCTACTAAAGGGGAAACAACGTGTGAGATCACCCTCTAAGTACACCACCCATCTGGATGGCAAGGGCCACATAGGCCAAGAGGGGCAAACTGCTCTTGGGCTTAGAGGAAATGACTATCCAAGACACCCTGCTGTAGCTGCACCCTCAACCTCTCAATATGATTGAGCAATGATGGTTTTGGTATAGGGGAACGTAGGTAGAACACTAGGTACACCACCCCATATGGATGGCAAGGGCCACATGGGGCCAAGGGGGGTAAACTGCCCTTGGGCCTAGGGTTTCTAGGCACCCTATCAGACTATCATACGCAAGGAGAGATGAATTAGGAAAATCCAAAGAATATTCAATATAATTATAAAATGATGTTGTCTTTATTTATAAATGACTACTAACATATTTGCAGGTCTAAACAGGTAGTTGCATCCCTAACCATGTTTCATTGATTTTTTTATATGCACTCTGATTAATATTATCTTGTAAATATTCTCTAACTCTGTTTTAGAGGGGCCTACTTGTTAAATTTAAGTGAACAGATTAAATGCACAGAAAATAATTCAAAATCAGAGACAATAACACAGCAGTTACCCTGGGAAAACCCTCCTCTTGAGGGAGAAAAACCCAGCAACAAAGATCTCTCTTATATTTGAACAATGACAACAGATCACTTTACAAATAGGTCTAACTCAAGACCAATATTCAGCACAGAAGTTCGCATCAAACTTGACACTTCAAATTCTGGCAGAGACAAGAGTTCACAATCTGTCCTAAATCAATTCGCAATCTGGTATTGAAGTACTGAGAGGGACTCACGCTTGACAGAGCATAGACCTAAAGAAGATCGCACCTGGCAGAGACAGAATATGGATCTACAGCAATTCGCCCCAGCATGAACTTTACTCTTTGAGATGTTCGCTCTTTTATATGATCGCACTGCACTGTGTGATATATTCGCCCTTTAATCATTCGCACTTTATCATCTGATAAATTCACACTGGATCATCAGATAAATTTGTACTTGATCATCAGATAAACTCGCACTGGATCATCAGACAAATTCGCATTGGATCATCAGATAAATTCATACTTGATCATCAAATAAACTTATGTGCATAACCAAACTGGCATAGTTGATTAACAATGGACGAAACAATCTATATATATACAAAGCGAATGGGAGAGACGCCTATCTTCAAATCTTTCATGTCGGCCTCTTAAGAAATCGCGCGCCATCTTAGATGAAAGTCGACCTTGATAATATTCACACCTCTTCACAAGAGGTCGGCCACCTTTAAGAAATCGTGTCCCAAGAAGAATGAAGTCGGCTCCAAATAATAAACATGTATTAAATGTCTCCTTAATAACAGATCAAGATGAATTAGTATCTTCTCATGTCGACCATACAATGCAATGAAGATAATGAATAAATTAAATAGCCAACGGCTATCATTTAATTTATGTTCTCTCAACAAGGCTGAGCTGGAAGGAACGACAGACGCTGCTATATCATTAACACTCCCTCTCAGCTAGGGAGAGAACTTCCAGCTGCACAATACGAGTCATCTCAATATGAGGTTCGTCAGCCATTATTGCCTGCAATCAGATATAAGGAGAAGGATATCACCTCAACGTGATGACGAACATCATGGCTACATCCATGGTAAGGAAAGAAGCTTATCACCTCATCGTGAAAGCATATCACCTCATTGTGATATCAACCATCATGGCTACACCCATGTATGGTATGTACAAGTGTTCATCACTTGCGTGATGTTGTCACCTCAACGTGACTTTCACCATGGCTCTCCCAGAGGGTGAAACACAAGTACAAGAAGATCATCACGGACTCTCTCACGTGATGCTGTCATGGAGTCACACACATGACATCCACCATGACTCAGCTCAGAGGGTGGAAACAAGGGCTTTCACCTCAAATTCTTCCGTCTCAGAAGAAAGTGCATTAGTAAGGGCTTGCACCTCAAATTCTTCCGTCTCAGAAGAAAATGCATTAACAAGGCTCACTGATGCTGAGACTCATACTCAGTCAAGGCTGGATTCTCCACCATACCAAGCTTATCTCGGAAGTACACAACCTTTATCCTGGCAAGAGGCTTGGTGAGAATATCTGCCGTCTGCTCATCAGTGCTAATGTATCTCAACTGTACAGCCTTCCGCAGTACCATATCTCTGATATAGAGGTATTTGATCTCAATATGCTTGGATCTGTCATGAAACACAGAATTGACAGAAGGCTTCACACAACTCTGATTATGTTGTACCCAAAACCAAAATTTTTGCTTCACTAAGGCATTTTGCTTAATTGAGTCTTAATCTTGTTAAAGTGATGTCAGAAGGTCATTTTTGGGCTTTTTAAATATGGAGTTGGTGTCTGTTTCATTTCAGTCTATTACTGAAGAGTTTTAAGAAAAGTGAAAATCTAAAGGAAAATCATCAAGATTTTCTATCTTTGGAGAAGGAAGCACATTTTCAAAAGGGCGCCCTATCTTTTAGGGGCTTAAATCCTGTTTTTAGGGTTTGTCACCTCCAGCAGACATTTGTCTGGCATCACGTCAGCTTCGCAGTGAGCTATCAAGTTTGTCAAACGGACCTGTTTTGCTCGAGTTGCGGAAGATACAGTGCAAAACGAGAGGGAAACGAGAATTGGCTAACACTGGTAAAAAGCGCAGCTTTTCAAAAAGGTGCCCATCTTTTTGAGGTGCCAAATGTAGGTTGTTGACTAAATGCCATCCAAGATGTTTATCTCACGTTTGTTCAAGCTTCGCGACGCATCCGTCAGTGGGTGAATCTGAGTTGCTGAAGTACCTGAACCAGAGGTCAAACACGGGGTCAAATCTTAGTCAAAATATCAAAGAAAAAGCAAAAGAGCACATTTTGAGAAAGGCGCCTGAGCTTTTCAAGCCTTTAATGCTTTTGTTTTGATGCTATCAGATATTCAATGTGTCCGTGTTACGTTCAGCTTTCCGTTGCCTGTCTCCGTCAGATCAGACGATGTCTCAGCAGCTTGCAGTCGGAGTTTTTATATTATTTTTGTCATTTCCAAGAATGGCTAAGTCTGGAGTGAAAAGAGCAACTTTTGAAAAAGGCGCCCTTATTTTTCACCCCTCAAATGATGTTTTCTTGGGAAATGTGCCTTTGCAGCTATCGTGCAGAATGGAGTCAGCTCCGCAGTGAACCTGAGATCCAGTCCTGAAAGTTGGTAAATCAAAAGTTATGAAGAATTTTATTTTCCCTTCGTTCGAGATGCAGATGTCAAAATTTGACTAAGTCTGAGAAAAGCGCAGCTTTTGAAAAAGGCGCTTGGATTTTTGAGCCTTCAGATGTTAGTTTTATGGTTTGCAGTCTCAAGGTACCTTTTGATCAGTTTTTATCCTGCTCTGCGATGCACCTGTCAGTCAGCCAATCGGAGAAGTCAGTCAGCCAGTGTCAGAGGATGAACAAAGGTCCCGGCAGAGGTTTTAGCTTAAATTTTCATGAAATTTGGCTAAGTCTGGAATTCACCTTAAGAGGTCAAAATTGGATTTTCGAAAGAGAGTTGAATGGACGCCTTAACTGGAGTTCTGACTGCAGTTAGACTAAATGTTTTCTGGGTTGTCATCTTCAGTTCATATATTGGCATGTTGAGTGATTTTTCAGTTCGCATGTCAAGTTAACTAGTTTGCATGTTTAGTTAACTACCTTGCATGTTGAGTTAACTTGATTGCATGTTCACTTAATTGAAGATTAGTCTTGAATGTCAACTGAGGTTTACATGCATGGCGAATTTGGTTGCAATTGTGAAGTTTTTGTGAAGATGGTGCTTCATTGAGTGTCAACTGAAGTTCTGAAAGGGACGGCATAAATGATGAAGCATAAATTAGTGAAGTATGGCGCATTTGAATGTTAACTTCAGTTATCAAAAGGGTCGCCATATTTAGAATTTTATTGATGAAGCATAGTTTTGTGAAGCTACGCATTTTATAAAGAATGACAACTTAAGTTCCAAAAGGGTTGTTATTTTTAGAATTGAAGCATGTGAAGTTGGCGCATTCACTTCTTGAAGGCCAACTGAAGTCATGAAAGGGTCGCTATATTTGGAATATCTATTGCATGAGATATGGTGAATTCCTTATTGCCAACTTTAGTTATCAAAAGGGACGCTTGAGTTCTAATTTGTGAATCTAAAGCAAGTGTGAAGGATGGTGAACTTAACATGATTGCTAACTAAAGTCAAAATCGCATGAAGTTGTTAACTGAAGACTGAAAAGGGAAACCCTAATGCATGGCGATTTATTTAGCATATTTGAGTTTCAGTTAACTAAAATGAGGTCCAATCATAAGCCAAGCGCACTTTTCAAGGATTCCTTGCCTTATGCGAATTTCATAGATGAAAATCTATTTAACCAAGCAATGGCGTCCATTATTTCATCATCTTTAGCTTCGAAGTTCATATTCTTCTTGAGCGACCAGCAAGCTAAAGGTGCTACAGGTGTCCGAATTTAGCGTTCTTCATAGCAACGAGTTCAGATTGTTCAGAGGAAGGCGATTCTAGACTTTATTTTCACTTTGCATGCAGGTTTCATCAAGTTCCAGAAAAGAGATTGGCGAATTCTTCAGAAGCAGAACAAGCAAAACTTTCTATCTTCTGTCTTATTTCTTCTATTTCTCATCTTAGGTACTTTCTTCGCATGTCAAAAAAATTCAGCGTATTTTCAGAGTTTGATCATCTGGGTTCGCATACTTCAGCATTTGCAGCAAAACCCATGTCTTAGAATTTTTTTGAGAAAATTGCCCCGCAGCCTTCATTCTGAAGCTCTGTGCTTTTTTCCGAAGATTTCTTTGCATGTGGGCCAAAAACACATCTTTTTGAAAATCGCATCATGTGGGTTTGTTTAGAATTCCGTTGTGCGCAAAACCCATGTTCCAGATTTTCTCAAGAAAAATTGCCCCAGGAAGCTCTAAAAACCCCTGCAATTCTCGACTGAAGAATCTTTGCATGTCAAGCTAAACGGTGTTTTTTCACAATTCTAACGTTGTGGATTGTCTTAGAATCATTTTCCGGACAAAACTAGACTGAAGAATCTTTGCATGGCAAGTTTTTCAGAAGGCAGTTCAACTAGACTGAATTTAAGACCAAATCGGTCTTAATTTAGGTTTTCATCAGAGTAGCTGACAATGAAGCGTTAAGTTGCAAAAGAAACAGAGATCACTTCATTTACGGAGCCGCCAAATTCACTCAAATCGCGTGCCATTATCTTTGTGAAGATGGTACCTAAGCTGATCTCGAGGCTGTACAAACTGAGTTTCAGAAGCTTGTTCGTGATATCTTGATGGAGATTTTAGATCACATTTCAATAATTTCAGCTAGTTTCAAGAAGGCGACAGGGAATTGAAGAGACAGATTATCGCTTTAGACAGTATCAAAGTGCCAGATGACAAAGAGATTGATGAGTTCTTGTTCGAAGTGTTGGACCGAGATGACATGGAGTGATCTGCCAGTTGGAACCTGCAGTTAATTTCGAGGGTTGAGTCATGAGCAGCAGTTAACTCGACTTTCAGTCTTGAGTTTACTTGCTGACTTAACACATGCTTATCTCATCCTTGGAATTATCATCACAGGAGTTAGGGTTAGGGTTTCCAGTTAACTGAGGGTAGTGTCCAGTTAACTTTGCTTTAAATAAGGACGTGCATGCTTGCACATTGTCCATTTAGGTTAAATGTACCGGTTAACTGATGGTAGCTTTCCAGTTAACTGTATAGTTTACTTCATTAGGGTTTAGGCAATAAATCTTGCATGTATTGCAAGACTGTAGATGACTCAAGGTGATTTTAGGGTTCCCTACACCTTTCGATGTCTATATAATAAGAGCTTTTGCTCATTTGTAATTAACTTTTGCAGAGAGAAATATATGCTGCGCCTACCTTGCCCTCAATATTGCTCTTTTTGTATCTGTTCATGTGTTTTCACTATTACGATTAATTGTTATGCCACATAGGGTTTCATGCAATTATAATGGTGAATTCTTTCTGTTTTGTGCAACTTTACCATTATGATCAATTGTTATGCCACATAGGGTTTCATGCGATTGTGATGATAAATCTGTTTCGTGAGTCTTTACTATTATGATCAATTGTTATGCCACATAGGGTTTCGTGCGATTGTCATAGTGAATTCTTCCCATAGATTAGACAAATCTGTTTTATGCCTAATAAGCTTGTTCAGATTGAGATGATAGTTGTGCCTACCTTGCCTTCAAGTAGAGAATCTGCACTTGTTTATCGTATGGTGTTGTGAACAATAAACTTATTCGGATTGAGATAATAGTTGTGCCACTTTGCCCTCAAGTAGAGAATCCGTATTCAGTTTATCGTGTGATGTTGTTATCAATAAACTTGTTTAGATTGAGCAAATAGATGTGCCACCTTGCCTTCAAGTTGAGAGTCTATACTTGTTTATCGTCTGATAGTCAAACCTTACTCCGTTTCCTCATGCTCTGTTTTCTTGAGGAGACTGGATAGAATTTAAGTAGTTAGCTTAGTTGTAGTTAATGATCTGCGAAACCAGAAAATCCTTAGCTGCAACGTTCTTGGTTTTCTTAACCTTGTGCCTCTTCCAGCTGAGACAAAAAGACAGGAGATAGTTTAGATTACTTTTCCCTTTTCAAGCATTTTTGTTAAGCACAACGAGGGAGCTTCCCCTCCTAATTTGAAGAGCACTCATTACGCAGTGTGCATAGCTGTCCGTACAAACCTGCACTCCAAAGGTGTTAGTTTTTACGCCAACAGATTATCACAATGAATAGTAGACAATCCTGCAAGGAGCTTACGAAGCCACACTGCTTCTCGAGCTGCCACACAAGCTGCAATGTACTCGGCCTCTACTGTACTCAGTGCCACAGATGACTGTTTCCTGTTACACCAGGAAATCATAGTGGAACTTAAACTGAAGCAACTGCTAGAGGTGCCCTTCTGATCTGCAACACAACCATCTTCTATAGGTTCAGTAGGCCCCCTCTGAATCTTTAAGTACTTGGCCTTGCAACACTGCAACCTTCACTTCTTCTCAGTAAGTTACAAGAACTCCCTCTTGATCCCTGCTTTAGTACTCGCAAAGAAGTCTTCTGGAAGTGAACTCCCTCTAGCCACCAACTCAGTCTCATGGCTGCAAATTGTGACTTCATGCTTGATTATTTCTTTGGTTGGCATGACTTCCTCGTAAGATGCCTCAATCTTTTCATCGCTTAAGCAATCTCTCATCACTTTCCAGCTTCTAGCTGTTCACAAAGCATTTAGGGAGAGATTACTAACAGTTTATGATTATCCAAAGAAAATATCAAGACTAGAATCATACAAGGTTTACTATCTCAGGTTATGGCATGAACACATAAGAATTTATGCATATGTTAGAACATGAATAAGTAAATCATCAAAAGATCAAACTAAAGGGATAAAGAAACTTATCTTTATATAATTTTGATATAACTTTCTTTCATCCTTTACTCCTTTCGAGAGTGCCAAACTCAGCACAACAAGAAAACAATCTGTGCACAATTACAGATTTCTTGAATGCATTATGCAGTTAGCATGTAGAACCAACTCTTCTCCAAGAGTTCAAGGTTCTATCACAAAGCATGCATTGGAGAATGATATCGATGTGATTAACCTATCACAACGAAAATGCAAATCTCTTCTCCCTTTTATTTCATCTCAAAGTCATACTTCAAGGATCTACATGATTAGTATGAATCAACTCACAATAGATAATTTGAAATCTTCAAAGGATCTTTATGCTAGAGATCACAATTCAAGAGAGAGAACAATCTCTTTATACTAATCACACAAGATTAAATAAAAGATATAACTTAACAAACAAAGAATACTTATCTCTTAAATATTCTGATAGATGCAAGATACGCTGATTTTAAGCACACAACTTTCACGGCTTGAACACAGGCCCATGACTTAGAATAGAAATTCCCTAGAGTCCTTCTGAGGAGAGGACTTATTCATATCCGCAAATGAAGCATGCTGATTAGGCCTAGTTGGACAATCCTTGGCGAAGTGCCCAAACTCATCACATCTAAAACATTGTATCTTGGACATATCCCTCTTCTTCTTGGATGGAGGTGCATCATTATTTCCCTTGTCCCGATTCCTTTTGAAGAAACCTTTCTTTCCATCTTTTCCTTTCTTCTTTGAAACATGGGAGGCGAGAACATGAATGTCTTCATTCTTTGAGCTTTGACCAACGCCTCTTGCCACCAACCTTGATTCTTCTTGAATGCAATCAGATCTTAGGCGATCAAACTTAGGCAGTTTCGATCTAGCACTGATTCCTTGAATGAAGGATTCCCAAGACAAAGGCAGCCCATTGAGGGCAAGCATGGTTAAATCCTTGTCATCAACTATATTCCCAATTGTTGAGAGCTGGTCTCTTAAATTTGAAATCCTCATGAAGTATGCAATAACAGATTCTCCCTTAGACATCTTCACATGATGCAATTGATGCTTTAGTGCAAGGGCTCGGCTGGTATTGTTGACTTCGTACATCTCTTCCAAGGTCTTGAGCATATCTCTCGCTGTCTTCAACTTAGAAATGATAGGAACAATATGATCCTTGACAGAGTCAACCAGAATCTTCATTGCTTTGATGTCTTTCTTCAGCCACTCCTTTTCTTCTGCCTCCTCAGGTTCAGAAATGCTAGGCTCCATGAAGTCACCCAAATCATTTTCATGCAAGGTGAGCATGATCCTAAATCTCCATGAAGTGAAGTTGGATACACCTTCGAGTCTATCTTCAACCTTCAAACCATTCACCATCTTAGCCTAAGTGAGATGAGTGAGCAACAGAAGGTATGCAGATTGGCAATAATTTGGTCACGATCCTCAAACCCGCTCTGATACCATGTTAAATTTAAGTGAACAGATTAAATGCACAGAAAATAATTCAAAATCAGAGACAATAACACAGCAGTTACCCTAGGAAAACCCTCCTCTTGAGGGAGAAAAACCCAGCAACAAAGATCTCTCTTATATTTGAACAATGACAACAGATCACTTTACAAATAGGTCTAACTCAAGACCAATATTCAGCACAGAAGTTCGCATCAAACTTGACACTTTAAATTCTGGCAGAGACGAGTTCACAATCTGTCCTAAATCAATTCGCAATCTGGTATTGAAGTACTGAGAGGGACTCACGCTTGACAGAGCATAGACCTAAAGAAGATCGCACCTGGTAGAGACAGAATATGGATCTACAGCAATTCGCCCCAGCATGAACTTTACTCTGTGAGATGTTCGCTCTTTTATATGATCGCACTGCACTGTGTGATATATTCGCCCTTTAATCATTCGCACTTTATCATCTGATAAATTCGCACTGGATCATCAGATAAATTTGTACTTGATCATCAGATAAACTCGAACTGGATCATCAGACAAATTCGCATTGGATCATCAGATAAATTCATACTTGATCATCAGATAAACTTATGTGCATAACCGAACTGGCATAGTTGATTAACAATGGACGAAACAATTTGTATATATACAAAGCGAATGGGAGAGACGCCTATCTTCAAATCTTTCATGTCGGCCTCTTAAGAAATCGCGCGCCATCTTAGATGAAAGTCGGCCTTGATAATATTCACACCTCTTCACAAGAGGTCGGCCACCTTTAAGAAATCGTGTCCCAAGAAGAATGAAGTCGGCTCCAAATAATAAACATGTATTAAATGTCTCCTTAATAACAGATCAAGATGCATTAGTATCTTCTCATGTCGACCATACAATGCAATGAAGATAATGAATAAATTAAATAGCCAACGGCTATCATTTAATTTATGTTCTCTCAACAAGGCTGAGCTGGAAGGAACGACAGACGCTGCGATATCATTAACACTACTCACATTATAAACATCCCCAAAACCAAGGTGATCACTTGAAATTGATAAATTAGGGCAGATTTAGGGTTATCCCAAAAAGGGGACATTACAACTATATCAATTGGTAATCAAACATCATTATGCAATTATAATACATGTGTATATATATATATATATATATATATATATTCCTAATTTATATATTTTAAAACTTATTTTCCAATAATATCCTTGCTAAAAACAAAATTTATTTCCAATAGATCTCTTATATTCCAATTTCTTATTTTTCCTTCCATCCAATCCACTCAATGCCTTCTCCCAAGAAAGTGAACTCCTCTTTATATCTTCATATCTCCATGAAATGATGCACCCCTTGGAATAGATATCCTTTCCAAAGGTTATGACTTTTTATTTAACTTAATATTGTTTTGTTTATATCCCAAGCGCTGCCCTCAATATTCTTTTAATTATTAATTATATGTTTTCTTTATGGAGTTCACTGCATTAATATCTTCCTTAATTAATTCTATTGAATCTTTTGAAGAGTCTCCTTGGTCGTTGCTTCATATCAATGACTATATTAATCTTTGGACAGGCCGCAATGGGGGGTTTTTGATGTATGGCGAGGGGCATGAGAAGTTTCAAACTTGTTTTCAAAATGCTTAATTCTTAAATTTTATGACACCAGTGTATTGTTGGTTTCATTTGTGATTGATCGAGATATAGTGAAGGTTCATTATGTTTATATATCAAAGGTTATGCCTCTTCTTCAAGTTTTGTGAAGCTCTTGTAAAAAATTACATCCATTGATGGTTTGTACTCATGTGAATGCCAATTTATCCTTTGTGAGTTGCTTTAGTAGTGTAAAGTAATCATAAATGTAATTTGTCATTTCGGAATTCTAGATAGACATATCTTAAAACTTGTGTGAATTACATTTTTAGATTTTGTCTAGTTCTTGAGAAAACACAAACTTGCAATCACATCTAGGGTTTTGTGGTAGCATCTAGGGTTTCGTGATGTCATTTGCTTATCATGATAGCACCTACACTATGATTTTCCAAAACCCTTTAACCTTTTTTAGTATAATTTGTGTTCTTTTGTTTGAATATAAAATATTTTGTGTGGACAAAGTTGTAAGCCGCTCTTTCCAAAATTGTGCATGTCGTAACTAATTGAGAAGCATGTTGTAAAGATTCTTTTCGGAAAGTTGGGAAGCTTTTGGGGTGCCTTATCACTATTTTATATGTAGTAATAATTTTGTGAACCTAAGCATTAATTTTGAAGCATTTTTAGTTATCTAGTCATTCTTCCTTCTATATTGATAGAATGCTTGACAACAATAGTAGTGGATTGCTTTTGTCAATCTTCAAGGGTCCAACATTCAATAAACCAAAGGCTAGAACAAAGAGGGCTACATTAGCTCAACCAACTCTACTAGATGGTGGACATAGCAAAAGATAGGCTGCCAATTCCTCTGTTGCAAAGGAGGATTGGTCCACTATATAGTTTTAGTCTTCATCAAGAGGAATAGGCTTACCTCTCAACAAACAAAGAAGTTGGTGGTCTCACATAATGTCTTGTGACTATAGAATCAACAAAGACTCCATTAATATGTTGGAATGTTGATCCTCAAGATGCCACATAGATTGATAACCTGTTAATGATAATTGCAGCTTCAGGCAATCCTTCCAGCACAGTTCAATTGGAGAAAACATAAATTAAATAATAGCTCTTCGGCTATTTAATTTATATGTGATTTTTTATTGACATATATTTAATGAGGAGGCTCGAATGTTATGAGGCCAACCTCATTCCTTACCTTCCACGATTTTCTCTCTTGGCACGAATCTCCTAACATGGCCGACCTTGTTAGAAGAGACGCGATTTTTCATAAGTCATTTTCTTGATATGGCCGACTTCTTCTTGGCCAAAAGTCGCACCCCCTTGTCTTGTATATATATTCATTACATCTCTCATTGTAATTCATCAAGTTTATTCTATGTAAGTGCGAACTCTATGTGAGTGCAAATTCTTCAATAACAGATTACGAATTACTCAAGAGCAGATCAATAACAGATTGCGAATTACTCAAGAGCAGAGTGCGAATTCTTCAAAGGGCAGATTGCAAATTCTTCTAAGGCAGAATTGAACCTTCAGGAGTGACAGTTTATTATCTGTTCTTGCATCTACAGTTGGTGCTGAATATTGGCCTTGTGATTGGCCTCATTGTAAAGAGATTTGTTGCCATTGTTTATATATAAGAGAGAGACTTTTGTTGTTGGGTTTTTCTCCCTCAAGAGGGTTGTTTTCCCAGGGTATCTGCTGTGTTATTGTGTCTGATTTTTTGAATTATTTTCTGTGCATTTAATCTGTTCACTAAAATTTACATGGTATCAGAGCGGGTTTGAGAGGATCGTGATCAGATTATTGCAAACCAGCATACCCTTTTTGTTGTTCACTTATCTACTTCAGTCAAGATGGTGAATGGTTTGAAGGTTGAGGATAGACTCGAAGGTGCATCCAACTTCACATCATGGAGATTCAGGATCATGCTTACCTTGCGTGAAAATGACTTGGGTGAGCTCGTGCAGTCTAGCACTTCTGAACCTGAGGAGGAAGAAGAAAAGTTGCAATGGCAAAAGAAAGACATAAAAGCAATGAAGATATTGGTTGATTCCGTAAAGGATCACATTGTTCCTATCATCTCTAAGTTGAAGACAGCGAGAGACATGCTCAAGACCTTGGAAGAGATGTACGAAATCAACAATACTAGTCGGGCACTTGCACTAAAGCAACAACTTCATCATGTGAAGATGATGAAAGGTGAATCAATGATCGCATACTTTATAAGGATTGCAGATTTGAGAGATCAGCTCTCTACAATTGGACATATGGTTGATGACAAGGATCTGACTATGCTCGCTCTCAATGGGCTGCCTTTGTCTTGGGAATCATACATTCAGGGAATCAGTGCAAGTTCTAAATTGCCTAAGTTTGATCGCCTAAGATCTAATTGCATTCAAGAGGAATCAAGGTTGGTGGCAAGAGGCGTTGGTTAAAGTTCAAAGAATGAAGATATTCATGTTCTCGCCTCCCATACTTCAAAGAAGAAAGGAAAAGATGGAAGGAAAGGATTCTTCAAGAGGAATCGGGACAAGGGAAATGATGATGCACCTCCATCTAAGAAGAAGAGGGATATGTCCAAAATTCAATGTTTTAGGTGTGATAAGTTTGGGCACTTCGCCAAATATTGTCCAACTAGACCTAAGCAACAAGTCACCGTTGCGGATGTTGATGATGCCTCTCCTCAAAAGGATTCAAGTGAATATTTGTTCTATTCAGCATTATCAAGTAGTGTACCTTCCGACACCAACACTTGGATAATCGACAATGGTGCTTCACGACACATCACCGGTTTCAAGGAGCATTTATCAAGTTTGGTGGAGAAGGAGTCTTCTAAACAAGTCATCATTGGAGATGATGCTAGCTACTTCGTGAAAGGAATTGGGACCTCTACACTTCATTTGGATTCCGGCATATCACTTCAATTGGGTAATGTTCTTTATGTTCCTGGAATCAAGCGCAATCTTATTTCTATATCAGCTTTGGAAAATAAAGGATATCAAGTTGCCTTCTCCAAAGGAAAAGTTCTAGTATGGATGGAGAACTCTAGCTTCAAGGATGCTCAAGTAATTGGAGTTAGACATGAAAACCTTTACAAGGTCTGCACACGTTCATTACAAGCTTTGGTTCATGACTCTTCAAGTCTATGCGATCTTTGGCATCGGAGATTGGCTCATCTACACTTCCGAGCATTACCTATCATGGAGAAGATGGTGATGGGCCTTCCTAAGTTTAACCAGGAGCACGAAGGTACATGCAAGGGCTGCGCATTGAGTAAGAATATAAAAGCCCCCTTTCATAGTAGAGAAAATAGATCTAAGTGTATTTTAGAGCTTATTCATTCTGATTTATGTGGTCCTATGTCTGTTCCTTCTTTGAGTGGTTTCTTGTATTATGTTTTTTTCATTGATGATCACTCTAGGAAGACTTGGATTTATTTTTTGAAATCTAAAGAGTCTGAGGAAGTGTTGGATAGGTTTAAAGAGTTTAAAGCCTTGGTAGAAAATCTTTCTGGTAAAAGAATTAAAGTCCTTAGATCGACAATGGTGGAGAATACACCTCTGGTAGTTTTCGAAACTTTTGTATTGATCAGGGATTAAGAGGGAGTTACGTGTTCCCTATAATCCTCAACAAAGCGGTGTTGCAGAAAGAAAGAACAGAGCGATTGTGGAAGCAGTGAGGCCATGATCCATGATCAAGATTTGCAAACCTTCCTATGGGGAAGCTTCCAGGACAGCGTGTATGTTCAAAGCGAAGTCCTCATAAGATCTTGCAGAATATGACTCCAAAAGAAGCCTTTACAGGAAAGAAGCCTAAGTCAGTCATTGAGGATCTTTGGATGTCCTGTCTATGTTCATGTTCCCAAGGAAAAGAGAACCAAGTTGGAGCCTTGGTAAGAAGGAAATATTTGTGGGCTACAATGAGACCTCAAAGCCTCACAGAATTTACATTCCAAATCAGAAGTTGATCGAGATCGTGGGATGTCACATTGAGGAAGATGTTGCATTCGAGGAGATCGAGTTCATATGGAGATTGATAATGAAAGAGTCTCCTCGAGGGATATGGAAGTTGACCATACTCCACGAGATTGAAGGAGACAGAACCAAAGAAGATATTGATCCTGTTGAACCCTTGGAACCTACTGATGGGCCTACTGACATTGTTATTGGGAGAAAGAGACCTCTATGGGCCAGTCGCACTATGCAAGAGGCTGAAAGCTTTGCAGCTCCTAGAGGCACATTCAAAGAAAGCAAAAGGCCACATAAGTTCTCCAGTTATGTTGCCTTGATGAGTCAGATTATAGAATCCGAGCCTACCTGCGTTGAGGAAGCATCTAGTCATCAAGTTTGGAGAGATGCCATGGCAAAGGAGTATCAGTCAATTCTTAAAAATGATGTTTGGGATATTGTTCCTAGACCCGAGGGCAAGTCTGTTGTATCTTCTAAATGGCTATTCAAGATTAAGCATGCTGCAGATGGAAGCATTGAGAAGTACAAGGCAAGATTTGTGGCTCGTGGGTTCTCTCAGAAAGAGGGAGTTGATTATGATGAGACATTTGCTCCTGTTGCTCTCTACACTTCAGTCAGAACCATCATTGCTATTGCTGCATCTAGAAGATGGAAGATTCACCAGATGGACATGAAAACAGCCTTTCTCAATGGAGTGATTGAGGAAGAGGTTTATATAGAGCAACCTGATGGATTTGAGATTCATGGGAAGGAGTCACATGTTTGCAAACTGAAGAAGGCCTTGTATGGTCTTAAGTAGGCTCCTCGGGCATGGTACGAAAGGATTGATCGGTACCTATCAAGCTTGGGTTTCTTGAAGAATGATGCTGATTCAAATCTCTACTTCAAGGTAATCAATGGTGATGCTTTAATTTTGGTTTTATATGTTGACGATCTGATCCTTACTGGAGAAGATCATCTGATTCTTGAGTGTAAGAAGGAGTTGACTTCTGAATTTGAGATGAAGGACCTTGGGCTCATGCATTACTTCCTTGGATTAGAAGTCTGGCAGAAACCAGATGAGATGATTCTAAGTCAAGGAAAGTACACCATTGATATACTTAAGAGATTTGGCATGATGGATTGCAAATCCATGTCTACACCTATGGAGACCAATCTACATAAATTGAAGGAGGCACCTAGTTCAGATTTGGTGGATCCTACATTGTACAGACACTGATTGGATCCTTGATGTATCTAGTTAGCACTAGACACGATATTTGCTATGCGATGAGTGCACTTAGCAGGTTTATGTGATCGGAGCGAGATACATCTTGTTGCAGCTGGCATATCTGAGGATACTTGCGTTAAGCGCAGTTGGATATGCGGTTGAGGTATGCCGCCGGATCACGGGAGCTTGAGTTACATGGTTTCAGCGATTACGATTGGTAGGAGGTTCGTCCGCGAATCGGGCTTTCTGGTTGTTGCCCCGGTTTGGGTTACGCTATGATTTCTGATGCGGAAAGAAGCGATCATC
Source organism: Sequoia sempervirens (assembly GCA_007258455.2). NCBI lineage: Eukaryota > Viridiplantae > Streptophyta > Pinopsida > Cupressales > Cupressaceae > Sequoia > Sequoia sempervirens. Next base: position 155,712,307 of record VDFB02379711.1, on the reverse strand, counting down.
GTAGCATTGAGTACAGCGAGGCGAGTACATTGCGGCTTGTATGGCAACTCGGCGATTAATGGCCCATTAAACTCATATGCGAGTTGTTTGGACAATCAATGGAGCCTACTATCATTCATTGATGTCAGGGTTATTGTGAAGCACTACATCCAGAGCACGTGTTTCATGATAGAGACCAAGCATGTGAGATCAAGTACCACTATATTAGAGATATAGTCTTGCGAAAGTACATGCAGTTGAGGTACATTAGCTGATGAGCAGACAGCAGATATTCTCACCAAGCCTCTCGCCAGGATAAAGTTTGTGTACTTCCAAGATAAGCTTGGTATGGTGGAGAATCCAACCTTGATTGAGTAAGAGTCTCAGTATCAGTGAGCCTTGTTAATGCATTTTCTTCTGAGACGGAAGAATTTGAGGTGCAAGCCCTTGCTAATGCATTTTCTTCTAAGACGGAAGAATTTGAGGTGCAAGCCCTTGTTAATGCATTTTCCTTTGAGACGGAGGAATTTGAGGTGAAAGCCCTTGTTTCCACCCTCTGAGTTGAGTCATGGTGGATGTCATGTGTGAGACTCCATGACATATGTTGTACTTGTGCTTCACCCTCTGAGAGAGTCATGGTGAAAGTCACGTTGAGGTGACAACATCATGCAAGTGATGAACACTTGTACTTACCATAGTATGGTTGTAGCCATTATGGTTGATATCGTGTTGAGGCGATACCTAATATCACATTGAAGTGATAAGTCTTGTACAGCTGGAAGATCTCTCCCTAGCTGAGAGGGAGTGTTAATGATAATTGCAGCTTCAGGCGATCCTTCCAGCATAGTTCAATTGGAGAAAACATAAATTAAATAATAGCTCTTCGGCTATTTAATTTATATATGATTTTTTATTGACATATATTTAATGAGGAGGCGCGAATGTTATGAGGCCGACCTCATTCCTTACCTTCCACGATTTTCTCTCTTGGCACGAATCTCCTAACATGGCCGACCTTGTTAGAAGAGACGCGATTTTTCATAAGTCATTTTCTTGATATGACCGACTTCTTCTTGGCCAAAAGTCGCACCCCCTTGTCTTGTATATATATTCATTACATCTCTCATTGTAATTCATCAAGTTTATTCTATGTAAGTGCGAACTCTATGTGAGTGGGAATTCTTCAATAACAGATTACGAATTACTCAAGAGCAGATCAATAAGTTTGCGAATTACTCAAGAGCAGAGTGCGAATTCTTCAAAGGGCAGATTGCGAATTCTCAAAGGCAGAATTGAACCTTTAGGAGTGACAGTTTATTATCTGTTCTTGCATCTACAGTTGGTGCTGAATATTGGCCTTGTGATTGGCCTCATTGTAAAGAGATTTGTTGCCATTGTTTATATATATAAGAGAGACTTTTGTTGCTGGGTTTTTCTCCCTCAAGAGGAGGGTTTTCCCAGGGTATCTGCTGTGTTATTGTGTCTGATTTTTTGAATTATTTTCTGTGCATTTAATCTGTTCACTAAAATTTACATAACCAAGAGGCATAGGAGGGATTGTTTGGGGTTCCATTGGATGAGGAGATCCTTCATATTGAGAGAAACTCATATTCAAAATCCAATTTTGGTGCAAACGAATATGAGACTTAGCAATAGTAGATCTAGTTGCTATATAGTATATTGTTTTTTATATTTTTTATATTTTGCCATTTTGTAGTTGTAGCCTTCTAGCATTTTGTTGTTTATGTACGTTGATAATGAAAACAATATTTTTTTTAATTTGTATGTCAATTCTCATGTGAATTCTCAATTCAGCTATAATGTTATGCAATATAGTTATCTAACAAATATGGTGAATGCCTTATCATATGAATGATTGGAACTTCGTATATTTTCAAATCTTCCCTAATTTTTAACTATACATAAAAAAGGTTTCATGTCTCTTGTCATCCCTAAAGGCATCCCAATCCTTTATCATCCTCGTCATGGAAACGTTGTGGAACATAGATTTTTTATTACATGTTTGTCAAGTGCGTAGGTGACAAATTTAGAAACTTGAAAAGTAATCAACTTCATTACAATATAAGTTTGTAGAACTTATTAATTTTTCATTTACTTCTTGTTTGTTGTTGTCATTCAATTTTTTATTTAAAAAACCATATTATTTTGTTTTAGGTGACAAAGGCTTTGGTCAAGGTTTGTGAATAGAGATAAAACACAATGGATTATTATATGAGGCCATGGACAAGGCTGAGAAGGCCACAACGTTACTATGAAGGTCCAACAAAAAAAAATATGAACCCATTTGGCAAATACTTGATCAGACATACAACTACCTATTACTTGAATCTTAGGTTTTTCTTTTCTAATTTTTTAGGACCCATGAGGAGACTATGGATGGCCTGAACACATGAATAGAGGGGATGATATCAAATGAAGCCTATAGAAACACAATTCTTGTGAAATTGCAGATTTATAGGGGAATGGAGTTTTTAGCTATACGTATTCGAAGGAGAATGACTCAATAGCAAGGTTTAAAAACTAAGTTCTTCAAAAGTTAAATTATAGTCTTTTAGATTGTACACATATTTAATTAGTTCAATTGTGCAAAGTTATAAATGGCTTTGCAGATTTGCTATGGAAAGCTTATAATGCAAAAACACCACATTTTCAACCTTGGCATTCACATTTTGAGCCAGCCATTTAGTGCTTCTAAGTGTGAGAACAATTCAAGCAATTTTTAGGCCATTCACATGAAGAAGCACAAAAAAATTGATCCCAAAACATCTCAATGACCTCAGTTTTGTGCAGTACAACCTATGCCTTTGACTCAAAAAGGCAGAGGGAAAAGAGACTAATAACGTGATTGACTTGAGTTTTTTTATTTGTATTCAGATTGGATTACTGAGGATGTGAAAGCCATGTTTTTTGTGACGGAGATTACCTATTTTGAGAGCAGAGCAGCATAGTCAATGGATATAGGAGAACGAGTGCGTGCAAAAACATAAGCATCAAGAGGAGCTTTGTTAGATGATTATCATGATATGCTTGAGGATTATATTACTCTTAAAGAGCAATCTTTAACAGTCAATGGCATCATCACTTAGGAGATTTTAATGAAAAAGAAATTTGTAAAATTCTTATATGGTTTTGTAACTTAATGACAATTGATCAAATCATCATATCATATATGACTCTTTTTTCTTTTTAAGCTTACTTTACTAATTTATGTATTTTTAATATAGTGCCAAATTTGACTCAAAATTTTAGCCTCCAAAGTTTTTGCAAGTCCAAGTTTTTGAATTATGGCTGAAACAAGTCATACATTTGCACAGTGGTCAATAAAGAGCCCATTTGTAGACAAAAAAACCAAAGAAATTAAAACTAATATGGTTGTTGCTCACGAGGGAAGATGTTAGACCTTTTAAGATCCCACGACGATTCCATTCGTATGGTGAGCATTATAAGTAAAGTACATTCTAGTAATGAATATTGAAATAATGTGTAGATAGGTAATGCAATATTTGTTAAAAAATATAAGCAGGCCAAGAAACCCTAAGGCAGTCTAACTAACTTTGAAAGGAAGTTCATGTGTATCAGAAATCTCTTATAAACATGTGCAGATTTAACGTACTTTAACATCTGAAATCCATGATTTGTTTCGCAATTCAATGAAACAGCAAAAGAGAAAAGTAATGTAACAGAAATATTCTTTCATCCACAATAAATATACAAGTGTAACTGTTAACTGATCAAAGTATGAAGACAAACCTTCTAAAGAAGATGGAGAAGGTGCCATTGTAAATAGACCTTGATGTGATAGTATCGCAGTCCCGCTGCTTCCCTCGAGGACGGGTGGACGGGACTAGTCGAACTGGCGACAAGCGTGATACAAACCTCCGTTTATGACAAATTAAAATCGTTGAATAATCATGATGCTAAATAGGTAAGGAGAACACTGTTTCTCCCCGCGCGCCCGCGTGCATGGTCGGAAAGAATACCCTGCAAGTGCGGGATTGCGGGTCCGGTGGGACCTTTGCTGTGCCTTTCTAGAAGAACGCCAACACCACAGTGCGGGAGCAGCGGGCTGGAACTGGGAGCTGCGGGCAGGATGGGGTCGCGTGGGCTCTAAGCGGGGGGCATCTGCGGTCTCGTGGGCCCTGCACTCTTCGAAATAGGTTTGTCTTGGGTCCCATTTTCTCCTTCTTTTCTTACCCCCAAAACTACCTCCATTGGTTCAAAATTCTTCAAAGAAGAAGAAATTAGACAAAGAAGACCCATATGCAGCCTCGAAAAAGATATAACAGCATATAACCATAACCACAAAGGTGAAATCATTCTAATTGGAGATTTTAATGGAGAATTCAAATAACCAGTTTTTTTGCCTTTGATATTGAGATGGGAATAGGGGATACCCCTTTATGGATAAAAGAGGAAGGGAATCAAAAGTGGGAAAGATTATTTCAAGTTGGAAAAGGAGATATCACAGAGTATGGGGCAGAATTATTTGGAATGTGTAGCTTGTATGATTTAATTATATACAATGGTTTAAAAATGTGGCCTAGTTATGGGAACATCACATGTCACACATACAATGGTCAAAGTGTGGTGGACTATGTTATAAGCTCAAAGAAATTCGTGACAAATTTAATAGACATAGAAGTAAAGAAGTGTTCCATATAAATGAATTTTGATCACAATCCAATACAGGTGAAAATCAGCATAAAAAATGGTACTCAACGGCAAGAGATGACACAGCATAATGAAAATAAAGAAACTACTCAAGGTGCAATCCTTTTAACACAGGAAAACCAAGAAACTTTCCAAACAATGCTGGAAAAACAGTTGCACGAGGTGGGAACCAATGGGATGTTCAACTCAAATTAAAAAAGTATGGACAGCACCATGTTGACCTCTATTATTCTCAAGGCCCTCAACTCTTGCAAAAGGTCTAAGTCTAAAAAAAGTGATAAAAATAGCTTTCCAGCAAACCCATGGTACGATGAAGATTGTAAAGCAGTAAAGAAAAAGGCTAAAAAATGGGGTAATAACAAAGAATATGTAAAGTTGGTCAGACTGAAAAAAGAAGTGTATATGCAAACTAGAAGGAAGGAGTTAATATTGTTTGGGAGGCACAATCCAAGGGGCTTTTGGAGAGAATTGCAGCAACAAGACACGAATAAAGAGAACAATATTACAAACCTTGAATGGTTAGAGTATGCAAAGCAACTTTATGAGAGGGGGCAAGATAAAGACAACCCTCCAATAATTAATTCAAGGGTTAAACTTTTTTCTTCGAATAACATTAAAGAAGGAATAAAAAAGTTGGCAATGGGTAAAGCTCGTGACATAGATTTTTTATAGGTAGAACACTTAAAATGGGGATTGGAGGCTCTCACACCTCATATTAAAAAAATATTTAATGAGGTCCTTTAGTATGGGTTTCCAACAAATTGGACGACTGGTGTTGTCATCCCCCTGCTCAAAAGTGGTGACATCAACAACCCTTCAAATTATTGCACTATAATGATCAACCATCTTTTTGGTAAACTTTTTGGGAGCATGATAGAAAAGTGGATTAGTGTCTGGGCGGAAAAGAAGGGAAAGCGCACAAAAGGGCAAGCGAGGCCAAAACATTCTACTATTGATCATTGCATGACTCTTAGACACTTAATCGAGAAGGTTTGGGATAAATAGGGAGAGGAGGTTTTTTGTTGTTTTGTTGGCTTTAGGAAATCTTTTGATACGTTTCCTAGGAGCAAATTATGGAGTAGCATGGAAGAATTGGAAATTCCAATACACTATAGAGTTGTTGTTCATAGGTTGTATGAACAAGTTTGGGCCAAAATTCAAACCAAACAAGGATTTTCATAATGTTTTGGAAGTGATATCAGGGTCAAGCAGGGATGCCCTTTATCCCTTACTTTATTTGGGATATACATTGACAAATTAGAGCAGTGGATCAATAAGTTTGGTAGGGGTGGGGTCTACTTGACCAATTGTGTTATAAAATTGCTTTTATATGCGGATGATCTTGTCTTAATAGCAAAAACAACACAAGATTTGAAGGAACACTTAAAAAAGTTAGAGCTATTTTGTCATCAGGTGGGGATGCAAGTGAACATTACCAAAACTAAGGTCATGATCTTGACCTTGAAGAGAAAGAAGGTTCATAGGGAATTTGTTTTTGAAGGAAGCCCCTTGCAAGTGGTCAATAAATATAAGTATATTGGCCTTGATTTCCACAACAAACTCAATTGGGAAACATGTAGAGCAAAGAGGATACAAGGGGGATGGAAAGCTTTGCACTCATTGCAAAATAGATGCAGAAGGGCCGAGTTATGGGATTGGAAGACAAAGAAAACTCTTTTTGGGCTTTTAGTTGTTCCAGTGGTACTATATGGATGTGAAATTTGGGGTAGAAACACCTCAGCAAAAAAGAGACAGATAGAGAGATTGCAAAAACATTTAATCACACATAATCTCAGGATTAAATCTATTGTCCCTTACGAGATTGTTCTAGCTGAGGCTGGGGCTTTCCCTGTTGAAGCGTCTGCTATGTTTCAGTTGCTAAGCTATCTAAGAAGACTAGATAACATGGAGACTCATTGCTGGCCAAAAATGGCAGCTAATGAAAAATTACATAGAAGAAAGAGCACGTGGATGAAACAAAATATCAAATGGATGAGCAAGTGGGGTATTAGCTTAAGTGTGTCCAAATAACAATAGGGAAATAAAAAGGTATGTGCAAGGAAAGTTCAAAGAAAGCATGTGGAAAGGGCCACTTGGGAGGAAAAAGGAATACTATAGCAAACATTTTAACCCTACACATGACCATACACAAAAGACCTACATCAGAATGGAAATAAAATGGAAAGCAAAAATGTTAATAGCTCAGATAAGAACAAGTTTGCACCAACTTAGATGTGAGACTAGAAGATGGATGATACCTAAAGAGGAGTGGGCAGACAAAAAGTGTAGATATTGCACTCAAGAAGTGCTTGAGACAGAATGGCACTACATCAGGGAATGTTCGGCTTACAAGGACATTCAAATCAATTATATTGAAACATTAAAAGGGAACAACTTGGGTGATTTGTTTGAAGAAAAGAAGATTTAATAAGGTTTGCAGATTTTCTAGTCAAGATACACAACAGAAGATCCAAGATGCAAAAAGAAAAAGAAACATAGGTTTTTTGCATTTTTTGGGGGTTCAGGTTTCTTCGCTAGCTATCCGTGGGTCCCATAAGCTGCTTGGCCTCGTGGACGTGATTAAAAACATTCATTAATTCATTAATTATTTTTTCAACCTCTGTAATCATTCAAATCATGACTCATTTTGTAATGAGCTTCCCCTCCTTTGCTTGCACATTCATTTTCTATAAATTCCTCTCAGCAGCCCATACTTTTGGAAACCGTTACTTATTAATAAAACTGAGAGGCTTCCTATAGTCACATGTGAGATCCGTGTGTATAAAAATGTGCCCTTAAATCTCATATAAATTAATAAATTGTCACCGTTGATTTGAATGTGGTTACATACTGGCAGGGTTACGTCCTTTCTGCAAACTACAGGAATATTGCTGAATGTTTCGTTCGGACTAATAGAAAATTTTAATAGTGAACAGGCCTGGAATTTGATGGTCTATTTGACCCTTTTTTCAATTTTAGACCGTATATTGCAACTATAAAATTTATTAGATCGTATAATTTGACTTGCTATATTTTTATTAAATCGTAAAAAATTATTATTAGCAAAATATAATATAGTATTTCAATTTATAATATATATCATTTTCTAATTTTTATTATAAAATGATAAATTGGTTTAGAATAGAATATAACTTTTTTTTAATACTTTCTAATATGAATTTAGAAACTTTGATATTTTTATAATGGTTATCTTTTTTTATATTAATATATGCAATTTATAATATTATTATAAATATATATATTAATTTAGAATCTTTTCAAAATAGAATATAATTATTTTTAACTTTTAATATATTTAACAAGATTTGTTTTTAATATAAACTTAGAAACTTTTGTTAATTGTTAATTATAACAACCGATTTTTATATTTATTACTAATAATTATCATTTTTTTCTGATTTTTCAAAATATTGCATTTATAAAAGATTTTATATAAAAATTCATAAATTGAATTATTTTTTACAGACATTTAAATGATCAAACTGTCATAAAATTTTCATATGCAGGTCTGATAGTGAATGCCTAGTCATCCAAAAAATCAAATAATAATAATAGCTCTATGTTAAAACACACCGTTAAATGAGCATTTCATAATGGTCGATAGATAATGCTGTGAAAAGCTTCAAGGCTGATTTGAAACCGTGTTAATCTTTTCTGTTGATAATAGAATAATAGTATAAAACTAATCAATTTTAATTAAATTTATAAGATATAAGATAAATTTATTAATAATATTTAATGAATTTTATATATAATATATAAATAATTAATTTTTTATTATTTTTTGGTCGGTAATATATTTTATTTATTAATGTATAAAAAATAATACAAAAGTAAAGATTCTGAAAGCTCCAACAACATAAAGTCCTTCGCTTTCCTCAGCATACTACTCCTAAAAGGACTACCACCAGCCACACCAAACCCATCCCCCAAAAGAGCCCAACAATACAACACATCTCAGCGGAGAAAGGACAAACATACATTCTGAAGAAAAGTAGAAAACCCAAAATAGCCAAATTAAAACAAAAAACCGCCATGTAAAAGCATCACTAACCACCTCAAAGACTAAAGAAGCCCCCATATACAAAGTTTACAACTCTCTAAATATTGCTGAGGCCAGCTTACAAGCCTTAGGATGCCGATAACTTAACACCAACACAAAGCCACCGCACCTCTAGCAACAAACAAACCCCGACTTTAGCCATTAAAAGAAAATAGAACCACGTCCTTCACCTACGCGCTGGCGCCACCAAATCCACATACACCAATGACCACGCAAAAGTTGGGAATTGCAACACACACTCAAAATTAAATGATAAAAAAGGCTCATTATATAATGGTTCTCACCAGGCAACCCAGCCCCAACTCCACCGTTCTTCAAGGATATAACATGAGAATGAAAGCCAAAATTCAAAGAAGCTAGCATTTAGTAGAGGGAAACACCAGCCACCTTCCATCCACCCAAACAACCAAACCTCCATGAAAAACCACAACAAGGCCACCAACACAGCCAAAAAAACAAATGAACACTCCCTGCTCCCAACAAGATAAACACAAAATTCTAGAAATTACGCACTTTCCAAATTTACCCAGCCCTGACAATCCTCCAAACGCACCTCTCCAACCTGATCAAAACTTAGTGCCCACTTTGAAAGTTTATCAGCTACACTATTGCCCTCTCTTCTAACATGGCTAACCATAAATTCCTCAAATGAATTCAACTCACTCAAGATCAAAGAAATATACCCCTGCAGATGCCAAGCTTTGATCCCCCCATTTTTAATTGCCTGTATAATAACCAAAGAATCACCCTCCAAATGCAACTTCCTAGCTCCTGAACACCGAGCAAAACAAACTGCCAGAAGCGCAGCAAAGGCTTCAGCCTCATTGTTTGAGCCAAACTTTAACCTCTTTGCACCAAACTTTACCAAACCACCTTTCTCATCCCTTACCGCAAACCCCGCCCCAGAGGGACCCGGGTTAGGTTGAGCAGCACCATCGAAATTCACCTTATGCCAACCTTCAAAAGGAGGTTCCCAAGATGAAGCAAACTGTGACTTTTTCCTAACAAAACTATCTGCCCAAGCCCCATGCCTGATCTTTATACCAGGCCACAACTTTTGAATCCTTCCATCCTCCATTGTAAAAGGAAGGGCAACCGACCTTGATTGGGAAGCTGCTGCCCCAACTACCTCCTCAATTGCCTGATTAAACCTGCCTAGAATTCTTCTTTCATCTTCCCATTTGTCCATAAAAATCCTTCGGTTTCTCTCTTTCCATAACTCCCACACTAGCAATGATGGACTTGAAATCCATATACTTGATAAAGAGGATTTCCTTGGAGGCATTGGCCAACTTTCAAAAACCCCACTTAGCGTGTTTTGCATTGGCCCATGCCAATTAAAATTCCCTTTTAAAAATGACCAGCACTTTGAGGCAACCTCACAATGAAGGAGAAGATGATCTACAGTTTCCTCCGCCAATCCACACAACACACACTTTGATGGACCAGCAAAACCAAGACGTTTCCTTCTCTCACCGATAAGAATCCTACCTTTCACGGCTAACCATGCAAAGGCACCTACCTTAGGGAGAAAATTCTTACTCCAAAACAGACCACACCTCCTAACCGGCTCATTCTCCCAGCTGATAGCTCAATTTGACTGAATAAACCCCATCACGAGCCCCACACCAGATCACACGATCCTCACCTCCGGTGATAAGAAGTTTTCGCTGGGCAAGAGCCTCTTTTAAAAGCTCTTCTTGCTGGTTTGACAGTCCTACACCAGACAAAACCTTCCATCCCCAATCTTCCCCCAAGATACCATGTCTTACCACCAAGTAGTCTCGGACTTTGTCACCCCAAAGGGGCATCAGCCTATCTCTGATCTCCAACAAACCTTCCTTCTCTTCTAATGCTGGAAACCCTGCCCAAGAATCATCCCAGAATTTTTCTTTTTCTCCATTACCAATCTGCCATGTTACATGATCAATGATTACCTTTCTACAGCTTGAAATGAAATTCCACACTGCTGAGCCTTTGGGTGGATTTCTGATTGTTAATATTCTGTGATTTTCCAAAGAGTCAAAATATTTAGCTTTCATTACTCTAACCCATAGCTAGTTTGGGTTAGAGTAAATATTCCATACCAATTTTGCTCCAAGGGCTTCATTCATTTTATGCCAATCCCTTATACCAGCCCCACCTTTTCCTTTTGATAAACAATTTTTTTCCCAAGCCAATAAAGGGATTTTATCCTGCTCACTAACGCCATTCCAGAAGAACTTCCTCATTTGCTAATTAATTGTCTTAATAACCTTGCTAGGGATCTTCAAACACATCATAGAGAAGATTGGAATAGCTGAAATTACAGATCTTAGCATCAGAATCCTTCCGGCAGAAGTGAGCCATCTACTTTTCCAACCATCCATTTTGGATAAACAATTGTCCACAAGTCCCTTCCATAAATCTGACTTGTTAGCTCCACCAAAAAGTGGGATTCCCAAGTACTTGCTTGGGAGGTTACCCACTCTCATACCAAGGACTCTACAGACCGCTCTTTGAATTGCTGGGGCAGAATTAAAGAAGAAAATTTATGATTTGTGCCAATTAACACGCTGCCCCAAAGCCTGCTCATAATCATCTAACGTTTTCTTCATCACCTGAGCTTCCCTTACTGAGGCCTCCCCAGCTAGAAAGGTGTCATCCGCGAATTGCAAATGTGATAGAGGCTCAACCCCTTCAGCAATCTTAATGCCCTTCCATTGCCCCTCACCACACTTCAAAGAGATCAGCCTACCAAGAACTTCAGCCAAAATAATAAAAAGAAATGGGGACAAAGGGTCCCCTTGTCTAATCGCCTTATTTGAGTCAAAGAAACCCTGAGGGCTTCTGTTAACAATCATTGAGAAGTGAGGAGAACTGATACAGCTACTAACCCAGTCAATCCATGCGGGATTAAATCCAAATTTTGACAGCACCTGAAGAAGGAAGTCCCGATTTACCTCATCATACGCTTTCTTAATATCAATCTTCACCATCATCCTTTCAGTTTTCGCCAACCAGATGGAGTGAACAGCCTCATGAGCTAAAATAATTCCTTCATATATGGATCTCCTAGGAGCAAAGCCACTCTTCTCATTAGAAATCACGGATTCCAAAACAACTTTCAGCCTGTTTGCTATTACCTTCAAAATTACCTTGTATATTGTGTTGCAAAGGGATATCGGTCTGAATTCATCAAAGGACGAAACAACAGCCTTCTTAGGGATCAAAGCAATAAACGTATTGTTGAAATCTTTAAGGATGAACCCCCCCTTCTAGATTCTTCAACAACCTCCAAAATGTCATCAGCTAAAACACTCCAAAACTTTTGATAGAAAAAGGCAGGGAACCCATCCGGCCCCGGAGATTTATCCAACCCTAAACCAAAAACAGCCTTTCTCACCTCCTCCATAGAAACAGGGGCCAAGAGCATTTTATTATGATTTTCAGCAACACAGTTGGGAATAACATTGAGAATTGGGTTGAGGCCATTGGAAACACCAACATCACCATTAAAAATGCTAGAGAAAAATCTCACCGCCTCCGAATTAATCTGATCAGCCTCTATAAGCACAACACCATTACCATTTTTGATGGAAAAGATCTTGTTATGAGTTCTCCTAACTTTAACCGAGGTGTGGAAAAATTTAGTGTTTCTGTCCCCTTCCTTAAGCCAGGTCTCTCGAGATTTATGTTTCCAAAAAGATTCCTCCCTAGCAAGACCCTCAGCATAATGTTTATTTAAAACCTACTCACACCTAAAAGCATCTTCATCCATCCCCTGAGAAATGATTTGGTCATGCACCACCTTTAACTCCCCTTCAAGCCTTAACTTCTTGCTAAAAATATTCTTGAAAGACTCTCTATTCCATTTTTTAATCTGCTCCTTCAAAAACTACAATTTTTTGAAAAAAATAAAAGCTTTATTACCAGTAAGAACTTGAGGCTGCCTCCACCAGCTCTCCACAAGCGATTTAAAATTGTTGTCCCTCAACCAAATAGCCTCGAACTTGAAAGGGCATCTATCTGGAGTGGTTTCGTCTTGCATCCTAACACAGATCGGGTAGTGATCAGAACCGGTGATCGGTAAAATCTCAGCCATACAAGTCCAACGAGAGCCAGACCAATCCCCAGCAATAAAGAAGCGGTCTAATCTCTCAGCAATATTTAAAAAACCACTTCTCCTGTTAGTCCAGGTAAAATCACCCAATCTGAAAGGGAGCTCAATCAGACCATTTTCCAACACAAAGGCACTGAAATCCCTGTGACTTTGACCATTCCAACCAACACCCCCCATTTTATCAGAAGGGCGAAGAAGAGCATTAAAATCTCCTCCAATGATATACATATTAACCATATCCTGTTTTAAAATTTCAGACAAATCTTGCCATAACCGTTTCTTTAAATTTGGATTATTTGGACCATACACATTTAAAACAAAGAAACATACATGTAATTGTTTTGAAAAGGCTTTCAGCAGCTGCCACCAATTATCTTGTTTCACCACTTCCACCTCAACAACAAAGACCCGCCATAGAACAGCAAGGTCCCCTGAGGCTCCCTGAGCCTCAACTAATTTGCAATTCCACTGATGAAAACACCTTGAGAAAGAAACAAAACCATCTACCTTAATCTTTGTCTCCTGAAGCAAAACTATATCCGGCCTTACTTGATCAAGACACCTCTTGATCAAGTGAATCTTGTCAGGGGCATTGCAGCCCCTAACATTCCACGATAGGGTTCTCATTGCCTCCGGGAAAAGGCATAGCCCTTTCCCGATCTCAATTTGCTTTGGCTGGCAACATTACCCGCCAATTCCAACTTTACCCTGTTGGATTTAGGTCCCTGTCTCTTCTTCTCACCCACCTTGACTTTGTTTTGCAAAGAGGATGTTTGATCCGAAGACCTTGTCTCGGAAACACCTGCGCTAGAATGTAATCCCAAAATATCCTCCCCATCCAGATAATCATTTGAATCATCCTCCGATTCCGAGTCTAAGGAATTACCCCCACTGTCTTTCACTCCTTCAAAAGAACTCTCAAGGTTTCTGATGGGAGATATCTGGATATCCTTGTACAAGGGTTCTTCCTCCTTTGCCTCTATCACATCTTTCTGAATGCAATGATCAACGACACTAATATTGTGCTCTTATACAAAAGGATTAATCAACTTTGCTGTGTTCAACTGTGAGGCAGAAATCTGGGAAGCCTTTGTTGTAGAAATGCTTACGTTCCCCTCTCTTTTTTCACCAGATTCAATCTTTGTACTCTCCTCTCTGCCTAGAAAATGACCGCCATCCTTCTTTCCTTAGACCGCGCATTCTCTAGCTTCCAAGCCCAAGCAACAATCTCCAACAAGAACATCCCCGCCCGCTAAAACCTCCCATCCCTGAAGCTGATCTTCGAACGCTGAAACATCTTTCATCAAACCAAAACTTACTGAAACTGCCAAATCCTCCCCGACAACATAGCTTGCATCCTTACTGATATTTTCAAACATTTTAACCACATCGCCCTTTTGATTCCTACCCCTTGAAACATGAAAGCAACTGGTCGTTGAGCGAATACTTTCCTGAGACTGCCTTACCATCCAGTCCAAATCATTCCACTGACATTCCCATTGGTTGCCTTCTGAAATGTTTATGATCTCATCAGTTAAAAGTTTTTGCATTGTCTTCTTACCTTTATCACCTTCTTTACATAACCCAACAGGGTGTGCAAATGCTTTACATTTTGAACAAGATTCCATAACATTCTCAAGCATAATCTTTTGTTTCCATATACCTAAACTTGATTTAATTTCAACAGTGTCTGGGAGAGTATGTACCGTTTGCCAGTTAATACAAATTCTCATATACATGCTGAGATCAGATTTATCAATTGCTTCTTCTGCCAATAAAAAGCCACCAATTCTATTACGAATAAGCTTTATGGTTTCCTGATCCTTGTATTCCTGAGGGAGGCTAGGAAGCTTTAACCAAATCGGAACAGTGCTGGATTGTTCTTCACATGGTTTGAAATTAGGTTTCCACTCTTTAAAGGAAAAACCCTTCCCTTCCATAAAGAAAGGCCCACTATTGAGAATCCAATCTCTATCACGGGCCGAGGAACAAATAACCAAATAAAACCCATTTTCTAAAGTTTTAAACTCCACACCCTCCCCCCACTGCTCTTTACACCAAGAGCTAATCTTTGAGAAAGCAGGCCAAGCGCCCCCCCACTTCATGAAAAAAGCCTTATCCTTGAGAAAACGGACTGATTCACACCATTCTTCATTTTCAACCACAAAGGACACAACCCTATTATAACTAGAATTTGGGCAAACCTCTAAAACCGAAGCTGCTTCATTGGATGGTTTTGGATGCCAGAATTTCTTTTGTACCGCCCTGAAATCCACTCTCTGCCCAGAATACAATGATCTAAAACCATCAAAGTTTGAGTCCTTCCTTGCCCTAGCCTCCCTAAAACTAGAAAAATCATTCTTTTTCTAGTTTCTAGCTTTCACCAGACCCTTCCATGACCATTCCCTTGCATTTCGTGATCCGTTGTCTTGTTCTCCTTTAAAGCAATTATTAAAAGGCCATCTGGAGCCTGCACCTCCTTTGTAACGAAAGCCTTCATGCCGCCTGAAACCAGGCCACGCACGCCTCTCCGCCATTTTTTGGGAAATAATTAATATATTTATTAATATAATAATTTATATATATTATTAACATTCATATATTTAATAATTTATTATTATAATAATATAATATTTGTGTTATTTATATTATTTTGATTATTTATATTATATTATATAAAAAAATTATATTATATATTTCGGCTTAGTTTATAAAAAATATTTAATAATATAGATAAGTTAATTAATAACTCTCTTTCATGCAAGAGCAGTTTTCCATTCTTACACATTAATGAAATTTGCATACAATTAGTACAAGTTTTATTTAATTAACTTTTTCTTTTAAATATAACTTAATTAATTCTCTATTTTAAATGTAAAATTAAATACCAATACCATTTTAAAATTATTTAATTGTATATAAATATTTATACAAAATAAGTTCTTATATTTTCATTTTCTTTTCAACCTTAAATATTTTTTTTAAAAAAGAAATAAAGTAATCAACATGTGACACTATCACACATCTACCAGTCAAACTTATCCCCACTTTGAACACTCTATCACACATCTACTAGTCTCAATTGAAGAACATTTATAACCTTACCAAATAACAACATGCAATTGAAAAGACTCTGCAACTACTCCCCACTCTAGACACATCCAAGTGGCACTGGCTATCCAGCTCCAAGAATGCACCTGGGGATGGATGCCTCTCCATCATGCATCATCTTGGGTGCATTTAATCAAACGTCCCTTCGGTCAGTTCCGTGCAAAGTAAATCCGTGCAGAGAATAACTAGCAGTGACATTTTTTTTTTAATTTTATAACACAAATACAAATACAGGGGTTTGAGTTGAGATGTATTTGTTTAATATATTAAGAAAATATATTATAAACTAAATCGTGGGTGCAGCTGTGACATTTTTTACTTTTTATTTTTTATTTTGGCAGCTAAAAAAAGTTTATATGTATTTGTTTAATATATTTAAAAAATATTTTATAAACTATTTATAAAATATTAATAATATAAAACAATTTTTTTAATATATTAAATATATATATATAAATTCTTATTTTAATGTATAAATATATGAATATTTTAATATAAAAAATATTAAATCTCTTAATTGTTGTTTATATGAAATTAATTTAAATTTAAATATTTAAATATCTTTAATATAAATTAATGTTTAAATTTTGATAAAAATAAATTTTATTTATAATTTTTTAATTTGATTAAATAACTTGATAAACAATATTCAAATGTTTAAAATAAAAATTTAAATTTAAACTTTTCTAATATGAAAGAATATAAAACTTTTAAATAAAACGCAAGTTTAATTTTTATAAAATTTCATATTTCAATAATTGAATATATTCAAAATTTTCTAAATAAATTTTAAAATAATCATTTTAAATATATTATGATAAAAAATATATTATATACAAAAAATTACATACTAAATAATTTATTTTCTTCAAATTGTATTCATTATATTTTGAATATTTTTTCTTCTTAATATTCTTAAGAAACTAATATTTAGTTTTGATAAAAACTTAACTTCTAATGATGTTAGTCCCATACTAAATGCTATGCTTTTTTTATGTTCTTCAGGTTGATTAAATTGAATGTACACAACACTTTTCTTTTTACTTTAAACTCTTTTCTAAGTGTTACATTGTCTTTATTGCCCTTTCTCATCTTATCCTTATTTTTTCATCTTTGTCACATTTTTTCTATTTCTTTTGTTTCCTTCTTTTATAATTGTTATTCATCCATGCTTAATTTTATCGGCATATAGAAACATTCACCAATGGAAAATTCACTGCCAACTATTCATCGACAAAAAATTCACTATCAACAATTCACCGCGAGAAAATTCACCATCATGACAAATTCACCACAAGTAAAATTCACCACCAACAATTCACCATTGCGGAAAAGCGGTGAATTGTTGGTAGTGAATTTTACTTGAAGTGAATTTGTCATGGCGGTGAATTTTCCCTCTATGAATTGTTGGCAGTAAAACATGATCTACCTAATGCTCATAATAAAACTTCTAATGGTAGTCATGTTTTATCTTGTTAATGTCTATACTAGTTAGGTCATTTTGACTTTTAAAATATTAAATTTAAAAAATATTAACATAATTAAAATACATTTAAAATAGATACAATTTAGAGAGAATGAACTATTTATTATGAGCATAATCAAGCATGTAGGCAAAAGATGATATGGATAAATCCAAATTTCATTTGATGTAAAATGCTAACTCATTATAAGGACATCACAATGGAGAAAATTAAATGTCCCCAATTTAAAAGGGTGTCTCTAGAATCATGATAGGACAATGGGAGTGAACAGTGAATATGGGGGGAGAATGATATCTCACAATATAATGGGATGACATGGAATTGGAGACACTATATGATTACATAAGTTATAAAAAATAAGCATGCACACATAATAGTAATCTAGGAATGAGGTAAATTGATAAGGCTCATAACCAAAATATAGTGATATAGAACAGGCATATGATCTAAGCATGGTACAAGGTCATAGGAATAAGCATCAAGTAATCAAAGTAGAATATAGGTATTATAAGGGATGGGATCATGAGTATATAGACATAAAAGTATAAAACTATCATGATAAAATTGGTTCTAGGAAAATTCACCACCAACAATTCACCAAAAAATTTACTGCCAACAATTCAGAGGGAAAATTCACCACCATGACAAATTCACTTCAAGTAAAATTCACCACCAACAATTCACTACTTTTCCGCAATGGTGAATTGTTGGTGGTGAATTTTACTTGTGGTGAATTTGTCATGACGATGAATTTTCTGGCGGTGAATTGTTGACAGTGAATTTTTTGTCGGTGAATAGTTGGCAGTGAATTTTCCATTGGTGAATTTTTCTATATGCCGATAAAATTAAGCATGGATGAATAACAATTATAAAAGAAGGAAACAAAAGAAATAGAAAAAATGTGACAAAGATGAAAAAATAAGGATAAGATGAGAAAGGGCAATAAAATTAAGCATGGATGAATAACAAATATAAAAGAAGGAAACAAAAGAAATAGAAAAAATGTGACAAAGATGAAAAAATAAGGATAAGATGAGAAAGGGCAATAAAGACAATGTAACACTTAGAAAAGAGTAAAGTAAAAAGAAAAGTGTTGTGTACATTCGATTTAATCAACCTGAAGAACATAAAGAAAAGCGTTTAGTATGAGACTAACATCATTAGAAGCTAAGTTTTTATCAAAACTAAATATTAGTTTCTTAAGAATATTAAGAAGAAAAAATATTCAAAATATAATGAATACAATTTGAAGAAAATAAATTATTTAGTATGTAATTTTTTGTATATAATATATTTTTTATCATAATATATTTAGAATGATTATTTTAAAATTTATTTATAAAATTTTGAATATATTCAATTATTGAAATATGAAATTTTATAAAAATTAAACTTGCATTTTATTTAAAAGTTTTATATTCTTTCATATTAGAAAAGTTTAAATTTTTATTTTTATTTTAAACATTTGAATATTGTTTATCAAGTTATGTAATCAAATTAAAAAATTATAAATAAAATTTATTTATATCAAAATTTAAACATTAATTTATATTAAAGATATTAAAAAAATTAGATTTAAATTAATTTCATATAAACAACATTTAAGATATTTATATTTTTTATATTAAAATATTCATATATTTATACATTAAAATAAGAATTTATATATATATATATTTAATATATTAAAAAAATTATTTTATATTGTTAATATTTTTTAAATATATTAAACAAATACATATAAATCCTTGTTCAGCTGCCAAAATAAAAAAATAAAAAGTAAAAAATGTCACGGCTGCACCCACGATTTAGTTAATAATATATATTATTTAGTTTATAATGGATATTTTTTAATATATTAAACAAATACATCTAAACTCCAGAACGGCTGTATTTGTGTTATAAAATTTAAAAAAAAATGTCACTGCGAGTTAGTTATTCTCTGCACGGATTTACTTTGCACAGGACTGACCGAAGGGACGTTTGATTAAATGCACCCAAGATGATGCATGATGGAGAGGCATCCATCCCCAGGTGCATTCCTGGGGCTGGATAGCCAGTGCCTATATCTATCCGCCCAATCAACAAGTGCATTGATGATGGTATACAGACGACAGTCCAATGAAAGGTGCCACTTTAATCGTACCACTGGTCCTAGCATTCGCCAGCTGGTCGGACGTCAGGAATCACATCATAACCCCCGATCTCTCTCGATACCTTATCTTCAACGTGTGTAAAACATGCACCACGAGAGTCTACTATTTTATTGGAAGACAAAGTAAGCGAAGCACAACAAGGAGCGAATAAGAAATTGGGTAGTAACAATGGCAGTGGTGGCGGCCGAAAACAGCGCAGCTCTGACGTTCGAAGCGAGTTTTATCCAGAGAGAAGAAAATCGTCCCAATCGTTTCTCCGCTTCCCCTCACGACAATGTGAAACTCCCCGTGATAGACTTGGAAAAGAGCTCCGCAGAGGAGGTTGAAAGGGCGTGCAGAGAGTGGGGTTTCTTCTACCTCGTCAACCACGACTTTCCGGATCATATTCTGAACCACCTCAAATCTGCAGCATCCGATTTCTTCTCGTTGCCTCTCGAAGAAAAGACAAAAGTATCGAGGGATGCTCTAAACCCCTTTGGCTACTTTTATTCGGAGCTCACACAAAATGTGAGGGATTGGAGAGAAGGATTCAATTTTTTGTCGGGGGAGGAGATCCAATTTCCCACATCTGTCGATCCACATGACACCGCAATGGAGACCCTCACAACCCGCTGGCCGGATAACCTTCCGGATTTCAGGTTGCCCTGATAGATATCTAAAAATAGTTTATTTTATTTTATTTTGAAATTATTTTATGTTTATTATTCAATATTAATATTTTGATATAAAAATGTGTCAAATTTATCAGGAAAAATAAGAGTTTTGGTTAACAAGTTCACATTCTTATACTCCATTATTTATAAGCTTCCTAACTCTATATTTGATCTTCATTTTTAAAAAAAAAATGTTACAGAGAAGCTTGCATGGCATATACATTAGTTGCAAAGGAGATATCATTTAGGTTGCTAGAGTTAATAGCACGAAGCCTTGGCTTACCCGATAATCGCCTGAATGAATATTTCAAAGATGATATGAGCCATGTGCGACTAAGTTCTTACCCTGAGTGTCCGGCTCCTCGGCTAGCATTGGGTTTGGGTGGCCACAAGGACATCGGTGCTATTACCCTTCTTTACCAAGATGATGTAGGTGGATTGCAAGTGAAACGCAAGGACAATGGTCAATGGCTCCCGGTTCAACCATTGTCCAACGCCTTCATTGTTAATGTTGGAGATTGCATTCAGGTAATCATTTATTAAATTTTCTAAACTATTGGGGGAGTTAGATTGTGACTGAAACTTAGGCTATAATTTCAACATGTTGATTGTATATACAACACATACATTGTTGCCCTTTCATTCGAACATGTAACATGACTTGGAAAATTGACAAGTCATTTTTGGAACTATAATACAAGCCATAGAAAAACACACTGTTAAGTATTTCTACCAATATTCAGTACTAAATTGATTTGTTGAATGGCATAGCAGGTGTGGAGCAATGACAAGTATGAGAGCGTAGAACATAGAGTGGTGGTTAATGAAAGTCAAAGACGCCTCTCCATTCCATTTTTCTTTAAACCTTCCCACTATGTGATGATGAAACCTCTTGAAGAGTTCGTGAGTGGAGAGAATCTTTCCAAGTATAGGGAATTCAACTGGGGAAAATTTTATAAGATAAGGAATGCTGGAAATTTTCAAAATTTGGGAGTTGAGAATTGTCAAATATACCACTTTAGAATCTGATTATTGTCAGATTAGTAATGGGGTTGTCTACTTCCAAAGAACATAAATGTCTTCAATATAAAATGCTATTAAATAAAAAATTCCCTAGCTAAAAAAAATCATTATTATGATAAAACAAAATCTCTACCTATATGAATTATGGTGTAGAGAAATATTGCATGTAATGTCTTCCTATTTTCTGCTTTGAGATGTCATAGTTTTGGCATTGTTTTCAACTATGTATCAAGAGATGCATAGGTCATATTTTTGTTTTTCATCTTAAGTGTTATTCAGTGTGTGTGGACTAATTGCATGTTTGAGATGGTATTCCTCAACATGTAGATTGTTGGTGGTTTGGTCACATATTAATGTATTTATGCCAATGTGCCAAGTTCCTTGTGCAAACTTGATATATTCTATTATTGTTGTACTCATTGAGATGCATGTGTTATGCTTTATATTTCTAAATATCACATGTTTATTTTATGGATTTTAATATATGTATCATGATTATATATTTATATGATTTTGGACCCCATTGGGTGATTTTCATGTGATTCAACTATTATATATTGACCAAGCATGCTTGACATCTATGTTGAGTGGGTAAAATTATAGGCTTATTTCTTCACCTGATATGTAGGACTACATTATTCCCCAAAGTTGGTTAATACAAGATGTCACTTTGGGCTATTTTTTTGGTAACTTTTATTGTTCTTGATTGAGTGCAAGATGGGTCTTATTTTCTCTTATGATTTTGGATTAGAATCAGTGGTGATTATGGACTTTGCATGATGTGGAAAACTATTAATTGCATGAGTTGTAATGTGGTTTTTCATTTCCCATTTGCATGCAATTGTATTTTAACTAGCATATATATATTATTAATTAATAATATATATAAAAATGTCGAGAGATATCAACTTGACCCTAATTTAACCCTAACCCTAAATAAACCCTGACCCTAAATGACTCATAGGTGAACCCTTATTAAACCATAACCCTCACCCTTCTTGAACCCTTATTGAACCATAATCTTATTTTTAGTTGATTGCCAACCATAATTGAAGCCTAAAGCTAACTCTAATTGCATTGTACCCCTAACTAAACCCTAATTTAACTCTAACCCTAACACTACCCCTAATTCTAAACTTAACCACAAGATTCAATCTAGAACCCTAACCCTAAGCCTATTTGAACCTTAACCCCAACCCTAAATGAGACGATATTGAGAAAAATAATTTTTTAAGAGTTTTTTCATCTAAACAAATTTTGAATTACTATAAGATATCATGTTATAGGTTTATTTATATTGTTCTTTGAATTTATATGTTTTACTTTGTTGTCTTGACTTAAGATTTCATAAAACAAGTTGTAATTACAAATATCTACATAAACATACCTAATATAAATGTATAATAAACATATTGAAATAAAATAAGTTTCATAATATTTCTATTTAATATGACATGTATATTAGTTTTTCAACTTGCATTTAATCATATTCACTTTATAACTCATGAAATTCAATAATCATAAGAAAAATGCATATTCAATAGTCTAATCAAAATTCTTAAGAAGTTAGGGATTTAAGAAACAAAACACTAAGTAACTACAACTTGTTTCTACAAACTACAAAATAAAAAAACTAAATAAACATAAAGAAATTCGTTTTAACATAGGTTGGATGTAGATGCTAAATATTCACAAGACTTTCATAAAAGGTAATTTTATTTTCATAATTATCATGTTAGGGGAGAGGACCCAATAAATTTGTGCACCCTAACTTCACACTTCTCAAAATCCTATGCAAAAATTTTAAATCACTCCACATTTTTTACAATAGCTTACTTGGCAAGTCCCTTGCTTATAACTTTCGTTTTAGGGCCACATCATCAAATATGACGCCACATCAACATGCTTTTTGTTAGGGTGTCCAAAAAGGCCCCAATAAAAGGTGCTACCAATACTTGTGCATTCACATCATGGGTGGTTGAGCATTAATGTGGCATCACATGATTGGTTTCTTTTTAAATCAAAGGAATACATTTTGTTTAAGTTAGGGTAGTCATGTCACAACTATTGGGCATTATATAAACAACTACTATCATAACTAGATTGGACATTATATAAACAACTATTGAAACATAATCAACTAGTGGGTCCTCTCCTCTATATATTAAACTATTTTTTACATACTTTTATGTTAATTTATCAAAAACACAAAAAACTATAAAATAAATTGACCAGGTTTTCCAAATAATATTGACTACTCTTTTCGAAGTAAAAGCGAAACAATTTACAAAAGAAGCTCCTCCTGAAGATGCAATTCTCTGTTGTGGCCCTCCTACTTGCATTCCTAATTCAAAGATATTTTGGATATAGCCAATGGATTCTGAGCTCAATTTCTCGGCACTCAAGAATTTGTTAACTGTTTCATGGAGCTTCCTGTGAAGT
Source organism: Sequoia sempervirens (assembly GCA_007258455.2). Lineage (NCBI taxonomy): Eukaryota > Viridiplantae > Streptophyta > Pinopsida > Cupressales > Cupressaceae > Sequoia > Sequoia sempervirens. The sequence goes on along the minus strand of VDFB02379711.1, from coordinate 155,688,581 downwards.
TTGTCGTGCACCACTAGCATGTTGTACTTGCCTATGATGGTTCTCAAAGACATTGGGTATTTTATATGGAACAACATTCCCTCATTTTGTAGCACATATTTGCTAAACTTTGGATCCACTGTCACCACCATCTTCAAACTCCCAAATAAATTTGATCTAATTACCAAACTGTATCTAAGAAATCCCCATTTACGATTAGAAACATGATTGAAAGACAAACATTATTGTAGACACGAAAAATGTATCAATCACACTTGATCCTAATTACTAACGTCGTTTCATCTTGAATCATCTTCTTAGCTAATCATCACCCTTCATCCCTTAATTAAATAAATCATCATTTATCTGATTAAGTCATTCTCTCTTGTTAATTAAATAAGTCAAAGTTATTTAATTAACCCTCTCGTCTCTATTTAATTAAATAATTCATTTTATTTGATTAAATCTCTAAAGTCATGATCTTATTAAATTAAATAAACTAGCACTTGCACCTATAGGAGGTTCAAGGGATAGCCGATAGGAAACTAATGATAAAATTTAAATATATTTTAATATTATATTACATTAAATGATATACTACAACAAAAATATAAGAAAAAAAAATAGACAAATTAAATAAAGTATTAAACTACAAATTTGAACTATACAAGTTACATGGTATTTCTAAGATACAAATTGAACATAATAATTATATCTCTCTTATTGTTGTCACTTTATTTTTGTTGCTTTGAATTTCATTCCATCATCTATCATTTCTTATTATGCTCTACAATTTCCTTCACACTAAAGTTGTTCTTATCCTATTGTTGATGCTCAATGTTTGGTTCCTCCTGCTTTGAACTTTTTTCCCTTCCCTCCCCCAAGAATTATTTCAACCTCTTGCTTTAAATACAATTTTTTATATGTAATATTTTTTTGTTGTCAATTTTTGGCCAAGTTTTCCACCTTCAAGTCACAAAATAGCTTGCAAGTTTTCACCAAGCCTGAATCACAAAATAGCTTGCCAAGCTTATGTAGAGTTCCAGACTCAAATTTATGATCTCAAACAAAACAAAATTCAGAAATTACAAAACAAAAGCAACCACCTCTACCTTTAGAACCTAATAAATAGCACTCAGACTAAAGATACTATATAACACCAAGAAATTTTATATCACTTCATTGTGATGCATTCACAATATGAATTAACACATAATAAAAATAATAATAATAATCCAGTTGATCCAAGATATGTCCACTATGACAACAAATTAGCAAACCCTGCAACCCAAGAGAAAACATAAAAAAAGTTAAAAATTGAATCTAAAATGTGAAGACTATTGAATGCAAAACCCATCACCATAAATTTTAAGAAAAATCTTTGAACAAGGAAAACAAAATTTAAATACAGTAAATAAAATTTGGATCAAACATTCAAGAGAATACTGGATATCTAGTTTAAACTCATTATCATGCATTCTCAAAATGAAGAAATACGATAATTTCTCCAGTCCAATTCCCAAAATAGTAATAGTGACATTTTACTCCGTCTCCACCCACTCTCCAACCAACCCAATAAGTTATCATTGAACCAAGACAACTCCAACCAACCCAATAAGTTATCATTGGACCAAGACAAGGTTCAAATGCCACTACAACAATAGAGAAAGATTTTCCCTCCAAGTGAATATCATTGCCTCTACAACCCAACATCCATTAATTTGAAGAATTCAAAAACTCTTACCCAATCAAATAAAATTAAACCCCAATATATGAATTTCAAATCAAACATATTGCAGTACACCCAAATAATTTGTTTCATTTACTTTTTAAATTTTCTCAAAAAAAACTAATATAGTAATTTATTTATCCAAAAACCAACCCAAACCCCAAAATAGATAGAAACTCTTTAATAAATATATACACTCTTTAATAAATATATACACAAGTGTCAAATAATTTTCTGTAAAAAAATATTCAATTAATATTTGTATATGAGCAATCGTAGGGATACTTTTTTCTGTTATATAAAAATGTAAGATATTGCTTAGTATTGGTTGTGATGGGCTCTTAAGTTTACCAAGTGAAAGCAAAAGCAAATGAAAACAATCAACAGTCATTGCTTTATATGATACATAAAAAAGTGTGTTTTTTCTTTTACCAATTAAACATTTTAATTCTATCCCACATTACTACGCAGTAGGCGAAACAGATGTCAGAGCAGGAGGCATCCTAGGTAAGGCAGATAACACGTAATTCTCTGTCAAGCTTCGTGGTGAAATTGCTTGTAGCATTTCCCAATTCCTGAAATGAGAAATGCAAACTTAACCCACCCAACCAGTTCCGAGAAGAGTCATCTTCCTCACGCTCGTCTGTTTTATCCTTTGTATTGCATTTTCCATATTTTTCCATACATACCCCCAATAAGAGAAACATCACAACCAGTCCACTACTAACAACAATACTGATAACCATAACTGAGCGATTAGCCCATTTGGAGATTCTCTTAACTTTAATATAAGCAGTGGAATTGTAAAATTTACCTTCTGGGCTGTTAAGTTGTAGAGAGTAGACATTGGACTCCAGATAACAACCACTAGGATATTCATCAAATATATTATACTTGAAAAAAGTAGCTTTGCAAGTGCAATTATTTAGGCAAAGAGATTTGCATTCATCTCTTGAAACCAACTCTGTTGTAGACACATTTTCATAAAAAAAAGTAAAATAGGAAATATGGTCCATCTCTGACAACTCGTAATCTTGTGAATTGCTATTGATTGTTGTAATGCCCCTTCATGTTTTGCCTTGACCAGGTTGTTGTATGACGTTTGGTCTATCCATTTGAGTCATGCTTGTGACTTGTGCTTTGTTTGGTTACTTCATTAAATTAAAATGGTGAAATTGTAGGCCTTGATTAATGAAAAATAAATAAAAATAAAAATTAAGTTAACAAATATTGTGAAAGTATTTATTTAATTTTTAACAAATTAGATAATATAAATATTTCTATTGTGATGTGGAATCAAACTTTATATGAAGTTTAAAAGTAATAAATTAATTAATTAATAGCTTATGGTGTGTAAATTGAAAGGAATGCAAAATTAAATAAAAATTTGAAAAGATAGAAATTTAATTAGTTGAGGAAATAATTAATATATATATATATATATAAAAATAAAAATAAAAATAAAAAGTGGAAGACAATTTTGGTACAGGGAAAGTTATTATGAGGGTTATTGCAAACTGCGTAGGAGATGCCTTTTCCGAGATCCCATTTTGGCTGGCAGGCAATTAGGTGAAGAAACCACTAAATTCATCATGACAATATCCTTAAAAAAAAATGAAAGGGCTTTAGGGAGCAGGGACTATAATGATGAGCTATAAAAATACGCGCAAAAAGTTTTCGATCGAAGGAAAACAACACGTAGAAACACCACCCCTCTGCCACGTAATTTCTGTTTTCACCATGTTTAATGCTCAAATTGATCGTCGGCATCAATAGAAGGGGGGAGGGGGGCTGAAAAGTTGAATGGCTGAGCTCTACATCAATTTTCTAATCTGGAGCACCTGCACGATTATTTCCAGGTTCCTCCGCTTCTTGATTCTTGTCTCTGTCTGTTCTATTAATGAAACAAATTTAAAGACAGAATCTTGAAATGAATTTTGAAATGGGTTATGTGAAAGATTTCTGTGTAATTTCTTTTATCATGCATTGTATTTAATTAGGTTTTGAAGCTGGGAAATTTCCCTGTTATTTCCATGCATTCCAATCTGTTTCCACGTCTTCTTCTTCTTGCCTTTAAATCCTTTGGAATACATATTTGTGCCAATGGATCTAGTTGCTCTGATTATTGTAAAAGCTCCCTCATTTCATATTTAATTTGAGCCACTGGTTTTTTCTTGGCTTCAACCATCGCCCTATATCATGCGGAGTTGAACTTAGAATCAATAACCACAAAGGTTCTTCGATTCTTTTATTCCCCTATGACCATCAAGTTTAGGCCTGTAATGTGTAGCGTAACTTTTGTTTCTTCTTGCACAGTAAATTCGATTTGCATTTAATTGAAATTTGAGTTGCATGGTCTGGGTGCGCCTATAGATGTGCTTATCTACGAGCCTATAGCAGCATAATTTATATGTGTGTATTCTTGTCCAGCCGAATTTTAGTTCATGTATGCACTCTGTTTCAACCGACTGTATATCGAACTCTGTACCAAGTAAATACATATTACTTGCAGCTCTTATCACATGTATTTTCTTTCCAGCTAGCTTGGCATTCGATACCTTCTATCAATTTGTAGTGGTGTGAATACCGGTTTGCTTTCCAACCTATGAATTCCTTTTCATATCCATTGCTTACCGTATATTCTACTTGGTCTTCTTTTCCAAAGGCACTATGCGTAGCCGTGTTTAGCTCTTCTTTTGGTATTGAATGCTTTTTAAACCATATTTTGTTATTAGATTCTACCCTAAACTCGCGTTTAGTTTTGTCGTGGTTTTAAGTGGATGAAGTGTATGATATAAACGTCTCTCTATCAATATATATTTATTTCGGTGTTCTGTTAATCTTTCTAATAAAAATGGTATTGATATTCTCATGCTTCCATCGATATTAGCATGCTTAAGGCTAACAATGTTTATACATATATATAGTTT